>BPUM01000817.1:0-1200000 GCA_020521455.1 Prunus kanzakura | reverse complement strand
CGACGGTTTAATTTAATTTTACTTTTCATTTTTTTTTACTTTTTGTACAATGTCTTATATATATTTCTTTATTTCTTATAACAGAAATCTGGGGATGTAGAAAAGATTGAAGAAAAGAAAGATGAAAAGGTAAATTCTCATAACTTTGCCTTTTTCATTTGTTTTATTTTCTTTAAACCGTCGTTTGTTTTAAATTTCCACGCCATTTTTTATTTAGTTGAATGTTTAAATTGTTGTACAATCTTTCTTATATATATATCTCTTTATTTATTATAACAGCAATCCAGTGTTGGAGAAGAGAAAATTGAAAAGGTAAATTCATTAATTATGAATTTTGCATTTGAATTAGACGTCGGTTTTATTTAAACGACGTAATAAAGTATTCATTACGACGGTATTTTTGTTACCGTCGTGTAACTCATTTTAAGACGACGTTTGTTATTTAAAACATCGTTGTTATGTATTTACCACGTCACTTTATGTTGCTTTATTTGTTCAAACAGAGTACTGAAGTACGAGATTATTCAAAGCTGGAGTTGCCATCTTCTTTACAATCCCTTTGTAGTTATGTTGAATCGACACTAAAGCCTCAGGAGAAGGCTATGTCCTTTACTATTGAGAAGGAGGTGTTTGGCATAGATCGTAACACCTTCGTCTTGCATGAAGATATTACCCAATTTGATGGCATGGAAGAAATTGGGGCTACTGTCGTTGCAGTATATATGAGGTTTGTCCTTATCAAATATTCATTTGACACTCTCCTTTATGTTTAAAAAAAAAAAACACTCATGGTTTCAATTCATATATTTAGGTGCCTATTTGATCATCTGAAAGCTGCAAATATGGTGAATATGGTTGGCTTTATCGACCCTGCTGCAATTAGTGCCGACGCTGGTTCATTAATTGACAGATCACGTCTCGTAGCCAATCGACTTCAAAAAACAGATGGTGAACAGATTTTCCTGATGCCTTACAATCCAAGGTTAGTCTCCAAACAAAAAACAGGATTTTGTTTGTATGATGCTCTGCATATAAAACTATTTAACCTTTTGTTTGTGCCTAATAAACCACGGCCGTGAATTGACCGAGGGAATAACTCTTCTCGGCCTCAAGCTGAAACGCAGCGTTTTGTCAGGGTGTTTGGCTTTCCAGAGAACCATGAGGAAAATCACCAAGGCATGGTTATCTCGGCCAAGGTTATAGGCCGAGGCCGAGATCGAGCGAGGTCACGACCAAAGGCATTAAAGTCAGATCGTCACGTGACAGCAGGGTCCCACGCTCCATTTAATGAAGCAAGGTCTCTGTTTATTGCAGCAAACCCACTGGCCAAGAATGAGCATTCAATGCGCGAGGGAAGGTGGGAAGTGATTGGAGTCAGGATTTGGTGACAGAGATCAGAATGATTAGACGCCAACATTCTCACAAAGCTCTTTGTAGCTTGAGAGATTAGGTAATTGGCTATCAGAGCAATAAATGCGTCTCCACGGCCAGAAGCGCAGAACCCACGATCAGGGCGGCGGCCGAGATTCACCGGGATTCATGGAGTCACACCACCATACTTCACGATCCCAAATGTCGATTAGACTACCCACTTGGTGTAATCAGGCTCCACCATGCAGATTTTTAGCCTCAATTACCCCTCCAGGAGCTCTACCTATAAATACAAGACTCAAGACCACTTTCAAAGGGTTCAAACACCAAACAAAAGCCTCCCACGGAGCAACTTATATTTTCCTGTAATGCACTTTCAATATCTTTACTTGCTTTTCTAGGAGTAGTGTTAGTTTGTAAGGAAAATCCATTCATCAATATATCAAACGACCCTTGATTTTCAAGGGGCCGGAGCACCACCCTTGTTGTTCGCTCACTCACCCCATATATCATACGACCGCCGCTCATCGAGTGGCGCGCCGGAGCACCGCCCCAAAATCCACCAAACACCACCATTCAACGGCCTTGTAGTTCAGGCCGTGAACGTCACAGCCGAGACTAGTTCCTCTCTCGGCTACAATCGTTTGATTAGAAGACAAGTTCAGACAGGCGCACCATCTAAACACTATCAACACCTCAAACATCTCGACGCACGGTAGACCGTGCTGGCACGCCCGCGCACAAACGCACCCCGTCCAAAAGCAGGAAACCACGTGTTAACGCAGATCCCTTCGGCCCGGAACCCCAGGCCGTGAGATTTGCGCGGCAGACACCTTTATATTTATTTTGTGCAGCCATCATTGGGTCTTGATCATTGTGAGAGCAAAGAAGGAGACTGTCTATTTTCTGGATCCACTGCCTGGAAATCGTGTTGTGGATGAGGACGGGAAAAACATAGTGAACTCTGCTCTAAAAATGTATAATACACACATAGGCAGAGTAGGCCGTAAAACACCTCTTTGGAAAACTTTGCCCGGCACTCCAAAGCAACCAAGCAGTGTAGAATGTGGGTATTATGTCATGCGCTTTATGAGAGACATCATAAAGGATACTTCCCTGGAATTTGAGAAGACGGTAAGAAGAAAATGTTCAGATTTATTTTTATGTCAGTTTTTATATTATCAACGACGGTAAATTAAAAATACCGTCGTTGAATATATATCCTACGTCGGTAAATGAATAATAGCGTCGTATGTGAGATTAATCTTTGTTTATGGACTGCAGTTTGGCAAAGGAAAGAATCAAGCGCCATACCCCCAAGCTGCCATTGACGAAGTTAGGAAAGAATGGGCAGAGTTTGTGTGTGTTCATATGGAGTAGAGGAATTTTAGCATACTTAAACATTTTTATAAAATGTACAAATTTTGTTAGAATTAGAGAAGTTTTTGTACAAAATTGGTTAGAATTAGCAAGTTTTTGTTGACGTCAACGTCCTTGTAAATTTGTTGAGGTTTTCATGTTGTGAAAAACCCAAGATCATGCTGAACCAAATTTGTTGAGGTTTTCATGTTGTGAAAAACCGTAGTTTCTTCAAAAAGACGTTGCAGACACATAACAACGTCACAGTTTTTAAAAAGCGACGTAAAAGGTTGTTCAAACGACGCTCTTGGTTCTATAGACGACGTTGTTTTCTTGATATTAGACGGCGAGAAGTAAGAGTTTTGGTCGTGGAAAATTGTTTGTACGTCGTTTTATGTGTAAAAATGGCCATGGTTTATAATTTAAACGATGTTTTTTTTTAAAATTCAGTCGTTTATAATAATTTAAAACTTCGTTAATTTATTAACACCGACGTGGTTTGTGGGTTTTATTAATAATATTTTATTCCATTTAATTCAAATATTCAGAATAAATTTAAAATAAATCCAAAAAATGCAACGTCAACTCCTATGAAGTCATTGTGATATTTTCTTCCCCCTTAAGCTTTAAAAAATTAAGTTTGAGTTATACAAATTTAAAATTACCACCAAAAAGAAAAATATTTTCATGAGTCACAACATCACTTATACTTTAATGGTTTAGGGTTTAGGGTTTAAGGGGATAAATGTTTATTTTTGGGGTTTAGGGTTTATGGTTAATATATATTAGGCCCTAAAACCATAAATCCTTTTCTATAATTATTTAAACATATATATATATAATTTAGGGCTTATATTTTATGGTTTAGGGTTTAGGGTTTAGGGTATAGATGTCATATTGAACGACGGTTTTATTGTTTTCCGTCAATGATTTACGAAGAGCGCATTTCTAAACCGTGGTTTCTTTAAAATGACGTTGTACACACATAACAACGTCATATTTTTTAAAAAAGCGACGTACATTATTGTTAAAACGACGCTATTGGTTATATAGACGACGTTGTTTGATTGACATTAGACGGCGAGAGGTTAAGAGTTTAAGTCGTGGAAAATGTTTTGTACGTCGTTTTCTATGTAAAAATAGCCATGGTTTGAACTGTAAACGACGTTTGTTGTTAAAATTAAGTCGTTTATATTAGTTACAACGACGTTAATTTATTAACCACGACGTGGTTTGTGGGTTTTATTAATAATATTTTATTCTATTTAATTCGAAATATTCATAATAAATTTAAAATAAAGCCAAAAAATGCAACGTCAACTCCTATGAAGTCATTGCAATATTTTCTTCCCCCTTAAGCTTTAAAAAATTAAGTTTGAGTTATACAAATTTAAAATTACCACCAAAAAGTAAAATGTTTTCATGAGTCACAACTCACTTATACTTTAATGGTTTAGGGTTTAGGGTTTAGGGTTTATATAAATTTAGAAAAGGGATTAGGGTTTAGGGTTTTATGGACGAGATATTTTAGGCCATAAAACCCTAATCCCTTTTGAAAAATTATTTTTAAAAACAATATATATAATTTAGGTTTTATTTATTAGGGTTTAGGGCATATTTCTTTAGACATTTTAACGACGGTAGTTTGGTTTTGCGTCGTAAGTATATTTACAACGACGTCATTTTTAAAATAAGCGTCATGTTTAGGTTGAACTTTTAATGACGATTGTATTTTTGTTTCCGTCGATGTTTTTTAAAAAGCGCGCTTTCTAAAAATTTCAGCTCGACCTAAAATTTTCAGATTTCGCTCTAACTCTTATACAAGTTGACCATAGTCTGTGTCCTAAAACATTTCGCTCCGCTCTCTCACTTCAACTCTAATTTAAAGTTGGTCTCTCCGTCGAATCCAAGTTGGCCAAGTTTACAACTCCGTCGAATCCAAGTTGGCCATAAGCTGTGAGCTCTGCCTACCTGTAAGTGCAAACCCTAATCTCATGCTTGTAAATTCATTGTGATTTTTTAATGTTGTCGACGGTATGGGTTAATGGATTTAATGTTTAATGTTTTCATGAATCGGGTTTAGGGTTTAATCTTGTCGGATCTTTTAATACTCTCTGTTATTATGAATCGGGAATGGATTTAATGTTTTCATGCTTAGTATATGTTGGTTTCGTGCTTAGTATTAATGTATATGTTGTGTTCTTAATACCCTACATAAAAATTAATGTATATGTTGTGTTCTGAATATATTCTGGGTTCTTGAAAATAAACTGGGATTTCGAAATCTTTTTTATGCATACGACGACGGTTTTTTTAACAAACCGTCGTCTATAAAAATATACCACGACGCTTGTTTTAACTACCGTCGTGGTTCAAGTTCGCTGGCGTCTGTTTCTTGCTAGCATTAGACGACGGTTTTTTAAAACCCGTCGTCTATATAAGTGTAATACGTCTGTTGATGTTTAAAAACCGTCGTCTGTATACTTTATTATTTGCTATTAAAACCTTATATAATCTGCTATAGTGATAGTCATTGCTTGTCTTTTCACCTTATTATAGATAATAGGATATAGTGTCCAAGATGGATAAGTCATGGATGCACTCGGATAGAAGATCGAAGGCATATGAGTTAGGGGTGGAAGCATTTTTGCAATTTTCTGTGGAAAATCTTCTAACTACAACGCATATCCGTTGTCCATGTGTTAAATGTGCGAATTTAAAATTGTTTGGGGTTGGAATTATAAGGGATCACTTATACTTTAATGGAGTTGACCAAAGCTATAAGAATTGGACATTTCATGGAGAACCTTGGGAACCAATTGCAACTAGTAATGCTAGTAGAAATGTTGAAGAAGATGATGACCATAGTAGGTACAGTTTTGTGTCTGAAGAAATAGAGATGGATGATAATGATTTTGGTGATTTTGGATCCGATCCTTATGAGTTTGCTAATGTGATTGGGGATGGAGATCAACCATTGTACCCTGGTTGTAGAAAGTACACCAAGTTATCGGCATTAGTGAAGTTGTATAATTTGAAGGCAAAACATGGGATGAGTGATGTATGTTTTACAGAATTATTGATACTTCAGGGCGAGTTGCTTCTAGAAGGAAATACAATACCGGCCTCTATGTATGAGGCAAAAAAGACTTTGTGTGCATTGGGGCTGAGTTATGAGAAAATCCACGCATGCCCCAATGATTGCATCTTGTATAGGAAGGAGTATGAAGATTCAACTAATTGTCCTACTTGTGGTATCTCAAGGTGGAAGGAAACCAAAGATGGATTCTTGAAAGAGGGTGTGGCAGCGAAGGTGTTGTGGTATTTTCCTCCAATTCCAAGGTTTAAAGGGATGTTTCAATCACATGACACAGCTAAGAATTTGACTTGGCATGCTGCTAGAAAATCAATTGACGGTCAGATGTCTCATCCGGCGGATTCCCCGTCTTGGAAACTTGTTGATGATAAATGGCCCGAGTTTGGTAATGAGCCGAGAAACTTGAGATTGGCTCTTTCATCTGATGGATTCAATCCCCACAGTTCTCTAAGTAGCAGATATAGTTGCTGGCCAGTTATCTTAGTTACATATAATCTCCCACCATGGCTGTGCATGAAACGAAAGTTCATGATGTTGACTTTATTGATTTCCGGTCCTAAACAACCCGGAAATGATATAGACGTCTACTTGGAGCCTTTGATTGATGATTTAAAATCTTTGTGGGATGGGATTAGAGGAGTGTATGATGCACACATAGGAGAATATTTTACACTCAGAGCTGCATTACTGTGGACCATTAATGATTTTCCCGCCTATGGAAACTTATTTGGTTGTGTTGTTAAAAGATATAAAGCTTGTCCAATATGCGGCGATGATACACCTAGTCACAGGTTGAAAAATGGCCACAAAATTTGTTACATTGGGCATAGAAAATGGTTACCAATTAATCATCCATATAGGAGGCAACGTGCAGCTTTTAATGGGAAACCTGAATATGGCACGCCTCTGGAGCCATTAACGGGAGAAGAAGTGCTGCATATGGTTGAAGATATTAATTACATATGGGGCTCGAAAAAAGGGGGAGGTGGAGGTGAAAATGATGGTGACAGAGTTTGTTGGAAGAAGAAGTCAAAATTCTTTGATCTTGAGTATTGGAAATACCTTCCAGTGAGGCATGTCCTAGATGTTATGCACATTGAGAAGAATGTTTGTGATAGTATCATTGGTACATTGTTGGAGATCCCTGGAAAAAATAAAGATGGGATTGCTGCTCGGTTAGATTTATTGAACATGGGGGTCAAAACTGATTTGCAACCCGAGTATGGAGAAAGAAGTACTCGTTTGCCTCCAGGGCCTTGGAATTTGTCAAGAGCAGAGAAGAGAGCGGTTTGCAATTCTTTCTATGGTATGAAGGTCCCTGAAGGTTATTCTTCAAATATAAAAAATCTTGTATCTTTACAAGATTCAAGACTTCCTGGCCTTAAATCACATGATTGTCATACCTTAATGCAACAATTGCTCCCTGTGGCAATTCGTTCTGTTTTGGAGAAGCCTGCAAGGTATGCAATAACTCGTTTGTGCTTCTTCTTCAATGCTATATGTGCAAAGACGGTTGATGTTTCCAAGCTAGATAAGTTGGAAGAAGATGTAGTAGTTACTTTGTGTTTGCTTGAAAAATACTTTCCACCTTCATTCTTCGATATCATGGTTCATCTAGTAGTACATCTTGTCAGAGAAGTTCGTCCATGTGGGCCAGTTTATCTTAGATGGATGTATCCGTTCGAAAGATATATGAAAGTTCTAAAGGGGTATGTTCAAAACCGTACTCATCCCGAAGGTTGCATTGCGGAGCGTTATATAGCTGAAGAAGCTGTAGAATTTTGCACTGAACATTTATCTGATATTAGTACAATTGGAGTGCCATCAAGTCACAAGATAGGAGTTTCAAAGCCATTATCAGGTTGCACAGTGAGCTTAGTTGATCGGGACCTGTTGAACCAAGCACATCTATATGTCTTGGAGAATACGGAGGAAGTTCTACCTTATATCGAGTATGAGTTTTATTCCTTAAGTTTCCATTTTAAATTATTCTTTATGTTTATCTTATATGTTTGGGATCGTAATGCTTGAATTTTTCGTGTCATGTAGGGAACATATGATCCACATCAAGGCCGCTTATCCAAAATTTAGAAAGAGAACAAAGTGGCTGCAATATAAGCACAATAGCACTTTCATTCAATGGCTACACTTCAAGGTATATGTTATTCAATAACATATTGGACTTTTAATTTTCTTCTTTCTATGTTAGATTGAATTAAGATATGATTAATTTGCAGGTTCAAAGTGAACTTGATGAGGGAGGCAATCATGGGGTATCAGAAAATTTAAGGTGGCTAGCAGCTGGTCCAAACATGGCAGTGCCATTATATAGGAGCTATCTTATTAAAGGTGTTAAATTTAACATCAAGGCACAAGATGATGTGCGGACAGTTCAAAATAGTGGAGTTTATTTACTTGCACATACCATGCAAGTTGCTAGTGCCAAGGATAAAAACCCAATTCTCTCAAATATGGGTTTTTATGGTGTCATTCAAGAAATTTGGGATCTTGACTACCAAAAGTTTACAATCCCAGTCTTTAGGTGTGATTGGATAGATAGTACTTCCGGCCTTGTAGTCGACGAACTTGGATTTACCCTTGTAGATTTGAGTAAAATTGGACATAGGAATGACCAATTTGTTTTGGCTTCTCAAGTCAAACAAGTATTTTTTGTTGACGACCCGATGCATCATGGTTGGTCGGTAGTGTTATCAGCGCCTAATAGAGAATATAATGATGATGTTATTGGTGATGATGTCTTAGGTGATGTGAGAATTGAGTGTGAGCCATTTACTAGAGGGATGCCAAATGTTGACACATTTGATGAACTAGTGGGTGAGTTTGGGAGTCAAAATATTCGAGATGGGTGTGAAGATATATGGATTGAATGATGCTCTTGTAATTTATGAAATTATTTATGCCCTAAACAGCACTACTGTATGACATTAATTTTGTAATAAATTGTAATGTGTTTTCTTCACTTTCATTATGCAGGTTTTGGACACAAAACAATCAGTACATAAAATACTGGTTCAGTATTATAAAACGACGGTCCTTATAAAACTGTGAAAAACAGACGTCTGATGTCATAAAATTGTCAATAAAAAACGACGTTTTGGAGCATTCAACGACGGCATTGAATTTACCGACGTCTAAAAGCGAACTGAAAGTGAAAAAAGACGACGTTATTGTGAAACAGTTATTAACGATATCACGTCGGAGAAGGATAAAGAGCCGACATGTAATTACAAATAACACGACTTCAGTACAATAATACCGACGTCTAAAAGGACAGATATCGAACCAAAACGTTACAAAAGACGACGTCTTGGTTGGATTAGACGACTATTATTTTACTAAAGACGACGTATAAATAGAGAAACACGGCTGTCTTTTACATTATCACGACGTTGTATATCACATACTACGTCGTTTATAGAAATAAATATGTCGTAAGTCATGAGCCTAACATATTTTTCACGTCGGTTATGTAAATATATAAGACGTAGTATATATTAATAACGTCATATTTTATTTATTTAAAGACGTAGTATATATATACAAACGACTGTGTTTGTATAAAATAGGTCGTCTATTCTTTTCCATGACAATTTTTTGGTTCATTTTTCAGTATACAGACGTCGGTTTTTTTTGCACACGACGTTGTTTGGTACAACAACGACGGTGATTTACCCCTAACCGCTATTTCCACGTCAATATTAATGGAAAAACTGAAGTAACAATTCTATTTCACGACGGTTATATAAATATATTGGACGTCGTATGGTTTAATAACGTCGTATTTTATTTATTTAAAGACGTATTGTTTTCTTTTACACGACGGTTGTTGTATAAAATAGGTCGTCTATTCTTCTCCCTGGACAATTTTTTGGTTCATTTTTCAGTGTACAGACGTCGGTTATTTTTTATAAATGACGTTGTTTGTTACAACAACGACGGTGATTTACCCTAACCGCTATTTCCACGTCAATATTAATGGAAAAAACGAAGTGGCAATACTATTGCACGACGGTTATATAAATATATTGGACGTCGTATGATTTAATAACGTCATATTTTATTTATTTAAAGACGTATTGTATTCTTTTACACGACGAATGTTGTATAAAATAGGTCGTCTATTCTTCTCCAGGACAATTTTTTGTTTCATTTTTCAGTGTATAGACGTCGGTTTGTTTTGTAAATGACGTTGTTTGTTACAACAACGACGGTGATTTACCCTAACCGCTATTTCCACGTCAATATTAATGGAAAAAACGAAGTGGCAATACTATTGCACGACGGTTATATAAATATATTGGACGTCGTATAATTTAATAACGTCATATTTTATTTATTTAAAGACGTATTGTATTCTTTTACACGACGGATGTTGTATAAAATAGGTCATCTGTTCTTCTCCAGGACAATTTTTTGGTTCATTTTTCAGTATACAGACGTCGGTTGTTTTTTGTTATTGACGTGGTTTGTAATACCAATGACGGTGATTTCGCGTCGTGGTTTTACTTTGCAAAAGACGTCGCTCGATTTTACGACGGTTTGAAAACCAAATTCACGACGGTGAATTCCCGTCGTCTTTTGCCTTTTTTGTAGTAGTGACAATATTGAATGAATTAGATGTTCCTGCAGGAATCTTAACACATGCATCCTACGTAGGTATTTGATGTTACAGCTAGACAATAATGTACCCAAGGTCTTAAGTATCGGAGGTATCGGAAATATCGGAAGTCAAAAAACACGGAAATATCGCAGGAAATATCGGGATATTATCGGTATCGGAAAAAATTGAATAAAAACCACGAAAATTGTAAGAAAAACTTGGAAATTTTTATTGAAACTTTGCAGAATGTTTATTTAGTCAATTATCTATTAGTTTATCACAAAAAATTGGAAGGAAATGCATTGCATGATGGATTTAACTGATTTAAGTTGATTATATAGCGAGCTGGCAAACACCGTAAGTGTAGAAAATATGTAGTAATTAATGAAAGAAGATTAAACACACCATAATCATTTATATATAATGAATTACTACAATATTTTTCACTTTATACATTGCATGGTAAGATACATGAGTAACTTAGTACCACATAGAGTTCCTATGAGGTTCAAAATTTTCACTATTTTCATTATCTCTATGTGTAGAGTAAGTATATTTTGAAGAGTAGTCATCAAATGATAAATCCCCAAAATAGTTTTGCATGTAATTGTTAACATGCCACCCATATGGATCCAAGATTGGTTGACGTTGTCCATAAGCAAAATCATTTGAAGATTGAGTCTCGGATTCTTTCCATGAGTCGTTTGATTCCATCCCAATAGGAATGGGATATGAAGGGTAGGGAAATGATTGGTTATGAGTATAACCATAGTTACTACTCATCTCATGTGAAAATTTGTTTCTTGCAAAAATAATTCAAAACAAAACCATGTATATATATAAATATTTTAGTATTTTCACAAAAACATAAGTGATATGGTGGTTAAAGTGTTGAAGGAGTAAAATGGTTTTCACAAATACAATTTATATAAATATTTTTGGGTTTTGTATCGGGATATTATTAGGATATTATTGGGATATTATCGATAATATCTCGATATATTGCCCAAATCATTCATAAAAATGTTGAAAATATCTTCCCGATATTATCGGGATATTATCGGGATAATATCGATATATTGACGATAACACTATGGTTAGTTGTTAAAATATCGGACCCCCAAAAATCAGATATTATCGGGATAATATCGGGGATATTATCGGGATAATATCGGGGATATTATCGATATTTAATACCTTGAATGTACCTAGCTAAAGATTAATTTATTCTATAATACAATATTGTATTATTGAATGAATTAGATGTTCCTGCAGGCATCTTTTCCATAATTTCTAGTACGGTTCGATTAAAAAAATCTTTATCAAAGAAATTAAAATGTATACTCGATTATAGGAAATGCATATTAAAAATTGAGTGTTCAACGAAATTGATGTATTTCTAAAAACGCGTTGTGGCTGCTATATATCTGTGTATCCAATAAGCATGTTGTTGGGTATATCATAATGCTTTGATTTTTAATATATATAAATATACATGTAACCTTCACATTAAGCAACCCAATTCACTGCCCCTCCAATTGCATCAGTTTGTCTTTCAATGTCCTTACGAGAGAGAATCAATGGATGGAAACTTTGGTTAGAGTAGGAGCAAGAAAGAAACAAAATAAGAGTTTTCTGCAGAAAATTGTATCATCTGTATTGATTCAATTCAATTCATATAGCTCAATAGTTGTTCCTCCGATTTGTGCGTACATAAAGGTTGTATGTGTTGATTGGGAGTGTGAATCTCACATCGGAGAATTAAAGCCTTGTCAAATGGTATAAAAGATTTTGGGTCTCTCCATCCATGGTCAATTGTTTTCAGGTTGGATGTTCACATTCTAATACATATA
Source organism: Prunus kanzakura (assembly GCA_020521455.1). NCBI lineage: Eukaryota > Viridiplantae > Streptophyta > Magnoliopsida > Rosales > Rosaceae > Prunus > Prunus kanzakura. The sequence goes on along the minus strand of BPUM01000817.1, from coordinate 1,187,699 downwards.
GTATTAGAAGAGTATCAAAACATGATTGGAAAGACAAAAATAAGAAACAAAAAAAAAAAAATTATATGCTCACAGCAAAAACACAAGATTCTTAAGATAATACCACTATATATCTACAGCTAAACAATGCATGCTTACGTAGTAAACTTTTTCATAAAATATTGTGGCAAAGAAAGAGTTTTGTATACAAGACAAAATCCTTCCAGCCAATTAGGCAAAAGATATCTATCATTACATGAAAATACATTTAAAATTGAGTGGTTGAATCTGGGAAGAATTCCAATGAAAATGATACATTACGTATACCTAGACTGTTCAACACATGTTCATGTGACTATACTCCAATCTCTTCCTGCAAATTATATATATTGATAATTGAGTGGTTGAATCTGGGAAGAATCCCAATGAAAATGATACATTACGTATACCTAGACTGTTCAACACATGTTCATGTGACTATACTCCAATCTCTTCCTGCAAATTATATATATTGATAATTTAGTGGTTGAATCTGGGAAGAATCCCAATGAAAATGATACATTACGTATACCTAGACTGTTCAACACATGTTCATGTGATTATACTCCAATCTCTTCCTGCAAATTATATATATTGATACCTTAGAGCCTACGACACACACAGTAAGAGATGGAAGATAAACAAAGAGAGTTCGGAGAAGAAGAGAAAGAAGAAGAACATGCCAAACTGGAAATCTGGAAATATGTGTTCGGGTTTGTCGAAATCGCGGTGGTAAAATGTGCCATTGAGCTTGGAATAGCTGATGCAATTGAAACCCATGGCAGCCCCATGACACTCCTAGAGCTATCATCTGCTCTAAGATGTGATCCTTCTCCCCTTTACCGCATCATGAGGGTCCTAGTCCACCTCAAAATATTCAAAGAAAAACCAGCAACCCAATTAGGCCCCAAAGTTTATGCACAAACACCCTTGTCCAAACGGCTATTGAAATCCGGAGAAAACAGCATGGCTGCTTTAATTTTGCTAGAGAGTAGCCCGGTAATGCTGGCACCTTGGCATGGCCTAAGTGCTCGAATTCAAGGTATTAGCAATTCAGCATTTGAATCTGTGCATGGAGAGGATGTATGGAGCTATACCGCAGCCAATCCTGATCACAGCAAGCTTATCAATGAAGCAATGGCTTGTGATGCAAGGGTGGCTGTGCCTGCAGTGATTGAAAGTTGTTTAGAGGTGTTCAAAGGGATTGAGACAATCGTGGATGTGGGCGGGGGTGATGGGACTACTTTGCGCTTGTTGGTTGAGGCATGTCCTTGGATTCAAGGCATCAACTTTGATCTTCCTCATGTTATGTCTGTTGCTCAGGAGTGTGACCGCATTGAGAATATTGGAGGTGACATGTTTGATTGTGTTCCAAAGGCTGATGCTGTAATTATGAAGGTTAGTATATATATGTATTATATGTATATAGTTAAAAGAAATCAAGAAAACTAAACCATTTAAGGAAGAGCAGCCTTAAAATAGTTAGCAGCAACACGTTTATATTTTTCATTCATCCTTTGAGCTATTAGTTTCATCATTTGATTTGTCTGTTAATGTCTACTTATTACATCATTTGTCTGCGCTAATGGGATAAGAAAAAATGTGGTTCCTCTGCCATCACTCCCTGATTATCTTGCTATAAGTTTTCTTGCTCAACAAGGCGTTATGACAATGCATATTCTGATTCTGTTTTCGTGAATTGCAGTCGGTTCTTCACGGCTGTGGCGATGATGAGTGCATTCGTATCCTTAAGAAGTGCAGGGAAGCTATCCCGGACGATAAAGGGAAGGTGATAATCATAGAAGCGGTTATCGATGAAAAAGATGAGAAAGAGGACATCAAACTAACAAATGTGAGATTGATGCTAGACATGGTGATGATGGCCAATACAAACACAGGAAAAGAAAGGACCTTGAAGGAATGGGGATATGTTCTTGGGGAAGCTGGCTTCAGCCGACACACTATCACACCTATTCATGCTGTCTATTCCGTTATTCAGGCTTTTCCTTAAATTTAGAGAAAAAAAGTTATGGATGTGGATTTGTTTTTGCAAATTAGTACTGTTTCATTGTATTGTTTAAGTTACCTTTTGGTCTTTATCTGTTGCATCATTGTCAAAATTGTTGATTTAATAAGCCTACTGCTCTTGCAGTTTGTAATCTTTAGATGGTTGGCAATAAAATCAGAGCAAATGCATTGTGGCTGCTATATATCTTTCTATCCCAATACTAGCAGGCATGTTTTTTAGCAACACATGCTCTGATTTTAAGGTATACATATATGTGATTCACAGCCATCCAATGTCTTTCTTTCCATTAGTTTGTCTTTCATTGTCCTTACGACTTACGAGACAGAGCCAATAGATGGAAGCTAAGCAAAAGCAGATAGAGTTTTCTGCAGACTGTCTCATCTGTGCCTGCAGTGATTGAAAGTTGTTTAGAGGTGTTCAAAGGGATTGACACAATCGTGGATGTGGGCGGGGGTGATGGGACTACTTTGCGCTTGTTGGTTGAGGCATGTCCTTGGATTCGAGGCCTCAACTTTGATCTTCCTCATGTTGTGTCTGTTGCTCAAGAGTGTGACGGCATTGAGAATGTTGGAGGTGACGTGTTTGATTTTTTTCCAAAGGCTGATGCTGTAATTATGAAGGTTGTTGGGGTAATTTCAAAGGTCAGGAGTTAAGAAAATAAAGAGTTAGAATATAAAGGGTTTAGCTATTATGTCTTGTTTATGAGTTGAAGTAAAAGTGAGGTTTAGTGGGTATAGTGGTTATGGTTATGTTTAATATTGAGTTAATCTTATGGCCTATAAATAGGCCGTGTATCCACTATGTGTCAAGGGTGTGTCAAGTGTGTGTATCAAGTGAGTATTAAGAGTATCAATCTTATTGAAGTTTGTTTCAAGTAAGTTTGTGTAGGAACTCTGTGTAGCCTTCGGGCTTCACACCTCCAAAATTATGTTATTTCTTTAGTCTGTTACATTGTATTTCCCCCTTCACATTTAGAGTGTATAAGCATAAAGCTAAATCCACCAATAAGTGGTATCAGAGCTGATACGGTCATGAGGACCTGTATCACATATGTCGCGTTTGGAGCATGGTCCAAATTGTTTAAATGATTTTTGGCATGTAGAATGAAGTGTTGGTTGTGCACTACTACAAAAAAGCAAAAAGACGACGGGAATTCACCGTCGTGTATTCCGTTTTCAAATGGTCGTGGAATCCACCGTCATCTTTTCCCTAATCAAACCACGACGGTAAATACCCGTCGTTCACTACTACAAAAAACGAAATAGACGACGGGAATCCACCGTCGTAAATTATGGTTTACAACCGACGAGAAATCGACCGCCATCTTTTCACACATAAAATAACGACGGCAAATAACCGACGTGGTTAATATAGTACACGTCATTTAAAAAACTAAAACCGACGTAGATTTCATACATAAAAGCATAAAAAGAGACCTTTCGACTATAATAGACGACGGTTTTAGTTAAACACAGACGTTTAAATAATGTTAAATGTCAAAAACAACTACAAAACTGACGTAAATATGTTTATCAACGTCTCTAAATCAAATAACACGGACGTGTAACACTTAGAAACCGTCGTGGTTAATCAATACTACGTTCACTAAATAATAAACCTGACGTCTAAAACATATAACATGGCTTATATTCACTTGAACTGACGTAAAAAAACAATAATAACCACGACCCTTTAGGTCACCACAGAAGTTAAAAATTATTTTGATGGCTTGAACACAAAATAAACAACGTGGTTAATATATTACACGTCATAAAACAACTAAAACCGACGTCGATTTGATACATAAAGCATAAGAAGAGACCTTTCGACTATAATAGACGACGGGTTTAGTAAAACACAGACGTTTAAATAATGTTAAATGTCAAAAACAACTACCAAACCGACGTAAATATAATTATAAACGTCTCTAAATCAAACAAAACCGACGTGTAAAACATAGAAACTGTCGTCGTTAATAAATACTACGTTCACTAAATAAAGAAACTGACGTCTAAAACATATAACATGGCATATATTTACTTGAACTGACGTAAAAACAATAATAACCACGACCCTTTAGGTCACCACAGACGTTGAAAATTATTTTGACGGCTTGAACACAAAAAAACGACGTGGTTAATATATTACACGTCATAAAAAAACTAAAACCGACGTCGATTTCATACATAAAAGCATAAAAAGAGACCTTTCGACTATAATAGACGACGGTTTTAGTTAAAAAACAGACGTTTAAATGATGTTAAATGTCAAAAACAACTACAAAACCGACGTAAATAAGTTTATCAACGTCTCTAAATCAAACAAAACCGACGTGTAAAACATAGAAACCGTCGTGGTTAATAAATACTACGTTCACTAAACAAACAAACTGACGTCTAAAACTTATAACATGGCATATATTTACTTAAACTGACGTAAAAATAATAATAACCACGACCCTTTAGGTCACCACGGACGTTGAAAATTGTTTTGACGGCTTGAACACAAAAAAAACGACGTGGTTAAAATATTACACGGCTTAAAAAAAAACTAAAACCGACGTCGATTTGATACATAAAAGCATAAAAAGAGACCTTTCGACTATAATAGACGACGGTTTTAGTAAAACACAGACGTTTAAATAATGTTAAATGTCAAAAACAACTACAAAACGGACGTAAATATGTTTATCAACGTCTCTAAATTAAACAAAACCGACGTGTTTTCTTTTTCAAACGGCGGTTTTTATTTCATTTTTGCGTTGTCATTCCACGTCGGTTATAAAAACCCGACGTTGATTGTTTTGTAGACGTCTCTTTTTGAGATTTTTTTAACTTGACCGTCGTATTTTCTGCTTTAACCGATTATTTTTAATTTTTGATTTGTCGTGCCCAAAGCCTGCAGAATGAAAATGTGATCGGAATTAAAATGATATACAGAGCTATGAATTAATGTCATACAATTAACTGCATAACTAATGTCATACATTACAACAATCAATCAACCCATATATCTTCACACCCATCTCTAATATTCTCACTCCCAAACTCACCCACTAAGTCATCAAATGTGTCAACATTTGGTATCCCTCTAGAAAATGGCTCACACTCAATTCTAATATCACCTAGCACATCATCACTAATAACATCATTATATTCTCTATTAGGCATTGATAACACTACCGACCAACCACGATGCATTGGGTCGTCAATATAAAATACTTGTTTGACTTGAGAAGCCATAACAAATTGGTCATTCCTATGTCCAATTTTACTCAAATCTACAAGGGTAAATCCAAGTTCGTCGACTACAAGGCCCGAAGTGTTATCTATCCAATCACACCTCAAGACTGGGATTCTAAACTTTTGGTAGTCAAGATCCCAAATTTCTTGAATAACCCCATAAAAACCCATATTGGAGACAATAGGGTTTTTATCCTTGGCACTAGCAACTTGCATAGTATGTGCAAGTAAATAAACTCCACTATTTTGGACAGTTCGCACATCATCTTGTGCCTTGGTGCTAAATTTGACACCATTAATAAGATAGCTCCTATATGATGGCACTACCATGCTTGGACCAGCTGCTAACCACCTCAAATTTTCTGATATGCCATTATAATCTTCCCCATTAAATTCACTTTGAACCTGCAATTTAAACATATATCTTAATTCAATCTAACATATATATAGAAAGAAAGAAAATTAAAATAAGTTCAATATGTCATTCAATAACATATATACCTTAAAACGTAGCCATTGAATGAAAGTGCTATTGTGCTTATCTTGTAGCCACTTTGTTCTCTTTCTAAATTTCGGATAAGTGGTCTTGATGTGGATCATATGTTCGCTACAATTGACACGAAAAAAACACGCATTACGGTCCCTTATATATAAGATAAACATAAGGAGTAATAATATTTAAAATGGCTACATATATATGAAAAATTAAACTCATACGTACTCGATATAAGGTAGGACTTCCTCCGTATTCTCCAAGACATATAGATGTGCCTGGTTCAACAAGTCCATATCAACTAAGCCCACTATGCAACATGATAATGGCTTTGAAACTCCCATATTCTGGCTTGAAGGCACTCCAACTGTACTAACATCAGATAAATGCTCGGTACAAAACTCTACAGCTTCTTCAGCTATATACCGCTCAGCAATGCAACCTTCGGGACGAGTACGATTCTGAACATACCCCTTTAGCACTTTCATATATCTTTCAAACGGATACTGTTTGTGCCTAATAAACCACGGCCGTGAATTGGCCGAGGGAATAACTCTTCTCGGCCTCAAGATGAAACACAGCTTCTTGTCAGGGTGTTTGGCTTTCCAGGGAAACATGAGGAAAATCACCAAGGCATGGTTATCTCGGCCAAGGTTATAGGCCGAGGCCGAGATCGAGCGAGGTCATGGCCAAAGGCATTAATGTCAGATCATCACGTGACAGCAGGGTCCCACGCTCCATTTAATGAAGCAAGGTCTCTGTTTATTGCAGCAAACCCACTGGCCAAGAATGAGCATTCAATGCGCGAGGGAAGGTGGGATGTGATTGGAGTCAGGATTTGGTGACAGAAATCAGAATGATTAGACGCCAACATTCTCACAAAGTTCTTTGCAGCTTGAGAGATTAGGTAATTAGCTATCAGAGCAATAAATGCGTCTCCACGGCCAGAAGCACAGAACCCACGATCAGGGCGGCGGCCGAGATTCACCGGGATTCATGGAGTCACACCACCATACTTCACAATCCCAAATGTCGATTGGACTACCCACTTGGTATAATCAGGCTCCACCATGCAGATTTTCAGCCTCGATTATCCCTCCAGGAGCTCTACCTATAAATACAAGACTCAAGACCACTTTCAAAGGGTTCAAACACCAAACAAAAGCCTCCCACGGAGTAACTTATATTTTCCTGTAATGCACTTTCAATATCTTTACTTGCTTTTCTAGGAGTAGTGTTAGTTTGTAAGGAAAATCCATTCATCAATATATCAAACGACCCTTGATTTTCAAGGCGCCGGAGCACCACCCTTGTTGTTCGCTCACTCACCCCATATATCATACGACCGCCGCTCATCGAGTGGCGCGCCGGAGCACCGCCCCAAAACCCACCAAACACCACCACTCAACGGCCTTGTAGTTCAGGCCGTGAACCTTACAGCCGAGACTAGTTCCTCTCTCCGCTACAATCGTTTGATTAGAAGACGAGTTCAGACAGGCGCACCATCTAAACACTATCAACACCTCAACCATCTCGACGCATGGTAGACCGTGCTGGCACGCCCGCGCACAAACGCACCCCGTCCAAAAGCAGGAAACCGCGTGTTTCACGCAGATCCCCTCGGCCCGGAACCCCAGGCCGTGAGATTTGCGCGGCAGACACTTTTGGCACGCCCGGTGGGATCCTTGTCAAAAAACTTATGGTGGAAACCAGGGCACAGGCAAAGCTCAAGAACAAAACGGTCGAAATGACTTCTGAGACTCCTGAGTCCACACCAGCAATCACCGAGACCGTACATTCGGTCGGGATTTCGGCCAGCATCCCGGTGACAACAGATCGCTCGGCCGAATCCATGCAGGAGCAAGCGGCAGTGGAGGAAATGATGTCCAGACAGACCTATAGGATAGAGACATCCTTCATGGCCACAATGGATAGGTTATCTTCGGAGCTGCGAACGCTTTTTCAAGAGAGGATGCCGATAGCCTCACCGGCGTCACCTCCCAGAGCAGGTCAGGGGAGCCGAGGGTGGGAAAGAATCGAGCCTTACGGCGAAGGCAGTAGCCTCGGCGCCTCGGCTCACCCCCAAGCATCAGGATACGGCCAGCACTCAGTGCCGCCGATAAATAGTTGGGGGCAGTCCCAGACCACGTGGGTAAGTCCCGGGCCAACCTACTCAGCAGAGATAGTGCGTGGGCCGCTCCATGCTTTAGCCGTGTCATTAGGACACAGCAGCCCTGCACATCCTACGATCCATCCACTCGGCCCAGTTCATACCGCGGCCGTCCATACCCACCCTGGTCCAAATAACGCGGCTGTTGCATTATCACAACAATACGGTCAGAGCAATACGGCCAGGCACCCACCTCCACTATGGGTCGGCCATCCCAGCTTCAACGCACACGCCCTTGGTCCAAACCCACGGCGCTCACTTGGCGTCAACCAACTCGGTTATTCAGACCGAGCCCCTTGGTCAAGCGGCCACGCAGGCTAGGCCACACAACGACGGGCATCAGGTCCCACGACCGAATGCGGCCCAGCAGGAGGCGCCGCATCAGGGGCTCTGATTCGAGGACGTCCGGCGGATGATCGAGGACGGCCTAGCCCAGAGACGGCCGGACATGCCAAGATATACTCGGCCATACCCACCAGAAATAGACCGAGTCCTTCTCCCCCGGAATTATCGGTTGCCTGAATTTATGTTATTCTCCGGGGATGGGCAGGCCACATCCATTGAACACATAGGCCGTTTTACGGCCCAGTGTGGAGAGGCCGATTCGGACGCCCAGAAGCTCCGTTTATTTGTCCATTCTTTGACCGGCGCCGCATTCTCTTGGTTTATAAACCTCCCACCAAACTCAATAAGGGATTGGTCTGATATGGAAAGAGTATTTCACGAACACTTCTATCAAACCAACCGAGAAATAACGGTCGCCGAGCTGGCAAGGATGAGCCAAGCATCGGACGAATCACCTCGTGATTACCTACAACGATTCAAGACCTGTAGGAATTGGTGTCGCACGAACCTTCCAGAGAGAGAGTTCGTCAAAATGGCCGAGGAGGGATTAGAGTTTGAATACCGGAAGAAATTTCAGGGGATCGAGTTCCGGGACATGCATGACCTGACCAACAAAGTGGACAGGTATGCATCCTTGTTGAAAGAGGAGATGCAGAAGAAGGCGGCTTCGAAAGGGACTTATTACAGAAATCCCATTGTCAGCTACGCCGACACAGACGACTCCACAAGGGTCGAGGGTGACGAGGTAGAGATGAGTTCGGCCGAAGTTAGCATAGACGAACCCTTCGTCTGCAAAGGGCTTGTTAAAACTGACAACAGCCGTACGAAAATTCCTGATGCTAAATTCTCAACACGGGAAACGAAGGCCTACACTTTTGATCTAACGAGGGCTGAGGCTATTTTCGACCTGTTATTGGCCGAAAAAATGGTCAAATTATCTTTCGGCCACAAAATTCCGAAACCCGAAGAGCTCAAAGGGAAGACGTTTTGCAAATACCATAGTTCTTGGTCTCACAATACCAACAACTGTGTTGTCCTGCGAGATGTCATTCAGAAGTTGATTGATGAGAAGAAGCTTCAATTCCCGGAAAAGGCGGCCATGCAGGTTGACTCCAAGCCGTTTCCCCCACCTGTTGTCAACATGGTCGACGCCCAACTACCAGCCGGGCATGGCGGAACTCGTTGGGTGACAAAAGGGAAGGGGCCATTGACCGAACCAGAGCCATTGTTGTGCGAGCATTGCAAACATGAGATCAGTCAGTCCAGGCCGCAGGAAAATAAGAGGAAGGCCGTCGAGCCGTCACAGCTAGCCGTAGGGAAGTTCGGCGGTCAGTATAGAGGACGGTCGGCCTGCGGGTCGGTTTTTGAACGATTGGGAGCGCAAGCCTATGGTACCTCGGTAGGCCCTGTGGATGAGGCCGGTCCTAGATTGCTAAGGACTTTCAAGCCACCAGTTATGCATGACGTCCGTTGGTATCATTCACGGCCTGGGGGCAGAGCCGAACCACTGACAAAAACTCAGCTAAGAAGAATGCAGAGACAAGTTCAGCAGGCCAGGATGCAGACGGCCGAGACCGAAGCCTCGAAACGACAGAGAGAAATCACGGCTGCAGACGGGCCGTCATCTGAATCGATTGTGTCCCCCACGGCGACGGCGTCCAAAAACAAGCCTTGGAGGACCTGGCGCGTTACGGGGAACAAAGGTCCCCTCGGACCCTTGCCCATTTTGGTCCAGCCAAGGGCCGCGATCGAGAAGAAATCTGGCGAAGGTGTCGTCACCATCTACCGCGAGAGAAATTCTCCCTTTTCGACCGACGGTTTGGCCATTCTGAAAGAATTTCATGAGGACCATTCGGCCATAGATCTGTATGGCATGACCCCTGAGAACCGTGAAATTGTGGAGTTAGCCCTGAAAAATACGAAGGCAGAGGTACTTCTCATCACCCGCAGCTCTGATTCGGCCATTAAGGCCGTATACCAGGCAAATAGAGAGGCCAGAGCGAAGAGTCTGCCGAGCTACCAACCCAACCTCGGCAGATTGGAGGCCGACGCCCATTTTGGTAAGGGCGATTTAGAGTATCTCCGCCAGTATTTTTCGGTAACTCCGGCGGATACTATCTTTGGCCTGACAACTGAGGAGAGAGCCCGGGTGAACCGCCTGGACGATTACTTGATATCCAGGGACACCTTGGCAAACGCTAGACGGGCCCTTAAAGAGGGGGTCGAGGCCTCGGAACCCTCTGAAACCGAAGCACCCGCGGTCGATATCCCGGGGACAGCAGGGCCCATAATTGAGGGCTTCGGTGATCCTTTCTTCGGGCATGAGGCCGAAGATGACCCCACCTTAGGGATCTCAGACGGAGAATATGAGGGGATCCTAAGGATGGCCGAGGAAGAGGTCTTCGCCGAAGACGGCCATGAGGCCCAAGACGGAGCTGGCCGGGGGAACCCACTGGAGCAAGAGGAGTTCGGCATCAACATGGTCTTGGTGCTGCCATCCGAATTTTCAGCACCTGGGGGACAGATCATCAGGCGGCTTTTGACGACATCAAGAAATATTTGTCTCAGCCTCCGGTTCTTATGCCGCCAAAAAGAGGGAAACCATTGAGGCTCTACATTTCGGCATCAGAAAGCTCTATCGGTTGTTTGCTCGCTCAGAACAATGAGTCTGGGCGAGAGCAGGCGGTGCACTACTTAAGCCGCACTCTCAATACGGCCGAACTAAACTACTCACCAGTCGAAAAGTTATGCCTAGCGCTCTATTTCGCGGCCACCAAGTTACGACATTACATGCTTCCGTCGGTCGTCCAGATTATCTCTAAGACCGACCTTATCAAGTACATGCTCACTCGGCCGATCATACGCGGCCGAATTGGGAAATGGACGATGGCGCTGTCTGAGTTTACCTTTCAATATGTGGCTCAAAAGTCGGTCAAAGGTCAGGCTTTGGCCGATTTTTTGGCTCATCACCCATCCCAGAGACAGGAGGAAGAGTTGGAGGTCGAGATCGGCATGGTCCAGATGGAAAAGAATTACTGGACTATGTACTTGGACGGGTCCAGTACCGAGGCCAGGTCAGGGGCCGGGGTCGTAATTGAATCTCCCCAGGGGCAAAGGTGGCAATTCGCATTCCAACTCGACTTCAAATGCACCAACAACCAGGCCGAGTATGAAGCACTCATCATCGGTCTCGAGATTTTGATGGAAATGAAGGCGACCCGCGTTTTGGTTTATGGTGATTCCCAGCTGGTGATTAACCAATTAACCGGGGAATACCAGTGTACGAGCGAAAATTTAGCCATGTATTACGTAACGGCCCTCAATACGTCCGATGGGTTCTCCCGAATCTCTTTTGTTCACGTCCCACGCGCCGAGAACCATGAGGCCAACGAGATGGCCCAGGTAGCGTCAGGCGTGAACATCCCAGGCACCGACCACGACCGCGTGATAAGGATCGAGAGGCGTACCCTGCCAGCTTTGGCCGAACGAGGGATGGTAACGCATGCATCATCCGATGTTACCGACGAAGTCGACATGGCCAAAGCCGACTGGCGATACCTCATAGTGAAATATTTGCGCGACCCTTCCGGCAGCCATGAAAGGACTACACGATTTCGGGCTTGGTGTTATCTGATTTATCAGAATGAGCTGTATCGAAAGGGGTCCGACGGTTTATTGCTCTTGTGTCCCAACACCGAGGACATCAAGACCATCATGGCCGAGTCTCATGAGGGGGTTTGCGGCGCTCACCAATTTGGCGTCAAGATGAGATGGTTGATCAGAAGGCACGGCTATTATTGGCCGACCATTTTGAAGGATTGCATAGAATACGCGAAGGGATGTATCAAGTGTCAGATCTACGGCCCTATACAAAGGGTACCGGCCGACGATTTCCACCCGGTTACCAAACCATGGCCGTTCAGAGGGTGGGCCGTGGATATCATCGGTAAAATCCATCCGGCCGCATCCAACCAACATGCATGGATTTTGGTGGCGACCGATTATTTTACTAAGTGGGTCGAGGCCGAGTCTTATCGGTCGATATCCAGCGCGCAAGTGGTCAGATTTTTCGAGAGCCACATCGTCCATCGGTTCGGTATTCCAGAAACAATCACGGCCGACAACGGCCCGGTGTTCGCATCAGCCGAAACACGAGGATATACCGAAAGTATGGGAATCAAGTTGATCCACTCGACGCCTTATTATCCCCAATCTAACGGACAGGCCGAGGCAAGCAACAAGGTAATCAAGGGCATCCTTGAGAAAATGATCGAGGAAAAACCTAGAGCGTGGCACGATCTACTCCCAGAGGCCCTTTGGGCTTACCGAGTCTCAAAGCGATCGGCCACAGGCACATCTCCCTACGCCTTAACCTACGGTCACGACGCCATTGTTCCTTTGGAATTAAAGGTTCGGTCTCTTCGGGCGACCGAGCAGCTCAGACAAGAGGGGAAGGATTACACGCAGGCCATGGTCCAAGAATTGGAAGATTTGGAGCAATCCAGGCTCGATGCTTATAACTTAATGCAGGCACAGAAGCAGATCGCGGCGAGAGCATACAACAAGAAGGTTAAGCAAAAGACATTCGCCAAAGGCGACTTAGTGTGGCGAGCCGTGCTTCCTGTTGGGACGAAGGACCCTCGGTTCGACAAATTCTCGCCTAATTGGGAAGGGCCGTTCATTATTGAACGAATCCTTGGCCGAGGTGCATTTCAGTTAAAAGACAGGGATGGATAATGGCACAACTTACCAATCAACGGCCAATATCTGAAAAAATACATCCCGTCCTTATGGGAGACGGCCGCGAAAAAATTATGAAAAGGAAATATGCAGCATAATGAAGATGGGTCAAAAATTCATGATTCATTTTATTCATTAAAGGCACGATTACAAGGAAACGGCCAGGTCACGGCCGAATACACACACATAAGGAGAATCACATCCTAAGACCTACGTGCGACGACTTCGCGATCTTCTTGCTGGGAGAGGCTGTATCCCCGCCATCCCTGCCGACGATTAGTCTCGGCCAGGAACCTCGGCCAGTCAGAGAAAGCCGGCTGTGGGAAGGAAAAGGGTGCACGCCGCATGAAGGAGGCTAAGAGGAAGGGCCGTCACTTCAATCACGGCAAGGGCCGCCATCCAAGGTATGAGGGGTGGCCACCACCCCGGACGTGGTAAGCAGTCGCCACCCTGGCAGTGGCGACGGCCATCTTTCAGGCCGGGGCAGCATTTGTCACTCTGGACATGGTAAGCAGTCGTCATCCTGGCTATGGTAGGAGCTTTTCCCCCAACCTTGGTAAGGGCCGTCGCTTCGGCCACGAGCGTTACCAAGGTATTCAGCCATTTGGACTCGGCCGTGGTAGGATCATCATGCCAAGCCCTCCTGTCCTCATTAAATTGACAAATCATCTGGAATAGGCCAAATTGTTGAGACGGGGGACTCTCCAGTTCTGGAAGGATTGCAATGAAGGCCATCAAAGCCGGTTGAGCTTCGGAAGAGCGAAGCCCAGAAATCAAGGGAAGGCGCCAAAATATCCAGGGGAGGAAAAAAGATTGTTGGAAGGGCCTCGACCCTTTTTGAAGTTGAGGAAGATGGGAAAGGCCAGGGTGAGCTTTCGAAACGCATTGAACTCAGAGAGGTCTGGGGATGTGAAGAAAATGCAAAGGGATGGGTTTTTATACTCATACTCATACTAGAATTCAAGGGAGGTATTCAAGGGAGGCATGATCCTCGTGAAACGAAACGGCCAGGCAGCACATCTGGAGCACGCGAAATTATGACAGAAACCTGGCGGCCGGCGTTTGGAATTACAGAGCGGAATAATGGCTTGTGCGAATTAAGGGCATGGTGACACGTCGATTCAGGGGGCCGTCGTTTTACTTGACAAGACAGGGTGACGCCTCGCGTGAACTTAAGCAAATATGACTTACACGACGTACTTAAGGCATTAAATGCGCCAACTGGATTGCGCATTTAATGCCCCAGTTGTCAGTCACCTCAGAAGGCTAAAGGTCCATCCCTTGGAATCCATTCGGCCCCTACTCATGCCAAGGCCGAAGAATCCAGGGATGTGGGGGCAATGTTTGTGCCTAATAAACCACGGCCGTGAATTGGCCGAGGGAATAACTCTTCTCGGCCTCAAGATGAAACACAGCGTCTTGTCAGGGTGTTTGGCTTTCCAGGGAAACATGAGGAAAATCACCAAGGCATGGTTATCTCGGCCAAGGTTATAGGCCAAGGCCGAGATCGAGCGAGGTCATGGCCAAAGGCATTAATGTCAGATCATCACGTGACAGCAGGGTCCCACGCTCCATTTAATGAAGCAAGGTCTCTGTTTATTGCAGCAAACCCACTGGCCAAGAATGAGCATTCAATGCGCGAGGGAAGGTGGGATGTGATTGGAGTCAGGATTTGGTGACAGAAATCAGAATGATTAGACGCCAACATTCTCACAAAGTTCTTTGCAGCTTGAGAGATTAGGTAATTAGCTATCAGAGCAATAAATGCGTCTCCACGGCCAGAAGCGCAGAACCCACGATCAGGGCGGCGGCCGAGATTCACCGGGATTCATGGAGTCACACCACCATACTTCACAATCCCAAATGTCGATTGGACTACCCACTTGGTATAATCAGGCTCCACCATGCAGATTTTCAGCCTCGATTATCCCTCCAGGAGCTCTACCTATAAATACAAGACTCAAGACCACTTTCAAAGGGTTCAAACACCAAACAAAAGCCTCCCACGGAGCAACTTATATTTTCCTGTAATGCACTTTCAATATCTTTACTTGCTTTTCTAGGAGTAGTGTTAGTTTGTAAGGAAAATCCATTCATCAATATCTCAAACGACCCTTGATTTTCAAGGCGCCGGAGCACCACCCTTGTTGTTCGCTCACTCACCCCATATATCATACGACCGCCGCTCATCGAGTGGCGCGCCGGAGCACCGCCCCAAAACCCACCAAACACCACCACTCAACGGCCTTGTAGTTCAGGCCGTGAACCTTACAGCCGAGACTAGTTCCTCTTTCGGCTACAATCGTTTGATTAGAAGACGAGTTTAGACAGGCGCACCATCTAAACACTATCAACACCTCAACCATCTCGACGCACGGTAGACCGTGCTGGCACGCCCGCGCACAAACGCACCCCGTCCAAAAGCAGGAAACCGCGTGTTTCACGCAGATCCCCTCGGCCCGGAACCCCAGGCCGTGAGATTTGCGCGGCAGACAGATACATCCATCTAAAATATACTGGCCCACATAGACGAACTTCTCTGACAAGATGTACTACTAGATGAACCATGATATCAAAGAATGAAGGGGGAAAGTACTTCTCAAGTGAACACAAAGTAACTACAACATCTTCTTCCAACTTATCTAGCTTGGAAACATCAACAGTCTTTGCACATATAGCATTGAAGAAGAAGCACAAACGAGTTATTGCATACCTTGCAGGCTTCTCCAAAACAGAACGAATTGCCATAGGAAGCAATTGTTGCATTAAGGTATGACAATCATGTGATTTAAGGCCAAGAAGTCTTGAATCTTGTAAAGATACAAGATTTTTTATATTTGAAGAATAACCTTCAGGGACCTTCATACCATAGAAAGAATTGCAAACCTCTCTCTTCTCTGCTCTTGACAAATTCCAAGGCTCGGGAGGCAAACGAGTACGTCTTTCTCCATACTCGGGTTGCAAATCAGTTTTGACCCCCATGTTCAATAAATCTAATCGAGCAGCAATCCCATCTTTATTTTTTCTAGGGATCTCCAGCAATGTACCAATGATACTATCGCAAACATTTTTCTCAATGTGCATAACATCTAGGGCATGCCTCACAGGAAGGTATTTCCAATACTCGAGATCAAAGAATATTGATTTCTTCTTCCAACAAACTCTGTCACCATCTTCAACCATATGCAGCACTTATTCTCCGGTTAATGGCTCGGGAGGTGTGCCATATTCAGGTTTCCCATTAAAAGCTGCACGTTGCCTCCTATATGGATGATTGATTAGTAACCATTTTCTATGCCCAATGTAACAAATTTTGTGGCTATTTTTCAACCTGTGACTAGGTGTATCATCGCCGCATATTGGACAAGCTTTATATCCTTTAACAACACAACCAGATAAGTTTCCATATGCGGGGAAATCTTTAATTGTCCACATTAATGCAGCTCTGAGTGTAAAGTATTCTCCATTATGTGCATCATACACTCCTCTAATCCCATCCCACAAAGATTTTAAATCATCAATCAAAGGCTCCAAGTAGACGTCTATATCATTTTCGGGTTGTTTAGGACGGGAAATCAATAAGGTCAACATCATAAACTTTCGTTTCATGCACAGCCATGGAGGGAGATTATATATAACTAAGATAACTGGCCAACAACTATATCTGCTACTTAGAGAACTGTGGGGATTGAATCCATCAGATGAAAGAGCCAATCTCAAGTTTCTCGGCTCATTACCAAACTCAGGCCATTTATCATCAAGAAGTTTCCAAGACGGGGAATCCGCCGGATGAGACATCTGACCGTCAATTGATTTTCTAGTAGCATGCCAAGTCAAACTCTTAGCTATCTCATGTGATTGAAACATCCTTTTAAACCTTGGAATTGGAGGAAAATACCACACCACCTTCGCTGGCACACCCTCTTTCAAGATTGAATCTTTGCCTTCCTTCCACCTTGAGATACCACAAGTAGGACAATTAGTTGAATCCTCATACTCCTTCCTATACAAGATGCAATCATTGGGGCATGCGTGCATTTTCTCATAACTCAGCCCCAATGCATACAAAGGCTTTTTTGCCTCATACTCCTTCCTATACAAGATGCAATCATTGGGGCATGCGTGCATTTTCTCATAACTCAGCCCCAATGCACACAAAGTCTTTTTTGCCTCATACATAGAGGTCGGTATTGTATTTCCTTCTAGAAGCAAATCGCCTTGAAGTATCAATAATTTTGTAAAACAGTCATCACTCATCCCATGTTTTGCCTTCAAATTATACAACTTCACTAATGCCGATCACTAATGCCGATATTTTATTGTACTTTCTACAACCAGGGTACACTGGTTGATCTCCATCCCCAATCACATTGGCAAACTCATAAGGATCGGATCCAAAATCACCAAAATCATTATCATCCATCTCTACTTCTTCAAACACAAAACTGTACCTACTATGGTCATCATCTTCTTCAACATTTCTACTAGCATTAGTATAAGTGATCCCTTATAATTCCAACCCCAAACAACTTCAAATTAACAAATTTAACACATGGACAATGGATATGTGTTGTAGTTAGAAGATTTTCTACAGAAAAGTTCAAAAATGATTCCACCCTTAACTCATATGCCTTCGATCTTCTATCCGAGTGCATCCATGACTTATCCATCTCCGACACTATACCCTATTATCTATAATAAAGTGAAAAGGCAAGCAATGAACATCACTATAGCAGATTATATAAAGTTCTGATAGCAAGTAATATACAACACAGACGACGGTTTTTAAACAAAAACCGACGTATTTGACATATATGGACGACGGATTTCCAACAAACGTCGTCTAATAAAATTATAACCACGACGGTAGTTAAAGAACACCGTCGTGTATACGTAATACAAACGGCGGTTTATGAAAAAACTGTCGTCGTATGCCTAAAAACGCGTCGATTTCCAAGTTTATTTTCAAGAACCCAAAACCCTATTAAGAACACAACATATACATGAAACCAACATATACTAAGAATGAAAACAATAAATCCCTTCCCAATTCAACATAACAGAGAGTGATTAAAAGATCCGACAAAATTAAATCCATTCCCTATTCAACATAACAGAGAGTGATCAAGAAAACATTAAACAGAAAATCCATGAACCCATACCTCCAACAACATTATTAACAGATCGCAAAACATATATCTAAAACCCTTTAACAAAATAACCTAATATCATTCAATAAATTTACAAGGGGAAGATAGGGTTTGTACTTACAGGTTGGCAGAGCTCACAGATTATGGCCTACTTGGATTCGACGGAGCCTGGAGAGCCCAACTTTGAATTAGAGCTGAAGTGAGAGAGCGAAATGTTATGTTGTGCGAAATCTGAAAATTTTAGGGTTCAGGGTTAGAAGTATAAGACTAAGAGCCAAATCTAAAAATTTTAGGTCGCGCGAAATTTTTTAGAAAGCGCGCTCTTTAAAACATCGACAGAAAAACCATGGCGAAAGTTCTACAAAAACCGACGTAAATGTAGTATTGCACGACGAAAACACTGAACGTAACACCATTTATTTTGACGATGCATTTTTCGGATTAATTTTAAATTAATTTTGAATATTTTGAATTAAAAACAATAAAATATTCTTATAACAACAACAAACCACGTCGGGGTTAAGAAATTAAAGACGTTGTAAATCATAATAAACGACTCACTTGTTCAAAGGACGTCGTTTAAAATTGAAACCATGGCGGATGTTTCACGATCCGACGTAAAATCTATATACCACGACTCAATGGCCGTCGTTAAAAAGTAATACCCTACACCCTAAAAACTAAATTATATATTTTAAAAAGTAATTTTATAAAAGGGTTTATGGTTTTACAGCCTAATATATAACAAACATAAACCCTAAACCCCAAAAATTATACTTTAAAAATAAACCCTAATAAATAACAACCCTAATCTCTAAACCCTAAACCCTAAACCATAAAACTATAAGTGATTTTATGACTCATCAAAACAATTTTGTTTTGGCTGGTCATTTTATATTTTTATTACTCAAAATGCATTTTTTCAAGGTTTAGGGGGAAGAAAATATATCAATGACTTCATAGGAGTTGACGTTGCAATTTTCGGATTTATTTTAAATTTATTTTGAATATTTTGAATGAAATAGAATAAAATATTCCTACAAACACAAAAAACCACGTCGACTTTAAGAAAGTAACGACGTTGTAAATAATAAACGACTTACTTTTTCAAAGGACGTCGTCTAAAACCGAAACCATGGCGAAATTTTCACTAAAACGACGTCCCATGGACATACAAACGGTATATCACGACTTTAACAAAAAGGTGTCGCCGTGTAATTTAATTACCACGTCCGTTCTGTCGTCTAAATATCCTTTTACGTCGGATTTGTTTAAAACGAAACAACAAAAGACGACGGTTTTTTACATAATTAGGTCGTTGGAAAAGTATTACACGTCGGTTACGCAATTTGTTTGTTTGTTTTTTTTTAATTTAAGAAAACCTCAACATATTTTCAGGGAAAAAAAGGATGTATATTATAGATAAAATTTGTACATTATATATTATAGACAAAATTTGTACATTATACAAAAATATCAAGTGTTCAATAATTCCTCTATTCCATGTGAAGGCAAACAAACTCTGCCCATTCATTCCGGACTTCATCAATGGCTTCTTGGGGGTATGGGGCTTGCTCTTTTCCCTTGGCAAACTGCAATCCATAAACAATGACTATTAATGTTTATAAATAACAAGAAATTCAATCACAGACGACGCTATTTTTCATAACCGACGTAGTATATCTATTCAACGACAGTAATTTTAAAGGACCGTTGTTGATAATACAAAAAACAACATAAAATGTATGAAAATTTTCTTCTTACCTTCTTCTCAAACTCCAAAGAAGGATCCATGATGATGTCCCTCATGAAGCGCATCACATAATACCCGCATTCGACACTGCTGGGTTGCTTTGCTGTGCCTGGCAGAGTTTTCCAAATTGGTGCTTTACGGCCTTGTCTGCCTATGTGGGAATTATAAATTTTTATAGCACTGTTCACGATGTTTTTGGCCTCCTCATCAACCACACGATTTCCGGGCATAGGATCCAGAAAATAGACGGTTTCCCTCTTTGCTCTCACAATTAGCAAGACCCAATGACGGCTGCAAAAAATTAATATAAAAAACGACGGTTAATATAAAAAGTCAGCACAAGAAAACACACGACGGTTATTTAGAAAAACGACGTATTATAATGTTTCACACGACGAAATAACGTAGCAATCGACGACATTATAAATTTATCATGACGGTAAATAACTAACGACGTGGTTAGGAGTTTCAAACGACTCAATAAAATAAAGCACCGACGTGGTTAGATGTTTCAAATGGCACAAAATTATTTAAACAGTTTTATACGCTGTCATTTAGTGAAAATCATAAAAACAAAATCCTATTAAGGAGACTAACCCTGGATTGTAAGGCATCATGAAAATCTGTTCACCATCAGTCTTCTGAAGTCGACCTGCTACAAATCGTGATCTGTCAGTTAGTGACCCAGCGTTAGCACTAACTGCAGCAGGGTTGATAAAGCCAACCATGCTGCACATATTTGCTTTTTTCAAACGTTCATATAAGCACCTAAATATATAAAACAAAGATATATAAAAAAGTCAGCACAAAAAACACACGACGGTTATTTATAAACAAACGACGTATTATACAATTTCACATGACGAACTTAAATAGAAAACGACGTTATAATTGATTTATCACGACGGTACATACTAATGACGTGGTTAGTTGTTTCAAACGACGCAATAAATAAACCACCGACGTCTTATGCTATAATGATTTTTTTTTTCAAACACATATTTGAGTGTGAAATAAATATTTGATAAGGACAAACCTCAGATATACAGCAACCACAGTAGCCCCTATTTCTTCCATGCCTGCTAATTGTGTAATATCTTCAGGCAGGACGAAGGTACTGCGATCTGCACCAAACACCTCCTTCTCAATTGTAAAGGTCATGATCTTCTCCTGAGGCGTTAGTGTCGTTTCCACATAACGACAAAGGGATTGTAAGGAAGATGGCACCTCCACATTTGAATAATCAACACGTTCAATAACCTGTTTAAAGAAATAAAGCAAAATAAAACGATGTGGTAATTCAATAAACATGACGGTTTAAAGAAAACAACGTCGTCTGACAAGAATTTAAACGACGGTAATAAAACACCGTCGTGTTGAATAATTTATTACGTCGTAGGAAACAAATTCCGACGTCTAAGGTGAAAACAAACGACGGTTTAAAGAAAAATATCGACGTCTGAAATTTGAAAAACAAATAAAAAAGGCAAAGTTATGAGAACATACCTTGTCGTCATGCTTTTCTTCATCTTGCTCTTCTTCATCTTCTTTTTTTTCTTTCTCCTTTTCATCTTATTTTTCTTCTTTCTTCTCTTCATCTTTTTTTTCTTCTTTCTTCTCTTCATTTTTTTTTCTTCATTCTTCTCTTCATCTGGCTTTTCTACATCCCCAGATTTCTGTTTTAAGAAATAAAGAAATATATATATAAGAATGATTGTGCAGAAAGTTAAAAAATTAAATCAAAACGTCGTGGTAAGGCATAACATACGACAGTATGTAAGAATTATTGACGTCTTAAAATCATTAAACGATGGTAAATAATAAACGTCGTGGGGATTTATCTATTACGTCAGTAAGGACTAAAACCGTCGTCTAAATCACCACAAAAGTTTTCAAAAATAACGACGTCTAATGGCGTGTAAAACAAGTAAACTAAATACGACGTGGTACTGAAACCCAAACGACGGTTTATTAATAAACTTGTCGTGGTATGAATTTCAAACGACGGTATGATTCATAATAACGACATTTAATAACTTTTAAAAAAAACAGAGAATTCAAAGTTCAGAAATGTTACCATTTCATCCTGCATTTCCCCATTCTTGGCAGTATCATCCTCCAAATGTAGGGATTTCGAATCAAGAGCCCCAGAGCAACTTGCTTTGTCAGACATTGGCTTTTTGGGACTTTGCTCTTGACCAAAATTGGGGGTTGTTTTCGGTTTCAGCATGCTTGGATCAAAATTGGGGACGAATTGGGAAAGCTGACTGAGAAAATTTTCCCTCTCGGCCTCTACCAATTGCTTGGTTCTAGCCTCCATCCTTGCAGCCTCTTCCCTTGCTCTAGCTTCAAACTTTTTTGTCTCTTCATGAAGGACAAGTCTTACACTTTCCTTTAACTGATCAGCAAACTTTACCCTCTATTGTCTGGGTAAATTGAAGTATTGCCTTGGGGAAATCCCAGCACCTAAGCCTCTTTTTCTCCCTGGATGCTCGGGACCCAAAGCCATGGTCAACACATCATTGCTGCCAGATACACTGAGACTGCCTTCCGAGACTTGTTTTTGCAATTCATCCTAAAACAAAGACATATAAAAAAGTCAGCACAAAAAAAACACGACGGTTATTTATAAACAAACGACGTATTATACAATTTCACACGACGCACTGAAATGGAAACAGACGTTATAATTAATTTATCACGACGGTGCATAACTAACGACGTGGTTAGTAGTTTCAAACGACGCCTTATGCTATAATTACAGAAAACAGAGTAGTGATTCCATATTCAGACCTTTAACGACGTTTTTTAAAACATTTCGACATAGTAATATCATTCACACGATGCAAAAATGAACCACCGACGTCTTATGATATAATTACAGAATACAGAGCAGTGATTCCAGATTTAGACCTTTAACGACGTTTTAAAAAAAAAATTCGACGTAGTAATACAATTCACACGACGCAAAAATAACATATGACGTAATAAGAATTATTCACAGTTTAATAAAACAGAATAGACCTTTAACGACGTTTTTTAAAACATTTCGACGTAGTAATATCATTCACACGACGCAAAAATAGAACATACGACGTAATAAGAATTATACACAGTTTCAGAAAAAATTAAAACAGAGTGAGTAGGCTCTTACAATTAATTTTGCTTTCTCTGCCACCTTTGGATCCGGGATGTTACCATGTTTGTCCTGTCTAGCTTTCTTCCATAAGGTTGATCGATCAATTTCTACCCCAGGCATGGTTTCCTCCAATTCATCCTCCAAACCAGCATATCCTTTTCGAGACAATCGATGATTGTACTCAAGTTTCTCCCTAATCCGTGAATGTTGAGAATGCACAGACTCAAATTCTTTGGATAACCTTGAAGCTACAAAGGCATCCCATTGTGCTTTCTCTATGAATTTATATGTTTCAGGGGGTTGGCTTAATCTCTCCCTCTCCTTGATGTGTGGAAGGATATAATGCCTCGTTAGTGTAGACTTGAAATCCTTCCATTTCTTGGCAGCAGAAGATAACACCAAGTTCTTGCCCCCTTGACCTACCACAAAAGCCATGTCAACGGCTTCCCAAATCTGCTCCTTGATATCCTTGGGGATTTCAGCCCATTTCTTGTCCACAAGTGGGACTCTGGAGCGTGCCAACACACCAATGTAGGACTGCATCTCACTATGTGCTTGGCCACATCCTTTCCCCCTTTTATTGTACTCAAAATTGGCTTGATTTTCTGAAATTTTCTCTTCACAACATGAGGCATTGTGCTCATACCTCGACCTGACTTTGAATCCTCAGAAATTGTTGTCGTGCTGGTTGGTTCTGTCTCAGCAGATGAAGCAAACTTCATCTTCTTCAAGGACTTGTCTTGAGGAGTTACAAATCCAAGCTCCTTACCTCCATTTTTTTTGGAGCCAGAGTCCTTACTTTTGTCTTGAGAAACCATGGTTACAGACAAAACAAACCTGCAAGTGAAAATATTTCAGGAAAAAATTAAGAACACAAACGACGGTTATTCATAAAACACGACGTATGATAAGATTTTAAACGACGCAATAACATAACCTCAGACGTAATAAATGTTTAAAATGATGTACATAAACAACGACGAAACAATATAAAAGAAGACATAATAAGAACTTATTACGGCGATATTTACACGCAGTCGTGATATTTAAATTCAAACGACGTTAATATTAATATAACGTCGTGGTATGGACATTCACACGACGTAAATAGTAAGATACCGTCGTCTATATAAGAATCCAAAACCCTTCTTTCTTTCTCTATGAATGTTTGATTGCAGGTTTGATTTCTCTGAACCATGGTTTTTGTTTTTCCTAATTTGATAAAAGACAAAGCCAAGAAAGAAAGGTTTGGAATCTTATATAGACGACGGTATCTTAATATAACGTCATGGTATTAACACTCACACGACGTGAATAATAAGATACCGTCGTCTATATAAGATACCAAACCCTACTTTCTTTTTCTTTGTATTTTATCAAATTAGGAAAAAAAAACCATGGTTCACAGAAATCAAACCTGCAATTAAACAAGCAAATAAAAAAACGACTGTCATTTTAAAAACAACTTAGATCAATTTTCAGACGACGCTGGGACGACTGACGAACCGTCGTGGTCTACATATTTAACCACGTAAATAAGAAGCTACCGTCGTCTTATTTAGTTGAAGTAGTTGTGTTCAAAGTTGGAAACTTTCCCTCTTTGTCTGTATATTTTATCAAACTTGGAAAGAATTAAAATGATTTTGGCCAGAAAAAAGGTAAAAAGATTTTCCAAACAAAAACCGTATGAGCATGCAAAACAGCAACAAAAATAGTGAGAAATGAAAGATTACCTTTTGCGTGCAATGAAAGCTTTCTCTCGGAGTTTGTTGTTTAAGTTCAGAGACGACGACGAAGACGAGAGGAAGACGATGAGATACTTTGACAGTGCTCTGACAAGGAAAAAAGACGAAAAGTTTTCTCTGGGAGATTGAAATTTTTTCTCGGGTTTGGAAACAGTGCATGTGTAAGTCAGGTAGACGAAAAGTTGCATATATATATAGAAACCGTTTCATAAAAATAAGACGGCGGTTACATAGAACGACGACGTATAAATAAACAAACTACGACGATAATTTGAACTTAGGACGTGGTAAAAAAATACGACAGTAGTGTTGTAGGTACCGTCGTAGTAAACTCCAAAATTAAAGTCGGTAAATTAATATCTCGCATCATGGTAGATTATTTAAAACGTCGTTGTTTTTAATATACCGACGTGGATTTTAAATTAAACGGCGGTTTGTGTGTAAGGACCGCCGTGGGTTTTAAAAATTTATTCTATAAATTTGTCGCTTTCTTTCAGTTTCAGTTTACATTTAGGGTTCCAAGTTCTTCCTCTCTCACAGACACTCTCTCTCACATCTCAAAGACAATAATTTGGATGTCTTTCTCAAAGAGAAATGGAGCTTACTCGCCAACAAATCTATGTCCACAAGAAGAAGCTTGTCAACTAGCCTTCTCACTTCCGTGATCAAGCTTGATAGGACACTTAGTGCTTTTGAATACTCCTTGCTTTCCATCAAAAGAGATGCAAGCCTGGCCTCCACTCGTTGTCGAAGGAAAGTTCGCTTCTCAGGGAAATCTGAAGATCAGATGTGCCTGATCCTCTGCTCGATTTTCTTGGCTAAGAAGATCCGTCAGATTTGTGATAGCCTGTTCCTTTATCCGTAGAGCTTCAGAAGAAGAAGATGGGTTTTCAAGAATACGATAAAGAATAGAAATGGCTTCAGATGGCCTCTAAAGCCTGAGCAATCAAATCAGTAGTTGCTGGGAGATATGATGAAGACATTGTCAATGCTTTGAACTATCCAAGTCCTGCAGAAAGAGAACGGACCAAACTATTAAAGAAATTGAAACAACGACGGTTTTCTGTTCTACCGTCGTCTTTTTTGGTCGTCTTTTAGTATACTAAAGTAAGATGGCAGTAGGTTTATAATTACCGACGTAGATTATTTTGTTAAATGTCGTTAAGTGTAATATAACCAACGTGGATTTTATTTTTTAATTATAAATAGAGTTTTTTTTTCCCGAATTCTTTCAGTTTTAGTTTTCAATTACAGTGCGTTATAAATAGATTTTTTTTTCCCGAGGAAATTTAAAATGAGGGAAATTAATGTTCTGGAATTTGTAAAGTTTCTTTTTTGGATGACAGATTTAAATCAAATACGAATATAAAAACAACGACTGTTTTTTGTACTGACGTCGTCTTTTTTTGTCATCTTAAGTAAGACTAAGACGACGCAATGTATTTGTTGAGCGACGTGGATTCTTTTTGTTAAACGTCGTTAGGTGTAATATAACCGATGTGGATTTGATTTTTTAATTATAAATAGAGTTTTTTTTCACGGGTTCTTTCAGTTTTAGTATTCAATTAGGGTTTCAACTTCTTCTTGCCCCTTTCTCTATCTCACCTCACCTCTTAGGAGGCAATTGTTTGAATGTTGGTGTGTGTGTGTATGTTTGTGTATCTGATTCACAAACATACAGACATCACCTATTTTCAAAACTCTCTGATTGCAAATATGTGGCTGCCGTCGTGAAATTTTAGGAGGCAATTGTTTGGATGTTGATGTGTGTGTGCGTTTGTGTAGATACACAAACGCACACACATCATCAACTTCCAAAAAATTGTCTCTTGGATTGCAAATCTGAGGCTGTCGTCGTCAAATTTCAGAGGCAATTTTTTGGATGTTAATGTGTATGTGCGTTATGTTTTCTTAGCTTTCAGACACAAATATTGTCTTTCTGGTAAGATTATGATGAGGAACAGAGTTCCATCTGGTAAGATTTCGTAACCCTTGGGATCTGAGAAAAATCTGATTATGTCGGCGGTTTTCTATATAAACCGTCGTGGTTATTTCAATTCTTGTCATTAAGTAGATCTACCGACATAGGATAACAAAATCAAAGAAATAAATTGTTAAAAAAAATTCTTATTAAGATGATGGTTTAAATATAAGGTATGACGTATAAAGTGAATAAATACGACGTTAAATTTTATAATACGTCGTTAAATGAAAAACCCAACGTGGTGAGATTTAAAGATACCGTCGTAGAACTATACGAGAATGACGTCGATATATTTATCTTTTCCGTCGTTGTACATTAATTTAATACGGCAATATTTTGTATTTTACCGCCGTGGATTTATTTGTAATTATACGGCGCCTTATACGAAAACTTGGCCGTGTTATTTTCTGCGTAAAAACGGCGGCTTTTTTTGAAATCGTCGTCTTTACTTTCTACGTCGGTCGATTCATAACTTCTGCCGTTCTTTGTTAGCTTTGATTTTACTCTGCGAAAATCCTTTTTCAAATAGACGTCAGTTTTTTAATTAGGTACGTCGTTGTTTATGAACAACCATTTGAATCTCCAATTTTTAGGTGTCTAAGGTGGTATTACACGGCTGTTTTATAGAACCGTCGTCTTTTAAAAAACAACGACGGTTTTCACTTAGACCGTCGTTTTTTTCTAGTCGTCTTTTTCATTTTTTTGTAGTAGTGGTGGTTCTATATTTAAATTGTTTTGGCATGATGAAAATTTTTTTGGTTCTAATTAAAAAGTTTTATTGTGGGCTTGAGATGTGTAAAGAAAAAAAATGTTTTTGTTTGTGTGTTGGCTGTAAGTGTGAGGCATATTAATGCCGAATGAAGAAAGGAAGGCACAAGGATGCCGAAGGAAGAGAGAAAGGCACAAGGATGCCGAATGAAGAAAGGAAGGCACAAGGATGCCGAAGGGAGAAAGAAAGGCACAAGGATGCCGAAGGAAGAGAGAAGGGCACAAGGATGCCGAAGAGAAAAAAGGAACAATGTTTCCTTTGAAGATTGGGGCAAATGTGCACCCAAAAGAAAAAAAAAGAAAGAAAATTGAGTGTTTTTTGATTCATGAAGAAAGATGTTTGGTTATTAATTGTGTTCTTTCTTGCAGCCATAAAAAGAAAAAGATGAGTATATCAGTCATTGTGCCATTCAAGCCTATTTTGATTGAAGCTGCACGCAACCTTAATGTTGAACCACATTTTAATTTTGCAACCAAGGGACCGGCTCATGCAATGCAATTCATGTGTCATATTAGTTTTGATGGAGGCGCATATCCGAATTTTTCAAGCAGATGGAAAAACACGAAGAATGAGGCAGAACACTTGGCGGCATAACACTTGGCGGCATATTTTTGTTTGAATTATTGGATTGAGCATGACATCATTAAAGTGCTCGATGTCAACTTTAATGCGTTGATGAATTTCAAGATTGAATGTGGAAAGCTGCAAGAAGATATTGAGACACTACAAGATCAAGTGACAGATCTAGAGCTAGAAATTGGAATGCTAACACAAGATGAAAATCCAGAAGAAAATGATATTGGCCTGCCTCAAACTATTGTGAACATAAGCGACATGGAAGAAGAGTAAGGGGGAAAATGTCTATGTTAATAAGTTTTATGAGTTGAAGTAAAAGTGAGGTTTAGTGGGTATAGTTGTTATGGTTATGTTTAATATTGAGTTAATCTTATGGCCTATAAATAGGCGGTGTATCCATTGTATGTAGAGTGTGTGTCAAGGGTGTATCAAGTGTGTGTATCAAGTGAGTATTAAGAGTATCAATCTTATTGAAGTTTGTTTCAAGTAAGTTTGTGTAGGAGCTCTGTGTAGCCTTCGGGCTTCACATCTCCAAAATTATGTTATTTCTTTAGTCTGTTACATTGTATTTCCCCCTTCACATTTAGAGTGTATAAGCATAAAGCTAAATCCACCAATAAAGGTTAGTATATATATATATGTCTTATATGTATATAGTTAAAAGAAATCAAGAAAACTAAACCATTTAAGGAAGAGCAGCCTTAAAATAGCTAGCATCAACACATTTATATTTTTCATTCATACTGTGAACTATTAGTTTCATCATTTGATCTGTCTGTTAATATCTACTTATTACATCATTTCTCTGCGCTAATGGGATAAGAAAAAATGTGGTTCCTCTGCCATCACTCCCTGATTATCTTGCTATAAGTTTTCTTGCACAACAAAGCGTTATGACAATGGATACTCTGATTCTGTTTCCTTAATTTTGCAGTGGGTTCTTCACGACTGGGGTGATGATGAGTGTGGGAACCGAATTAAATCAGACCCTAGGTCAAATAATTCCTTCTATTTGTGGATTATTTGACCTAATTGGGAATCAATCAACTTAATTGGGAGTTACTCAATTTAATTGGGGATTACCCAATTAAATGGAACGTTACCTAATTAGGTTGAGAATTGATTTGATTCCTACCACAATTCCCAATTAAATGAGGAGTTACCTAATTAAATTAGGATTTGATTTGATACCTACCACAATTTGGGATTTGATTTACCCTAATAAATCAAATCCCTAATTAATCAAATCAATTCCAAATAGGGGAGGAATAATTCCTTTCCATCTACAGAATTATTC
Organism: Prunus kanzakura; assembly: GCA_020521455.1. Classification (NCBI taxonomy): domain Eukaryota; kingdom Viridiplantae; phylum Streptophyta; class Magnoliopsida; order Rosales; family Rosaceae; genus Prunus; species Prunus kanzakura. The sequence goes on along the minus strand of BPUM01000817.1, from coordinate 1,158,249 downwards.
CTTTGAAACCCTAGCCTCCAAGACCACTATAAAAAGGTAGCCACACACAAGGGTTGAGGTACGTCTGAAATCTCTACTGAAACTCTGTAGAAAATTGCTCTCACAAACCCAGCCACCTTCTCTCTCTCTCTCTCTCTCTCTCTCTCTCTCTCTCTTTTACATAAGGCTTCGGCCGCCCAGTTTACACCATAAACACATCTTCGTACCCTAGTTAGCTAGTGTTTTTCTTACAAACTCTTGAACTAATTTAGGCATCGGAAGGCCTTCGGCCAACAACCCCCGGGTGTGGCCCTCTTATTTGTTCTATTTTCCTGGGAGAAAGAGACGGCTGAGAAGGAAGGGGAATCTTTCCAATCGAATATTCTCATGGGGAAATTTGCTCCCACAAATTGGTGCTTTCATTGAGAGCACGAGTTATACTCAACGCGTGCTCAAGGAATCCGTTCCTCATATTTTCCAATCCACCGAAGCCTTCCAAACAACCATGGTTGAAAGCAAGAAGGCGAGAGGCAAAACCGCCGCGATGGCTAAATCCGCGACGGCCCAAAGCCACTCTACCCATGATCCCGCGATCGACATGGTGGCACCACCACCTCTCGCCACCGGTGGGCTCGTTACCACCGCCGACTTAGGCTGGTCTTGGAGCAACTTCAAGCGTTCCTTCCATTGCCTCCACGCTCGACACACGCTCCCGCGTACACCTCTAATGAAACCTTAGCCAATGTGCAATTGGGCTTCACACACTTCTCTCCTCCCGATCCACAAAGTCAAGCAGATCTTAATCTGAGAGTTGACCAACTAGCTCAGAGAATGGACAACCAAAGCAATCTGATGAGGCAACTCCTCCACCAAATAAGCTTGGCTCAAAACCTTGGCCTTGGACAACCGGGCGAAGAGAGAAGGATGGACGAACGCACCGGCAGGCAGCTCAACGGGTACCAAGCTGTTCGAACAGGAGTGAGCAGACAAGGCGACGGACAACAACTTGATCGGCCTGCCGACATGTCACAAGCATCTAAGAGCCCCCACTCAGAACAGATTAAGTTTATGGAACAACGTGTGCAAAAGGCTAGGCCCACGACTTGACATTTGCGCCCGCCTGGGCCTGCATGGAAATGTACATAAAAGGCTAGGCCCCCATGGAGGTCAGCTAGACAACCATCGCAATGAGGATCGTGAAGAAATGCGCTCGGTTGTCCACTTGTAGAGGAGCATTCATGAAAGGCTAGGCCCCCATGGTGGTCAACTGGATAACCCTCACAATGAGGACCATGAGGAAAGGCGCTCCGCTGCTCACTCTCGAAGAGTTGATTCTCGTCGACAAGCCACAGAGAATCTCTCGCAGGTGCAGTCCACCAACACGCCGCCTAGGCAACGCAGACGAGAAGGTCGACCCTCACAGACCAACGAGGAGGTCAATCAGCGTCGCTCAAATCGCGAAGGTCGCCAATGTGATTGACTAGTAATTTGTGCGGAGGACGTTGAGAAGCTTGTGAATGATCGACTCCGGGGCTTGAGGACTGGCGGGAACTTCAAAGACGCACTACGTAAGGAGATGGACCAGGCAAACTCTACACCTTTCACTGCCGAGATTGAGCAGGCTGCTCCCCCAAAGTGATTTTCAATGCCTTCGTTTACACACTTCAAAGGGGATTCCGATCCCGAGAGCCACCTAAAGCACTTCAAAAGTGTCATGATCCTCCACAAGGCTGAAGACGCGCTGATGTGCAAGGTATTTGCAATGACCTTGCGAGGAGCAACCCAAGACTGGTTCCACACCCTACCATCTGGGTCGATCAGCAGCTTCAAGGAGCTGTCTTATGTCTTCCCCAAAGAATACACCTCTTACCGGACAATCAAGAAGAACCCTGACCACCTGTACAACCTGCGCAAGAAGTCCGACGAATCCCTTCGAGATTACATCAAGAGATTCAAAGCAAAAAAGGCCAACATTGTTGGATGTGACGACCGGATCGCGTCATCTGCTTTCAAAAAAGGCCTTCCAACTGAACACGAATTGTACCGCGAGCTAACTATCACTCCCAGCCAGGCTCTGGCAGAGGTCTACGCGACCGCAAAAAGCTACACGCTCTAGGATGACGATCGAATCGCCGCAAAGAAGTCTACTAAGAAGGAAGATCAACAGACTAAGCGGGCAGGCCAAAGAAGCGACAGATTTAGCAACAAGAATAAGGACAAGTCCAGGTCACACCCACAAGGGGACGCTAAGGCAGGAGAGGACTACACCAAGTTCACTATCCCCCATACATCAAATCTTAGCCCATGTGAAAGACAAACCTTGGGTAAGAAGGCCGCCACCTTTGAAAGGAGACCCGGACAAGAGGGATACTAGCAAATACTGTGCCTTCCATGGGACGAACGGGCACACTACGAACAACTATTTTGCTTGGAAAGCGCACCTTGAAGAACTCGTGCGAGAAGGTCATTCCACAGAATTCATCGCAAAGCAGGCCATCCAGCGGATTGAAGATCTAGACACCGCCAAGGAGCCGCCCCAGAAATTCATAAGGATTAACACAATCCTAGCCGACGCCAAGGAGTCAGGGCTGACCAGCAAGGAAAAGAAGAGGAAGATCAAACAGGGCACTATGATCTCCCAAGTCTCGACTAACCTTCCCCCAGCAGAAGACGATCCTGTAATCGGCTTCCAAAAGAAAGATCGTATCGGTCTCGACATGCCACATAACGATGCCCTTGTCATTAGCATTCAAATTGCTTAGGCCATGGTCGACCGAATCCATGCAGACGAGGGCAGCGTAGCCAATATCCTGACCCTGGCGGTCATTCAGCAGATGGGCTTGGAGACAAAGATCAACAAATCAGCCAGATCGCTGACCGGCTTTAATGGTGTAACAATGGTTACTGTGGGCACGATATACCTCGACGTCTACTCCCCACCTGTAGTCAACTTGCAAACATTCATGGTCATTAATGAGGTCTCACCCTACAACGGCATTCTGGGCAGACCATGGATCGGCAAGATCAACGCCATCACCTCTGTCACACATCGAAAAATCCAGTACCGAATCCCTGGGGGCGGTGTCGGCCAAATCAACAGTGATCAGGCAATGGCGAGGAAATGCTCCGCCCAAGGGCTGAAGAAAAGCAAACAAGCGCAGTTCCTCCCTGTGAGCCAAACAGATATGAAGAAGGTTGACCAACCGAATCTTGCTCTCTTATAGCAATCAAAGCGTCAGGACCAAGCCGAGGAAATCTGTCTAGAGGTCTTTCCTGAAGAAGGATGGAAACCCGAGGAGGACGTCAAGTTAATACCCTTGGATCCTAACCAGCCAAACAAAATGAGAATGTGGAGCTTACCACCTTCCTCCAGAACAACAAAGACATGTTTGCATGGTCGCCGTCAGACATGCCTGGCATCGACCCGATCATCATCTGTCACCGACTCCATGTCAACCCTGCCTACAAGCCAGTGGCGCAGAAGAGACGCAACTTCGCACCCGAGCAAGTTGCTATCATCGAAGCCAAGATTGACAAACTCCTAGCTGCTGGCTTCATCGAAGAGGTCTCCTACTCTGAGTGGCTTGCCAACATTGTTCTGGTGGCAAAACAAGAGAAGGGCAAGTGGAGAGTCTGCGTCGATTACACCGACCTTAACTTCCCATTGCCGAGAATCAACTAACTCGTGGATTCCACTTCTGGCAATCAGCTGCTCAGCTTCATGGATGCCTACTCCGGCTATAACCAAATCCTGATGCACGAGGATGACAAAGCGAAAACCTCTTTCATCATCGAGAGGGGGACCTACTGCTACAAGGCCAAAAGTTGCAATAAAAGCCTAGGCTTTAGCAGACTTCGCAGCAGAGTTCACCCCATCGGCCGAAGAAGAGAAATTGGTCAACAAAAAGAAGGAAAGTTCAAAAGCAGACGGGACCTCCGCTGAACCTAGCCAACCCAGAGACATGTGGCAATTGCGCGTAGACGGAGCGTCAAACCAAAAAAGGAGCTGGAGCAGGTGTCGTCGTCATCACCCCGGATGGAACCTTGTTGGAGCAAGCTATCACGCTTAGCTTCCCAGCCTATAACAACGAGGTAGAATACGAGGCATTGATCGTCGGCTTGTGCTTGGCAAAGGAACTCGCAATCAAGAAGTTAGCCATCTACTCAGATTCCCAGCTGATCACGAATCAGGCGTCAGGTGAATACATGGCGAAGCACCCAAGGATGATCTTGTACCTTGACAAAGTCCAGGAGTTGTTGAAGGCGTTTCCTACCTTCACCATCCAACAAGTACCCCGAGCAGAGAACGCACATGCAAACGTACTAGCTAGCCTAGAGTCAGCGCTGGATACCCAATTCAGACGCTCCATCCCGGTCGAACACCTTGACCGACCAAGCATTGAAGAAGTGGAGCTAATCGACACAATGCAAATTGACGAGGACCCCATCTGGCAAGACCCTCATCATCGACTACTTAGTGAATGGAAATCTGCCAACAGACAAGTCCGAAGCTAGGAAGGTCCGGCAGAAGGCCGCGAGATACTATATGCACGGCAGCAAGCTCATCCGCGGATCATACTCCGGCCCTCATCTCACCTGCATAAAGTACCCTCAAACACTTGAGGTTCTCTGCAAAATTCACGACGACGAGTGTGGCAACCATTCTGGGGGCAGATCACTTGCCCAGAAGGCTCTAAACATAGGCTACTTCTGGCCTACCATGCGCCACGACTTCACTGAATATGTCAAAAAGTGTGATCGTTGCCGGCGATACAAGCCGATCCCTAATCAGTCTGCCGAAGTTTACCATCCACAAAACAGTCCATGGCCATTCATGCAATGGGCCATCGACTTAGTGGGTCCCTTGCCACCAGCGCCCCCCAAGAAAGAAATGATGATCGTCGCTACCAACTACTTTACTAAATGGATCGAGGTCGAAGCTCTATCCTCTACTAAAAAAGCAGATGTGGAGCGATTTATATGGAGAAACATCATCTGCCAATTTGACTGCCCACAGTCACTGGTCACTAACAATGGCCCATAGTTCATTGGCAAGCAGATCACCGCATTCTTTGCGAAATACAAGATCAAGCAACACCTGTCCACTCCGAGGTATCCACAAGGAAATGGGCAGGCCGAGGCATCCAACAAATTCATATTGGACAGCTTGAAGAAAAGGCCAGAAGGCGCCAGAGGGAAATGGGTGGACGAACTCCCCGGAGTACTATGAGCTTATTGCACCACTAAACCAAGGTCGACTGGCGAAACCCCATTCTCCCTCGCCTATGGGACGGAAGCGATCATCCCTTCTCACATCACAGTCCACTCCATAAGCCTTGAGGTGGGCGGCAGTGTTGATCAGAACTCCGAGCAGATGAGGCTCAACCTTGACTTACTTGAGGGCGAACACGAGAAGACCATTATCTGGGTCGCCTCCTACCAACAGCAGTTGAAGTCTTACTACGACAAAAGAGCTAAGGTCAGACAGTTTCAACCAGAAAGGCTTTCATCACCGCACCAAGACAAGAGTCAAAAAAGATGAATCCCAACTGGGAAGGCCCTTATGTGATCAGCTGGTCCAGGGGCAGAGGAAGCTACACATTGGACACCATGGATGGGAAGGAAATACCACGACAATGGAATGCTCACCATCTCCGGAAGTATTATCTGTAATGCTTCCTCCAGATTGCTAGAAGTTCCAAGTTTTTGTACTCAATTATTTCCATTTTCGAATAAAGGACTGTAATCTTATGAATATCAATATAAGTTCAGTTTCTCATTCCAAAATATCTCATCTACCCACAAAACACAACAGTTGCCCATAAGCAGCGTCCTTCGGGAGATGCAGGGTGATGACTAGAAGCGTCCTTCGGGAGACGCAGTCCATAAAAAGCATCCTAAGAGAGACGCAAGGTGCGCCAGGAATTTTCTAAGGGAGGTATCTAGGTTCCTATCTGTTCCCTAAGGGGGGCAAGATAATCATACAGTTGCCCATAAGGAGCGTCCTAAGGGAGACGCAGGGCGACGACCAAAAGCGTCCTAAGGGAGACGCAGGGTGGGCCAGGAATTTCTTAAAAAGAGGTCTCCATGCCTCTTGCGGGAAGTATCTAGGTTCCTATCCGTTTTCTAAGGGAGGTAGGATAGTCATACAGTTGCCCATAAGGAGCGTCCTAAGGGAGATGCAGGGCGACGACCAGAAGCGTCCTTCGGGAGACGCAGCCCGTAAAAAGTGTCCTAAGGGAGACGCAGGGTGCGCCTAGAATTTCTTAAAATGAGGTCTCCATGCCTCCTGCGGGAAGTATCCCGGTTCTTATCCGTTTACTAAGGGAAGCAGGATAGTCACACAGTTGCCCATAAGCAGCGTCCTTCGGGAGACGCAGGGCGACGACCAAGGCATCCTACTGGATGTGCAGAACACACCCGGAATCCCTTAAGGGGGACCCTCGCACTCGCCAACTTCCTAAGGGGAACCATCCTAAGAGATGTGCAGAACATGCCCGGAGTCCCTTAAGGGGGACCCTGGCACTCGCCAACTTCCTAAGGGGAACCGTCCTAAGGGATATGCAGAGCACGCCCGGAGTCCTTCAAGGGGGACCCTGACACTCATGAAACCCCAAATGGAGGTGTGCAATCAAAACACAGGCTGGCTACTCAAGTAGTTCACAAGTCAATATGCAAATTGAAGTTGGAAAAATAATAATAACTAAAATTTCCATAACAAGATGACCAACCGGCCAAGTTCAACAAAAAGAAGATGGTCAAATAAGACCAATTATTCTAAATGAGAAAGCAAACTACAAAAGCTGAAAAGAAACAAAGAAGTCTTCATCTACTCCGAGACGCCAGCGAGAGACCTCTGAGTTGCAGCCTCTTCAGCATCCACCTGATCAGCTATGCCTTCAGCAGCTCCATCTGCCTGCTCCGTGACATCTGCCATCATCTCATCTACTGCGTCCTCCTCTGCTTCATCCTCTCCGGCTGCCTACTCTTCATTTCTCCTTCCACAGGGGCGAGTCAGGGCAGAGTGTCTCGATGTCTACGTCGTCAATCGCATACAAGGGAGTAGTCCCATCTGCATAATGCAGGTAGCCCAACTTGTACGCGTCTATGATGGCTTCAGACTTGGATTTTTCAGCTGACTTTGTCGTAGGCATGAAATCTAGCCAGGAGCTTGTCATAGCTAAGGGAGATGTCAGCATTCTTATGCTCAAAATGAAAGAATGCATCTTTTCAACTAGCCAAATCAGCAGCAGAAGAGTTTAGCTTGGAATCCTTCTCGGCAAGGGAGCTTTTCAGCTCAAATATCATCGCCCTCAAATCATACGTCTTCTTCTCATAATGGGTCTGCTCGGCGGAAAGCTGGCTGGCCAATTCAGCATTCTTTTTCTCCAGCTCGCTGGGCTGGGCAGAAGAGGGGGCAACAACAGATAAGTTCCGAATGGTCTCAGCAGCAAAAAACAATCCTTTTTTAATCAGATGGAATGTCGCTTCCCTTTGTTTTTCCAAGGAAAGGCTCGAGAAAGTGCCAAGATTGTTGGCCTGACGGATGTGATCAACCAGCTCAGCACAGGAGGACCGGTTTGATAGGAAGTTCATCTTGAGCCTATTAGACACACATACATCTCTTGCAGGGCTAGACTTGTCCGCCTTGGGATCAACCGCCGTCGCTGAAAAATCATGAGCAACCTCATCTCCAAAGGATTCAATGATACTGAATCAACTCCACGCTTGACTGCCCGTGACTCAACAACTAGATCATGAGCAGACCTCCCACGAGATGCTTGACCCTAGCAGATGATGATGGAGCATACCCCACTTGAGTCTTCTCAGCAGAAGGGAGCCTTGGCTTCTTCCTCGATGGAGACCCATTCTTTGCGTGCGAAGAATTAGCTTCACCTCTTGAAGATTTGGCAGCAGCCTTTCTCTTTGGGGGAGATTCACCAGAACACTCTTCCTGTCCGGAAAGCAGATCGTCAGGGTCAGGACCGTTCTACTTCCACCTTTTGACATCCTCGGCAAGGGGCAGACCACCGTCTACCTCTTGGTACTCGCTCAACAGCCAATGCCACTCGCGAAACTTTAGAGGGATGTTCAATGCACGACGGACCTTAGCCATGTCCGGTCCAAGCTCCAATTACTTGCTGATGTCACTCACTATAAGCAGAAGACAGAAGTTAGTCAGCCGCACTTCAAGAAATTCAAATAAAAAGGAACGGATCAAAAATCGCAAAAAGACATACCATAGCAATAGGTGATGGGAACAAGTGGGCCGTCACCAACGTAGCCCTCCCACCGTCCGCTGACTTCCAACACATCGTCATGCCAAGCGTGATCTCCTTGACTAAGACCGTCGAACAGCTTGGCCTTGTAGACGCGAACTTGGGCATACCGCTCAAAGTGTCTCACTTCAAAAAAATAAAAGAACTCTCGCACCGTCAGCTCCAACATGAAGAAACGGCTCAGATTCTCGAAGCACATGATCGCCCGGTAAACGTTGGGGGTACACTGGCTCGGAGCACACCTCATGGCACAGAACACCTCCTTTAAGAATTGTGACAGTGGGAATTTGAAGCCCAAGGAGAAATAAAAAGGACGGAAGGTAATGATCCTAGCATCAGGATCATTCGCATCCACCAAAGGCTCGTTATCAGTCCGAGACTTCAATAGCTTGACCTGCACGTCATCTGGAATGGCAAACGCATAAGCAGCCCGCCACTTCTGGAACTGAGCGTCAGTCGTGACGCGATGCAAGTTGGCCAAGAATTTCTTGCTGGGCACTATGGAGCCTCCCCACAAATACAAAGGTGCCTGAGAGCTCGGAGCCTTGCTACCGTCCCCGGAAGACATGGTTGGTTAACGAGTAGCTGCAAAAAGAAAAAAATTCCACAAGTTATAATACAAGAAAAATTTGCAAGTTGAAAAAAAAAATCAGCAGCAGCAACAAACTAGAAAAAAAGAAAAGAATTTGAGCTGTTTGGATCAGCCCAAGTGGAAGGGAGTCAGCCCAGCAGGTGCTCCCGCGCAGCCTAGCTCGCGCCTCTAGCCCAGAACGCGTCAGCCAGGCCCACCGACTCAGCAACATCACGCCACAGGCCCGTGCAGCACACGAGGCCCGCCTTGCCCTTCTGGCCCGCTCCAGCGCCTGCATGCGTAAGGCCCACGTCGAACCTTCTTCGAGCCCAACGCCTCCTTGCTCCAGCTCCTGGCCCAAACCCTCCTTGCCTCCAGTTCAAGCCCAACACGCGCATGCTCCAGCGCTTGACCCAGCGCCCTCCAGACCTCCAATGCGAACCCAACGCATGCAGGCTTAAGCCTGCCAACCACCCAAGTCTCCAGCCATGCTTCAAGTTATAAGCACGCACCCCTTGCAGCTCCCCTCATCGACTAGAAGGCATGGTCCAAGCTGCCAAAAGCCAGAACAAAAGAATATATATATATATATATAACCCAAGTCAAATTACCTTGGGTGTGCGGCAAGGACAAAGACTCAAGAAGGTCAGAGAAATTCTCCAAAGCTTTCTCTCTCTCACTAATGAAATCGGAAGAATGGATTTTTGATGTGGAGAATAGATTGGAGGATCCCTACATTTATAAGGAGCAAAATTCCTTGACCTGCAAGGAATCGCAAACTCTTTCCAACTTGGGAGTTCATAAAATTAGCAAGTCAAACACCTCCTCCACTCGGGAGCCCAGGTCCACGAAGGAAACCCAGTTACAGCTGGACAGCCCAATGGATAATCTACATCTCCTACATGTCACCACGCGCCATACAGAAGCTGGGGGGCATTTGAGGGAACCAAATTAAATCAGACCCTAGGTCAAATAATTCCTTCCATTTGGGGATTATTTGACCTAATTTGGAATTAATCAACCTAATTGGGAGTTACTCAATTTAATTGGGGATTACCCAATTAAATAGAACGTTACCTAATTATGTTGAGAATTGATTTGATTCCTACCACAATTCCCAATTAAATGAGGAGTTACCTATTTAAATTAGGATTTGATTTGATACCTACCACAATTAGGGATTTGATTTACCCTAATAAATCAAATCCCTACAATCAAATCAATTCCAAATAGGGGGGGGGGGGGGGGAATAATTCCTTTCCATCTACGGAATTATTCCTCTGAAACCCTAGCCTTCAAGACCACTATAAAAAGGTAGCCACACAAAAGGGTTGAGGTACGTCTGAAACTCTGCAGAAAATTCCTCTCACAAACCCTAGCCACCTTCTCTCTCTCTCTCTTTTACATAAGGCTCCGGCCGCCCGGTTTACACCATAAACACATCTCCGTACCCTAGTTAGCTAGTGTTTTTCTTACAAACTCTTGAACTAATTTTGGCATCGGAAGGCCTTTGGCCAACACCCCCCGGGTGTTGCCCTCTTATTTGTTCTATTTTGCAGGGAGAAAGAGACGGCGGAGAAGGAAGGGGAATCTTTCCAATTGAATATTCTCGTGGGGAAATTTGCTCCCACAATGAGTGCATCCGTATCCTTAAGAAGTGCAGGGAAGCCATTCCGGCGAATAAAGGGAAGGTGATAATCATGGAAGCGGTTATCGATGAAAAGGATGAGAAAGAGGACATCAAACTAACAAATGTGAGATTGATGCTAGACATGGTGATGATGGCCGCTACAAAAACAGGAAAAGAAAGGACCTTGAAGGAATGGGGATATGTTCTTGCGGACGCTGGCTTTAGCCGACACGCTATCACACCTATTCATGCTGTCCAATCCGTTATTTAGGCTTTTCCTTAAATTTTGAGAACAAAAAGTGTTAGTACCACTTTGCAAAACCCAAGTGAAGGTGTCGTATAGTAGTGTAGCTCGGAAGTCCAAGTGTCGTATCCACTAGTGTTTGTGGTTGAGATAAGAGATGTGAAGGAAAGAGATGTGCAATATTAGGCAGGTAGGGTTTCCGTGAAAGAAGTTGTTCTCTCTCACAAGTTGCCAAATAAATTTAGTTTCCAGGATCCACCTTATCATCAACGCACAGTGCACAGAGGATATTTTGAACAGTTGTATGCTTTTGTGTTTTTCTGATAATGCAAAGGTAAAAATCAGAAAAGCATGAGTATGAACTGAGTGGATATCAGTAGGCCATAACTAGGCTGGATTGTTCTTGGCCTTTTATAATGCAATTAATTTCCACTTGAATCAACATCCGATGGATCTCATGATAATCTCTTGAAAATAAGTTTTCGAAGCAGATTTTTTCAATAACTAAGTGATTCTTGTTGATTTCTTAGATTTTTTCAATAACTAAGTGATTCATGATAAATCACTTTTGAAACTGCAAAAGCAGCGGTTACATCAACAAAGGCACTACCGCTACTCCCTGCATTGGCCCCAGCTCTGACCTACTTCAAAATTGACTGTTGGATAAACCCGGCTATACTCTTTCCGGCTACACCCTTACTCCGAAGGGAGCCCTTCCAGAAATTCTGAAGGCCACATGGCTCAACCACGGACCAAGAGGGGGGTTGGGAATAGTTTTCAACCAGCAATAGACGCCTCTGTTAGAACCTCATAAGCTGCGTCACTGTCACAAGCGCAATTAGACTTCAATTAGTGGCTTCCGCTCGCTTTTATCCAGCTACAGCAACTCAGCCTTTTCCGCTCTATCCATGTGGGACTACAATTTCTTTTATAATTGATAATTACAGCATCGGCCTTTGGAATACAATCAAACATGTCACCTTCAACATTCTCAATGCGATCACACTCCTGAGCTTCCTTTTTTTCTATTAAAATATACTCGGTTTTATTAATATTTCTCTCCAGTTTTTTTCTAATTTGTTTTGCAGTTGCTTCTCACTCACCCTTATTACGTGAGCTACTTTGAAGCTTGTATTGTATCATTGTGTGGTGAAAAGTGCTAATTGGATTTGTTCGGCATTAATATTGGTGCTGATGGGTTTGTTCAAGTTTAGAAAATAGATAAAGAATTTGTATGACAGAGTGAACACGAAGAAAATAGTGCTTTCACTTGTGTTATTATGCATAAGTGTGATGAACTTGTTAAGCAAATTTGGAACGACAAATAGTTAGTACAGATACCATGCTTGTCATACCTTTTTCCCAAATTGCAAGTAGCCTTTGCTTCTCTTATATGAGAATTTGATTTTTGATATCCACGTGTCGGCACGTGATTAGCCCTATAGATTTCTGATTACTCCACGTGGCACATCTTATCATGATGTAATCCCAATAATTTTGGAAGCATTTTTATTCTGGGATGTTTAACGCCCGCCCCACTTTATCCAAAAAAATTAAGCCAGATCATACGTTCTTATTTCAAAAAAAAAGAAAAAAAAAAAGAAACACATAAGTCCCTTCAATTGGGTGTCTGATAGTAGTAAAGTTCATGAGTTTATACATGCTCACCAAAAGCTTTTCATTTTTTATTTTCCTTTTTTGTTGGATCAGTCTTTTGTTTTTGGTTAAGTGATCAGAGTGTTTGATTTAGTTAGGTTCAATTCGCATTAAAGCCTCCTATTAATCACATAATTAAAGCTTCTTTAGTATTTGATTTGTTTTTTTTTTTTTTTTGGGTTATGAAGGAGGACTAGCTTGAAGAGATTTTTTTTTTTTTTTTTGGGTCAAAGTGTTGAACGGTGTCAAATGAAATAATTTTTTTTTTAGTAATGATGTCATGAAGATGTTGTTAATTATTTGGATTGTTGTTGGCTTCATTGGTAATTAATAAAAAAAATATGGAAGGTTTGTTGGGTTAATTAATAGAAAAAGGGTAAATCGGGAAAAATCTTATTAAAACATTGTTTTTCTCTCATAATAATGTCATCAAATAAATTAAAAAAAATAAAGAGTTAACTATAGTTAAACCCACATACATGTGTCATCATTTAAGAAGGGTGGTGTACACCTTGAGTTAAAGTGGTAAGCAAAAATGAGCCACATATCGGTACGTGATTAGCCCTCCATATTTTCGATTCTTATGATGATGCCACTAGCTACTGCTAAACAATGTATGCTTACCAAGTTTGTCTACTACGTAGTAAACTTTTCAATAAAATACTTTGGCAAACAAAGAATTTTGTATACAAGACAAAATCCTTCCAGCCAATTGGGCAAAAGATGTCTACCATTACATGAAAATACATTTAAAATTGAGTGGTTGAATCTGGAAAAAAATCCCAATCAATTTCTCAGCAAGTTTACATAGATGCTCAATATTGAATGATTTGAAGGAATTACGAGGATCCAATGCTGAGCTAAGAATAAGAAGTTCAATTGTTTGCTATGGAAATCTGTCATTTAACTCCCTCAACATGCAATCTATCACATCATTAAATACATCAGCGTGATAGTAAAGTTCAACTGTAATAAAATCTTTTTGTTGACAAGAACGACGTGTGCTCATCATATAACGAAAACTCATATCAGGAACATCAATACCATGTTGTTCACAAAATTATACCACACTCATGAATAAATCATCCCAGCCATGTGCCCTCATATCTTAGAACTGTGATTTTGTGTTTTCAACAAAGTTTAAAGCACACAATATCTTGAGTTTTTGTCTGAAACACTTGACAAAGAAAGTTGGTCAATCCCATAATTTTATCCATCAAAAGAAATGAAAATACAAACTCAAAAGTCATGATAGCAATATAGTTTTTCTCTGCATCGCCACGAAATTGTTGGTTAGGTCCATAATCCCTGATTTCCTGGAGAAGTATTTTAGTCTCTTTAAATAAACCCATCAAACTTGTAATAGAGGCAAAGTGAGATCCCCAACGAGTGGCACCAGCTCGTTTCAAACTACGACTTTGATTAAGTCCTCTACATGTCTCAAGTTCCCTAGAATCCAACAACACTTTGAGTTCAGCTTTTCGAATTAAATTTAACTCATTATGACGCTTAGCAGAAGCACTAACAAAATTCACAATGTTAGTTAACATTGAAAAAAATCTCCATACAACTTTCACATGCTTATATTGCTTTTTGTTAATGTATGAATTTTGAGTATTTCTTTTGGCTTCCCTTGACAATTTTGCAATAGGATTTTTATTGTTTTTATCAAGCTCAAGTTTAGATTAAGAATAGCTTCTCTAGGTGTTCTTAACTATCAACTATCCTATGGAGGTTCAAGCAAATTGACAAAGGTAAATTTGCATTGCATTACATTGCATTTTCCAACTTCTGAAGATTATGACTAGTCAACCTCTGCCTCAGTAGGAATTCCAGCTCACTGTTCCAGCTGGATCCTACCCATATGTTTTTGTCTTATTCTGCAAAATACCCAGCTGTCATTGGACGTTTCTGACCTAAGGAATTTGGTGTAAATACCTTTGATTCCTTTTTGGGGGCCGTCACTTTTTGTAGGCAAGTTTTGGAAAGTTTCTTTGGAAACTTTTGCTTCTTCCTCAAGAGCCATCTTCATATTTTTCATCTTTGAGTTTTCCAAATTGATTTTTCGAAAACTGCATTTGAAATATGAAAACCTCATCTTGCTAGATCAAACTCTCTCTCATATTTATATCTAGGTCAGATTCAAGATTGATTTCTTCAAGAGTATGGTTTCTTGAAGAAATTGGTCATTCTCCTTTGAATCCAAATTTGGTTTCGATTTGAGTTGGAGCTTGCAAGCTAGTGCCATGGGATGAACGAGCTGAAGAAGGAGCTGCCATTGCCATGAAGAACTAAGCTTCAAGCTTTGCTAAGTTGGAGAAGAAGATTGCACAAAGGAGGTATAGCTCATCTTCCTAAATAGATCTAGGTTTTGCTTGAGCTTGCTTGTATTCCTTTGTAAGAATCTTTTTCTACTTAGTGGATGCCTGGTCGGTTGATGACCTCCAGTTTTTCCCAATGGTGGGTTTCTGGGTGAACAAAATCTGGTTTGCATATCTGTAATTTTTCTGGGTTTCTGTTCTTGGTGGTTGACTAGTCATCTATATCTGCTGTTTGCTGTTTGCTGTTTGCTGTTTGCTGTTTACTTGATAATGATGACTTCACACACTTTCACCATAGTTGTTGCTAGCACAGGGGATGCCTAGATTGATGGGTCCTTCTGAGTGCCTAGGTTGTCACTAGTAATCTTCTAGGGCTGCAGGTACTTTGTGGCATGCTCTGTGTGTTCTCTTGATTGTTGAGTTGTTGTGTCTTGTTTGTTTAGTTAAATTTACCCCTCGTCACCTAAGTATCAATTTCAATTGGTATCAGAGCACCAGCTCTTAATATAAATAGAGAGATCCTTTGGGTGCTAATTGGTATTAGGTGTGTAAACATAAAAATGGATCAAATTGCTCCTTGCGTTCATGATGAGCTTGCTTTGTTTGTTAAGAAATATAGAAGGGTTGTCAAACATAAAACAGAAGTCACTAGGAATTGTCAAAATCCTCCTAGTTTGTCTGCCTATGTGTCTCAAGACAATGTTCTTGAGGAGAGGAATTTTTTGGATTCTTATGGCCTTAGGGAGAACAAAAGTTTGAAGGGTCTTGTAAAGTGTTATACATGTGGTGGTGTTGGACACATTGATGTGGAATGTGCAAATAACCACATGATAGAGTCTGAAAGGAGAGAAGAGTCAATTAGTGCACAATGGAGTGATAGTGTGAGTGATAATTCCAGCAAGTATATCACTTCACCTTATGAAGAGGCAAATCATTTTGCCTTTGCTATTTCTGTTCAAAACTCTAGGCTTGCTAGAATTCATGTAGTTAATGAGGGAGAATCTGATTCTGGAAATGAATCTAAATCTGGAGATGATGGGCAGGATGACTAGTCATACCTGGGTATGTGTGAAAAATATGATGTTCTTTTTGCTGAAACTTCCAAGCTTAAGGAAAGAAATCTCTTACTTGAAGGGAAGGTAAAGGACCTGGAAATTCTTAATTGCACTTTTAAAGAATCAAATAATGAATTGAGTGAAGATGTTGAGACCTTGGAGAGTGAAAGGGATTCATTGATTGTTATTAAAAATGACATTTCAAACCAAGTGAATGTGCTCAAGGAAAACAACTTGGTTTTCCAAGCCTCCAACAAGAATTTGTTGACTCAGATAAATGAGGCAAATGACACGGTGATCAAGCTTACCATAGGGGATAAAAAGGTGGATAAAATGTTGAATATGGATAAGGTTCATGGTTATGGTTGGTCTAGTTCATGTGTGTCTCCTCCTTTGACCACATTTGTCAAGGAGTCAAATACAATGTTTGATGTTTTAGAGCCAACTAGAACTCAAAGATTCATTCCTACTTGTCACCATTGTGGTGTGAAAGGTCACATTCGACCTAGGTGTAATGCTCTAAGGAATGTGTCTAGAGAAACCAATGCTAATGGCTCTAAGAATCATGTTTCATCTCTTAAAACATGTGAGCTTGCAAAATCTGTTCTTTGTACAAGGGATGAACATTCTTCACTTGCAAAATTTGGTTTCCCTAAACCAAAAAGGTTCATTCCTACATGCCATCATTGTGGCACATTAGGACATATTAGACCAAAGTGTTTTGAGCTTAGGAATTTTGAGCAAAAGCCTTTTGTTCATTTCAAGAAAGTAAATGATGACTCACTTCACACTCAAGTGAATGATCTTCTTTATAAAGCACTCAAAATTTCTAAGGTGATCTCCTTGCCTCATAAAGTTTCAAAAGTCAAGCAAATTTGGATCAAGAAGGAAGACCATGTTCTTCCTCATGTTGGTGACTAGTTTCTTTATCTTATGTATCTAGACCATTCTCTTATTTGTGTGTGCTTCATGGAGTCTAGATACATTCTCATGCATATGCACCTTACTTGTTCTTTTGTTTTATTTATTTTAAATATGGTCATTGCATGCATGTCTTCCAATCATCTCTCTCACAGTGCCTTGAATCTTGGGTGATCAACAAAATTTCATGTTCTTTTGAACTTGTTCATATTTATCTTGTTGGTCATGTCCAAATCTTTTCCCTTGGTGGCAAGGAATACATCCTAGTAATTGTAGATGACTTCTTTGGCGTGGATCTTATTCTTGAGTGATAAGTCTGAATTTATTTTTTCTTTTCAAAAATTCAAATCTGTGTGTCACTTTCTGCATAACGAAATGTTGACTAGTCATCTGCCAATAATCAGTGTTCCAACATAACCATGAGACTGAGTTTGGGAAATTCTTTTATGTTGGCAACAACCTTGCTGTTTGGCATTGTGAGAAATATAATTATGATTTTTTTGTCCATAGCAAAGGCTGAGTTCTTTTGGATTAAACATATGTTGGATGACTATGCTTTTCAACAATCATTATTTCTCATCTATTTTGGTCTCATAGTTTCACTTTGGATATCATGTTCATTCAAACTTCATGATGTGTGAGATCCTGTAGATGTTTGACTAATTGACTTAAGGTATTTTCTTACATAAGAGATCTTGGTGAAAAACAATGACTTGAAATTTGTGCATATTGAGAAGCAACTAGCGTTTTTTTTTTAACCGCTAGATACTTGAAGGTATTGATTTCCTTCAAAGATCTATTGGGTTGCGCAAAATGGATTAACTTGTGTTTTCAATTTTGTGTGCTTATAATATGAATCTCCATTTTGTTTGTGTTTTAAAAAAAAAAAATGTTGCATGTAAGCATTTGCTTTCTTCTCTCGAATGCATGATTCTTATGAGTGGGAGCCTTTTCATGATGTTGTAGGTGTGAAAGAGTTGTCCCCATTCTTGTCTACAATTTTGAGCTTTTTCGTTGAATATACTTGTGTTGCATGATATGCTTTGAGCTATCTATAAAGTGTCTAAGATCACTTGTAGTTGTCTTTCTACCTTGATCTTTTGATCCATTTGAAAATCAAAATGCAAATAAGATGTTGGAGTAAAAGCCTTGGAAAAGCATTGTCCACAAATATAGAAAAAGCATTTTCGGACAAGCAAGTGTGTTGTACTTCATTTTTTCTCAAAGGTAAAAGCGCTTGGAAGAGCATTGTACACCAACAAATAGAAAAAGCAATGTACAAGCAAGTGTGCTATGCCTTTCTAAAATATTGATAAATGTCAAGTTTTGGATCACATTTCTTGGTCGGGTTTATGCCTTGATTTCTAGAACTTATATTAGATTTGATGCTTGGAAAGTCTCATGCAACTCTTGGAAATCATTATTGAAGCTCATATTGAATTAGACCTTCTTTTCCCAAACTCTTTACTCTATGCTTCATGAGAGGTTCTAACTAATGTGTCTCATTGATTTTGGGAATTGAGTGCATACATTGCTTTGGCATGTCAATCTTTGTAGTTCAACTATTTCTCATTTGTGTTTTTCCAAATAACCTAAGCACATGTTTTGGAGATGCATGTTATTCTATTGCATGATGTTTTTCTAAGTCAAATTCTAGTTGCTTCTATCTCAATATGACTTATTATGCTTGGATATCTCTTTGTATGCTATACTTTGAGTCAATGTGTGTCATGCTGGTTTTTTTGGAAAACATTTCTTTCTCGCATGACTAGTCATCCAATCTTGTATTCTTTGTGTCTTATTGATGCATTATTGGGTGCATTTTAGTTGTGTCATTTGTGTGCTTAAGGGGACTCAGCACTTTATGTCATTTGAGCTTCTTTCTTTTGATGTGTTATGGACTGTTTTGAGTCTTATTGTATGCATTTGTGTGCATACTTTGGTGTTGTTGACTACTTGGTAGTCTCTCGTGTATCTCTTTGGCTGTGATAGTCCAAACTTTGCTTCAAAGAAGCTTTTTCATTGACATGTCATGATTGTAGTTCGCCATGGGTTTGGTCACACAATTGAGAAATCTGTGAGTTTGCTTGTCTAAGTAATTTTGGAGTTTGCTTTTTGAGCCCATATGACTAGTCATATATACTAGTTATTGGTCACTAGTATTGGCTGGTCTTAAGGTATTTAGTCTTTCTTGGATTTGACCCATGTTACCACATGTGACCTGGTTGTCTGTGGGTCTTTTGTGGTTTCCTTAAGTCACTTTTGAGTAGACTTCTGTGGATGTTATTGCTTTATGCAACTCAAATGATGATTTTTTTTTTGCTGCAATCTCATGTTTTCGAATTTATAGGTCAATTGCACTTTGTGATTTTTCCATTAAAGGGAGCTTGTCATTTACTTATCCTTGGAACACTTTATTATGTTGTGAACTACTTACATCTTGTTAGCATTGCTCTCGGTTATTTTCACATCCTTCTTGGTGTCTAAGGTTTTGTATAATGTTTTTACCCTGGAATGTCTTCTTTATTATGTGCACTGCTTGTCCAGAATAATGAGATTTCAGTATGCTCTATGACCAGTCATCTTAATAAGCTGTGTTCCCACATTCAATGATTTAACCTAACATAATTCTTGAAATCCTTATGAGTCTGCTGTGCTATATGAGTTTTGGATTGTTGGCTAATCTATTTTGTTGGGGGAGTTTCTTTGGGATGCATGTGTTTTGACAACATTCTTGCTGGTTGTTTCTATCATTTTCATACATCAATGTTGCCTTCCTAAGCCTTATCTCAATTGATTTGCTCTCTGTTGTTCTTGGCTATGTCTATGAGGTTGTTGGTCTTTTGATGCCACCTCAAATTTAGATATGCGTGACTAGTTCATTTCACTAGTCCACTCTCTTCCTCTTGGGCTTTTTGAAAAGCTATGTTGTGTTTTTTGGACAACTTAGAGACTTATGTCTTGTGTTCTTTATCACATGTCCTCAATTTTAAGCAAAAATTTAGAGTTCATCTTGCTTGGTGCTTTCTTCAAATTTGACAATGATTGATGCCTTAAATTTGGAAATCTTGGTGCTCTGTCTTGATTTTGCACTATGGTGTGTAAAGAAAAATTCATTGGTTGTCCCTTGTTTTGATAATTATGTTGCTTAAACTTTGTCTTTTTGGAGGAGTTTCTTTATGTGTGTTGTGTACACATTGAAATTAAATTCAGCCACTTGATTTTAATTACTTAGGGTATGATTCCTTGCAACTTGTGCTCCAGTTCTTATTCTCTCTAGCCTGATGCACTTTTGTGTTTGTTGGCTATTTATGGAGAGTTTGATGGGTTAGTACGTCAAAGGATAATTCCTTTATGTTATATTATACTCAAGGGGAGTATGTTTTCTAAAGGGGCACTTTGATTTAGGGGGAGTTTCTTTTTGTGTAATGTCCACACATTGAATTCAATTCCATTCACATGATTCTCATTGCTTTGGCTATAATTCTTTGCATCTTGTGCTACGTTTCATATTTTCTTTAGCCTAATGCACTTTTGTGATTGTTGACCTTAGGGGGGGAGTAGATTTCTTATTTATAAATGAAAGGTCTTATGCATTGTAACTTGCGTCCTCTGGTCTCTTATCTCTTGTCTCGCCTATTCTGCTTCTATTGCATTTAGGGGGAGCATTTTTGGACTGTTTGGGTGGTATATTTTGTAATCACATTGTGGGGATCTTTTTTATTTTGGGTAGTCTGTGCACAAAAGAAATTTTATCCATCAAAAGAAATGAAAATACAAACTCAAAAGTCATGATAGCAATATAGTTTTTCTCTGCATCGCCACGAAATTGTTGGTTAGGTCCATAATCCCTGATTTCCTGGAGAAGTATTTTAGTCTCTTTAAATAAACCCATCAAACTTGTAATAGAGGCAAAGTGAGATCCCCAACGAGTGGCACCAGCTCGTTTCAAACTACGACTTTGATTAAGTCCTCTACATGTCTCAAGTTCCCTAGAATCCAACAACACTTTGAGTTCAGCTTTTCGAATTAAATTTAACTCATTATGACGCTTAGCAGAAGCACTAACAAAATTCACAATGTTAGTTAACATTGAAAAAAATCTCCATACAACTTTCACATGCTTATATTGCTTTTTGTTAATGTATGAATTTTGAGTATTTCTTTTGGCTTCCCTTGACAATTTTGCAATAGGATTTTTATTGTTTTTATCAAGCTCAAGTTTAGATTAAGAATAGCTTCTCTAGGTGTTCTTAACTATCAACTATCCTATGGAGGTTCAAGCAAATTGACAAAGGTAAATTTGCATTGCATTACATTGCATTTTCCAACTTCTGAAGATTATGACTAGTCAACCTCTGCCTCAGTAGGAATTCCAGCTCACTGTTCCAGCTGGATCCTACCCATATGTTTTTGTCTTATTCTGCAAAATACCCAGCTGTCATTGGACGTTTCTGACCTAAGGAATTTGGTGTAAATACCTTTGATTCCTTTTTGGGGGCCGTCACTTTTTGTAGGCAAGTTTTGGAAAGTTTCTTTGGAAACTTTTGCTTCTTCCTCAAGAGCCATCTTCATATTTTTCATCTTTGAGTTTTCCAAATTGATTTTTCGAAAACTGCATTTGAAATATGAAAACCTCATCTTGCTAGATCAAACTCTCTCTCATATTTATATCTAGGTCAGATTCAAGATTGATTTCTTCAAGAGTATGGTTTCTTGAAGAAATTGGTCATTCTCCTTTGAATCCAAATTTGGTTTCGATTTGAGTTGGAGCTTGCAAGCTAGTGCCATGGGATGAACGAGCTGAAGAAGGAGCTGCCATTGCCATGAAGAACTAAGCTTCAAGCTTTGCTAAGTTGGAGAAGAAGATTGCACAAAGGAGGTATA
The DNA here is from genome assembly GCA_020521455.1 of Prunus kanzakura. Lineage (NCBI taxonomy): Eukaryota > Viridiplantae > Streptophyta > Magnoliopsida > Rosales > Rosaceae > Prunus > Prunus kanzakura. The sequence continues at coordinate 1,136,706 of BPUM01000817.1, read as the reverse complement.
GCTCATCTTCCTAAATAGATCTAGGTTTTGCTTGAGCTTGCTTGTATTCCTTTGTAAGAATCTTTTTCTACTTAGTGGATGCCTGGTCGGTTGATGACCTCCAGTTTTTCCCAATGGTGGGTTTCTGGGTGAACAAAATCTGGTTTGCATATCTGTAATTTTTCTGGGTTTCTGTTCTTGGTGGTTGACTAGTCATCTATATCTGCTGTTTGCTGTTTGCTGTTTGCTGTTTGCTGTTTGCTGTTTACTTGATAATGATGACTTCACACACTTTCACCATAGTTGTTGCTAGCACAGGGGATGCCTAGATTGATGGGTCCTTCTGAGTGCCTAGGTTGTCACTAGTAATCTTCTAGGGCTGCAGGTACTTTGTGGCATGCTCTGTGTGTTCTCTTGATTGTTGAGTTGTTGTGTCTTGTTTGTTTAGTTAAATTTACCCCTCGTCACCTAAGTATCAATTTCACTTTTTTATTGTTTTTGTTTAAGGAGAAAGTTTGAGTGGGCTGGGCTATTGTTTTTGTTAAAGGGAATAATTTGAGTGGGTTGGGTTTGAGTAGGCAGAAGAAATTTGATTCTATTGGGTAATTTTTGGTTTGGCAAAAAATGGAGTAGGCGGCTGCCTACCCTGTCCTTGGGTAGGATCGCCCCCTGGTGAGTTGGGTTTGAGTAGGCAGAACATATTTGATTGTATTGGATATTGGGTAATTTTTGGTTTGGCAAAAAATGGAGTAGGTGGCTGCCTACCCTGCCCATAGGGTAGGACCGGCCCTGCATTACCTAAACTGTTCTACACATGTTCTGCATGTAACTATACTCCAATCTCTTCCTGCAAATTATATATATTGCTACCTCAGAGCCTACGACATACACACAGAAAGAGATGGAAGATAAACAAAGAGAGTTAGGAGGAGAAGAGAAAGAAGAAGAACATGCCAAACTGGAAATCTGGAAATATGTGTTCGGGTTTGCCGAAATTGCGGTGGTAAAATGTGCCATTCAGCTTGGAATAGCTGATGCAATTGAAAGCCATGGCAGCCCCATGACACTCCTAGAGCTATCATCTGCTCTAAGATGTGATCCTTCTCCCCTTTACCGCATCATGAGGGTCCTAGTCCACCTCAAAATATTCAAAGAAAAGCCAGCAACCCAATTAGGCCTCAAAGTTTATATGCACAAACACCTTTGTCCAAACGGCTATTGAAATCCAGACAAAACAGCATGGCTTCTTTCATTTTGCTAGAGAATAGCCCGGTAATGCTGGCACCATGGCATGTCCTCAGTACCCGAATCAAAGGTAATATTAGAAATTCAGTGTTTGAGGAAGTACATGGTGAGGACATATGGAGCTTTGGCGCAGCCAATCCTGATCACAAAAACTTTTCAATGAAGCAATGGCTTGTGATGCAAGGGTGGTTGTGTCTGCAGTGATTGAAAGTTGTATAGAGGTGTTCAAAGGGATTGAGACAATTGTAGATGTGGGCGGGGGTGATGGGACTGCTTTGCGCTTGTTGGTTGAGGCATGTCCTTGGATTCAAGGCATCAACTTTGATCTTCCTCATGTTGTGTCTGTTGCTCAGGAGTGTGACCGCATTGAGAATGTTGGAGGTGACATGTTTGATTGTGTTCCAAAGGCTGATGCTGTAATTATTAAGGTTAGTATATATATATATAGTTAAAGGAAATAGAGAAAACTAAACCATTTGAGGAAGAGCAGCCTTAAAATAGCTAGCAGCAACTACGTTTATATTTTTCATTCATCCTGTGAGCTATTAGTTTCATCATTTGATTTGTCTATTAATGTCTACTTATTACATCATTTGTCTGCGCTAATGGGATAAGAAAAAATGTGGTTCCTCTGCCATCACTCCATGATTATGTTGCTATAAGTTTTCTTGCACAACAAGGCGTTATGACAATGGATACTCTGATTCTGTTTTCGTAAATTGCAGTTGGTTCAAGACTGGGGCGATGACGAGTGCATCCGTACCCTTAAGAAGTGCAGGGAAGCTATTCCGGAGGATAAAGGGAAGGTGATAATCGTAGAAGCGGTTATCGATGAAAAATATGAGAAAGAGGACATCAAACTAACAAATGTGAGATTGATGCTAGACATGGTGATGATGGCCTATACAAACACAGGAAAAGAAAGGACCACTACTACAAAAAGTGAAAAAGACGACCAGAAAAAAAACGACGGTTTAACGAAAAACCGTCGTTGTTTTTGAAAAGACAACGGTTTTTTAAAACCGCCGTGTAAGAATAACTTAAACGCCTAAAAAATATGGAATCCAGTGGCTGTTTTTAAAACACGACACACCTATTTTAAAAACCGTCGTCTTATTGAAAAAGGTTTTCCACAGAGTAAACTCGAAGCCAACAAACAATGGCAGAAGGTATGAATCAACCGACGTAGAAAGTAAAGACGACGGTTTAAAGAAACAGACGCCGTCTTTTCTCCGAAATAACCACGACCAAGTTTTCGTATCAGGCGTCGCATAATTTCAAAAGAATCCACGGCGATATAGTAAAAAATGACACCGTGTTAAATACATGTACAACGTCGTAAAATATATTTTCTTCGACTTATTTCATGTTAAATACTACGACGGTATCTTTAACTCTAACCACGTTGGTTTGTTCAATTAACGCGGTGTAAAATTTTTACTACGTCGTGAAGTTAAAACTACCGTCGTATTTATTCACGTTATACGTCTACATGTACACCTTAACGGTCGTCTTAATTACATTTTTTTTTACTATTTATTTCCTGGATTTTGGTATCCTACGACGGTAGACCAACTTCATGACGAGAATTGATATAACCACGACGGTTTATATAGAAAACCGCCGACATAATAGATTTTTCTGAGATCCAATATATACGTCGTGAAGTTAAAATTGACGTCGTATTTATTAACTTTATACGTCCGACCTTATATCTAAACCGTCGTCTTAATTTTATTATTTTTTTTAAATTTTTTTCCTTGAATTTTGTCCTCCTATGTCTGTGGATCAACATAATGTCAAGAATTGAGAATAGCCACGACGGTTTATATAGAAAACAGCAGACATAATTAGATCTGAGATCCCAAGAGTTACGAAATCTTACCAGATGGAACTCTGTTCCTCATCATAATCGGACCACAGAAAGGCAATATTTTAGAGGGTGATGATGTGTATGTCTTTGTGTCTTTGAGATACACAAAGGCACACACACATCAACATCCAAAAAATTGCCTCTGAAATTTGACGACGGCAGCCACAGATTTGCATTTAGAAAGGCAATTTTTTGGAAGTGGATGATGTGTGTGCGTTTCTGTGTCTACACAAACGCACACACACATCAACATCCAAATAATTGCCTCCTAAGAGGTGAGACAGAGAAAAGGGCAAGAAGAAGTTGAAACCCTAATTGAAACTAAAACTGAAAGAACTCGTGAAAAAAAGCTCTATTTATAATTAAAAAATCTAATCCACGTCGGTTCTATTTCACTTACCGACGTTTAACATAAAGAATCTACGTCGGTAATTATAAACCTACCGCCATCTTACTTTAATATACTACGACGACAAAAAGACGACGGTATAACAAAAAACCGTCGTTGTTTCAATTTTACTATTTGATTTTAATAGTTTGGTCTGTTCTCTTTCTGCAGGACTTGGATAGTTCAAAGCATTGACAATGTCTTCATCATATCTCCCAGCAACTACTGATTCGATTGCTCAGGCTTCTTCTGAAGCCATTTCTATTCTTTATCGCATTCTTGAAAACCCATCTTCTTCTGAAGTTCTACGGAAAATCGAGCAGAGGATCTTCGTAACTTTCTCACCCAGTTGAGGCCTTTCTTTAACTTGATTCCCAAAGCGAAAATTGCAAAAATTGTACGTAGTATTATTGATGCAATAGCTAAAGTACCTGCAGGCACATCTGATCTTCAGATTTCCCTTTGCAAAGAAATGGTGCAGTGGACCCGTGCTGAGAAGCGAACTTTCCTTCGACAGCGAGTGGAGGCCAGGCTTTGTATCTCTTTTTATGGAAAGCAAGGAGTATTCAGAAGCACTAAGTCTCCTATCAGGCTTCATCAAGGAAGTGAGAAGGCTAGATGACAAGCTTCTTCTTATGGACATAGATTTGTTGGAGAGTAAGCTCCATTTTTCTTTGAGAAAGACAATGTGTCTTTGAGATACATCAAAATTATTGACTTTGAGATGTGAGAGAGACTGATGATGCATGTGTGTCTGTGAGAGAAGAACTTGGAAACCCATATGAAAACTGAAAGGTTCTAAAAGAAAGCGTCAAATTTATAAAATAAATCTTTAAAATCCACGGCGGTACTTACACACAAACCGCCGTTTAATTGTGAACATCCACGGCGGTTATTTCTTTATGGAATTGACGTCGTATATTAAAATAATCCACGTCGCTATGTTCAAAAAATACGACGTATGAAAAATTAACCACGACGCTATATGAAAAAACCGACGTTTGATATTTAATACTAGGGCGCTTTCTATTAATCGTGTCGTTGTATGAAACGGTATGTGAATATATTCAACTTTTCGTCCACCTTACACTTGCACTGTTTCCAATCCCGAGAAAAAATTTCAATCTCTAGAGAAAACCTTTCGTCTTTTATCAAAAACCCGCGTCAAATTTATACAATAAATCTTTAAAATCCACGGCGGTTATTACACACAAACCGCCGTTTAATTATTAATATTCACGTCGGTTATTATTTAATCCACGTCATATACTAATCCACGTCGGTATATTTTTTATTTACCACGTCCTAAGTTCAAATTGCCGTCGTAGTTTTTCATTTATACATCTTTCTTCTCTGTAAACCGCCATCTTATTTTTATGAAACCGTTTGTGAATATATGCAACTTTTCGTCTACCTGCCCACACTTTTGAATAAAAACCACGGAAATTGTAAGAAAAACTTGGAAATTTTTATTGAAACTTTGGAGAATGTTTATTTAGTCAATTATCTATTAGTTTATCACAAAAAATTAGAAGGAAATGCATTGCATGATGGATTTAACTGATTTAAGTTGATTATACAACGAGCTGGCAAACACTGTGAGTGTAGAAAATATGTAGTAATTAATGAAAAAAAATTAAACACACCATAATCATTTATATATAATGATTTACTACAATATTTTACACTTCATACATTGCATGGTAAGATATATGAGTGACTTAGTACCACTTAGAGTTCCTATGAGGTTCAAATTTTTCACTATCTTCATCATCTCTATGTGTAGAGTAAGTGTATTGTGAAGAGTAGTCATCAAATGATAAATCCCCAAAATAGGTTTGCATGTAATTGTTAACATGCCACCCATAAAAATATAAATATTTTAGCATATTATCACAAAAATATAAGTGATATGGTGGTTAAGGTGTTGGAGGAGTAAAATGTGAGGGGTTCAAATCCCCTTTGTGTTTTTTTCTTCCCTTTTTTCCCTTTTTTTCCTTTTTTTTTCCTTTTTTTTTTCCTTTTTTTTTTCCTTTACATCGATATTTTCGATATTTTAGCGATATTACACCGGTATTTTGACAAAATATTGTTGAAGTGTGAGCAAAATTATCGACATCGATATTTTTCGATATTATCGTCGATATTGTCGATATTTATACGATAGTACATGGATATGTTCTGAAATATCCGTGATTCGAAAAAACCGAAACATCCTCGATATTTCGTCAATATTATCGATATTTCAGACTATGGTGGCAACCCCCCGACTCCGACACCAAACCCATAATACCGAGGCAACATGATGTTGCGTAGATTCAGCTGCACCAAAATGGATTTAGCTGCATCCTCAACTTGTGATACTCGCAAGTGCACAAGCCGTTCAGTAGTATAGCATATGTAAGTGCGAGGTCGATTCCACAGGGATTGGTGATTGAATGATCCAATTCAATTTTCCTACACAAAACAAAAATGAAAACAAAAGAAACAAAACAAGAAAAAAGAATGTACATTACAAGAAAAATAAATTACAACTAAGAAAACATTAAGGAAACTAAGAGAACTTTGAGGAAGAAAGGAAGTGTTTGAGAACTTTGAGGAGGGAGAAGAAAGTGTTTGAGAAGTGTTTGGGGGCTTTAGAGAAGGGAGAAGAAAGTATTTGAGAACTTGGAGAAGAGAAAGGTGTTTGGGAAGTGTTTGAGAACTTAGAGAATTTGGTGAAGGAATGGGAATTGTGTTTGAGAACTTGGGGAATTTGGAAGAGAAAGGAAGGTGTTTGGGAAGCTTGAGGATTTTGGAAGGGAAGAGAAAGGTGTTTGTTAGGTGTTTGAGACATGAAGAAAATTTAGTAGAAGGATCCTATTACAACAATTGAGAACTACAAAGGGAAACTAAGAGAATTTGAGGGAGAGAAGGGAAGGGAGCTCTAGAGAAGTGTTTGAGAGCTCCCCCCCCTTGGGGTGTTATTACAAACTTAGAGAACTTCCCTATTTATAGGCCTAAGGGAAGTAAAAAATCTGAATTATACAATTGAATTTTCTAAACACACTAACTTCACCTAACACACAACACTTAATTCACCAACTTAACCTAACACACAATTGCATTTGAAAACAATTCCTCTTGTCTTTAGGCTTAGTGTTCAGCTCCCACTTCATCATCTTTTGGCTGCTGCAAAATTCCACTCAAAATAGGTATTGAATATGCTTCACCAAACTTTCCCACAATCAACAACACTTCATCATGCATATGTCATGCATGACAATGCATTGCAGCCAGTTTGTGGGCTCGTTTTGGGCTTGTGGCTCCATTCTGAAAAATCTGGAAAAATATGGATCTTGAAGCTCTGTGTCTTATCTTTCCAAGCATATGCAGCCCAGCTCAAGGAAAAATCGAAAAGGCCATCAAATGTGATTTTTGGCCCAGTAACGCAGATGCTGCCGAATTTGACCTTAAGTTGCCAAAACATGTATAACTTTCTCTAGAAGACTCGGAATCATGAACCGTAAAATTCTACAGAAACTAGACTTCCGTATCTTTCCAATGATGTATGGCTCATCATCTGGTTCTTCTTGAGCAAGTACAGTCCAATCCGTGAAGTTGACTGATCTGCAGACACTGTTTTGAGCTAACTTGTCTCCAAAATGCAATTAGTGAGTCTCAAACTTGTAACACTGAAACAAACACAAAACTTTATTAAAAGCACAAGTTTAACTCAAAAATATAACCAAATCATAAGTTAGAAGGGTACCAAATGATATGTAAATATGCACTGATCACATGACATGGGTGTGGCGTGGGGGAAGGGGGCTGCAGCTAGGAAGGCATGGGCTGCCATGCATATGCTGGCAACACTCACCCCCCTATATAGCATTTTATGCATTTTTCCCTTTGACAGGAAGAGACATCAACTATGCGCGAGGAGTCATAATGGGCTCTAAATAATTCAATACAAGGTATTTGGATGTGATTTTTTACAGGGACACTAAGAAAAATGCAATCTATGATGGGAAAAAGTTTCATACGGTGTAGGCCCAGGAGGAGAATGAAGTGGATAATGTGGAGATTGCCCAATCAGATTATTTCACATACCAAATTGTTGGGTTGATTAAGAAGCTGCAATTAGATTTTTGAGACATAGATGTTGTGCATTCTCCTTGACTATGTGGAAACATTTCACTACAAATATCAATCACTTTCTTTTTGGGAGAAGAATCAAAATACTGAGAAGGGGCAAAGCCCTCCTTTTTACACGCTTTACATACAAACCTTTGCTTTTGAGTTGGAATTTATCGGGAGGTTTCCATAGACAATGACCAAAATATGTCATGACCATTGGGATCCAAACCCACGATATGTTATATATGAAGTGTGAAATTTTTTGGATTTGTTTTCTTTCTCAGTGAATATAATTTTCAATACAACTCTTTTGAGATTCAGGCCCTTTCAATAGCTTCTTAGTTGTTTCAAGGAGGGCCTACAATTATCTCAACTCTTTTTTGTTTACAACATTGATAAAATCTGAATTGGTTATATAGATGCAAACAAACAGTAAAGTGTGAAATTTTTTTGGATCTGTTTTTTTTCTTCCTTTGATTAGGCGGAAATCATGACATACTTGTGGAAGAACAGAGGCCATGGCAGATCTCAAGATGAAGGGAGGGTATATCAGATTTCTTTTTTAAATTTATTGTAAATGTTAAATTCTTTTTTGGACTAAATAATAATATCGGCTTCATATACGAAGCCCTCCGCTTTATCCCACAATAGACATATTCCTCACTTTTCTGAATATATAATAGTAATAAATAAATAAAAGTAGAGAGGAAATATGTAGATTGCATTGCAGCGTGATTTACAAACTCTTGCTTTTCCATACTTTCTAGGTAAAAGGCGAAACTGAGGATAATAAAATAAAAATGTATCCTAGTTTTTTATTTAAAAAATGAGATGTGAGCAATGACCATCTTCTTTCGACCCCATAGGCAAAACAATCCAGCAAAATCATCAAAGCTTGAAAAAAGTACAGAAGAAATAGCCCAAGCACTTTCCGCGAAGAAACTGTCATGCATCACGCACGCATTCGAACAAAAGAAAATGGTATACATAAATTACAATATCCGAGATGTGCATGTGGCCGACAAGCCACAGCGGACGCATGAAAATATAAATTAAAGTAAAATACTACTTGCATAAAAAAAAAATGTAACTACCAAGTCATACTAAAGTAACTCTGTCACTTCCATTATTTACAAGATTGCCATCTAAAACTCCTTGACGATCTATAATCGAATAGAAATAAATTGAAGCTATAATTAAAGCAAATATGATATTTGAGATGAATGGGTTCTCCTTGTAGAAGAAAGAGAATCTGATATTGTTAACCCCTGGGATCCTATTAGGCGACAAAGAGAGAGAGAGCTACAAAGGCGAGAAACACAACATTTTTTTTCCGTATCTTAATTATAAAGATCCTTACTTGACTGAGTCCACAAAGTCATGATCTTTGTAAATAATAGACAAAGTCTTCCTTTCTTATTTTACTAAATATACCCCCAAAAACATGTGCCTCAACAAAGTCACACATCCATCCTACGTAGAATTAGCTAGATGTTCCAGCAGGCATCTTAACACATGCATCCTACGTAGGTATTTGATGTTACAGCTAGACAATAATGTACCTAGCTAAAGATTAATTTATTCTATAATACAATATTGTATTATTGAATGAATTAGATGTTCCTGCAGGCATCTTAACACATGCATCCATGTTACAGCTAGACAATAATGTACCTAACTAAAGATTAATTTATTCTATAATACAATATTGAATGAATTAGATGTTCCTGCAGGCATCTTAACACATGCATCCATGTTACAGCTAGACAATAATGTACCTAGCTAAAGATTAATTTATTCTATAATACAATATTGAATGAATTAGATGTTCCTGCAGGCATCTTAACACATGCATCCATGTTACAGCTAGACAATAATGTACCTAGCTAAAGATTAATTCATTCTATAATACTACTACAAAAAGGGCAAAAGATGACCAGTAAACAACGACGGTAGATCAAAAAACCGTCGTTGTTTTTTAAAAGACGACAGTAATAGAAACCCGTCGTAGAAACATACTTTAAACACCTAAAAAACGGCACACGTATAGATATTTTGAAACCACGACGCACCAAATTAAAAAAGCGTCGTCTTATTACAAAGGTATTTTCAGAGTTAAAATCTGAACCTAAAAACAACGACTGCATCTATGAAATCACCGCCGTAGAAAGTAAAGACGACGATATAAAAATAAGACGCCGTGTTAATTAATTAATAAACACGACCCAATTTTCTTAGTCAGCGACGCATAAATTCAAAGGAATCTACGATGGTTAATTACAAAAAAAATCGACAATTTAAATTAAGTTACCACGACTGTAAATATAAATTTATCGACTTTTTAATTATACTATACTACGACGGTATCCATAACTCTACTGTCGCATAATTGTACTAACCACGACGGTTTGTTAAATTAACGACGTACAAATTTTATGCCATTATTCGTCTATCATTACCAGAATGAACTCTGTTCCTCATCATAATCGAACCAGAATGAACAAAGGCAATGTTTTAGAAGTGGATGATGTGCCAATTACTCTCACAAGGAGTTTGAGGGCAAGAAGCTTGTCTCAGCCGCCAAGGAAGGTCTCAAGCTTGATGAGAGTGAAGACGAGGCAAAGAAGAAGGAAGAGTTGAAGGAGAAGTTTGAGGGACTCTTCGTGTTAAATATTGGTCAAAATTTACACAATATATGTACACAAATTTGGCAAATACATCGTGGTTTCTTTTTTGCCTTCACCCTCAGCTTGTTCAACTATTTCTTCCTCTCATATGCAAGCTGGGCCCTCTCCTTCCTCTTGTTCTCAAGTTCCTGCACAGCCACAGATGAATATCTAATAATTTCAGAAAATCAAAATCAACAAAGTATGAAAAGCTCACTCCTTGATTCCCATTTTCATCAAAATCAACTATTTCTTGAAAACTCCTGTGTAGCAAGGGTGGAACCAGACTTAGAACCTGTTGTGGGTTGTGCCCTCGTATGCCTTCAAACGGGCAAGTGCGGCTGGAAACCCATGCAAGTTCTAAGGCTGGTTCCACCCTTGCTACACAGGAGGATGCAGCAAACCCATGCTTGGCCCTGATGCAGACCTTGTTTTCCTTCTGTGCAGAAAGACAATTTTTTAGATGATGTGTGCGTGTTTGTGTCTTTCAGATACACACACATCAACATCCAAACGGAAAAATGAAAGCGAGGTGAGACAGAGAGGTGATGTGCCTCCAGAGAGGTGAGAAAAAGTTGAAACCCTAATTGAAAAATGAAGACGACAGAAAGACAGAAAACCCATTATTTATAAACAAATCTTATATACCACGTCGGTTTTTTACATTATCGACGTTTATATATAACATACACGTCGTTTAAATTTAAAATAAAGTCGTATAAATTATTTAACAACGACGCTATATAAAAACGACGTTGTAATTTTTTGGAAAATTAATTTATTGTGTAATTAAAAAACTTACACGTCGGTATGAGTAATTAAAACGACGTGGTATTAATGTTTCACGTCGGTATTATTGAATATAAAGTCGTTGGGTAAATTGGAAAATGACGATTCATCTTTTTTGAAGAAACATGCGTTGTGTAATTGGATTTAAAAACGTCGTTTCATTAAAACATAACGTCGTGGAAAGTAATATTATAGGGCAGTGTTAACAATAGCGCCGTATAATGTGTCATACTAGGGCGCATACTATTAATAGCGTCGTTTTTATGAAACGGTTTTTTATTATTTTAAACTTTTCGCCTTCCTGACCCATACTTGCACTGTTTCCAAACCCGAGAAAAACTTTCAAGCTTCTCTCATTTTTCATTCTCCAAGAACTGTTTCAAACTTTCAAGCTTATCTCCTCTTCGTCTTCATCACTGAACTGAAACACCAAACTCCAGAAGAAAGCTTTCATCGCAAGCAAAGGGTAAGCATTTCTGGAAGGATTTTTGTTCCTGTTTTGCATGCGCATATCATTTTCGTTTTTTTAAATCTTTTTACATTTTTTCTTTCCAAGTTTGATAAAATTTGCAGACAAAGACGAAAAGTTTCCAAGTTTGAACACTACTCTGGTTCTTTTACTTCAACTAAATAAGACGATGGTGGCTTGTTATTTACGTGGTTAGATTTATAGACCACGACGGTTCGTCAGTCACCCTAGCGTCGTGTGAAAGTCTTCTTCGTTGTTTTTTAAAATGATATCCTTTTTTTGTTTTTGATTTTTAAGGATATATTCATCGCATGTTTGATTTCTTTGAACAATGGTTTTTGTTTCGAAAATCTTTTTAATTATTTTTCTGCTGAAAATATTTTACGTTGTTTCTAATTTGTTTTTGTGGTATAGACGACGGTATATTAATATTTACGTCGTTTTATTTTCAATACCACGGCGAATTTTTATTATTAACGTCGTTGTAATATTTAATACGGAGGAAGTTCTACCTTATATCGAGTATGAGTTTTATTCCTTAAGTTTCCATTTTAAATTATTCTTTATGTTTATCTTATATGTTTGGGATCGTAATGCTTGAATTTTTCGTGTCATGTAGGGAACATATGATCCACATCAAGGCCGCTTATCCAAAATTTAGAAAGAGAACAAAGTGGCTGCAAGATAAGCACAATAGCACTTTCATTCAATGGCCACACTTCAAGGTATATGTTATTCAATAACATATTGGACTTTTAATTTTCTTCTTTCTATGTTAGATTGAATTAAGATATGATTAATTTGCAGGTTCAAAGTGAACTTGATGAGGGAGGCAATCATGGGGTATCAGAAAATTTAAGGTGGCTAGCAGCTGGTCCAAACATGGCAGTGCCATTATATAGGAGCTATCTTATTAAAGGTGTTAAATTTAACATCAAGGCACAAGATGATGTGCGGACAATTCAAAATAGTGGAGTTTATTTACTTGCACATACCATGCAAGTTGCTAGTGCCAAGGATAAAAACCCAATTCTCTCAAATATGGGTTTTTATGGTGTCATTCAAGAAATTTGGGACCTTGACTACCAAAAGTTTACAATCCCAGTCTTTAGGTGTGATTGGATAGATAGTACTTCCGGCCTTGTAGTCGACGAACTTGGATTTACCCTTGTAGATTTGAGTAAAATTGGACATAGGAATGACCAATTTGTTTTGGCTTCTCAAGTCAAACAAGTATTTTTTGTTGACGACCCGATGCATCATGGTTGGTCAGTAGTGTTATCAGCGCCTAATAGAGAATATAATGATGATGTTATTGGTGATGATGTCTTAGGTGATGTGAGAATTGAGTGTGAGCGATTTACTAGAGGGATGCCAAATGTTGACACATTTGATGAACTAGTGGGTGAGTTTGGGAGTCAAAATATTCGAGATGGGTGTGAAGATATATGGATTGAATGATGCTCTTGTAATTTATGAAATTATTTATGCCCTAAACAGCACTACTGTATGACATTAATTTTGTAATAAATTGTAATGTGTTTTCTTCACTTTCATTATGCAGGTTTTGAACACAAAACAATCAGTACATAAAATACTGGTTCAGTATTATAAAACGACGGTCCTTATAAAACTGTGAAAAACAGACATCTGTTGTCATAAAATTGTCAATAAAAAACGACGTTTTGGAGCATTCAACGACAGCATTAAATTTACCGACGTCTAAAAGCGAACTGAAAGTGAAAAAAGACGACGTTATTGTGAAACAGTTATTAACGATATCACGTCGGAGAAGGATAAAGAGCCGACATGTAATTACAAATAACACGACTTCGGTACAATAATACCGACGTCTAAAAGGACAGATATCGAACCTGAACGTTACAAAAGACGACGTCTTGGTTGGATTAGACGACTATTATTTTACTAAAGACGTCGTATAAATAGAGAAACACGGCTGTCTTTTACATTATCACGACGTTGTATATCACATACTACGTCGTTTATAGAAATAAATATGTCGTAAGTCATGAGTCTAACATATTTTCCACGTCGGTTATGTAAATATATAAGACGTAGTATATATTAATAACGTCATATTTTATTTATTTAAAGATGTAGTATATATATACAAACGACTGTGTTTGTATAAAATAGGTCTATTCTTTTCCATGACAATTTTTTGGTTCATTTTTCAATATACAGACGTCGGTTTTGTTTGCACACGACGTTGTTTGGTACAACAACGACGGTGATTTACCCCTAACCGCTATTTCCACGTCAATATTAATGGAAAAACTGAAGTAACAATTCTATTTCAAGACGGTTATATAAATATATTGGACGTCGTATGGTTTAATAACGTCGTATTTTATTTATTTAAAGACGTATTGTTTTCTTTTACACGACGGTTGTTGTATAAAATAGGTCGTCTATTCTTCTCCCTAAACAATTTTTTGGTTCATTTTTCAGTGTACAGACGTCGGTTATTTTTTATAAATGACGTTGTTTGTTACAACAACGACGGTGATTTACCCTAACCGCTATTTCCACGTCAATATTAATGGAAAAAACGAAGTGGCAATACTATTGCACGACGGTTATATAAATATATTGGACGTCGTATGATTTAATAACGTCATATTTTATTTATTTAAAGACGTATTGTATTCTTTTACACGACGAATGTTGTATAAAATAGGTCGTCTATTCTTCTCCAGGACAATTTTTTGTTTCATTTTTCAGTGTATAGACGTCGGTTTGTTTTGTAAATGACGTTGTTTGTTACAACAACGACGGTGATTTACCCTAACCGCTATTTCCACGTCAATATTAATGGAAAAAACGAAGTGGCAATACTATTGCACGACGGTTATATAAATATATTGGACGTCGTATAATTTAATAACGTCATATTTTATTTATTTAAAGACGTATTGTATTCTTTTACACGACGGATGTTGTATAAAATAGGTCGTCTATTCTTCTCCAGAACAATTTTTTGGTTCATTTTTCAGTATACAGACATCGGTTGTTTTTTGTTATTGACGTGGTTTGTAATACCAACGACGGTGATTTCGCGTCGTGGTTTTACTTTGCAAAAGACGTCGCTCGATTTTACGACGGTTTGAAAACCAAATTCACGACGGTGAATTCCCGTCGTCTTTTGCCTTTTTTGTAGTAGTGACAATATTGAATGACTTAGATGTTCCTGCAGGAATCTTAACACATGCATCCTACGTAGGTATTTGATGTTACAGCTAGACAATAATGTACCTAGCTAAAGATTAATTTATTCTATAATACAATATTGTATTATTGAATGAATTAGATGTTCCTGCAGGCATCTTTTCCATAATTTCTAGTACGGTTCGATTAAAAAAATCTTTATCAAAGAAATTAAAATGTATACTCGATTATAGGAAATGCATATTAAAAATTGAGTGTTCAACGAAATTGATGTATTTCTTAAAACGCGTTGTGGCTGCTATATATCTGTGTATCCAATAAGCATGTTGTTGGGTATATCATAATGCTTTGATTTTTAATATATATAAATATACATGTAACCTTCACATTAAGCAACCCAATTCACTGCCCCTCCAATTGCATCAGTTTGTCTTTCAATGTCCTTACGAGAGAGAATCAATGGATGGAAACTTTGGTTAGAGTAGGAGCAAGAAAGAAGCAAAATAAGAGTTTTCTGCAGAAAATTGTTTCATCTGTATTGATTCAATTCAATTCATATAGCTCAATAGTTGTTCCTCCGATTTGTGCGTACATAAAGGTTGTATGTGTTGATTGGGAGTGTGAATCTCACATCGGAGAATTAAAGCCTTGTCAAATGGTATAAAAGATTTTGGGTCTCTCCATCCATGGTCAATTGTTTTCAGGTTGGATGCTCACATTCTAATACATATAGTATTAGAAGAGTATCAAAATATGATTGGAAAGACAAAAATAAGAAACAAAAAAAATATATATATATGCTCACAGCAAAAACACAAGATTCTTAAGATAATACCACTATATATCTACAGCTAAACAATGCATGCTTACGTAGTAAACTTTTTCATAAAATATTGTGGCAAAGAAAGAGTTTTGTATACAAGACAAAATCCTTCCAGCCAATTAGGCAAAAGATGTCTATCATTACATGAAAATACATTTAAAATTGAGTGGTTGAATCTGGGAAGAATTCCAATGAAAATGATACATTACGTATACCTAGACTGTTCAACACATGTTCATGTGACTATACTCCAATCTCTTCCTGCAAATTATATATATTGATAATTGAGTGGTTGAATCTGGGAAGAATCCCAATGAAAATGATACATTACGTATACCTAGACTGTTCAACACATGATCATGTGACTATACTCCAATCTCTTCCTGCAAATTATATATATTGATAATTTAGTGGTTGAATCTGGGAAGAATCCCAATGAAAATGATACATTACGTATACCTAGACTGTAACACATGTTCATGTGACTATACTCCAATCTCTTCCTCCAAATTATATATATTGATACCTTAGAGCCTACGACACACACAGTAAGAGATGGAAGATAAACAAAGAGAGTTAGGAGAAGAAGAGAAAGAAGAAGAACATGCCAAACTGGAAATCTGGAAATATGTGTTCGGGTTTGTCGAAATCGCGGTGGTAAAATGTGCCATTGAGCTTGGAATAGCTGATGCAATTGAAACCCATGGCAGCCCCATGACACTCCTAGAGCTATCATCTGCTCTAAGATGTGATCCTTCTCCCCTTTACCGCATCATGAGGGTCCTAGTCCACCTCAAAATATTCAAAGAAAAACCAGCAACCCAATCAGGCCCCAAAGTTTATGCACAAACACCTTTGTCCAAACGGCTATTGAAATCCGGAGAAAACAGCATGGCTGCTTTACTTTTGCTAGGGAGTAGCCCGGTAATGCTGGCACCGTGGCATGTCCTAACTGCTCGAATTCAAGGTATTAGCAATCCAGCATTTGAAGCAGTACACGGAGAGGATTTATGGAGCCATGCCGCGGCCAATCCTGATCACAGCAAGCTTTTCAATGAAGCAATGGCTTGTGATGCAAGGGTGGCTGTGCCTGCAGTGATTGAAAGTTGTTTAGAGGTGTTCAATGGGATTGAGACAATTGTAGATGTGGGCGGGGGTGATGGGACTACTTTGCGCTTGTTAATTGAGGCATGTCCTTGGATTCGAGGCATCAACTTTGATCTTCCTCATGTTGTGTCTGTTGCTCAGGAGTGTGACCGCATTGAGAATGTTGGAGGTGACATGTTTGATTTTGTTCCAAAGGCTGATGCTGTAATTATGAAGGTTAGTATATATATGTATTATATGTATATAGTTAAAAGAAATCAAGAAAACTAAACCATTTAAGGAAGAGCAGCCTTAAAATAGCTAGCATCCAACACATTTATATTTTTCATTCATACTGTGAACTATTAGTTTCATCATTTGATTTGTCTGTTAATATCTACTTATTACATCATTTGTCTGCGCTAATGGGATAAGAAAAAATGTGGTTCCTCTGCCATCACTCCCTGATTATCTTGCTATAAGTTTTCTTGCTCAACAATGCGTTATGACAATGGATACGTACTCTGATTCTGTTTCCTTAATTTTGCAGTCGGTTCTTCACGACTGGGGCGATGATGAGTGCGTCCGTATCCTTAAGAAGTGCAGGGAAGCTATTCCGGCGGATAAAGGGAAGTTGATAATCATAGAAGCGGTTATCGATGAAAAAGATGAGAAAGAGGACATCAAACTAACAAATGTGAAATTGATGCTAGACATGGCGATGATGGCCGCTACAAACACAGGAAAAGAAAGGACCTTGAAGGAATGGGGATATGTTCTTGCGGATGCTGGCTTTAGCCGACACGCTATCACACCTATTCATGCTTTCCAATCCGTTATTCAGGCTTTTCCTTAAATTTAGAGAAAAAAAGTTATGGATGTGGATTTGTTTTTGCAAATTAGTACTGTTTCATTGTATTGTTTAAGTTACCTTTTGGTCTTTATCTGTTGCATCATTGTCAAAATTGTTGATTTAATAAGCCTACTGCTCTTGCAGTTTGTAATCTTTAGATGGTTGGCAATAAAATCAGAGCAAATGCATTGTGGCTGCTATATATCTTTCTATCCCAATACTAGCAGGCATGTTTTTGAGCAACACATGCTCTGATTTTTAAGGTGTACATATATGTGATTCACAGCCATCCAATGTCTTTCTTTCCATTAGTTTGTATTTCAATGTCCTTACGACTTACGAGACAGAGCCAATAGATGGAAGCTAAGCAAAAGCAGATAGAGTTTTCTGCAGAATACTGTCTCATCTGTATTGACTCGATTGAACTCATTACAAGAGCACATTATATTATATAGCTCAGTAGAGGCTTAGCTCTCTGCTAACAATTTAACAAACTGTTAACCTTCTGACTAACTAAAGCATCTGATATAGCATCAATGATATGGCATAATCAGGACCATCAGTGTGACTCGGGGCTTTGTTTTGCAGTTGCTTCTTTGCTGTTTTTAGTTTCTAAAAAATAATAATAAATAAATAAAGGTTTTGGAAAGCACAAAGTCATTTTGTAAAGCGATAACAAATATTGCCTTAAATTCTTGTGCTACAATGAGAGCGAAGCGAACTATTTACCTATCATAATCTTAATTATTCACCAAAGACTCGGACGGTTTGTTTAAATCACTCTGAGTAGTTTGCTTTTATTCACCATAAAAAAGAGAGACACTAATGAGGAGATTTGTAACAATTGAATTCCCAGTGACCATGTATGAACTTGATTTATTATTTTCTTATATGCAATTTTCTAAATGATTTGATTTTCATATCGCACTGCTAATTCCATAGAGGCATTATTGAAGGAAATGAATACGAGTGTTTGCATCAGTGTGACTAGCTTCAAGAGAATTGTTTTTTTTTTTTTGGTCAAAGTGTTGAACGGTGTCAAATGAAACAATTATTTTTTAGTAATGATCGTCATGAAGATGTTTTTTTTTTTTTTTTTTGATCCAAAGGAGATAATCATTCAACCATGGCACCAGCCAACGAAAAGAGTTTACAAACGGACGGAGAGCATTAGTGTGGCCTCATTAAAACCTTGCCATCCAAAACCCCCAATGGGGGAAAATCCGGTCAAGGAAAAAGAGTACCACCGCATCTCGAAAACAAACAAAGAACTACACCATTGTTATATCCCTATCTAACAGCCTGCTTAACCACGGAGGAGCAGTGTCATTCCAAAACAGCCGAGATCTCCCTCTCAACTCGTGCTGGGCTAGCCTGTGTGCCACCCCATTACCTTTCCTGTGTTGGTAGAACACTCCAACCACCTCTCGATCAACCATTAAACAACGAACATCCTCCACCACATTACCAACATTACCCCACCAGTCCCGCCCATCTTTAAGAATCGAAACAGCTTCCTGAGAGCCAAGCCCAATGATAAAACGAGAAAAACCCATGTATCCCATCATCAACAAGCCTTCCCGGACCGCCACCAACTCAGTGCCCAAAAAATCCAGACCAGGCGGACCAGCAGATGCGAAACCACAGATAAAATTTCCATCGTGATCACGACAACATCCCCCCAGACCCCGATCACCTTGCCCACATCCCACAGCCCCATCACATTTAAGGAGAAGAGCATTGACCCTTGGTTTCAACCAACGAACCTGTGGAGAGACAAGGGGGAGCTTGGACCGCTCCTCACAGGACTTAAACCTTGCCAGCATATCCAACGTATTTTCCACCAGATGATCCACCCGTGTAATCGGTTTCCCATGCAAAAAATCATTACGCAGTTTCCACGCACTCCACACACAGCAAGCAAACCGCTCTAAATCAGCTTCCGACAGCATTGACGCCACCGCCTCAAAGGCATCTGCAAAAGTGCCTCCCGCCAAATTAATTCGCCGGAAAAAATGGGTATACTTCCAGAATTTTTTGCTCGATTTACAGGACCACGGAGCGTGGTAAGCATCTTCAGAATAATTCCCACACCTGGCGCACACAAGAGATGTAAGCACCATTCTCTTAACCAAATTGACTGCAGTAGGTAAAATATCCATGCATGCCCGCCAGAGCAGCATTTTAATTTTGTTGGGGACAGCCAGCTTCCAAATTCGCATCCAGAAGCCTTCTTAAGCCCTCTGATCTGATCCCCCCACTCCAAAATCCTCATCGCACTGCCTTACCGCCACACGATACCCCGTATTAACGGAATATTTCCCGTTCTTTGAGAAAAACCAGTATCTACTATCACCCCGCTGTGAAACTAATCCCAAAGGGATGCCAGCAATAATATCCCGATTATCCAAACTAAAGTGTTGCTCTAACAGTGATAAATCCCAAGAGCCGGAAGCCGTTAGAAAGTCAGAGACCATAGCAGTCTGCTCCAACCCTCTAGTCATCATCGATTTAAACGTAAAAGGTTTCGGGAGCCACCTATCTTGGAGAACCCGGATAGAAACTCCATTGCCCACCCTCCACAGCAAGCCCCCCTCAATAACCTCACATCCCCACAGAATAGATTTCCATATCAGTGACGGTGAGCTCCCCAAACTAGCTTGCATAAAATCATCATCTGGAAAGTATCGGGCTTTAAGTATCTTAGCCACCAGAGAGGTGGGGTTCTCTAAAATACGCCAAGCTTGTTTTGCAACCATGGCTTTATTAAAAGTTTCAAAGTGTCTGAACCCGAGACCCCCCCGACATTTTGGTTTACACAATTTCCTCCAACCCAACCAATGAATTCCTTTCATGCCACTCTTCCCCCACCAGTACCTTGCAATCATAGCAAATAATTCCTGACACAAGGATTTTGGCAACTTAAAAACTCCCATAGTATAAGTAGGTAATGCCTGGCCAACCGCCTTGATTAAGACTTCCTTGCCCGCCGCTGACAACAACTTCGTATCCCAAGTATTAAGCTTGCGCCACACTTGTTCTCGCACATGATTAAACATCCGGGATTTGCTACGTTGGGCTAAGATGGGCAGCCCAAGGTAGCGTTCATGACAAGTAACAATCGGCACTCCAAGCATGTCAGCAATCAGTTGCTTCATCACCGGATCAGTGTTGGGGCTAAAACATACTGTAGACTCATCAAAATTAATTTTCTGACCAGAGGCTCGCTCATACAAGCTTAGAATCTGAAGCAAAGAAGCACAATCAACTAGATGGGCATTACAAAAAAAAATAGACTATCATCAGCAAAAAATAAATGAGAGATAGTAGGTGCTCCCTGAGCCACGGAAATTCCGTTAATACGCTTGATTCTGAGTGCATTAGAAAGCAAAACAGACAGTCCCTCCGCACAAATTAAAAACAAATAAGGAGAGAGAGGATCTCCCTGAAGCAGCCCCCTTGATGGCACAATCATTCCGAAAGCCACCCCCCGAACTTGAACAGAGTATGTAACCGTGGATATACAATCCATAATTAGCTCCACCTACCTTTTGGTAAAGCCCAAACGCTTAAGCATAGCCTCAATAAAGGTCCATTCCACTCTGTCATAAGCTTTAGACATATCCAGCTTTAAAACCATTTTCTTCAGCTTACTCCCACCACGCCGTTTAATAGCATGGATACTTTCAAAAGCAGCAATAATATTATCTGTAATCAACCTTGTAGGGACAAAAGCGCTCTGAAATTCAGAGATGATAAGCGGCATAATAGGCTTCAACCTGTTAACTATAGTCTTAGAAAACATCTTGTAGATCACCGCACACAAGCTAATTGGCTGAAACTCCGTAACTTTTACCGGGGTGTCTACCTTGGGAATGAGCGTCAAAAGTGTGTGATTTATTTCTTTCACACTAGCACCCCCATTCAAGACATTAAGACAGAACCCTACCACATCATTGCCTACCACCCCCCAATACTTCTGATAAAACAGTGCCGACATACCATCCACTCCTGGGGACTTGGTAGGAAACATTTGACCCAAAGAAGTTTCGATCTCCTCTCTTGAGAAAACTTGATTGAGACGCAAATTTTGAGATGGAGTGAGTAGCGGCTTGACCACCTCAGTGACTGCCCCTGCATCCTGAAGCCCATTGGCCAATGCTCTCAGTAGATGTATGCCAAACCCCCTGATCATCTACAATAGTCTGAATTAGGTTCCGCTGACCCCTCATTTTTGCATGTTCATGGAAAAACCTTGTGTTTTTGTCCCCATATTTCATCCATGAGACCCGCGATCTCTGCCTTCATAACATTTCTTCTCTTTCCAGTAACACATCCATTTCCTTACAAATTTCCCTCTGTTGAAACTCAGCTACTGGAGAAAAACTTCTTCCCTGGGTGTCATCTAACTCCTCTGTAGACTTCTGAGCTTGGTGGGTATTCGGCCCACATGGTCCTTATTCCACCTCCGCAGGGACCCCTGACATGCCTTCAATTTCTCTACGATAGTTCCCGCCTCAGACTCCCAAGCATGCGAAATGACATCTTGGCAACCCTCAACAGTAGTCCACAATTCCTCGAACAAGAACCGCTTATGCTTTCGCGACCAAGTACTGGGTCTCAAATATAACAGCAAAGGAAGATGGTCGGACACCATAGAGTATAGATGATGCGTTGCGACCTCAGGAAAGATCCTAACAAAGTCACCATTAGCCACCATTCTATCCAGCCGAAGCTTTACATTCCTATCACCTTGCCATCGGTTAGACCATGTAAACTTATACCCCTGAAACCGAATAGTTGTCAAACCACACTCCTCCAGAGCTTCCCGAAAGGCCCTCATTTGTGACATGGGTTGGAAACGGCGACCAAAGTACTCATGAGCCTCAAGAATTTCATTGAAATCCCCACCTACAATCCATGGCCCTTGAACAGACCCTGCAATACGTCGTAGTAAATCCCAAGAATGCCGACGCAACCTCATCTCAGGATTCCCATAAAACCCAGTAAAACGGAAAGTCTCCATATCCACCCCCTTTAAAATAGCGTCAATATGCCTTGGCGAATAAGACAGAATAGATACATCCACTCTGTGCTGCCATAATAACGCTAAACCCCCCGCCCTGCCTTCTCTCCCAACACTGAAACACCCCATCATACCCAACTGCCGTTGCACACACTCCATCTGGTGCACCGTCTTTTTAGTCTCCGACAAAAAGATGATGCGAGGCTTTTTATCTCTGAGAAGGAATCTCAGAGCTCGAAATGTACGTGGGTTGCCCAAACCATGCACATTCCAACATAATATTGTCATTTCTCGCGATGGGCCCGACCCCCGGGACCCATCACGGGTGTGCGCTTGGCACCAGAAGCTTTATCAGTCATCACAGAACTCCCCCAGGGCCTGGCACGGCCCAGCTGAAATCCACGTTGTGCATGGGTTAATTAATAGAAAAAGGGTAAATCAGGAAAAAATTTATTAAATCATTGTTTCTCTCTCATAATAATGTCATCAAATAAATAAAAAAATAAAGAGTTAACTATAGTTAAACCCACAGACATGTGTCAGCTTTTGGGAAGGGTTGTGTACACCTTGAGTTAAAGTGGTGAGCAAAAATGCTCTCAATAATTTTTCAGATATGATTTTTAAGAGCCACGTGTCGGTATGTGATTAGCCCTCCATATTTTCGATTCTTATGATAATGCCACTAGCTAGTCAATTCCTTTAAGTTTCAGCCTTGCGACCATACTCCCCCCCGAAACCCAAAAATTTTGATTTCTCATAAGGTGCCGGCGGAGTCCTAAGAAACATTCACCGATCCCTGGTCGGCATCGTTTATGGTTGAGACTAGGACGGTATCTGATCGTCTTTGAGCCCCCAACTTTCGTTCTTGATTAATGAAAACATCCTTGGCAAATGCTTTCGCAGTTGTTCGTCTTTTATAAATCCAAGAATTTCACCTCTGACTATGAAATATGAATGCCCCCGACTATCCCTGTTAATCATTACTCCGATCCCGAAGGCCAACAGAATATGACCAAAATCCTATGATGTTATCCCATGCTAATATATCCAAAGTGTAGGCTTGCTTTGAGCACTCTAATTTCTTCAAAGTAACAGCACTGGAGGCACGATCCGGCCAATTAAGGCTAGGAGCGTATCGCCGGTAGAAGGGACGAGCCGACCGGTGCACACCAGAGGCGGACTGGTCGACCCAACCCAAGGTCCAACTACGAGCTTTTTAACTGCAACAACTTAAATATACGCTATTGGAACTGGAATTACCGAGGCTGCTGGCACCAGACTTGCCCTACAATCGATCCTCGTTAAGGGATTTAGATTGTACTCATTCCAATTACCATACTCTAAGAGCCCGGTATTGTTATTTATTGTCACTACCTCCCCGTGTCAGGATTGGGTAATTTGCGCGCCTGCTACCTTTCTTGGATGTGGTAGCCGTTTCTCAGGCTCCCTTCGGGAATCGAACCCTAATTCTCCGTCACCCGTCACCACCATGATAGGCCACTATCCTTCCATCGAAAGTTGATAGGGCAGATATTTGAATGATGCGTCGTCAGCACGATGGCTGTGCGATCCGTCGAGTTATCATGAATCATCAGAGCAACGGGTAGAGCCCGCGTCAACCTTTTATCTAATAAATGCATCCCTTCCAGAAGTCGAGGTTTGTTGCACGTATTAGCTCTAGAATTACTATGGTTATCCGAGTAGTAGATACCATCAAACAAACTATAACTGATTTAATGAGTCTTTCGCAGTTTCACAGTCTGAATTAGTTCATACTTACACATGCATGACTTAATCTTTGAGACAAGCATATGACTACTGGCAAGATCAACCAAGTAGCATTCCTTTCCGACGTCGGCTCCATGCGAGACAAACGACCTTGCCGGTCGAGTGCTCACCGCGGGCACGACAGTCGTACATGTCGAGCGAAAACGCTTCGAATTGGACAATCGGAGGCCCGAAGACCCCACGCTCGCTTAATGCTCCGCATCCGAGATCACAAGCAGAAACTTGTGGACCTTCACAATCTTACGACGAGCCGTGGGTTGATCGAGACACAAGCACTGCTACGACGTCCTCCTGCTGCCCGCGAAGGGCAAGAGGAGGAAAGAGACAACAAGAGGCACCATTCCTTAACAATAGGTAGCCCAAAACAGGAACCCATTAACCTGCACAAGCATCAATGAGACGACAGTTCGATGCCAAAGCACAGAGCCTGCCGGTGCATACATCCTTCTTCCCTTTACCGCATCATGAGGGTACTTGTCCACCTCAAAATATTCAAAGAGAAACCAGCAACCCAATTAGGCCCCAAAGTTTTTTGTACAAACACCTTTGTCCAAATGGCTATTGAAATCTGGAGAAAACAACATGGCTGCTTTAAATTGCTAAAGAGTAGCCCGGTAATGCTGGCACCGTGGCATGGCCTAACTGCTCGATGAATTCAAGGTATTAGCAATCCAGCATTTGAAGCAGTACATGGAGAGGATGTATGGAGCTATGCTGCAGCCAATCCTGATCACAGCAAGCTTATCAACGAAGCAATGGCTTGTGATGCAAGGGTGACTGTGCCTGCAGTTATTGAAAGTTGTTTAGAGGTGTTCAAAGGGATTGAGACAATTGTAGATGTGGGAGGGGGTGATGGGACTACTTTGCGCTTGTTGGTTGAGGCATGTCCTTGGATTCAAGGCATCAACTTTGATCTTCCTCATGTTGTGTCCATTGCTCAGGAGTGTGACCGCATGAAGAATGTTGGAGGTGACATGTTTGATAGTGTTCCGAAGGCTGATGCTGTAATTATGAAGGTTAGTATGTATATGTATTATATGTATATAGTTAAAAGAAATCAAGAAAACTAAACCATTTAAGGAAGAGCAGCCTTAAAATAGCTAGCAACAACACGTTTATATTTTTCATTCATCCTGTGAGCTATTAGTTTCATCATTTGATTTGTCTGTTAATGTCTACTTATTACATCATTTGTCTGCGCTAATGGGATAAGAAAAAATGTGGTTCCTCTGCCATCACTCCCTGATTATGTTGCTATAAGTTTTCTTGCTCAACAAGGCGTTATAACAATGGATACTCTGATTCTGTTTTCGTGAATTGCGTTATAACAAGGCGTTATAACACTGTATCATCTGTATTGATTCAATTCTCTTGATATAGCTCAATAGTTGTTCCTCCGTTTTGTTTGTAGATAAAGGTTGTATGTGTTGATTGAGAGTGTGAATCTCACATCGGAAAATAAAAGCCTTGTCAAATGGTATAAAAGATTTTGGGTCAATTGATTTCAGGTTGGATGCTCACATTCTAATACATATATATTAGAAGAGTATCAAAACATGATTGGAAAGACAAAAATAAGAAACAAACAAAAGTTATGCTCACAGCAAAAACACAAGATTCTTATGATAATGCCACTAGCTACAGCTAAACAATGCATGCTTACCATGCTTACCATGTTTTGTATACAAGACAAAATCCTTCCAGCCAATAAGGCAAAAGATGTCTACCAATACATGAAAATACATTTAAAATTGAGTGGCTGAATCTGGGAAAAATCCCAACGAAAATGAAACATTACCTAAACTGTTCGACACATGTTCTGCATGTAACCATACTCCAATCTCTTCCTGCAAATTATATATATTGTTACCTTAGAGCCTATGACACACACACAGAAAGAGATGGAAGATAAACAAAGAGAGTTAGGAGGAAAAGAGAAAGAAGAAGAACATGCCAAACTGGAAATCTGGAAATATGTGTTCGGGTTTGTCGAAATCGAAGTGGTAAAATGTGCCATTGAGCTTGGAATAGCTGATGCAATTGAAAGCCATGGCAGCCCCATGACACTCCTAGAGCTATCATCTGCTCTAAGATGTGATCCTTCTCCCCTTTACCGCATCATGAGGGTCCTAGTCCACCTCAAAATATTCAAAGAAAAACCAGCAACCCAATTAGGCCCCAAAGTTTATACACAAACACCTTTGTCCAAACGGCTATTGAAATCTGGACAAAACAGCATGGCTGCTTTAATTTTGCTGGAGAGTAGCCCGGTAATGCTGGCACCGTGGCATGGCCTAAGTGCTCGAATTCAAGGCAATATTAGAAATCCAATGTTTGAGGAAGTACATGGTGAGGACCTATGTGTTGGAAAATGGCTCACATTTAAGGTTGCAAGTGAAGGAGTGAGCGACCGGTCGCAAGGTTTGGGCGACCGGTCGTTTTTGTACAGAGTCGAAGTCTGGAGAATTCGTAGGAAGCGACCGGTCGCAAGGTATCTGCGACCGGTCGCAAGGTATCCAAAATGTATCTGCGACCGGTCGCAAGGTATCCGCGACCGGTCTCACGCAGTGCTGTTTCGATTTTTCCATGCATTTTTCAAGGTGTCTTCACATGTGTCGGTTTCCTACCTAATCCCTCGAGCTTCCAAGATGTTTTATGGGTTCTAGGAAGTCTAGCAAGGTGCTGGAAAAGCTGGAGCACCATTGAATGAGGATTGTTGACTTGTTTCAAAGAGTACCTACCCTATAGCTCTTGATAGGGTGGCTGAAGTTGCAGCTATCAATGCCTAGCCTTTGTTCTGCCCAAGTTGTGGTCCTAGTCTGGAAACCAAGGGGAGAACGTGGGAGGAAAAGATGGAGCCTTCTCCTAAGTCCAAAGGCTTGTGTATTAAAGGGAAGAGGAAGCAAGACAGCAAAGTGTGGTTAATCTCAAGGAGTGGTCAAGTAGCTGGGAGCTATTGTGTCCAAGAGGTTGAACTTACCAAGGGAGGAAGAGAGAGAGGGCAATCAGTTCAAGAGAGAGCTGAGTTGAGTCTTGAGTAGTCTAGACACCAAAGGGGGGAAACACCAAGGGTTGTGAGAGTGTTCACAAGTGTATCAAAGTGTTGAGCAAGGGGTGAGAGAGAAAAGAGAGCTTGGGAGAGAATAGAGTTCTAAGGGGGTTTCTTTATAAACCAAAGTTGTAACTTATTCTTTCATTAGTGAATTTCTCAAGGGGATCACCAAGAGGATGTAGGCAATTGCTGAACCTCTAAAATACTTGTGTCACTTTGTGCTTGGTTGGTTTCTCAAGTGTGTGTGTGTGATTCATCCATTCTTGTGTGTGTCACAAAGTCCATCAACAACAAGATCATTAGGGGGGTGAGTGAAAGTGTTTGTCCATTTTCACAACAGTTTTTACTTTTTTTACTTCAAAATATAAGACACAAAATGGGGAAATTTACATAAACAAATACGAAAAATTTGAGAAAGAATTTCATTCCATAGCTGCCTCTGTTTAGCTTTTTGAGGGTAACCATAGAGGAAGGTAGCGAACCAGTTGTGATTCAAGCAAGTACGAAAAATTTGACAGTGTATGGTATGTGCAATTCATTAGGTTAGAATCCCAAAATAAGGTCTTAAATTTAAGGAACGATATGTGCTAGAGCCAATTAATTTTAGTTTAGTTGATGCACTAATCCTATTATACAGACCAAAAGAAAAACTTTAATGCTTTCAATCCAAATGTTACATAAACTTTAACGCATTTTTGTCTACATCACCACGCCACCCATATCTTGCAGCGCACTCTGCCATCACTACTTCAAAAAACACTTTGCGCGACGAAATAAGTTTGTTGCGCAAAGTACAATTTCGTCGCGCAAATTTTGCGCGACGAAATTTTGGTCGCGCAAGTTCTGTCGCGCAAAGATCGTCAAGAAAGGGTTTGCGCAACAAAAAATATTCTTTGTCACACAAAGCCACTTTGCGCGACGAATGATAAGACTTTGCGCGACGAACACTAACGTCGCTCAAAGCTACTTTGCGCGACGAATCTTAACCACTTTGCACCCAAATTTCTAGGGTTTTGCGCGACGAATTTTTGGTCGCTCAACGTTTTGCGCGACCAAAATATTCCCGCGTCCCATTTTTGGTGCCCGCCCAAAATTTTAGAGTATACTTTGCGCGACGAAACATTATATATTGGTCGCGCAAAGTCATAAATTTTATTTTTTTAAATTCCCATTTTTGGTACCCGCCCAAATTTTTAGAGTATACTTTGCGCGACGAAACATTATATATTGGTCGCGCAAAGTTGTAATTTTTTTTTTTAAATTCCCATTTTTGGTACCCACCCAAATTTTTAGAGTATACTTTGCGCGACGAAACCTTATATATTGGTCGCGCAAAGTTGTAATTTTTTTAAAAAAAATTTCCCATTTTTGGTACTAGCCCAAATTTTTAGAGTATACTTTGCGCGACGAAACATTATATATTGGTCGCGCACCCATTTTTTTTGCCCGCCCAAATTTTTAGAGTATACTTTGCGCAACGAAACACTATATATTGGTCGCGCAAAGTCTTTAAAAAAAATTAAAGCTTCTAATAAATATATATACTATTCAATTTCTTAAGTGTTATACGTACTAAATAAACAAATTTAAAGCTACTCAACGATCCAACCGTCAAACTTGTTTATTTATACTTTGAGATCATATACGCCAAAATTCAGAAAAAATAAACATTAAGAGATCAATTAATGGGACAAAACATTTCGACGGTTATAAAAGAAAAATAAAGATTTAACGGTTATTTCAACTCTAATTTTGATGATTTTTTACAGCTACACTCCTTGACCCTATATGAATACAATGACTACATTCGATCGTCAATTTAAAATATTTACACAAGTGGATACCACAAAATCTTATGTTATATTTAACAGAAGTATAAATAAACTCTTAATTGTTAGTGAATATATTTGTTTTGATGGCATATGTATTCTATGAAAATAGTTTCAACGATCCAACCGTCAAATTTGTTTGTTTATACTTCGATATCGTATACCCCAAAAATCAGAAAAAATAAACATTCAGAGATCACGTAATGGGACAAAACTTTTCGATGGTTATAAACAAAAATCACGATTTAACGGTTATTTTAACTCCGATTTTGATGATTTTTTACAGCTACACTCCTTGACCCTATATGAATACAATGACTCAATTTGATCTTCAATTTAAAATATTTACACTAGTGGATACCACAAAATCTTATGTTGTAATTAATGAAAGTATAAATAAACTATTAATTGTTAGTGAATATATTGTTTTAATGGCATACGCATTCTACGAAACTAGTTTCAACGATCCAACCGTCAAACTTGTTTGTTTATACTTCGAGATCATATACGCCAAAAATCGAAAAAAATAAACATTTAGAGATCAAGTAATAGGACAAAACTTTTCGACGGTTATAAACAAAAAATCACGATTTAATGGTTATTTCAATTTCGATTTTGATGATTTTTTACAGCTACACTCCTTGACCCTATATGAATACAATGAACCAATTCGATCGTCAATTTAAAATATATATTTTCTAACAAAAACCCAATCCGAACTACAATAATATATTTTTCTAACAAAATAATTTTTTAATTTTATTTATTTTTGTAAACACTTTGCGAGACGAGGATTATTATTTCGTCGCGCAAAGTCATCCAAAAAATTTTAAAAATAATTTTTATTTTATTTATTTTTGTAAAGACTTTGCGAGACGAAGATTATTATTTCGTCGCGCAAAGTCATCCAAAAATGTTTAAAAATATTTTTTTATTTTATTTATTTTTGTAAAGACTTTGCGAGATGAACAACACTTCGTTGCCCAAGACTTTGTGCACCGAATTTTTGTCTTTCGTCGCGCAAAGTCATGCATAGATTTTTAAAAATAATTTTTTATTTAATTTATTTTTTAAAAGACTTTACGAGACAAACCACACTTCGTCGCGCAAAGTTACTTTTCGCGACGATGCTTTGTCGTCGCGCAAAGTGACTTTGTGCGACGATTTGTGTTTCGTTGCGCAAAATTTAGTCGCGTAAGACTTTGAGCGACAAAGTTTAATTTTCGTCACGCAAAGTCACTTTGTGCGACGAATTGTGTTTCGTCGCGCAAGGGTTTTTTTTTACTAGTGCATGCAGTCGTCGCCCCACTCCTCTTCCCAACCACTCCCATCCTGTTCTTTTTTCTTATTTTCTAATGAAGTTGCAATATGTTTTTGAATTAATTTAATATTTATAAATTACATTTGTTTGACCATTGGAGTCCGAAATTACCAATGAAAATTTGTATATATAGCAAAAGGCAAAGAATGGTAGCGCTCGGCTCCATGGATGAGGATGCTTCAAAAGTGCTCTTTGCACTAGCTTCTAGGATTATGGTAGCGGTCTTTGCGTGTGTGGTTTGTCCACCACCATTCTCCGTTCTAAGCAATGATTTGTCTGGTTACTGGTTACCCATATCTGGCGGTTGTGGATTTGTGACGGCGGCGCGGCAAGGGGAAAGTGACGGCTGTAGCTTCTCAGATTTAGGGTTCTTCCTTTGTGTTTGTATTGGGCTGGTTTTTTTTGCTTTGTTGACTGTGCAATTCCTTTCATATTTATGGTATGAATTACCTTGACCAAAAAAAAAAAAGGCAAAGAATGGTAAAACATTCAAAATACCATAAAATACCCTTGATTAATGCAAACATTAAGAATTGAAATTATTAATTAAATGAGGGTAATATGGTAAATTCAGACTTTTTTATATTTAAAAAATTAAAATTAAAAGAAAAATTAGATAATAGATCTTATTTTTATGGAACACAACTACCCATTATCTTTTTTAATTCTAGAATAAATTTGAACATTTTAAAAAAAAGCCTCTCGAAGGCGCGGAAGTGCTTGCGGAGAGGTTAGTTACCAAGAAATCGCTAATTGGACGAACCCATTAAAACTTTTCAAATGAATAATTTATCTTTGTTAAACACCGGTTTGGTTGTGCCTAAAACATAGTTCCTAGCTCACATGAAACGGCAGCTGAAAATGACAGAAAATATATATATATACAAGAACGCGTCTGTTTCTTTTACTTGTATATATATGACACTGACTGACAGATATAGAGTGAGCAGAAAGGAGATTGAAAAAGAAAATGAGTTCTATGCTTGGTTTGCTGGGGTTTCTTTTTCTTGATGGGCTCCTCCTCTCTGTGGCTTACAACCATGAATCACTACAACTTCTTTGTAAGTGCGCAGCTCTAAGTCTCTGTGTGTTTTTTTTTAAAATAAATTATTTATACGAAAATGTTATCTTTTTATTAATTTTTCAATACCCTTCGTTGCAGTTGAAGGAGGCGAATTTTACAAGATTGTGTAAAACAAAGCCCTTGTTAACTGTAAATGGACAGTTCCCTGGCCCAACCATTCATGTTGGCAGAGGAGATATAGCTTTTGCTAATGTGCACAGCAATGGCAACTAAGGTGTTACCATTCACTGGTATACACACACACACACACACACTTTCTCCCTCTCTCTCTGTCTCTCTATCTCTCTGGATAATTAGAATATAAAATCATTTTAGACTAAAGTTCATTGGGGACTTGAAGGAACTAATTGATAAAGCCATGGAAGCCGGAGGTGATACAAAAACTTCAGATGGCTTCACCATCAACGGCTGACCAGGAGTTTTATACAATTGCTTCAACGGTATACAACAAAACTTACAAAAGTTCTAAGTGTTAATTATATTTTGAAAACAAGAATAGCAGTAATATATATATGCACATGCCATATGTCTTTTACTTTCTCAAATATAAAATGCATGAGGAAGGAAGGAGGCATCCGAATTTGGGACTTTTTTCAAAATTGGGAAGATAAATAGCCGCAGAAAGACAAATGGCCATGGTTCCCTTCATGATGTAGCTAATTATTGTTCTTGGAAAAAAAAAAAATTCTGACTAGACATATGTTGCAGAAACTATATACAGTCTCCCAGTTGTGTATGGTAAAACCTATCTTCTTCGTGTAGTGAATGCCATGATGAACGAAGAAATGTTCTTTGGAATTGCACAACACAACTTTACAATGGTAGAATCTTCATCTCAGTTTCTGTAAATGAACAATCATGTGGTGCTAATGCAACTTGTGGGGGGTCCTAATGGTAATAGGCTATCTGCTAGCTTGAACAACATAAGTTTTGCTACCCCAACTAGTACTAATATACTGCAAGCATACTACAGGTACATGCATATTAATACTTGCCTCTCACTTTTACTTAATCAAACAACTAATATCATTACCATCTACGTGATTTTTCTAGTGTTGGGCATCCAATGATGGAACTGTTTTTAGTGTTTGAAAGATCTTCTTGGGCCTCTTCAACTATTACCAATTGGTTTTGGGTTGGATTCTTACATTTTACTACGACGCAGTTTGATGATTCACAAGCCCAAGATCAGTACAAAAAACATCATATACATATATAGGATCTAGCTAGACATACTTTCATAAATTAATTCTTACATGCATCCTTCCTCCATATTTGTCACTCATTACATAATGTGTAAATCTATTCTTTAACAAATAATTCATTCTTCAGGAGCTTGCCTGGTGTCTACACTGATGATTTTCCGAACGAACTGCCAAATTATTTCAACTTCACAGGAGATGTGGGAAACAATACATTATACCCACTTGTAGGGACAAAGGTGAAGTTGAAATTGTTTTCCAGTCGACTAACAGTGGGAATACAGAAACCCATCCAATCCATCTGCATGGTTATAGCTTCAGTTTTGTTGGGATGGGTTATGGAAACTTTAATTTGAGCACTGCCCCGGAATCTTACAACTTGGAGGATCCGCCCCAACTCAACACTTTTGATGTGCCTAACAATGGATGGGCCACCATTAGATTCGTTGCTCACTTTTGATGATTTCTACACCTAGCTTAGCTCTTAAGACATTCGTGAGCTTATATCTCTTTTCCCTTTTTTAATTTAGTAAAATGGAATATATATCGAGATACCTTATTGTTACATCAAGTATATGTTTGAATTTTCAATAAATTGTCCATAGTTAGTAAATTCGCCTATAGTATGCGCATATTATGCACGTAGGGAAAAAATATTTTTGTTTTCAGTACACTTCTCAAAGATGCAATAAAATGCACAATTTTAAACTCAAACATAGACATATTATTCACGTCCGTACATATTATTCAGGTAGTAGGGGTGTATGGACAACATGATAAATAAATCGTTATATTAATTTCAGGAGTATGGTTTATGCACTGTCATTTGGAACGTCATGCTAGTTGGGGTATGGACACCGTACTCATTGTGAAGAATGGGCTCACTACCGAAACCAGTATTCAGAGGCCTCCTCCTCCTCCTAACTTGCCATGTTGTTCTTAATCTCTTAGAACAAATCTCATGTTTCACCGTATGTCTATAGACATAATAGTTGAGACTCGAGATGTTATCTATGTATGTGTTCCTGAACTTTATATCTGATATTATATTTGAGAACATTCACAGCGGATTGTAGGTAAAACAATTAGCAATTTGTTATTTTTGTTTTTATTTTTAGAATAAGCGATAGTCTAAATTGCAGGCAACCAACAAGGGAGTTTCTCACACACACACAACCAAGATATCAAATTCATTCAAACTTGAGACTTTTAGTCTGCAAGTCAATAGCCTAAACCCTATATCCAAAAATACTTGTAAGACTATCTCCAACCATGTTGAGGCTACACTCAAATTTCAACTATTCATGTATTTTTAGGACTCAAATTGTTTTTTCCTCCAACCTTGTAGACTCATAATTTGAGTCCGCAACTTTATTAAATTGTTTAAGAATGGTTAATCCTTAATTTTTTTTATCGTTAATTTTTCTTGAAATTATTTTTGTTTCAACATTCATGATTTAATTTTCTGAACATTTTGATCTAAAAAATCCAAAAATAATTTCACATGGGTATTTATAGAGTTTGGGAAGAGTTTTGAGGTTAGATCTAATTTAGATTAATTATAAAAATTATTTGATCATTGGATTTAAATTTCAGCCATTGGATGTGAAGTTTTCCCGTCGAGATTGCCTAAAAATAATCGTGGCCATTGATTATATATAGATGTTGGAATTTAAAATAAAATAAAATGGGAAACACCAACTTCTTTGGAATAGCTGTTGATATTTTAAAAAACAATGGATCATGAGCTTTCAAAATGGACCGTTGGATTTCAACGCCTCCTTGATGTGCCCATGACACTTGTCACACGGAAAGGATGGGAGTGGTCGACATCAGTTTGCAGCAGAGGGCTAGCTTTTTTTTCCTTTCACGTGGGCTGCACAGTTGGCTATTGGGCTCCACAAAAATTATCAGTCCGGGCAATATCCAGACTAGTATTCCGCCCAATATTCTGCATGGACTCAAATTTCACCTGCCCAAATACATGGGTTGGAGATGAATTTTGGGCTCAAAACTCAAAATTTGACATTTCACCCCTTGGGTTGGAGATGGTCTAAGTTATAACAAATGAAATTGAATACTATACGTAATTTACAAAATAAACAAAAAACCAGAATTTCAATAAGAGGTTCCAGTGAAAAGCAACCGATTTTAAGGCGGTTTGAGGAAAACTAACAAAAAGAAACAAAAACATGTTCCAATCAACGTTACAAGTAGAAGGTTCCCCATCTTCTTTGCACCTAATTTTAGACCCATACCTGGCTTGGCGTTCATATATATATATATGATACTCCATTCATTCATTACTCAAACACAGTCAAATAATTAGCAATATTGCAAGGTCTAATTTTGGCACCAAAAATATCACATAGAAATTGACCAATATGGCCTCCCCACAACCTTTACATTATGTATTGTTCACTGCATCCTTTCTCATGTTTCTCTCTTATCCTACACCCGCAAATGCAACAGTGTCTCCATTAGTTAGAAGTGTTTGTAAGGAACCCCTATCCATGAACTTAAACTACGGCGAATGTGTGAAAGCTCTCTGGGCGGATACTCGAATTAAATCCGCGTTGAATCTCAAAGATCTCGGCATAGCCACTCTTGAGTTGGCAAAAGAAAATGCAAATGTAACCCTGTCTTCGTTTAACAACCTTCTCCACATTAGCAACAGCGGGAACACAGATGTTCAACTTTGCGGGGATTTGTACGGATTAGTGGTAAAAGGTTTCCAAGTCGCAATACAGGAGCTAAAGAAGGATCATGATGTTGTTAACTACATCCTCGAAATGGTGCAAAAGTACCACGATATCTGCTTAAATGCGGTGGCGCCACCGTTAGGTACTCCTACTTTTGATGGGGTTCTGGTTCCCAGTTCAATTCGTGTGGCCACGTTGTATAGGGACATTGCATTCACTATCACTTCAGGTCCATCTGGAATTTTCCGGTACAACGGAAAACTTAATTAATCAGAACTAGGAATGTGTTCAGATGAAGAATATATTTATCATTATTTTATACAAAGTGAATAAAGCGAATGAGTGAAAGATATCACCAAGTTTTATTCATCGAAGATAAAGTTTACATGCTTCTCAAGTGCTGGGAGAAGCCAACCAGGAGGCCAAACAACACACAGAATAGCATTGCATTCGGAGAAGCACAAACATGTTGTATATTGATTTGTGTGTTCCTCTTTTGCTTGTACTTATAAAATCTCTCTATATATAATTTCTTTTCCAGCACACAAATACTATATTGATGACTTTTCTGTAATTACGAGCTTCCAGAAGGAGGGCAATGCCCTTGCAATTTTTCAGAAAACTACATCTTTTCTGTAGTTATATACTTGCTTAGAATATCTATAAGAATTTTAGGCCAGCAATATTTAAACCCTTTATAGAACTTCTTTTTGCATTTCTGATAACTTAAGAAAGTTAACATGGAAAATGGTAGAATGCAAGACTCTTTACAAACAAAATAATAAAATAGACACAAATTATGACTAATAAAAATACCAATTTACTTTTTCTATAGGTGATGACTTATATTTTTTCCTCTCATTTTCATTATGGGAGAGAGGGATTCAAATTTGTCACCTCTCACAACATTGGATTCGAATTGCTGGGTAATGACTTAACAAAAGAAGAAACAGCTTCATACGCGCGTAACTTACCACTAGGCCCTGTGTGGGATTGCTTTTTTCTGCCAAAAACCTGCTTCATTTTAAAGTTAAGCAATTTAAGGTATTTGGTAAAAATAAAATATCCTGATTATTTTAAAATCATTGCCCTTTTGACAGTAGCTTTTAAAAGCAGGCTCTGACTCGCTTTCAAATCTGATTTCAAAAGAAGCAGAGATGAACCATCTCCACTGATTTGCATCAACAAGTTCTTAGTATCCTCTACTACAAGCCGAAGTAAGGATCTGTCAGTGGATGTACTTCAAATGGCTGAAACAATTTGGAGAGCATCACTCTACCGGGTAGAGTCTACCATGAGATACATATTAGGCACATGTGCACAAGCAACTGCAGGATCTTGTTCAATAAATAAGGTTTTTATGACCTCCAAAAATGTTTCAAACAACTATATATAGGGTTTTTAGGTCTAATGGTCCATGAACTTTGACCCAATTCACATTTTGGTCCCTCAATTTTCAAAATCGTTCCCGTGGTCCTTCAACTTCACTTTTGTTAGGACAAATGGTCTTGCCGTCAATTTTGTTATCTTTTCTGTTAAATGCAGGGTTAATATGGTATTTTTGTATTATTTTAAATTTATGCACCCATTTTCTTCCTCTTCTCTCTCCAGCATCCATCCCTCTCCTCCATTTCTGTTTCTCAGTTTGTAAAAATTATGCACTTTGTTGCTCTCTTTCTTCAATCACTCCTTCATCACCTATGATTTCTCCCCCTTTTTTTACCTAATATATTTAAATTGGAGATGAAAAAATGAGAGGAGAAAATGGGTGCATAAAATATTTGTAAAATTTTAAATTGAAACTTAATATTGGTTTCCAGCTCTCAGTATTTTATATTTAAATCAAAGTTCAGGGACCACTAAACCTAAAAACCCACTATATATGTAAATCAACTGGTGGTCTCATTGCTCCTTGGTGCCGCCTCAAAAATAGCAATCTCTCCATCATGATTAAATCCCACAAACATCCCAAATGAAGGATATGATTCATTAGTTTTATAAATGGTGTCAAATTTTGAGCAAAAAATGTGGAAATGATGAACCAAAAAATCAATTATGGCTACTTCATTAATTTGTAACAAAAACAATATGGTGTCAGACGCTTTTGGCTCTACTTATTTTTTGAAATTATTTTCCAACAGAGTAGCAGACAGGTTTTTAAAACACAAATTTATTTTCTCGTTTTCATTTTTCTCGGAGGTTTACGTGAATGATTTTAGAATGATCACATGGCACAATTTTGACCACTGGATCTCTTTAATTAATGATCGTGATTAGAAATTTGGTATGAGAAAAAAAACTGGCAGGATGAGAACAAAGCACAACATGTAATGTTTGGTTGAAAGATTTTGTTGTATTGACAATAGTAGAGAATAGCAAAATATATACTACCAATATTACAAAGTCACTATAGCGTGATCCTCAATCCTAGGGATTGATTTGGATTTGTCTACCTATATCAAGTAAACTGCTCTATGTACAACTATAATTGACATATTACAATATATTATTCTAATACTCCCCTTCAAGTTGGAAAGTGAATGTCAAGTCCCAACTTGCTACTTAATCTAGTGTAGTCGTTCTTTCCCAAAGGCTTCATAAAAATGTCTGCTAACTGAGCATGGGAAGGAACATATGAAGGAATGATCAGTCCGGCAAGCAGCTTTTCTCGAAATATGTGACAATTTATCTCAATATGTTTGGTGCACTCATGGAATACAGGGTTCACAGTAATGCAGCTTGATTGTCACAATATAATGGAGCCAGGTTAACTTGAGGGACTCTCAGATCATGTAGTATGTATCGTAGCCAAGTAAGTTCCAAACACGTTAGCCATGGCTCGATACTCTGCTTCTGCAAATAAAAGAAAAACGTGTTGTTGTTTTTTGGATTTCCATGAGATGAGAGAATTTCCCATAAAAATACAAAAACCTGTGATAGATTGTCTTGTGGTACGACAATCGGCACAGTCTGAATCACACTAAGCTCTCAACGCAAGATTGTTAGATGCAGGAAATAATAAGCCTTGACCTGGAGAATGTTTGATGAATCTGAGAACACGGAGTGCTGCATCCCAATGTGGTTTTCTAGGCTCATGCATGAATTGACTCAATGTTCGAATTGAATATACTATGTCAGGCCTTGTTATAGTGAGGTAGATCAAGCGTCCCACTAACCATCGGTATTTCATAGGAAACTTATCTAGGCAAGAGCCTAAGAGACCTGCATCATGTAATATGTCCAATGCGTATTTTCTTTGAGACATGAAAATACCTTTCTTGGAACGAGAAAACTCAATACCCAAGAAGTATTTTAAATCACCAAGGTCCTTGATGCGAAAATGCTTGAGGAGAAAAGATTTGAGACACTCCATTTCTTGCAAATCATTCCCTATGATAAGTATATCATCCACATAAATAAGAACTGCAGCAAAAAAAATTATTTCGAACCTTGGTGAACATTGAGTAATCGGCTTTTGACTGATGAAAGCCTGCCTTTTGAATACCTGGAAGCCTGTTTAAGTCCATAAAGGTAGTTATTTAGCCAATTCTCCCCGTGTCGACGAAGTCTGGGTGAAGGTTCCATGTACACAACTTCATGTAAATCATCATGGAGGAAGGCATTCTGAATATCTAATTGATGGATGAACCAATTACGAGTAGTGACAACAGTGAGAAGACAACACAATGTGGTGTGTTTGGTGGTAGAAGAGAATGTTTCCTGGTAATCAATGCCTTCCACTTGTGTTTAGCCCTTGGCCACAAGCTAGGCTTTCTAATGATCAATAGTGCCATCAAATTTATATTTGAGTTTGAAAACCCATTTACAACCAATGGGTTTGTGTCGAGGTGGCAGCGAGACAAGAGTCCAGGTATGGTTTTGTGCCAAAGCATCTAATTCTGTTTGCATGGCCTGCTGCCAATTGGGATCTAGGATAGCTTGAGCGTAACTGTTGGGTTCAGTAGTGCCTAAAATGTTAGCTAAAAAGGGAAAATGGGGTGATGAAATACGAAAATAAGACAAGAAATGAGAGAATGGGAATTTTGTACCTGTAACAGCAGATGGCAACCAGGCAGATGAGGAGGCATGGTTGGACATATGGTAATATTGATGCCATACTGGAGCCTGCCTTGGATGAGTGGAATGATGTGTTGGAGTTGTGGGAGATGAATGTGGTGGACTAGGTAAGGTCGATTCTGATTGAAAAGGAATGAAAGACAAGGTGTTGTCAGATGAACGGGAGATGGGAAAAGTGGGGGGACCACAAGACTGGTGGTGGCAGTCCGAAGAGTGGTGTTGGCAGGGTGGGGTTGTGAAAATGAATGAGTGAGGTTGGTAGGTTCTACAGGGGATGCATCAGGAGGTGGACCCATGGGGTCCTGAGTAGGTGTGTCAAGGCTAGTTGGGGCTAGGGTTGAATTGGGTGGAGACAGCAGATGGGTTGGATTTAGAGAAAGTGATTGGGGAATGTCAACAATTGGGTTAGGAAGAACATGAGTGGAGGAAGCAAGTTGAGGTGGGATAGTGGAGAAAAGAAAAATATGTTCATGGAATTGAACATCTCGATTGAAAAAAAATTTGGAGCTGTGCAAATCAAAAAGTTTGTAGCCTTTTTGTCCCATGGGATAGCCAACGAAATTGCAGGGTGTGACACAAGCATCGAATTTTTGTAAGGAATGAGTCATAGTAGCATAACAAAGACAACCAAAAACTCTAAGATGGTCAAAGGTTGGTGGCCGGTGATAGAGCAACTCAAAGAGTGACTTATTAGACAATAATGGAGTGGGCAAATGATTTATGAGATAGACAACGGTTAAAACAACTCCCCCCAAAAATTGAGAGGGAAATTGGCTTGGAAACGTAGAGCACGGACAACATTGAGAATGTGGCGATGTTTGGGCTCAACAACTCCATTTTTTTGTGGAGTGTGAACGCATGATCATTGATGTTCAATCCCATTGGTTTGCAAAAACTCTCTCATGGATAAAATTTTTGAACCATTGTCAATGCGAATGGCTTTAACGTTGAAATTGAGCTGAGTTTTGACAAAAGTAAAATAAACTTTTAGAAGAGTTTGTGTTTCAGATTTGTAAACTATCAAAAAAAAAACCCAAGTGCATCGAGTAAAGTCATCAATAATGTTAGATATATACCCTCTAAGCCAATATAAAATGGATAATTCTAAGGAAATAATATATAATAATCAAAGGGGCAAGAACGTTGCTTTAGATACAGAACGTTCACAAAGTAACAAGTCCGTGGACTAAGATATAAATGGAAAGTGGTCTAAAGAAGTTAGATGCATGAGACCTTTCCATACATATAAATATCGTATCCTAAAATGTTCTTGGTCATAGGATCACCAATTGGACAATGGTGACCCGCAAAGACTGGTACACATTATGTCTACTCAATTGGGAGGATGACTAGTCTCAAGTCATTCATGTGGAGACACTGAGACAGATATGTAGGTGCTCTATAGTAGATGGAGTCCATTGAACACAATCAACTCTAGAATTATTGTATGGAAGTCTTACTCACAAGTGTCAAACAAAGAATTCTAAGTTGTGATAATGCAAATTAATCCTTAGACCTGAGACATCACAGTTGTCTTGTGTATATGTTGTTTCTCTTTGAGAGCACTATACGGTCGTATCAAAATGATGTGACTTAAAGGTGTTCCTCAGGATTCTCAGCGTGTACGCAGAGATAGGTTAATGTACAACAAGGAATCTCTGCTCTTAGTAAGAAGAGAGAATACTCTAAAGATATGATTCGTGAATCTTTGGCCAAAGTATTGGATGGAAATTGAAACAAGAACGTTTGCAATTTCATCAAATTGAATCATATAATCTAGAGATGTCATATTAGGGATTTTGACACAAGTTTACCATATCCCGAGAATATGACATAGAGTATTGAATTAGAGACTGATTGAATTGCATTGTAATCACAAACTGACTAGGTTCTCTAAATGAATTCTTTTAGCTTGGGTAGCCATGACATACTGCTAGGTGTCACTCATGGCTTGTGGAAGCCCTATAAGGACTAATTATAATTAGTCTTTGCCAATATGCAGAATTGTATGGAGGGATACAATTCACACTTGATTCAGAGTGAATCATTCATACCCACTGCCTCGCTAATTAAAACCTATAAGATCGCACACCGAAAAGGAATCGATTGGGAAATTATGAAGAGAATGAATGATTTTGTGACTTGGTCAAAGTCAAAAGTCAAAGGTTAAAGGTCAAATGGTTGACCCGACACTTGACACGGTCAACTAAGGATGACCAGGACCAACACTCGTTAGACAAGTGAGTGATTGAATTAGTCAAGTCACTAGAGTAATTAAATTGATTAAATTAATTTAATTATTCAATTAAAGTTATGAAACTTTAATTAAAGGTCCCATATGGACTTAGACACATATGTGACACATTATAGGATTAATGTGTTGGACGAAGATAGCAAAAGATGACACACAAAGGGGTGGGGAGGGGTTGTGGCTACACTAGGGTTTGGGGGCATTTTTGTCACTCTTGTGACATTTTTTATCCTATAAGTGTGTAGCTATGGAATCTTATCATCCTAGGGTTTTCAAGTTGGTGAAATTGGAAGAGAGAAAAAAAAAAACGAGCTCCTAAATGAGAGGCTATTTTATGGGAACCCCAAATGTCACAATGTAATAAGTCAAATGTTGAACGTGATGAAATAGAACTTAATGGAAAATAAATTCTTATTTGTTTGGCCATAGGATAAATGCCACAATTATTGTCAACATAAACAATTTTTTAAGGAAGCAATGAAGAAAGTAAATGAAAACGAGCAAGTGAAGGGTGTCTGAGACGAAGGTGCCATAAATTGGACGTTTGTGAAACTTGAAAGGAAACATGTGTCCTTGGCAAAGGCGACATGTAATATAGACCACCACATTGTTTACCCATACCAATCATCTTCCACTACTACAAAAAACACTTTGCGCGACGAATGATTTTTGGTCGCGCAAAGGAAAATTTCGTCGCGCAAAGTTTGCGCGACGAAATTTTGGTCGAGCAAGTTCTGTTGCGCAAAACTCGTAAAGAAAGGGTTTGCGCGACGGCGAAAGTTCTTCGTCGCACAAAGCCACTTTGCGCGACGAAGGATAACAACTTGCGCGACGAATAATGACGACTTTGCGCGACGAAAATAACAACTTTGCGCAACGAATATTAATTATTTTGCGCGACGGACAATAACAACTTTGCGCGACGAATATTATCTACTTTGCGCGACGAATAATATCTCCTTTGCGCGACGAAAGTTAATGTCGCGCAAGTGTACTTTGCGCGACGAATGTTAACGTCACGCAAAGGTTTGCGCGACGAAATATTCATTTTTTTAAAAAAAAAATTTTGAAAATTTTAAACTAAAATAAACTAATTTAATAGTTTGCGCGACGAAATATTTTGTCGCGCAAGGTTTTTGATATTTTTTATTATTATTTCTCTTATATCAATTTCATTATATTAATTTTTTTAACTTTAATTTTATTTTATGATTTTATTTTTTTTAATTACTTTAATTTAAATTGACATATTCAAAATAAAATTACATAAGAAAAATAGTGGTCAAATTATCCAATATACATAATATTCAAAATGTACACTTAAATTAACAAAGTACAATAATAAAATCTACAAGCATCTTATATCAAATCCTCAACTTTAGCCATCAAAGCCTCAACAATTCCCTACAAAAAAAAAAAACAAATATTGTCAAATAACAAAACAATAACATAAAATAATGACAAATAATTGGCATAAACTCAAAACTAACTCCAAAAACACATATTAATGAAAAAAATTTTAAATTTATAGAGAAGTGAGTGTGAGAGAATTAGAGAAGATAGTGAGAGAGAGAGATGAGAGAGTGAGTGAGAGTGAGAGATGATGAAAAGAGAGATGAGAGAGTGAGTGAGAGAGAGAGGGATAGTGAAGAGAGAGATGAGAGATTAAGTGAGAGGAGTGAGTGTGAGAGAAATGATAGGATTTGGAGAGTGGGAAAGAGAGAGAAATGGTAGGATTTAGAAGACATTGAGAAAATGGTGGAGGAGTTATTTTGCTTTTAAAGAACGTATCACTTTGCGCGACGAAACAATATATTGGTCGCGCAAAGTGTTTAAAAAAAATTTAAAAAAAAATTCTCATTTTCGTTGCCCGCCAAATTTTTTCAGTTTTGCGCGACGAATTTCTGGTCGCCCGAACTTATGCGCGACCAAAATATTCCCGCGTCCCATTTTTGGTGCCCGCCAATTTTTTAGAGTATACTGTGCGCGACGAATATTTATATATTGGTCGCGCAAAGTCGAAATTTTTTTTTATTTTAAAAATCCCATTTTTGGTGCCGCCAAATTTTTAGAGTATACTTTGCGCGACGAATATTTATATATTGGTCGCGCAAAGTCGAAATTTTTTTTTATTTTAAAAATCCCATTTTTTGGTGCCCGCCAAATTTTTAGAGTATACTTTGCGCGACGAATATTTATATATTGGTCGCGCAAAGTCGAAATTTTTTTTAATTTTAAAAATCCCATTTTTGGTGCCCGCCAAATTTTTATAGTATACTTTGCGCGACGAATAATTATATATTGGTCGCGCAAAGTCGAAATTTTTTTTTTTATTTTAAAAATCCCATTTTTGGTGGCCGCCAAATTTTTAGAGTACACTTTGCGCGACGAATATTTATATATTGGTCGCGCAAAGTCGAATTTTTTTAAAAAAAAAATTCCCATTTTTGGTATTTTGAGAGTATACTTTGCGCGACGAAATACCAATTGGTCGCGCAAAGTCTTAAAAAATATTTAAAGCTAGTAATAAATACATATACTATTCAATTTCTTAAGTGTTATACGTACAAAATAAATAAATTTAAAGCTGCTCAACGATCCAACCGTCAAACTTGTTTGTTTATACTTCGAGATCATATACACCAGAATTCAGAAAAAATAAACATTAAGAGATCAATTAATGGGACAAAACATTTCGACGATTATAAACGAAAAATCATGATTTAACGGTTATTTCAACCTTGATTTTGATGATTTTTTACAGCTACACTCCTTGATGCTATATGAATACAATGATTGCATTCGATCGTCAATTTAAAATATTTACACTAGTAGATACCACAAAATCGTATGTTATATTTAATAAAAGTATAAATAAACTCTTATTTGTTAGTGAATATATTGTTTTCATGGCATACGCATTCTACGAAACTAGTTTCAACGAT
The DNA here is from genome assembly GCA_020521455.1 of Prunus kanzakura. Classification (NCBI taxonomy): domain Eukaryota; kingdom Viridiplantae; phylum Streptophyta; class Magnoliopsida; order Rosales; family Rosaceae; genus Prunus; species Prunus kanzakura. The sequence continues at coordinate 1,091,950 of BPUM01000817.1, read as the reverse complement.
CCAATCGTCAAATTTGTTTGTTTACACTTCGAGATCATATACGCCAAAAATCGGAAAAAATAAACATTCAGAGATTAAGTAATAGGACAAAACTTTTCGATGGTTTTAAACGAAAAATCACGATTTAACGGTTATTTCAACTCTGATTTTGATGATTTTTTACAGCTACACTCCTTGACCCTATATGAATACAATGATTGCATTCGATCGTCAATTTAAAATATTTACACTAGTAGATACCACAAAATCTTATGTTATATTTAATAAAAGTATAAATAAACTCTTATTTGTTAGTGAATATATTGTTTTCATGGCATACACATTCTACGAAACTAGTTTCAACGATCCAACCGTCAAATTTGTTTGTTTACACTTCGAGATCATATACGCCAAAAATCGGAAAAAATAAACATTCAGAGATTAAGTAATAGGACAAAACTTTTCGATGGTTATAAACGAAAAATCACGATTTAACGGTTATTTCAACTCTGATTTTGATGATTTTTTACAGCTACACTCCTTGACCCTATATGAATACAATGATTGCATTCGATCGTCAATTTAAAATATTTACACTAGTAGATACCACAAAATCTTATGTTATATTTAATAAAAGTATAAATAAACTCTTATTTGTTAGTGAATATATTGTTTTCATGGCATACGCATTCTACGAAACTAGTTTCAACGATCCAACCGTCAAATTTGTTTGTTTACACTTCAAGATCATATACGCCAAAAATCGGAAAAAATAAACATTCAAAGATTAAGTAATAGGACAAAACTTTTCGACGGTTATAAACGAAAAATCACGATTTAACGGTTATTTCAACTCTGATTTTGATCATTTTTTACAGCTACACTCCTTGACCCTATATGAATACAATGATTGCATTCGATCGTCAATTTAAAATATTTACACTAGTGGATACCACAAAATCTTATGTTATATTTAACAAAAGTATAAATAAACTCTTAATTGTTAGTGAATATATTGTTTTAATAGCATATGTATTCTATGAAACCAGTTTCAACGATCCAACCGTCAAACTTGTTTGTTTATACTTCGAGATCGTATACCCCAAAAATCGGAAAAAATAAACATTCAGAGATCACGTAATGGGACAAAACTTTTCGATGGTTATAAACAAAAATCACGATTAAACGGTTATTTTAACTCCGATTTTGATGATTTTTTACAGCTACATTCCTTGACCCTATATGAATACAATGAACCAATTTGATCGTCAATTTAAAATATATATTTTCTAACAAAAACCCAATCCGAACTACAATAATATATTTTTCTAACAAAATAATTTTTTTTTAAAATTTATTTTAGTAAAGACTTTGCGAGACGAAGATTATTATTTCGTCGCGCAAAGGCATCAAAAAATTTTTAAAATTTTTATTTATTTATTTATTTTTGTAAATACTTTGCGAGACGAATCAATATTCGTCGCGCAAAACTCTGTGCACCGAATTTTATTATTCGTCGCGCAAAGTTAGTTTTCGCGACGATTCTTTGTCGTCGCGCAAAGTTTTGTCGCACAAAGTCACTTTGTGCGATGATTTGTTTTTCGTTGCGCAAAATTGAGTCGCGTAAGACTTTGCGCGACGATGATTTGTATTTGTCGCGCAAAGTCACTTTGCGCGACGAATTTTGTTTCGTCGCGCAAAGTTTGGTCGCGCAAGGGTTTTTTTTTAGTAGTGTTCTGGTAGCCTAGTCCTGCAAGATACAAAATGTGGGAAACAAGATAGCACAACAATTGAGTGAGTTTGTAATTTTACTGGCTAACATTAAATTCAAACAAAAGAAAGGAACACACAAAACATTATCTAAGGTGATGGTGTTATTAAAAGGAATTGTGCCAATTAAAGTAATTGGTGCGGAAGAACCAGTGTGTAAGTTAACAATGGGAGTGTGAGCTGGTGGAATTTTTGTGAAAAGTGTAGAATAAGATTTAATATGATCTATAGCCCTGCTATCCAAAATCCAAGGTTTGCTAGAAACAGAATTAATTGAAGGGACAGTAAAGGTGGAAAGACCTACTTCATTCGCAAATGCATGGTTATTACCAAAGGATGATGATGCATTGTTGTTGATTAGTGACATGGTTGTGGCCAATTGTTGGTATTGTTCAGTAATAAGTCCACTCAAGAAAGTCTGGAGCTTGAATTGGGTTTTGTGAAGGTTGTGCAACACTTGAAGAGTCGGCTTGTTGGGCTGTGTGTGCAGATGGGAAAGATTAGCCCGAATGTGGAACAAACCCATGTGACTACTGCGTGAAGGTGCACGTGTTACTACAGGAGAAACCGGAATTTCGACATGAGTTTGCACCTCGATTGGACCTTTGGTTTTCATTCCTAGCATGATTTCCTTGACCACTTGATGTGTAGGTTCCATCCTTGAATCGGCAGGTTTCTTCTGTGTGTCTATTTCGATTACGAAAATTGCAATGGAATTTTAATTGCCTGCAATCTGCAATTTCGTGACTATTACGATCACAATGATCACAATGTTTATTTTTTTGAATTTTTTGGACGGCTTTGGATAGTTGCGGCAATAGAAAAGTTCTCGGTTGTTCCCAATGTCATATGTTGTTGTGTTTCATCTTGAATGACGAGTGAATAAGCTTGACGGACTTTAGGCAATGATGTTATCATGAGGATGTTGTTGCGAATGCCACTGAATGTGTCATTGAGGCCCATGATAAATTGCATCTTGTTATCTTCTTCCACTACTACAAAAATGGGAAAAGACGACCAGAAAAAGACGACGGCATAACATAAAACCGTCGTTGTATTTAAATCGACGACGGTATTAAAAAAAACCGTCGTGGATAAGTGATTTACTGTTCAACATTTTTAAAAGACGACGCATACAAATAAAAAACCGTCGTTTTTAAAAAAGGATTTCTTCAGAGTTAAAATCTGACCAAAAAACAACGACAGCAGGTATGAATACACTGACGTAGAAAATAAAGACGACAGTTCACCAAAAAACCTGCCGTGTTAACTCCTTACTAAACACGACCAACTGTTCTTAATCCACGTCGTATAATATAGTGGAATCAACGTCTGTATACTACGACGGTGCATTCTCTGTAAACCGCCGACTTATTATTTTGGAGTATACTACGACGGTACCTACAACACTACTGTCGTTTTTATTTACCACGTCCTAAGTTCAAATTACCGTCGTATTTTTTCAATTTATACGTCTGCCCTCTCTGTAAACCGCCGTCTTATGTTTATAGCTTTTTAAAATTAATTAATTTTTCTTTTATTTTGGTAATATCTTTCTTAACACAAAACAAAATTTAATTCTCAATCCTCAACAACATTTTCATCTTAAAAGGCAAATCTCTTCGTGTTAAATATTTACACAATATATGAACACAAATTTGGCAAATACATCGTGGCAAATATATGTTCAACTGTTTCTTCCTCTCATATGCAAGCTGGGCCCTCTCCCTCCTCTTGTTCTCAAGCTCCTGCACAGCCTCGATTCCTGAAAATCAAAATCAAAATCAAAATCAAAATCAACAAAGTGTGAACCCTCACTCCTCGATTCCTGGTTACATTGTAGTCCCCTTTTCCACAGTGATCAACTTCAAAACTCCTGTGTAGCAAGGTGGAACCAGCCTTAGAACCTGTTGTGGGTTGTGCCTTTGGGGTGAAGCTGGGAGTGGGCTTGAGGTTCGGAATGAATAGACACCACCTACTCATTCTGAACCTCAAGCCCACTCCCAGCTACAGCCACCACCTGAGTCCGTCTCTGCGAGCATCAGGAACACCCATGCGGGTTCTCAAGCTGGTTTCACCCTTGCCACACAGGAGGATGTAGCAAACCCATGCTTGGTCTTGTGAGGAATCATTCTGCAACCCTAATTGAAAACTGAGACTTAAAAAACGCGTGAAAAAATCATATTTAAACAAATTATCGAAGTACAACGTCGGTTCTAATTTACATAGCGACGTTATATTTTAATAATCAACGTCAATTTAGATAAACAAGCGCCGTTATAACTACATCGGAAATCCAAAAGTCATTTGACGCGTATTAAAAATAGAACGACGTCGTTTTCAGAAACCCCAAGTAACCACGTCGGTTTCCTAAAATACACTGTCGTTCTATATCTAAGTACAACGTCCGTTAAAATAAAAAAAGCGCCGTCATAATTGCATCGAAAATCCAAAAGTCATTTGGCGCGTATTAAAAAGAGAACGACGTCGTTTTCAGAACAAAAGTAACCACGTCGGTTTATTAAAATACACAGTCGTTCAATTTATAAGTACAACGTCTGTTCATAAGAACAAAGCGCGTAATTGAAAAATGAAGACGTGGAATTAATTTTTCACGTCGGTATGAGTAATTAAAACGACGTGGTATTATTGAATATAAGGTCGTTGGGTAAATTGGAAAATGACGATTCATCTTTTTTGAAAAAACATTCGTCGTGTAATTAGTTTTAAAAACGTCGTTTCATTAAAACATACCGTCGTGTAAAGTAATATTATAGGGCGGTGTTAACAATAGCGCCGTATAATGTGTCATACTAGGGCGCATACTATTAATAGCGTCGTCTTTATTAAACGGTTTTTTATTATTTTAAACTTTTCGCCTTCCTGACCCATACTTGCACTGTTTCCAAACCCGAGAAAAACTTTCAAGCTTCTCTCATTTTTCATTCTCCAAGAACTGTTTCAAACTTTCAAGCTTATCTCCTCTTCGTCTTCATCTCTGAACTGAAACACCAAACTCCAGAAGAAAGCTTTCATCGCAAGCAAAGGGTAAGCATTTCTGAAAGGATTTTTGTTCCTGTTTTGCATGCGCATATCATTTTCGTTTTTTTAAATCTTTTTACATATTTTCTTTCCAAGTTTGATAAAATTTGCAGACAAAGACGAAAAGTTTCCAAGTTTGAACACTACTCTGGTTCTTCTACTTCAACTAAATAAGACGACAGTGGCTTGTTATTTACGTGGTTAGATTTAAAGACCACGACGGTTCGCCAGTCACCCTAGCGTCGTGTGAAAGTGTTCTTCTATGTTTTTTAAAATGAGATCCTGTTTTTTGTTTTTGATTTTTAAGGATATATTCATCGCATGTTTGATTTCTCTGAACAATGGTTTTTGTTTCGAAAATCTTTTTAATTATTTTTCTGCTGAAAATATTTTACGTTGTTCCTAATGTTTTTGTGGTATAGACGACGGTAAATTAATATTTACGTCGTTTTATTTTAATACCACGGCGATTTTTATTATTAACGTCGTTGTAATATTTAATACTCTCTTTTTTGATTATATCATAAGACGTCGGTTGTTTATTATTTACGTCGTCGTAATATTTTATCACGTCGGTTATTAACTACCGTCGTTTAAATTTATTATTACGTCGTTTGTTTTATTCTTACGTCGTTTCAAATATTATAATACGTCGTAGTTTATAAATAATCGTCGTGGTTTTTATTAATTTCACTGATAAATTTTCACTTGCAGGTTTAATTTGTCTGTAACCATGGTTTCTCAATCCCAAAGTAAGGAGTCTGGCTTGAAAAAAAATGAATCCTCGAAGAGGGAGCTTAGTGTTGTAAATCCTCAAACCAAGTCCTCGAAGAAGATGAAGTTTGTTTCATCTTCTGAGACAGAACCAGGCAGCACGGCAACTATTTCTGAGGAGCCAAAGTCAGGTCGGGGTATGAGCACAATGCCCCGTGTTGTGCAGAGAAAAATTCAGAAAATCAAGCCTGTTGTTGAGTACAATGAAGAAGGGAAACCATATGGCCGTGCACATAATGAGATGCAGTCCTACATTGGTGTGTTGGCACGCTCCAGAGTCCCACTTGTGGACAAGAAATGGGTTCAAATATCCAAGGATATAAAAGAGCAGATTTGGGAAGCCGTTGACATGGCTTTTGTGGTTGGTAAAGGGGGCAAGCAAATGGTGCTATCTTCTGCCGCCAAGAAATGGAAGGATTTCAAGTCTACACTAACGAGGTTTCATATCCTTCCATTCATCAAGGAGCAGGATAGATTAAGGCAGCCCCTTGAAACATACAAATTCTTAGAGAAAGCTCAATGGGATGCCTTTGTAGCTTCAAGGTTGTCTGAAAAATTTGGGGTTGTGCATGAAGAACAATCACAGAGGAGGGAGAAACTCGAGTACAATCCTCGATTGTCTCGAAAAGGATATGTTGGTTTTAAGGAGGACTTGAAGGAAATCATGCCTGGGGTAGATATTGATCGATCTACCTTATGGAAAAAAGCAAGAGAAGACAAACATGGTAACATCCCGGATCCAAAGACTGCAGAGAAAGCAAAATTAATTGTAAGCCTACTCACTCTGTTTTAAAAATTTTATTACGTCTGCTGTTATATTTTTGCGTCGTGTGAAAAGTATTACTATGTCGAAATATTTTAAAACGCGTCGTTAAAGGTCTGAATCTGGAATCCATGCTCTGTTTTTTGTAATTATATCATAAGACGTCGGTGGTTTATTATTGACGTCATTTAATAAATTAATAACGTCGGTATTTAGTTAGCGTCGTATGAAATACTTTATTACGTCGATTGTTATGTTATTGAGTCGTGCGAAATATTATACTACGTCGATTTTTTATAAATAACCGTCGTTTGTTTTCTTATTCTGACTTTTTATTATGTCTTTTTGTTAGGATGATTTGCAAAAGCAAGTCTCTGAAGGCACTCTTTCTCTGTCAGGAACCAATGATGTTTTGACAATGGCTTTGGGTCCCGAGCATCCAGGAAGAGTTAGAGGTGTAGGGGCTGGGGTTTCCCCTAAGCAATACTTCAATTTACCTAGACAACAGAAGGTAAAGTTTGCCGATCAATTGAAGGAAAGTGTAAGACTTGTCCTTCAAGAAGAGACTTTGAAAATGGAGGCTAGATCAAGGGAAGAGAGTTTAAAGATGGAGGCTAGGACCAAGCAATTGGTAGAAGCTGAGAGGGAAAATTTGCTGAGTCAGCTTTCCAAACTCATCCCCAATTTTGATCAAAGCATGCTGAAACTGAATACAATGTCCCAAACCCAAGGGCAAAGTCCTAAAAATCCAATGTCGGACAAAGCAAGCTGCTCAGGGGCACTTGATGTTAGAGCCCTTCAATTTGAGGAGGATACTGCCAAGAATGGGGAAAAGCAGGAAGAAATGGTAACGTTTTTGAACTTTGAATTCTCTGTTTCTCTGTTTATATTTACCGTCGTGTTAAAATTTTACCACGACGCTCTTGTATTAAACCGCCTTCTGTTAACGTTTACCACGACGGTGAATTTATTTGTTTTTAACTTTTTGTACAATGTCATTTATATATTTCTTTATTTCTTAAAATAGAAATCCGGTGAAGTAGAAAAGACAGTAGAAGGAAAGATACTTGAGATAGTTGACCAGGTAAATTCTCATAACTTAGCCTTTTTCATTTTTTTTTTCAATTCTCATTACCATCGTAATTCTTTATTTAACGTCGTTTAATGAATTTTACACGTCTGTAATTATTACATACCGTCGTTTGTTATTGAGTACCACGACGGTTTATTTTAATTTTTTTACCACGACGCTCTTGTATTAAACCGCCTTCTGTTAACGTTTACCACGACGGTGAATTTATTTGTTTTTAATTTTTGTACAATGTCATTTATATATTTCTTTATTTCTTAAAACAGAAATCCGGGGAAGTAGAAAAGACAGTAGAAGGAAAGATACTTGAGATAGTTGAACAGGTAAATTCTCATAACTTAGTTTACAAGTTTAAATTGTTGTACAAGTTTACATAACGTCGTAGTATATGAAATACCACGACGTTTATTATTTACCGTCGTGTAATTAAATATAGACGTCTGTAATTATTTAATAACGTCGTTGTTATGTATTTACCACGTCACTTTATGTTGCTTTATTTGTTCAAACAGAGTACTGAAGTACCAGATTATTCAAAGCTGGAGTTGCCATCTTCTTTACAATCCCTTTGTAGTTATGTTGAATCGACACTAAAGCCTCAGGAGAAGGCTATGTCCTTTACTATTGAGAAGGAGGTGTTTGGCATAGATCGTAACACCTTCGTCTTGCATGAAGATATTACCCAATTTGCTGGTATGGAAGAAATTGGGGCTACTGTCGTTGCAGTATATATGAGGTTTGTCCTTATCAAATATTCATTTGACACTCTCCTTTATGTTTAAAAAAAAAACACTCATGGTTTCAATTCATATATTTAGGTGCCTATTTGATCATCTGAAAGCTGCAAATATGGTGAATATGGTTGGCTTTATCGACCCTGCTGCAGTTAGTGCCGACGCTGGTTCATTAACTGACAGATCACGTCTCGTAGCCAATCGACTTCAGAAAACAGATGGTGAACAGATTTTCCTGATGCCTTACAATCCAGGGTTAGTCTCCAAACAAAAAACAGGATTTTGTTTGTATGATGCTCTGCATATAAAACTATATTTAACCTTGATATTTATTTTGTGCAGCCGTCATTGGGTCTTGATCATTGTGAGAGCAAAGAAGGAGACCGTCTATTTTCTGGATCCACTGCCTGGAAATCGTGTTGTGGATGAGGACGGGAAAAACATAGTGAACTCTGCTCTAAAAATGTATAATACACACATAGGCAGAGTAGGCCGTAAAACACCTCTTTGGAAAACTCTGCCCGGCACTCCAAAGCAACCAAGCAGTGTAGAATGTGGGTATTATGTCATGCGCTTTATGAGAGACATCATAAAGGATACTTCCCTGGATTTTGAGAGGACGGTAAGAAGAAAATTTTCAGATTTATTTTTTATGTCGATTTTTATATTATCAACGACGGTAGATTAAAAATACCGTCGTTGAATATATATCCTACGTCAGTAAATGAATAATAGCGTCGTCGGTGATATTAATCTTTGTTTATGAACTGCAGTTTGCCAAAGGAAAGAATCAAGCGCCATACCCCCAAGCTGCCATTGAGGAAGTTAGGAAAGAATGGGCAGAGTTTGTGTGTGTTCATATGGAGTAGAGGAATTTTAGCATACTTAAACATTTTTATAAAATGTACAAATTTTTTTAGAATTAGACAAGTTTTTGTACAAAATTGGTTAGAATTAGCAAGTTTTTGTTGACGTCAACGTCCCTGTAAATTTGTTGAGGTTTTCATGTTGTTAAAAACCCAAGATCATGCTGAAACAAATTTGTTGAGGTTTTCATGTTGTGAAAAACCATAGTTTATTCAAAAAGACGTTGCAGACACATAACAACGTCATATTTTTTTTTAAAACCCGACGTAAAAGGTTGTTCAAACGACCCTCTTGGTTCTATAGACGACGTTGTTTTCTTGATATTAGACTGCGAGAAGTAAGAGTTTTGGTCGTGGAAAATTGTTTGTACGTCGTTTTATGTGTAAAAATGGCCATGGTTTATAATTTAAACGACGTTTTGTTTTAAAATTAAGTCGTTTATAATAATTTAAAACGTCGTTAATTTATTAACGCCGACGTGGTTTGTGGGTTTTATTAATAATATTTTATTCCATTTAACTCAAATAATCATAATAAATTTAAAATAAATCCAAAAAATGCAACGTCAACTCCTATGAAGTCATTGTGATATTTTCTTCCCCCTTAAGCTTTAAAAAATTAAGTTTGAGTTATACAAATTTAAAATTACCACCAAAAAGAAAAATGTTTTCATGAGTCACAACATCACTTATACTTTAATGGTTTAGGGTTTAGGGTTTAGGGGGATAAAGGTTTATTTTTGGGGTTTAGGGTTTATGGTTAATATATATTAGGCCCTAAAACCATAAATCCTTTTCTATAATTATTTAAACATATATATATATAATTTAGGGTTTATATTTTATGGTTTAGGGTTTAGGGTCTAGGGTTTAGAGTTTAGGGTTTAGGGTATGGATGTCATATTTAACGACGGTGTTTTTTTTTTCCGTCGATGATTTACGAAGAGCGCATTTCTAAACCCTGGTTTGTTTAAAATGACGTTGTACACAAATAACAACGTCATATTTTTTAAAAACGCGACGTAAATGGATGTTAAAACGACGCTATTAATTAGGGTTTAGGGCAAATTTCTTTATGTTGAACTTTTAACGACGGTAGTTTGGTTTTGTGTCGTAAGCATATTTACAACGACGTTATTTTTAAAATAAGCGTCATGTTTATGGTGAACCTTTAACGACGATTATGTTTTTGTTTCCGTCGATGTTTTTTAAAAAACGCGCTTTCTAAAAATTTCAGCTCGACCTAAAATTTTCAGATTTCGCTCTAACTCTTATACAAGTTGACCATAGTCTGTGTCCTAAAACATTTCGCTCCGCTCTCTCACTTCAAAGTTAGTCTCTCCGTCGAATCCAAGTTGGCCAAGTTTACAACTCCGTCGAAACCAAGTTGGCCATAAGCTGTGAGCTCTGCCTACCTGTAAGTGCAAACCCTAATCTCATGCTTGTAAATTCATTGAATGATATTCAGTTCTGTGGTAAAGGGTTTTGTGATTTTTTAATGTTGTCGACGGTATGGGTTAATGGATTTAATGTTTAATGTTTTCATGAATCGGGTTTAGGGTTTAATCTTGTCGGATCTTTTAATACTCTCTGTTATTATGAATCGGGAATGGATTTAATGTTTTCATGCGTAGTATATGTTGGTTTCGTGCTTAGTATTAATGTATATGTTGTGTTCTTAATACCCTACATAAAAATTAATGTATATGTTGTGTTCTGAATATATTCTGGGTTCTTGAAAATAAACTGGGATTTCGAAATCCTTTTTATGCATACGACGACGGTTTTTTTAACAAACCGTCGTCTATAAAAATATACCACGACGCTTGTTTTAACTACCGTCGTGGTTAAAGTTCGCTGGCGTCTGTTTCTTGCTAGCATTAGACGACGTGTTTTTAAAACCCGTCGTCTATATATGTGTAATACGTCTGTTGTTGTTTAAAAACCGTCGTCTGTATACTATATTATTTGCTATTAAAACCTTATATAATCTGCTATAGTGATAGTCATTGCTTGTCTTTTCACCTTATTATAGATAATAGGATATAGTGTCCAAGATGGATAAGTCATGGATGCACTCGGATAGAAGATCGAAGGCATATGAGTTAGGGGTGGAAGCATTTTTGCAATTTTCTGTGGAAAATCTTCTAACTACAACGCATATCCGTTGTCCATGTGTTAAATGTGCGAATTTGAAATTGTTTGGGGTTGGAATTATAAGGGATCACTTATACTTTAATGGAGTTGACCAAAGCTATAAGAATTGGACATTTCATGGAGAACCTTGGGAACCAATTGCAACTAGTAATGCTAGTAGAAATGTTGAAGAAGATGATGACCATAGTAGGTACAGTTTTGTGTCTGAAGAAATAGAGATGGATGATAATGATTTTGGTGATTTTGGATCGGATCCTTATGAGTTTGCTAATGTGATTGGGGATGGAGATCAACCATTGTACCCTGGTTGTAGAAAGTACACCAAGTTATCGGCATTAGTGAAGTTGTATAATTTGAAGGCAAAACATGGGATGAGTGATGTATGTTTTACAGAATTATTGATACTTCAGGGCGAGTTGCTTCCAGAAGGAAATACAATACCGGCCTCTATGTATGAGGCAAAAAAGACTCTGTGTGCATTGGGGCTGAGTTATGAGAAAATCCACGCATGCCCCAATGATTGCATCTTGTATAGGAAGGAGTATGAAGATTCAACTAATTGTCCTAGTTGTGGTATCTCAAGGTGGAAGGAAACCAAAGATGGATTCTTGAAAGAGGGTGTGGCAGCGAAGGTGTTGTGGTATTTTCCTCCAATTCCAAGGTTTAAAAGGATGTTTCAATCACATGAGACAGCTAAGAATTTGACTTGGCATGCTGCTAGAAAATCAATTGATGGTCAGATGTCTCATCCGGCGGATTCCCCGTCTTGGAAACTTCTTGATGATAAATGGCCCGAGTTTGGTAATGAGCCGAGAAACTTGAGATTGGCTCTTTCATCTGATGGATTCAATCCCCACAGTTCTCTAAGTAGCAGATATAGTTGCTGGCCAGTTATCTTAGTTACATATAATCTCCCACCATGGCTGTGCATGAAACGAAAGTTCATGATGTTGACTTTATTGATTTCCGGTCCTAAACAACCCGGAAATGATATAGACGTCTACTTGGAGCCTTTGATTGATGATTTAAAATCTTTGTGGGATGGGATTAGAGGAGTGTATGATGCACACATAGGAGAATATTTTACACTCAGAGCTGCATTACTGTGGACCATTAATGATTTTCCCGCCTATGGAAACTTATCTGGTTGTGTTGTTAAAGGATATAAAGCTTGTCCAATATGCGGCGATGATACACCTAGTCACAGGTTGAAAAATGGCCACAAAATTTGTTACATTGGGCATAGAAAATGGTTACCAATTAATCATCCATATAGGAGGCAACGTGCAGCTTTTAATGGGAAACCTGAATATGGCACGGCTCTGGAGCCATTAACGGGAGAAGAAGTGCTGCAAATGGTTGAAGATATTAATTACATATGGGGATCGAAAAAAGGGGGAGGTGGAGGTGAAAATGATGGTGACAGAGTTTGTTGGAAGAAGAAGTCAAAATTCTTTGATCTTGAGTATTGGAAATACCTTCCAGTGAGGCATGTCCTCGATGTTATGCACATTGAGAAGAATGTTTGTGATAGTATCATTGGTACATTGCTGGAGATCCCTGGAAAAAATAAAGATGGGATTGCTGCTCGGTTAGATTTATTGAACATGGGGGTCAAAACTGATTTGCAACCCGAGTATGGAGAAAGAAGTACTCGTTTGCCTCCAGGGCCTTGGAATTTGTCAAGAGCAGAGAAGAGAGCGGTTTGCAATTCTTTCTATGGTATGAAGGTCCCTGAAGGTTATTCTTCAAATATAAAAAATCTTGTATCTTTACAAGATTCAAGACTTCTTGGCCTTAAATCACATGATTGTCATACCTTAATGCAACAATTGCTACCTGTGGCAATTCGTTCTGTTTTGGAGAAGCCTGCAAGGTATGCAATAACTCGTTTGTGCTTCTTCTTCAATGCTATATGTGCAAAGACGGTTGATGTTTCCAAGCTAGATAAGTTGGAAGAAGATGTAGTAGTTACTTTGTGTTTGCTTGAAAAATACTTTCCACCTTCATTCTTCGATATCATGGTTCATCTAGTAGTACATCTTGTCAGAGAAGTTCGTCTATGTGGGCCAGTTTATTGTAGATGGATGTATCCGTTCGAAAGATATATGAAAGTTCTAAAGGGGTATGTTCAGAACCGTACTCATCCCGAAGGTTGCATTGCGGAGCGTTATATAGCTGAAGAAGCTGTAGAATTTTGCACTGAACATTTATCTGATATTAGTACAATTGGAGTGCCATCAAGTCAGAAGATAGGAGTTTCAAAGCCATTATCAGGTTGCACAGTGAGCTTAGTTGATCGGGACCTGTTGAACCAAGCACATCTATATGTCTTGGAGAATACGGAGGAAGTTCTACCTTATATCGAGTATGAGTTTTATTCCTTAAGTTTCCATTTTAAATTATTCCTTATGTTTATCTTATATGTTTGGGATCGTAATGCTTGAATTTTTCGTGTCATGTAGGGAACATATGATCCACATCAAGGCCGCTTATCCAAAATTTAGAAAGAGAACAAAGTGGCTGCAAGATAAGCACAATAGCACTTTTATTCAATGGCTACACTTCAAGGTATATGTTATTCAATAACATATTGGACTTTTAATTTTCTTCTTTCTATGTTAGATTGAATTAAGATATGATTAATTTGCAGGTTCAAAGTGAACTTGATGAGGGACGCAATCATGGGATATCAGAAAATTTAAGGTGGCTAGCAGCTGGTCCAAACATGGCAGTGCCATTATATAGGAGCTATCTTATTAAAGGTGTTAAATTTAACATCAAGGCACAAGATGATGTGCGGACAGTTCAAAATAGTGGAGTTTATTTACTTGCACATACCATGCAAGTTGCTAGTGCCAAGGATAAAAACCCAATTCTCTCAAATATGGGTTTTTATGGTGTCATTCAAGAAATTTGGGACCTTGACTACCAAAAGTTTACAATCCCAGTCTTTAGGTGTGATTGGATAGATAGTACTTCCGGCCTTGTAGTCGACGAACTTGGATTTACCCTTGTAGATTTGAGTAAAATTGGACATAGGAATGACCAATTTGTTTTGGCTTCTCAAGTCAAACAAGTATTTTTTGTTGACGACCCGATGCATCATGGTTGGTCGGTAGTGTTATCAGCACCTAATAGAGAATATAATGATGATGTTATTGGTGATGATGTCTTAGGTGATGTGAGAATTGAGTGTGAGCCATTTACTAGAGGGATGCCAAATGTTGACACATTTGATGAACTAGTGGGTGAGTTTGGGAGTCAAAATATTCGAGATGGGTGTGAAGATATATGGATTGAATGATGCTCTTGTAATTTATGAAATTATTTATGCCCTAAACAGCACTACTGTATGACATTAATTTTGTAATAAATTGTAATGTGTTTTCTTCACTTTCATTATGCAGGTTTTGGACACAAAACAATCAGTACATAAAATACTGGTTCAGTATTATAAAACGACGGTCCTTATAAAACTGTGAAAAACAGACGTCTGTTGTCATAAAATTGTCAATTAAAAACGACGTTTTGGATCATTCAACGACGTCATTGAATTTACCGACGTCTAAAAGCGAACTAAAAGTGCAAAAAGTCGACGTTATTGTGAAACAGTTATTAACGATATCACGTCGGAGAAGGATAAAGAGCCGACATGTAATTACAAATAACACGACTTCAGTACAATAATACCGACGTCTAAAAAGACAAATATCGAACCTGAACGTTACAAAAGACGACGTCTTGGATGGATTAGACGACTATTATTTTAATAAAGACGACGTATAAATAGAGAAACACGGCTGTCTTTTACATTATCACGACGTTGTATATCGCATACTACGTCGATAATAGAAATAAATAGGTCGTAAGTCATGAGCTTAACATATTTTCCACGTCGGTTATATAGATATATACGACGTAGTATATATTAATAACGTCATATTTTATTAATTTAAAAACGTAGTATATATATACACACGACGGTTGTTGTATAAAATAGGTCGTCTATTCTACTCCTAGGACAATTTTTGGTTCATTTTTAGAGTACAGACGTCGGTTTTTCTTTGTAAATGACGTTGTTTGGTACAACAACGACGGTGATTTACCCTAACCGCTATTTCCACGTCAATATTAATGGAAAAAACGAAGTGGCAATACAATTGCACGACGGTTATATATATATATTGGACGTCGTATATTTTAATAACGTCAGATTTAATTTATTTAAGGACGTATTGTATTATTTTACACGACGGCTGTTGTTTACAATAGGTCGTGTATTCTACTCCCAGGACAATTTTTGTTTCATTTTTAGTGTACAGACGTCGGTTTTTATTTTTAAATGACGTTGTTTGGTAAAACAACGACGGTGATTTACCCTAACCGCTATTTCCACGTCAATATGAATGGAAAAAACGAAGTGGCAATACAATTTCACGACGGTTATAAACATATATTAGACGTCGTATAATTTTATAACGTCATATTTTATTTATTTAAAGACGTATTGTATAGTTTTACACGACGTATGTTGTATAACATACGTCGTCTATACTTCTCCAGGACAATTTTTTGGTTCATTTTTCAGTATACAGACGTCGGTTGTTTTTGGTTAATGACGTGGTTTGTAATACCAACGACGGTGATTTCGCGTCGTGGTTTTACTTTGCAAAAGACGTCGCTCGATTTTACGACGGTTTGAAAACCAAATTCACGACGGTGAATTCCCGTCGTCTTTTGCATTTTTTGTAGTAGTGTCATAAAAAAGCTCAAAACACTCAATAGAGCATCAAAGTAATTTAATAATCAAAATTAAATTCCAGCTATCATTTTTTGGATTTTCTTTGGATTTGTTTATAGAAATTAAATGGTGTATGATTTATTTATAATTTTAGTGCTAAGAATGGGTATATGACTAAATATCTCTACGAGGTACCCAATGTTAAGGAAAAGAGTTGCTTACAAGATACATATATTAAACAAGAAAAATATGATGGTCTTTTATTTTTTTTAATCCTTAGAAAGTTATTCACACTTTCACTTTCTTTCTCTCTCTCTCTCGCTCTCTCTAAAAGACTAGGACCAGCTACTCAGCCATGATCACTCTTCCTGTAAGTATACTATTTGGAATTGGCCCGGAGAGCCCATCATGAGATGGAGAAGAGAATATTCCAAGTGGAGACTTTGTCAATCCATTCAAACACACAACGAGCGATCCATAGCTTCCCACCAATAAGCTTATCTTCAAACGCTAGTTATAAGCAGTCTTGGACTATTGGTCAATGCCAAAAAAAAATAAAAAAGATATAGAGCTAGTAGGATAGGTAGTTTTTACCAATGAAGGGTGAGACCGTATGAGCCTTGGTTGTGGACATTCACATAAGCAGTGTCTCCCTTTCGGACAGTGATGGTCGGCCCCGGCAAAGTCCCATTCACAGTTAAGATGCTCTTCGTTTCGCAAAGCCTTGTAAAATTCGATTCTGTCAGCTGCAAAATATCACAAAACAAAACAAAAAATGATGAAAAAATCCAGCCGAAGCAACGGATGATGATGAACATTCAAAGGCTGTAAAAATGGTGTTGGTGTAATGCAGGAAGCACTTACAACAAAATCATAATAATGGGTATGTCCATTAGCCTTGCAAATCCCACCCAAGAACATAAACCCTACAAAAGCTAAGACCCAACTCATTTTCTTAAACTCCATTTTCAGGTCTTGGCCAGAAAATATCTTGATTTTTCCTAGTGTGTTCTTCAGGTCGCCCATGAAGTGTTGTGCGGTTTTTGGTCTCAGGTAAAGACTTATTTATAGACAGAGTTCATGGCAAGTTGCTTCTATTATTAGTAGCTAAGTTTTCCTCCCACATGTTTGAAATTTACGTACCAAACTACCCAAAGTTAAAAATAAAATAAGATTGGTAAATATTTACGTACCTATTTATAGTGGAGGTTTGATCCACATTATACACTACACACAAGATACAAATTTAGAAAAAATTACAAACCAATAGTCTTAGATTCGAATACTCATTGCACTTTGGCAATATATGTTTAAGAGGAAAGCTCCTTCTCAATTGTCTGCACGCCATCTCACTATTCCACCCCTCTAATAGGCTGTCAGCTGTCTATTATTTTGACTACTGTTTTTCCCGTCTTTATCTCTCTCTTTCGGTTCTCTCACTCTTCTCTTCTGCATGGCATGGGTGAAATAAGATCGCACCCACCATTAATTTTTGGTCAATACGGCACACGTCCTTCTCTGCTCTGCTCAAACTCGAGGCAAAGACTGACTACACGACACTTCTCAATTCAATTTAATTGTCGTGACTCGTAGGCATGGCATTAGTTACAATCGGGATATATAGCAAAACAGTACTATTTTCGGCCAATAATATTATGTTATGTGAAGTGTTATCACGCGTATTATTACTATTATAGCGTTATTAGTTAGAATTGCTATCTCCGTTCCATGGAAATTTTTCTCTATAACATAGTATCACCAAAATTTAAAAAAGAAAGTTGCTAGCATTCATCTTATCCTATTGTTGGCTGCCAAAACTTATTAATGAATTCCCAGCTTTTTTATTTTCTTCTTTTGCCTTCAAGGAAAGTTTATGTTGAAGATTTATCAATTTATAACCATCACCAAACTAAATTAGGCTCCCACTGATTTCTTCCTCAATTATATATATTGCATGGAAAAGCACAATAATTAACTTCTCCAGCGTTAGATTAGCCGACAATTTTTGGATATGATGGTTGATTTGCATTTACTTTTATTATAATAAAGTCATGCTTTAACTTACGGGTAACAAAATTCACCAAAAAATGTCCCAATAATAATAACAAAAGATAAAAGACAATCAATATAACCTTTCTTGAATAAACTACAAAATGTTATTATGGTAACACTAATGACACGTGATTAGAAATAAAAAAAAAATTTAAAAAAAACCTCACCCAGCATGAAAAAACACTAATGGGGGTGTATTCAATTGAGATTTTAATAGATTGTAATCACATGATTTTAATGTAATAGATTTCAGCATGATTTGTAATTACATGATTTTTCTTATGATTTTAATAGATTGTAATTACAAGATTTTACTTATGATTTTAATTCATGTAGGACTTTCTTGTATTCTCCAAAGTAGATTTCACCGAAGTGTGGATTGGATTCGGGTTAGCCATGTTCCATCCACTAGTTATAGGATGCAAAGCCTTTAAAGAAACAGAAAGTTGAAGTTACACCAATCTTAGCTCAAGTTATAATTACTATCTGTCATGTATATAGTTTTCAACTCTCCTTTTGTGAGTTTTTCACATCTATTTTCTCAGAGCTTTCCACTTCTCTTTTGTGAGAGTTTTATTTGTATTGTTATGGCTTAGTTTTTTCAAGCTCTTTTAGTTGTTTTGAGTTTGCAATCTTAATTGGAATGCATATGCTAGAGTTTCTTCGATCATGTGTGATTGTTAGTGGAGGCACACCATATATGGCTTTCTTCAAATCATCCTGTTCTAGAGCGAAAACCATAGCGATTCCAAAATTCAAACATAACTGTCATTAAACTAAAACCATGCAGCTATTAAGTTTTGAATAGAGAACTTGGTGTCTGGAACTGAGAATTGACATAGGAACAAGGAAAAATCTTGAATTAATTGAATTTATAAATATTACAACAGATAAGTTAATTGAATCAATTCAAATAAGAAACTGGACAGCTGAGAACAAGTCAAAATGGTTCAGCTATGACATGATACTAGTACAGAGCACTTGTTACTCCAATTGATTCCACAAATTGACTAAAGAAAGACAAATAAATCAAAGGAAATAAATGAGCCGAAAATCTATTGAGAAAAATGCATGCATATTGCATAATATGAACAACACTATTGAAAGCAACGTATCTGAAATTATTGTTTAGATATCTAAGGTAAGCCATATGAGTCTCTGTTTTTATTGGGCAAAGAGATTATTCAGAAGATGAAAGCAAACAAACGATATTCAAATCCCTGGACAAGTCGACTCCTATATCTGCTTTGAAATATTCCATGCTTCTATGTTCTAGCAGCAACTTCTTTTTTTTTCTGTGAAGCTCGATTATACGAGGGAAGCTTTTTTAAAATTGTCCTAAAACCAAATAAAAGACTCCAAATTAGACAAAGCAAGCAAACCTCGCAAGTCGAAAAGGGTTTAAGGTTGCTTCAGAAAGAAACATGTTACAAGGAATCGTGTGGGGACCTCAGGTTTTGACAATTGCTCCAAATACAGATTTTTATTTGAGATCTTCCACTACGCACTTCTATCGTGCATAACTTTCATTCCCACGCGCCTAATGTCAATCCCTTTCGGTTCTGTTGCTTCCCCTTTTGGATTTGCTGTCGTGTTGAAATTGGTTTGTATATGTCTTTAATGTATTCCTGAAAATTGTATTTTATCAACAAAAGCTAATGTCTATCGGATGGGTTTGTTTCAAATTTACAACGTTATTTTTTAGTCGTCATTATTTACCACGTCTACAACAATACTAAATTATGCGCTTCGAGCTGCCCATGAGGTGGCATCTTTTGTTACTAGAATAGGAGGGATCCATAATTGGAATATGTGGTGGCCTGAGTGGCTTTTTGATATTTTGGGCTCTGATGTTAACGTTGCAATTCGTCTCTGAATAAAATTTTCCATTCTTTGGCGAAAAAAAAGTATATATATTAATTTTTTTTATACACGCAATATATCATATATGCAAAGGCGGAAATAGAAATTTGGCTAGTTAAATCTAATGATATTTTTTATAAAAAAAATCTCACCTTTGCAGTGTGAATCCCCAAAAATTTCTTGGCATCAACTGAATAAGCTTCATAAATACAAAGTGCAAAAATATAAATAATTAAGTTTCATTTATATATTAGTTGTAAACACAATAATAATATAATTAGGTTAACATATTGTTCCATACTTGAAGAAAATAATATTTCCCTAACATGTTGTAGTTGATGATGAGCCATATAAGCATTTTTTTTTTCTTATTAAAAAATCTTTTGCCAAAGGCAACAGAAAATTTCACCCAAAAAAAAAGGCAGAGACAATTTCACCAAAAAAAAAAAGGTAGCAGATTAAAAAAAAAACACACCAGACTTTGCCAAAACGAAAAGCAGCATATTTAAGGTTTTCTTTGTTTTGGGATGTTTGGTTTAAGATACGGATTATGCTAGATTTTGATGATTCGAGTTTTTTAGTTGTTTACACAAATTTTGTTCAATTTAGTTTTCCCGTGATTTAATTTTCATAATTTACGCGAATTCTGTTTGATTTAGTTTTGTCTATTGGGTTGTTTTCCCTTTTGGATTTACAGTCATGTCGAAATTGGTTTGTACATGTCTTTAATATATTCCTGAAGTTTTTTAATGAATATGTTGTTTAACCCAAAAAAGAAAGGTCGTGTAAAACAATTGTATTTTATCAACAAAAGCTAATGTTTATTGGATGGGTTTATTTTTACAACGTTCTTTTGTAGTCATCATTATTTACCACGTCTACAACAATACTAAATTATATCCTTTATATATATATATATATATTATTATTTATTTTTTTTAAAATTTTTATACAAGCAATATATCGTATATCAAAAGGGGAATTCGAACATAAGACATCAACCACAAGGATAACTATACTCTTAATCACTTGAGCCACAAACCCCTTTTCGGAGCTTATATATATTTTTATATCACTACTAAAAAAAGTGCAGAAGACGCCCAGAAAACAACGACGGTAGATCAAAAAAACCGTCGTTGTGTTTTAAAAGACGATGGTAATAGAAACCCATCGTAGATACACAACTTAAACACCTACAAAGCCGGGATCCGCATGGATATTTTTTTTAAACGACGCACCAAATTAAAAAAGCATCCTCTTATTAAAAAGGTTTTATTCCGAGTTAAAATCTGACCCTAAAAACAACGACTGCAGCTATGAAGTCACCGTCGTAGAAAGTAAAGACAACGGTTTACAAAATCAGCCGCCGTGTTAACTCATAAATAAAAATTACCAAATTTTCTTAGTCAGCGACGCATAATTTCAAAGGAATCGACGTCGGTATATTACAAAAAATCCGTTGTATTAAATCAATTTACCACGACGGTAAAGATAAATTTATCGACTTTTTATTTACAATGTACTACGACGGTATTTATAACTCTACTGTCCGCAAAAGTTGTACTAACCACGAAGGTTTGTTCAATTAACGACGTATAATTTTTTTTTACCACTTCGTGGAGTTAAAAATACCGTCATATTAATTAACTTTCTACGTCTGTCATTATCTATAAACCGTCGTATTAATTTTTATAGCTTTTTTAGATTTATTTGTTGGATTTTGTTTCCTACAGCGGTAGATCAACAGTATGACAAGATTTGTGAAAACCCACGGTGGTTTATATAGAAAACCGTCGTCACAATCAAATTAAAGTGAAGTCTTACCAGAATGAACTCTGTTCCTCATCCTAATTGAAACACCAAACTCCGAGAGAAAACTTTCATTGCACGCAAAAGGTAAGCATTTCTCACTATTTTTGTTCCTGTTTTGCATGCGCATATCATTTTTGTTTTGAATATAGATTTTTTTTTATAAATCTTTTTACATTTTTTCTGGCGAAAATCATTTTACTTCTTTCCAAGTTTGATAAATTATACAGACAAAGAAGGAAAGTTTCCAAGTTTGAACACTACTCTGTTTCTTCTACTTCAACTAAATAAGACGACGGTGGCTTCTTATTTACGTGGTTAGATTTATAGACCACGACGGTTCGTTAGTTATCCTAGCGTCATGTGAAAGTTGTTCTACGTTGTTTTTTAAAATGACCGTCATTTTTTTATTTGATTGTTTATGATATATTCATCTCAGGTTTGATTTCTCTGAACTATGGTTTTTGTTTTGAAAATCTTTTTAATTTTTTTTCTGTTCAAAATCATTTTACATTTTTTCAAATTTGATAAAATACAAAGACAAAGAAAGAAAGGGTCTGGAACCACTTCTCTGTTTTTGTTTTTCATCTTATAGAGACGACGGTATCTTATTATTAGCGTCGTTTGAATTGTCAAACCACGACAATATCTTATTATTAATGTCATTTATTTTTCATCTTAAAAATACCGCCTTAATAAAGTCTTATTACGTCTTCTGTTATATTTTTGCGTCGTGTGAAAAATATTACTACATCAAAATTTTTTAAACAACGTCCTTTTTTGTAAATGAAAATCTAAAATATTTTCACCTGAAGGTCTGAATTTGGAACCACTACTCTGTTTTTTGTATTTATATCATAAGACGTCAGTGGCTTATTAATCACGTCGTTTGTATCATTTAACCACGTCGGTATTTAAGTACCATTGTTATAAATGTATTATTACGTCGATTGTTATGTTCTTGCGTCGTGTGAAATGTTATAATACGTCGTTTTTTTATAAATAGACGTCTTGTCTTTTCTTAATTAAATCTGGAATATTTTAACTTGTGGGTTTGATTTGTCTGTAACCATGGTTTATGAAGACCAAAGTAAGGGCTCTGGCTTGAAAAAAAAAATGAATGTAAGGAGCTTAAAGTTGTAAAACCTCAAGCCAAGTCCTCGAAGAAGAAGAAGTTTGTTTCATCTGCTGAGACAGAACCAGGCAGCACGACAACATTTTCTGAGGAGCCAAAGTCAAGTCGGGGTATAAATACAACGCCTCGTGTTGTGAAGAGAAAATATCAAAAAATCAAGCCAGTTGTTGAGTACAATAAAAAAGGGAAACCATGTAGCCCTGCACATACTAAGATGCAGTCCTACATTGGTGTGTTGACACGCTCCAGAGTCCCACTTGTGGACAAGAAATGGGCTAAAATCCCCAAAGGTATAAAAGAGCATATTTGGGAAGCCGTTGACATGGCTTTTGTGGTAGGTCAAGGGGGCAAGAAACTGGTGTTATCTTCTGCTGGCAAGAAATGGAAGGATTTCAACTCTACACTAATGAGGCATCATATCCTTCCATTCATCAATGAGAAGGAGAAGTTAAGACAACCCCCTAAATTATATAAATTCATAGAGAAAGAAGACTGGGATGCCTTTGTAGCTTCAAGGTTATCCGAACAATTTTTGTTTGTGCATACTGAACAAGCACATAGGAGGGAGAAACCTGAGTACAATCATCGATTGTCTCGAAAAGGATATGCTGGTTTGGAGGATCAGTTGGAGGAAACCATGCTCGGGGGTAGAAATTGATCGATCTACCTTGTGGAACATCCCGGATCCAAATGTTGCAGAGAAAGAAAAATTAATTGTAAGCCTACTCACTCTGTTTTAAATTTTTATTAAACTGTATTGGAATATTAATTAGACTTGCATGTGGAACTAACTTTCTGTTTATGCTAACTTTTTAATGTGTCTTTGTGTTAGGATGAATTGCAAAAACTAGTCTCTGAAGGCACTCTTACTGTATTTAGAAGTAATGATGTGTTGACTATGGCTTTGGGTCCCAAGCATCCAGGGAGAGTTAGAGGGGTAGGGGCTGGGATTTCCACTAGGCAATACTTCAATTTACCTAGACAATAGAGGGTAAAGTTTGCCGATCAATTAAAGGAAAGTGCAAGACTTGTCCTTCAAGAAGAGACTTTGAAGATGGAGGCTAGATCAAGAGAAGAGACTTTAAGATGGAGGCTAGAACCAAGCAATTGGTAGAAGCTGAGAGGGAAAATTTGCTGAATCAACTTTCCCAACTCTTGCCCAATTTTGATCCAAGCATGCTTAAACTGAAAACTAACCCCTGTCAAATCCAAGGTCAAGAGCAAAGTCCCAAAAATTCAATGTCGGACAAAGAAAGCTGCTCTGGGGCTCTTGATGCGAGAGCCCTACATTTTGAGGATGATATTGCCAAGGATGGGGAAAAGCAGGATGAAATGGTAACATCTATGAACTTTGAATTCTCTGTTTTTTGAAAGCCATTAGACGTCGTTATTGTGAACTACAGTCGTCAGAATTAAAAAAAACGACGGTTTATATTTACCGTCATTTGAAAATACATACCACGTCTTTTTTATTAATAAACTGTCATTTGGATTGCAATACCACGACGGTAGAAAGGATTGAGTTATTTTCGTATTTAGTTTACTTGTTTTACAAGCTATCTTCACCAACACAATCCCACTCTCTGTATCTCTCTCTCTCTCTCTCTCTCTCTCTCACTCTTTTTCTCTAAATTGCTGTTATCTGTGTTTCTGCTAAAAAAAGCTGGTTCACTCTGGAATCTGGATTTCTGAAAAATTTTATGTGATTTAGACGACGGTTTTATTCCTTACCGACGTAATAGATAAATTACCACGACGGTTTAATTTATTTACCGTCGTTTAATTTAATCTGTTTTGTCTTACCATGACGGTTTCATTTAATTTTTTTGACTTCTTGTACAATCTGTCTTATGTATATTTCTTTATTTCTTAAAACAGAAATACAGGGATGTAGAAAAGCATGTTGAAAAGGTAAATTCTCATAACTTTGCATTTTTATTGGTTTTTCAATTTTCAGACATCCGTATTTTCTTTAAACCGTCGTTTGTTTTAAACTTCACGGCAATGTTGTTTTTAATTGAATTTTTAAATTGTTGTAAAAGCTTTCTTATAGATCTCTCTTTATTTATTAAAACAGAAATCCAGTGTTGGAGAAAAGCAATTTGAAAAGGTAAATTCATTATCTATGAATTTTGCATTTGAATTAGACGTCGGATTTTTTTATACGACGTAATAAATTCTGCACCATGACGGTTTTGTTTACCGTCGTTTAAATTCTTTTCAGACGACGGTATTTTCTGTAAACCGTCGTGTGTAGGTAATTACCACGACACTTTATGTTGGTTTATTTCTTAAAACAGAATATTGAAGTACCAGATTACTCAAAGCTAGACTTGTCATCTTCTTTACAAGCCCTTTGTCGTTATGCGGAAACAACACTAAAGGTTCAGGAGAAGATTTTGACTTTTACAATTGAGAATGAGGTGTTTGGTGAAGATCGTAATACCTTCATCTTGATTGAAGATATTACACAGTTTGCAGGCATGGAAGAAATCGGGGCTACTGTGGTTGCAGTATATATGAGGTTTGTCCTTATCAAATTTTCATTTTACACTCTCCTTTCTGTTGAAAAAAAAAACACTCATGGGATCAGTTTTAGGTGCCTATTTGATATTTTGAAAGCTACAAATATGGTGAACATGGTTGGCCTTATCGACCCAGCTCAAGTTAGTGCCAACTCTGGGACATTAACTGGCAGATCACGTGTGGTAACCAATCGGCTTCAAAAGACAGATGGTGAACAGATTTTCTTCATGCCTTACAATCCAAGGTTAGTCCCCTTAATAGGATTTTGTTTCTATGATACAGTGCATATAAACAGATTTTCTTTAACCTTTATATTTATTTTGTGCATCCGTTATTGGGTCTTGATCAAAGAAGGAGACTGTGTATTTTATGGATCCACTACCCGGAAATCGAGTTGTTGATGAGGAGTGCAAAAACATAGTGAACAGTGCTCTCAAAATGTATAATTCACACATAGGCAGACAAGGCCGTAAATCACCTATTTGGAAAACTCTACAAGGCACACCAAAGCAACCTAGCAGTGTAGAGTGTGGCTATTATGTCATACGCTTTATGAGAGACATCATCATGGATCCTGCCCTGGAGTTTGAGAAGATGGTAAACAAAAAATGTTCAGATTTATTTTATGTGGTTTTTTGTATGAACAACGACGGTAAATGCAAAATACCATCATTGCATCGATATATTACGTCGGTTATTGAATTTCTGTGTATTTATAAAATCTAAATAATCATTGTTTATGGATTGCAGTTTGAGAAGGGAAAAGATCAAGCGCCATACCCCCAAGAAGCAATTGATGAAGTGAGGAAAGAATGGGCAGAGTAATTACAAACGGCGGAAAATAAAAACCATCGTTGTGATGCAATTATAACGACTAAAATGAACTACAACGACGTCAAATGTTATTTCAAAAACAGAAAATGCAAAGTTATGAGAATTTATCATTTCATCTTGCTTTTCTCCATCCCTGGATTTTTGTTTTAAGAAATAAAGAAAGATAAATAAGAAAGCTTGTACAAAAAGTTAAAAATTTCACTAAACAAAATAAACTGCCGTGGTAATTCAATACACATGACGGTTTATGGAAAATACCATCATTTTAAAAGAATATAAACGACGGTAAATAAACATCGTCATGGTATATAATTTATTACATCGGTTAACAACATAGCCGACGTCTAATTCAATTAAAAGTTCATTGAAATTCAAATTTCAGAGTAAAAAAAAGCTTGCTTCACCATAAATACAGTTAACAACAATTGCATTTGAAGAGAGAGAGAGAGAGGGATTGAGTGAGTGAAGAAAGATTGAAAAACTAGTAACTAAATACGTCACTAACTCAATCCTATATACCGTTGTGGTATTTAAACTTAACGACAGTTTATTAATAAAAACCGTCGTTGTGAGATTCTTCTAACGACTTAAATGAAAACAACGATGTCAAATGTTATGTCAAAAACAGAAAAATGCAAAGTTCTGAGAATTTGACATTTCATCTTGCTTTTCTCCATCCCTAAATTTCTGTTTTAAGAAATAAAGAAAGATATATAAGACAACTTTTACAACAAGTTAAAAAAATTAAACTAAACCGTTGTGGTAAGGGGAAACAGAAGATGGTTCCTAAGAAAAAGCGACGTTTAAAACAATTTACACGATGGTAAATAAAAAACGTCGTGGCGTAGAATCTATTACTTCGGAAAACAAGAAAACCGTCGTCTCAATCAAAATAAAACTTTACAGATACGCAGATTCCAAAGTGAACCAACCTTCTTTAGCAAAAATACAGATAACAACAATAGCAGAGAGAGAGAGAGAGAGAGAGAGAGAGAGAGAGAGAGAGAGAGAGAGAGAGAGAGAGAGAGAGAGAGATACAGAGTGTGGGATTGAGTCAGTGAAGATAGCTTGTAAAACAAGTAAACTAAATATGACAGTAACTCAATCCTTTCCACCGTCGTGGAATTGCAATCCCAACGACGATTTATTAATAAAAAAGATGTGGTATGTCTTTTCAAACTGTGGTAAATATAAACCGTCGTTGTGTTGTACTTATAACGATTGTAATTAACAATAATGACGTCTAATGGATTTCAAAAAACATAATATGCAAAGTTTAGAGATGTTACCATTTCATCTTGCTTTTCTCCATCCTTGGCATTATCATTCTCAAAATTTAGGGCTCTCACATCAAGCGCCCCAGAGCAGCTTGCTTTGTCCGACATTGGATTTTTGGGACTTTTCTCTTGACCTTGGATTTAACAGGGATTAGTTTTCAGTTTGAGCATGCTTGGATCAAAATTGGGCAACAGTTGGCGCAGCTGATTCAGCAAATTTTCCCTCTCAGCTTCTACCAATTGCTTGGTTCTAGCCTCCATCTTCAAAGTCTCTTCTTTAAGGACAAGTCTTACACTTTCCTTTAATTGATGGGCAAACTTTACCCTCTGTTGTCTAGGTAAATTGAAGTATTGCCTAGTGGAAATCCCAGCCCCTACCCCTCTAACTCTCATTGGATGCTCTGGACCCAAAGCCATAGTCAACACATCATTACTGCCAAAGATAGTAAGAGTGCATTCAGAGACTTGTTTTTGCAATTCATCCTAACACAAAGACACATTAAAAAGTCAACAAAAACATAAAGTTAGTTCCACATGCAAGTCTAATTAAAATTCCAATACAGTTTAATAAAAATTTAAAACAGAATGAGTGAATTTAGGCTTACAATTAATTTTGCTTTCTCTACAACCTTTGGATCGGGGATGTTACCGTGTTCGTCTTTTCTAGCTTTCTTCCATAAGGTAGATCGATTAATTTCTACCCTGGGCATGGTTTCCTCCGAATCATCCTCCAAACCAGCATATCCTTTTCGAGACAATCGATGATTGTACTTGCATTTCTCCCTCCTCTGTGCTTGTTCAGTATGCACAGACACAAATTGTTCGGATAAGCTTGAAGCTACAAAGGCATCCCAGTATGCTTTCTCTATGAATTTATATAGTTCAAGGGGTTGTCTTAACTTCTCCTTCTCATTGATGAATGGAAGGATATGATGCCTCGTTAGTGTAGACTTGAAATCCTTCCATTTCTTACCAGCAGATGATAACACCATTTTCTTCCCCCTTGACCTACCACATAAGCCATGTCAACGGCTTCCCAAATCTGTTCCTTTATATTCTTGGGGATTTTAGTCCATAATTGGGACTCTAGAGC
Organism: Prunus kanzakura; assembly: GCA_020521455.1. NCBI lineage: Eukaryota > Viridiplantae > Streptophyta > Magnoliopsida > Rosales > Rosaceae > Prunus > Prunus kanzakura. The sequence goes on along the minus strand of BPUM01000817.1, from coordinate 1,063,442 downwards.
GTGCCAACACACCAATGTAGGACTGCATCTCAGTATGTGCAGTGCCATATGGTTTCCCCATTATATTGTACTCAATAACTGGCTTGATTTTCTGATATTTTCTCTTCACAACACGGGGCATTCTGTTTATACCTCGACTTGACTTTGGCTCCTCAGAAAATGTTGTCGTGCTGCCTGGTTCTGTCTCAGCAGATGAAACAAACTTCATCTTCTTTGAGGACTTGGTTTGAGGTTTTGAAACTTTAAGCTCCTTACATTGATTGTTTTTCAAGCTAGAATCCTTCCTTTGCGCTTGAGAAACTATGGTTACAGACAAATCAAACCAGCAAGTGAAAATATTTTAGATGTAACTAAGAAAAAACACAAGGGTTATTTATAAAAAAACGACGTATTATCAAACCTGCAAAAAGCAGACGTATTTTAGACGTCTCTATTTTCCTAACACCGTCATTTAATTTTGTCAATGTTTTCATTTTTTGCTCTTTATATAGTAATTAGAAGTCGGTTTGTATTTTCGTACGATGTTGTACATATTAAAGAAGTCCGTTATTTACCGTTGTTGTTTTACGTATCAAAAGATGGCGGTCGATTTCACGACGGTTTGAAAACCTTCTAGACGATGATGGATTCCCATTGTCTATTTCAATTTTTGTAGTAGTGGTTGGATTTCACTCAAAACTCACCAAATGACTCCTCCCACCATATTATGATGTTGCCCAAGTTTTGGGCTCGATCAGAATTCAATAGGACAAAGAAATTGGACACTTCAAGTTCATACCGTGAATGGAGTGGTTGATGTATTGCATAGTTCTTTAAAGATTGGATTTAACTAAAAACACACCAATTCACTCCTCCCACCATATTATGATGTTGCCCAAGTTTTGGGCTCAATCCGAAATCAATAGGTCAAAGAAATTGGACACTTGAAGTCCCTACGAAGTTCGTGCCGTAATTGTTGTGGTTGGTGTATTGCATAGGTTTAGAGGTTGGATTTCCCTCAAAACTCACCAAATGACTCCTCCCCCCATATTACGATGTTGCCTAAGTTTTAGGCTCGATCCGAAATCAATAGGTGATAGAAATTTGACACTTCAAGTTCTTACGAAGTTCGTACCGTAAATGGAGTGGTTGATGTATTACATAGTTTTAGTGACTGGATTTCACTCAAGACACAACAAATGACTCCTACCACGATATTATGATGTTGCCCAAGTTTTGGGCTCAACCCGAAGTCAATAGGTCAAAGAAATTGGGCCTTTCAAGTTCGTAAAAAGTTCGTACCGTAATTGGAGTGGTTGGTGTATTGCATAGTTTTAGCGGTTGGATTTCACTCAAAACTCACCAAATGACTCCTCCCACCATATTATGATGTTGTCCAAGTTTTGGGCTTTATCCTACGTCAATAGGTCAATGAAATTGGACCCTTCAAGTTCGTACGAAGTTCGTACTATAAATGGAGTGGTTGATGTGTTGCATAGTTTTCGCAATTCGATTTCACTCAAATCTCACCAAATGACTCCTCCCACAATATTACGATTTTGCCCAAGTTTTGGGCTCAATCCGAAATCAATAGTTCAAAGAAATTGGACACTTCAAGTGCGTACGAAGTTTGTATAGTAAATGGATTGGTTGGTGTATTGCATTGTTTTAGCAATTGGATTTCAGTCAAAACTCACCAAAAGACTCCTCCCACCATATTATGATGTTGCCCCAGTTTTGGTCTCGATCCGAATTCAATACGTCATTGAAATTGGACACTTCAAGTTCGTATGAATTTTGTTTCGTAATTGGAGTGGTTGGTGTATTGCGTAGTTTTAGCAGTTGGATTTGACTCATAACTCACCAAATGAATCCTCCCACCATGTTAGGTCATTGCCCAAGTTTTGGGCTCGATCCGAATAAATAGTTCCGAATATTGGACACTTCAAGTTCGTACGAAGTTCATACTGTACATGGATTGCATGATGTATTGCATGGTTTTAGCAATTGAATTTCACTCAGAACTCACCAAACGACTCCTCCCATCGTTTGATGATGTTGCCCAAATTTTGGGCTCGATATTAAATCAAAAGGTCAAAGAAATTGGACACTCCAAGTTCGTACGAAGTTCGTACTGTGAATGCAGTGGTTGGTGTATTGCATAGTTTTAGCGATTGGATTTCTCTCAAAACTCACCAAATGACTACACCCACCATATTATGATAAAGCCCAAGTTTTGGCCCTAATCCGAAATCAATAGGTCAAAGAAATTGGACACTTCAAGTCCGTACGAAGTTCGTGCCTTAATAGGAGGGGTTGGTGAATTGCATAGTTTTAGCAGTTGGATTTCCCTCAAAACTCACCAAATGACTCCTCCCACCATATTACGATGTTGCACAAGTTTTTCGCTCAATCCAAAATCGATAGTTCCAAAAAATTGGACACTTCAAGTTCGTACGAAGTTCATACTATAAATGGACTACTTGGTGTATTGCATAGTTTTAGCGATTGGATTTCACTCAAAACTCACCAAAAGACTACTCCCACCTATTATGATGTTGCCCAAGTTTTGGACACTATCCAAAATCAATATGTCAAAGAAATTGAACACTTCAAGTCCGTACGAAGTTCGTGCCGTAATTGGAGTGGTTGGTGTATTGCATAATTTTAGAGGATGGATTTCCCTCTAAACTCCCCAAATGACTCCTCCCACCATATTACGATGTTGCCCAAGTTATGGACACTATCCGAAATCAATCGGTCAAAGAAATTGGACACTTCAGGTCCGTCCGAAGTTTGTATCGTTAATGGAGTGGTTGATGTACTGCATAGTTTTAGCGATTGAATTTCACTCAAAACTCACCAAATGAGTCCTCCGACCATATTATGATGTTGCCCAAGTTTTGGGCTCGATCCGAAATCAATATGTCAAAGAAATGGGACACTTCAAATTCGTACAAAGTTCGTGCCGTAATTGGAGTGGTTGGTGTGTTGCATAGTTTTAACTGTTGGATTTCTCTCAAAACTCGCCAAATGACTTCTCCCACCATATTATGATAAAGCCCAAGTTTTGGGCTCGATCCGAAGTCAATATGTCAAAGAAATGGGACACTTCAAGTTTGTACGAAGTTCGTGCTGCAATTGGAGTGGTTAGTGTATTGCGTAGTTTTAGAGGTTGGATTTCCCTCAAAACTCACCAAACGATTCCTCCCACCATAATACGATGTTGCCCAAGTTTTGGACTCAATACGAAATCAATCGGTCAAAGAAATTGGACACTTCAAGTTCGTACGAAGTTCATACCGTAAATGGAGTGGTTAATGTACTGCATAGTTTTAGTGATTGGATTTCACTCAAAACTCCCCAAAAGACTACTCCCACCTATTATGATGTTGCCCAAGTTTTGGACACTATCTAAAATCAATATGTCAAAGAAATTGAACACTTCAAGTCCGTACGAAGTTCGTGCCGTAATTGGAGTGGTTGGTGTATTGCATAATTTTAGAGGATGGATTTCCCTCTAAACTCCCCAAATGACTCCTCCCACCATATTACGATGTTGCCCAAGTTATGGACACTATCCGAAATCAATCGGTCAAAGAAATTGGACACTTCAGGTCCGTCCGAAGTTTGTATCGTTAATGGAGTGGTTGATGTACTGCATAGTTTTAGCGATTGAATTTCACTCAAAACTCACCAAATGAGTCCTCCGACCATATTATGATGTTGCCCAAGTTTTGGGCTCGATCCGAATTCAGTAGGTCAAAGAAATTGCACACTTCAAATCCATACGAGGTTCGTACTACAATTGGAGTGGTTGGTGTATTGCTTAGTTTTAGGAGTTGAATTTCACTCAAAACTCACCAAATGAATGCTCCCACCATATTACGATGTTGCCCAAGTTTTGGGCTCGATCCGAAATCAATAGTTCTAAAAAATTGGACACTTCAAGTTCGTACAAAGTTCGTAAGGTAAAATGGATTCCTTGGTGTATTGCATGGTTTTAGTGATTGGATTTCACTCTGAACTCACCATACGACTCCTCCCATTGTAATATGATGTTGCCCAAGTTTTGGGATCAATATTAAATCAAAAGGTCAAGGAAATTGGATACTTCAAGTTCGTACGAAGTTCGTACTGTAAATGGAGTGGTTGGTGTATTGCTTAGTTTTAGCGATTGGATTTATCTCAAAACCCACCAAATAACAACACCCCCATATTATGATAAAGCCCAAGTTTTGGGCTCAATCCGAAATCAATAGGTCAAAGAAATTGGACACTTGAAGTCTGTACGAAGTTCGTGCCGTAATTGGAGTGGTTAGTGTATTGCATAGTTTTAGCGGTTGGATTTCCCTTAAAACTCACCAAATGACTTCTTCCACCATATTATAATGTTGCCTCAAGTTCGTACGAAGTTCTTACTGCAAAGGGACTGCTTGGTGTAGTGCGTAGTTTTAGCGATTAGATTTCACTCAAAACTCACCAAACGACTCCTCCCATCGTATTACGATGTTGCCCAATTTTTGGGCTCGATCTGAAATCAGAAGGTCAAAAAAATTGGACACTTCAAGTTCGTACTGGACATGGAGTGGTTAGTGTATTGTATAATTTTAGCAATTGGATTTTTCTCAAAACTCACCAAATGACTCATCCCACCACATTATGGTAAAGCCCAAGTTTTGGGCTCGATCCGAAATCAATAGTTCCAAAAAATTGGAGACTTCAAGTTTGTACGAAGTTCGTACTGTAAATGGATTGCTTGGTGTATTGCATAGAAATTGGAAACTTCAAGTTCGTACAATCTGGACCATTTTAGATACACTGGACCATTTTGTCTTCATGCTCTCTTATTTGTCCTTACATGGTAAAGCCCCTTTTTAATATAGGTGATCATCATTAGAGCCCCTATGCTCCCACCTTTAATTTTTTTTTGCAGAGAGTAAAATGAAAGCTTAGATGTTAATACATTTGAAGTTTTCTAGAAAAGAGAGTAAGCTTTAACTCTCGCTCCTCTCACATCTCTTCTTCTCCTCCTCTTCCTATATTTTCTTCTTATATCCTCTCTGCATCTCTAGGTTCGATTAGTGAACCCATTTTAGTGGTGGTTCGATGGATGTGGTTGTGGTGGTTGATAGATTCACCGATCAAAATTCCTAGTTATAAAAGATCTCCAAAAAATAAAAAAATTTAGCCCAACTCTAGAAAAATTCATGGTTCCACTATTGAGTCTAAACTAATCTAATTTACAGGGAGGAAAATCGAATTCGGAAGCAAGAGTAAGGACACACTGCCTTAACCAACTAGCCTAAACCAATAAAAATTTTAACACTAAAGCTTATGCTTATTGGATGGATCTAATTTTTAATTTCCAATCTTTTTTTAGAGTCACCATTATTTATGAGGGCTACAATCCTACTACATTTTATATGCCTAAGCCCTAATGTCGTATATCTTCCACATGTATGCCTTGTGATCAACGTGGTGATTATTAACATTGTAGAAAAGATAATTACTAATTATAATATGGTGATTGATGGGGAAGTAGGAATTTATAAGTTATAGTACTAGTACAAAATGAAGATGGAAGTATGATACAGATTTTGTGTTCTTGAGATCTTGGGGATTTTGATTTTGATATTAAATTTGGTGAAATTTAGTGAATTGGATGAACTGTGAGGAATATTTTTTGAGATTTTGCAGTGTAATTGATATTAGGATTGAAATTGGAAGAGGAAATGGAATTTGGCCTGGGAATTCACTGAATTCGCACCAGGGACCTGTTTGCAAAGTATTATTCAGTTTTTGGGGCAGTTTTATAATTTCTTGAAGTGTACGCATCAAAAGCTTGGAGACATATTTCTAATTTTCAAAAATGTTTAGACATTAAGGTAAGTTCGGTAAAGCAAACGTCCTTAGAGCATCCGCAATGGGCTCCCTAAACCACCTCCTTAGACAAATTTTAGGGAGGAATTGTAAAAATGCAACTCCAACCATGCTCCCTATCCACCTTCTAAAATAGGGAGTCCTCTAGAAGCTCCTAAATCTGAGGAGAGAGAAAGTACTCCTAGTGGCTCCCTATAATTTAATGCAGCCTTATTTAATAAGTATTTCAAACCTTTATTTAATGCTAACTATTTTTTATTTTATTTTTTAATAGAGATAGACCAATCAAAAAAGAGTTATAGCATTTATGACTCTCCAAATTATGGAGTATGGTTGGAGTTGAAATTTTTTAGAGAGCTCCTAAAATAGCTTTCTTATATTTTTAGCTAAATTTTAGCTAAGAAATAGAGAGTATCATTGCGGATGCTCTTAATGAAGTTGGAATAGAGTTAAAGCAGAACATAAGGAAACGTAGATATAAAGAAATTGGATAGAATTGAGTTACTTATTTACGGACAAATGGTAACACTTTTTATTGTTGTTCTAGGGACTTCAGTTACCATGATACTTATGATTAGAGGTGTAAATTGGATTGGAAAATTTGATTCTGACCAATTTTAGTCCGAAATTTTTCAAAAAAATCTGACTCCGATACCTATGATATCCGAAACTGTTGAAATTCGAAATTTCTGATAAAATTCGGATCGGAATCGGAATGATTCTATAAATTCCGAAAATTCCGAAGTTCTCCAAACCCATTCCGATCCAATTTTTACGATATTTTCCGAAAAATTCGGAGTTTATAATAATATTTTATTATTATACTTTTAATTACATTGTTTTTAATTTATAGGTTGTATATATGCGTCATTTATTATTTTTTATATTTAAGTACCTACATACAAATATTCATATATACATGAATACTAAACATAAGAGTATATATTACTTTAGGACTGTATACTAAACATTCATATATGCTAAACATTGGAGTATATTAATTTATAAGACTATTCACACAAAAAATATATAGTCTTTTTTTTTCTCTAAAATAATAAACTATATAAATTTTCCAATATGTTTGTTTTAATATAACAAAAAGGCATATATATATAATGTATGTTTATATCCAAAAGTACTACATGTATAGCAAATGTACATAGAATACCATTTCATTTTGTATTCTATGATTGTGTAGCTAGTCATAATTGTAGCTAGGTTCCTTTGATTAGTACTACTTTGGAATATTGAATTATATTAGTTTGGTATGGTTTGATTTCTCCTATGATTTTAACTCAAATTGAATTAAATTATACCACTAAAAGATTTATTAAATTGATAATGGTTTAGGGGATAATGTGTTCCAAACTAGACCACACCACATCTCATTGATCATGGTTTAGAGGGTAATTTCAGTTTGTTATTTTGGAATATTGAAATTATGTTAGTTTTCTATGGTTTCATTTCTCCTCTGATTTTAACTCAAATTGAATCAAATTGTATCAGTAAAAGATTTATTAAATTGATCATGGTTTAGGGGATAAAAGTGTTTCAAACTAGACCACCACTTCTCATTGATCATGGTTCAGAGGGTAATTTCAGTATGTTATTTTGGAATATTGAATTATGTTAGGTTTCTATGGTTTGATTTCTCCTATAGCCATGGTGTCTGGTCCTAACCTTCACTACTACAAAAAACGAAATAGACGACGGGGATCCACCGTCGTTGTAATGCTTTGAAAACCGTCGTTAAATCGACCGCCATCTATTTGGGTGTCAAACTACGACGGCTTTTCACCATCGTTGTTTATCTGTAAAGACGACGGTTTTTAAAGAAAATCGTCGTTATTTAGAGGTAAAGATCGTTAATTATAGAAGGAAAGACGACGGTTTTTAAAAAAGGGTCGTCTATTGTATGTAAAGATGACGGTTTTTTATGAAAACCGTCGTGGATTGTTTGTAAAGACGACGGTTGTTTTATAAAAAACCGTCATCTTTACATACAATAGACGACCCTTTTTTAAAAAAAAACCGTCATCTTTACATATAATAGATGACCCTTTTTAAAAAAAAAAAACCGTCATCTTTACATATAATAGACGACCCTTTTTTTTAAAAAACCATCATCTTTACCTATAATAGACGACCTTTTTTTATAAAAATCGTCGTTAATTATCTGTAAAGACCATGATTTATTATAAAAAAAACCGTCGTCTAATAAGTTCCCAAACTGCTACATTTTAGTTCTTTTTTATTTCCTATGATGCTATACAACAATTTTAACTAGAAAACCAACCATAATGCTTCATTAATGAATATATACACTCAAAAATAGTTTCTTTCATAAAACTTGAAGATTCAATAGTTATTACATAGTTAACCAATCTTTATTCTACAACGAACATAATTCCTAACAAGACCTACGTACGCCTAATCCAAGCCTTCCTCATCCAAACATACAAATGATGCACAACTGAAGTCTCCTCCATCATCCCTGTAAATAAATCAAAATGACAAAGAGATAAAAAAAAGCTAAGATTATAAACAAAAAAAATTAGGTGGAAGAGAAATTTTACCATTGGACCATATTTCCATAGAAAACTTCTAAAATGAGCATAAAAAAGACCATCGAGAACCTACAAAAGGAAAAATATATAAATAAAATGATGGTGAAAAGAGAAGGTAACAAATTTTCAACAACAAAAAAACATACGACTCACATAGAAAACCTGCAAAAGAAAAAGTTATAAATTTGCAAGCTTCGTCCTCATCTCCTGACAACCAAATCAGAAAATCCAAAAAGAAATCAGAAATATAAAAAAATATGTAAACAAACCAGACAAATCAAGAGAGACAAAATCTGAAATTAGGGAGACAAAGAACATACCAGAAACGCAAAGAGACTAATCTAGAATTCACTAGCAAGATATAGAAGGGTATTGAGAGATTAGGTGACTTTCAAATCAAACCTTTCAACCAACTTTGATTCTCAAATACAGAACCTCCCTCTACATCTTATGGATCTGCGAAGACCTCAATCTCTCAACTCCTTCATTGATATCGATTTTTTGATGATTTTGTAGAGAGTTTCATGAGGGTGTTTTAGAGAGTGCAGGAGGGTTTCAAGGAGGGAGAGATAAGGTTTTCAGAGACGGGGGAAAATCTGAAAATTTGTCGAGCGCGAATTCACTTAAGTAGCCTTTTTTTAGCGTGTTTTAAAAGACGACGCTTGTTAATGAGAGATAAGGTTCTCAAAGACGGGTGAAAATTTGAAAATTTTTCGAGCGCAAATTCACTTAAGCGGCCATTTTTTAGCGTTTTTTAAAAGACAACGCTTTTTTTTGAAAAACCGTCATCTTTACATATAATAGACGACGGTTTTTTTTTATAAAAAGCGTCATCTTTACATATAATAGACGACCCTTTTTTAAAAAAAAACCCGTCATCTTTACTTCATAATAGATAACCCTTTTTAAAAAAACCGGTCATCTTTACATATAATAGACGACCCTTTTAAAAAAAAAACTGTCATCTTTACTTCATAATAGACGACCCTTTTAAAAAAAAAACCGTCATCTTTACATATAATAGACGACTCATTTTTAAAAAAACCGTCATCTTTACTTCATATTAGACGACCCCTTTTAAAAAAAAACCGTCATCTTTACATATAATAGACGACAGTTCTTTCAAAACAACCATGTCTTTACCAAAAAAAGGACACTTGATTTTTAAAAGACGACGCTTGTCATACCTGCTGTCGTTGTTTTTTGGTCAGATTTTAACTCTGAAGAAAACCTTTTTAATAAGACGACGCTTTTTGATTTGTGTGCGTCGTTATAAAAAAATATTCAACAGTACCTCCGTTTTTTAGTTGTTTAAGTCACTTATCCACGACGGTTTTTTGTTACCGTCGTCTTTTTTAACACAATGACGGTTTTTTCTTCTACCGTCGTCTTTTTCTGGTCGTCTTTTTCACTTTTTGTAGTAGTGCTTATTCGTAATTCCCTAATTAGATCCTTTGTTGTCGAACCTAAATTAAGCATTAGAAATCCATTAAGCATAGTGTTTGTACCATATCTGACCCTCCACTCATCCAGTGACGCGTGGATCAGAGAAACTCCCCAAATGCCCAAGGCTCAGAACAATCGTCATCGGCCACCGATGATATTGTCTCAAAGCAGCAAACGGTCGCTGCAGGTCCAGCAGAGTCTGCAATCGGTACAACCTACCGATTCTGCAGAATCAACCTCGAAGCACCCGCCCGAAATATCTAAAGACTCGTGTCAACCTCATAGGGCCCTCCCACGAGTCCCACATTGAAATAAAGTACTAAGGGCATACAAAATGCCCTCTATAAATAGGCCCCTTCACTACAATACAGGGGTAAGACTTTTCAGCTTGACTTTTATGCTAAATATATTGTCAACAGCAAATGCTCTTAAAAAACAAACTTACTTTGGCATCGGAGGGTCTTAGGCTGGTTCCACACCGGTTCCATAGACCTAACGAGTCTCGGCTTCCTTCTATTCAGGATCAGCATCCAAGGACAGGAAGAATCTGCATCTAACACTCAATCGATCTACTAGATCGTCCACATCACTTGTAAGTTGCACTCATCTCTATCTGTTCAGTTTTAGTGCCAACACATAGAATAATGTTTTAAATTACAACCAAGCATGTATCTAATCCCTATTGTCGAAAGTCCATACATACTTTTCCTATTCATAGTTCAATTCGAATTTTGACATATGGTGTTTGCTCTTAATTCCAACCAAAATAGCTAACATATAAGTTTTAATGGTGATCAATCATTCAAACAAGCATATTAACTTATAAGCATAATGAATAAGAACAAGAACTGTAATTGAAACTTGGAAACTAATCAAACTTGAAACTTAAAATAAGAAATTACGTGATAATGAAAAAGAAAGTACAACTAAGAAAAACGAAAAGGAAAATGTAGTAAAAGGGTTTTGTTACAACAATTGAGAACTTAAAAGAAAAACTAAGAGATTTGAGGGAGAGAAGGGAGAGGAGCTCTAGAGAGATGTTTGATAGTGATGGGCATATTTTATATTATATATTTAACTCCATTCTTAGTATATTTTGGTTAATATTTTGGAAGAATTTTGATACTTTGAATTATATTTCCAATATAGGACTTTCGACTTCCTCTAGAGAAAAACATGATCAAATGAACGAAATTTGGAGTAATACCAATTGGAGGACGTTCATGAGTCACTTAGCTTGATCGTGTCAACATTTCATATTTTTCTACCAAGCGGTTATTCTCTGGCGATAAAATAAAGGAGCAGTGTGCAGTGCTGGAATAGTGACGTTGTGGGATTTTATGGAGTTTTTGGAGCCTGAGATGACCTCAGATGGGTTCGTGACCTTCTGGAGAAGTGTTCAAAACGTTTTTATCTTTAAAACAAGCTATCTTGGGCTGGATTTGGAGGAGATTTGAGACCAAAACGTGGCTGGGCAGATTGTGGGCAGATTCTCCTAATCCAATTTGGATTTTATATCCTAGTTTTATTTTATTTTAACCTAGTTTCCTTGTGGGGATTGGGCAGCTAGGTTTTAGGAGGTATTTAAGTTATTTTTCACAGAAAATAGGGGACTTCTCTTTTGGCTTTTGAACATGACTTTTGCTAGGGTTTTTGAAGAACTTCTACTTCAAGGTGTTTTCGATCTTTGTTATTTTAATGAAGAACTTGATGATTTTAATTATGAACATGCGTAACTAACTCTCTTTTGCTAGGGTGAGGCCACGAGCCTTAGCAAGAATATGTAGTTTCTATCTAATTTGCTTATGATTATATGCATGCAGGTTTTCGAATTATTCATCACTGTGTTAAACTATCTAAGTGTCTTGATGCTTGATCACCATTAGGATGTTTAGAAAAGTAATTTGATGCAGTTTTGGTCGGAGGTCGGTCCCTGAAATTGACGAAGGCTTCTTGTGATTAATATGTGCAAGTTCCTTAGGATGAATACCATGTCTTAAGGGTTGCATGGTTTTTCAAAAGGTTTCACAGAACTTAATGAGTCATGTATGTTTAGATTTGATCTGAATACCACAAACGGATTGCATGTGTGATATACGCTCTATGTTGGGGGTCCAAGTAGGCATATATTAGGAATACCTAACCTTCAAAATATGCATGTATAGGTCATAAGTAATTGGGAGAACTATATAGAATTGTTAAGGTGACGGCGGATCCCTAGTGCTTTCTTAATTTGATTTCTAAAAACACAACTGTTTCTCTTGCCCTTAGTTTTAAGCTTGCATATTGCCTTATTTTTATTAGTTAAATTCGTTTTAATTTAAAGTCTTCAAATCAAACATCTCAAATTTCTCTTTTACAATAATTAATCAGAATTGGGTTTGATACGAGTTATTTAATAATCTCTGCGGAGAACGACCTTGCGAGAATCATTTATACTACAACAACCTTGTCACTATTTATAGGCCTAAGGGAAGTAAAAATTTGATTTGAGTATTGTCTCCACCTACAACACCCAATTCATCAACTTTACCTAACTTCCCTACCAAAAACAATTAGCTCATGCATGACAATGCGTTGCAGTCTGCTTGTAGACTCGTTTTGGGCTTGTTCCTCCATTGATAAAATTCTGGGAAAATATGGGTCTTGAAGCTATTTGTCTTATCTTTCAAACTATATAGAATTGTTAAGGTGACGGCCGATCCCTAGTGCTTTCTTAATTTGATTTCTAAAAACACAACTGTTTCTCTTGCCCTTAGTTTTAAGCTTGCATATTGCCTTATTTTTATTAGTTAAATTCGTTTTAATTTAAAGTCTTCAAATCAAACATCTCAAATTTCTCTTTTACAATAATTAATCAGAATTGGGTTTGATACGAGTTATTTAATAATCTCTGCGGAGAACGACCTTGCGAGAATCATTTATACTACAATAACCTTGTCACTATTTATAGGCCTAAGGGAAGTAAAAATCTGATTTGAGTATTGTCTCCACCTACAACACCCAATTCATCAACTTTACCTAACTTCCCTACCAAAAACAATTAGCTCATGCATGAAAATGCGTTGCAGTCTGCTTGTAGACTCGTTTTGGGCTTGTTCCTCTATTGATAAAATTCTGGGAAAATATGGGTCTTGAAGCTATTTGTCTTATCTTTCAAACTATATAGAATTGTTAAGGTGACGGCGGATCCCTAGTGCTTTCTTAATTTGATTTCTAAAAACACAACTGTTTCTCTTGCCCTTAGTTCTAAGCTTGCATATTGCCTTATTTTTATTAGTTAAATTCGTTTTAATTTAAAGTCTTCAAATCAAACATCTCAAATTTCTCTTTTACAATAATTAATCAGAATTGGGTTTGATACGAGTTATTTAATAATCTCTGCGGAGAACGACCTTGCGAGAATCATTTATACTACAACAACCTTGTCACTATTTATAGGCCTAAGGGAAGTAAAAATCTGATTTGAGTATTGTCTCCACCTACAACACCCAATTCATCAACTTTACCTAACTTCCCTACCAAAAACAATTAGCTCATGCATGACAATGCGTTGCAGTCTGCTTGTAGACTCGTTTTGGGCTTGTTCCTCCATTGATAAAATTCTGGGAAAATATGGGTCTTGAAGCTATTTGTCTTATCTTTCAAACTATATATAGTCCAGCTCAAGGAAAAATCGTAAAGGCATTCAAATATAATTTTTGGCACAGTAACGAAGATGCTGCCAAATTTCACTTTAAATTGCCAAAACTTGCATAACTTCCTCTAGAAGACTCGGAATCATGAATTGTAAAATGTTCCAGAAACTAAACTTCCACATCTTTCCAATGGTGTATGGTTCATTAGTTGGTTCTTCCTGAGCACATACAGTCCAGTCTGTGAAATTGACTAATGTACAGACACAATTTTGAGCTAACTTGACTATAAAATGCATTAAATGAGTTTTAAAGCTTAATACACTGAAACAAACACACAAATTTTTTTTTTAAAAAAACAAGTTTAACTAAAAAAACATAATGAAATCATAAATTAGAAAAATTAAAAAGTTATATACAATTATACACTGATCACTTACTAAACGTGGCTTGTCTCAATTAGACCCCAAATGCATGACACTAAAAAGGATATCATCTGTCCCATCCCATATTCACCTACTTGCTTTAAACATGGCTTGTCTGAATTGGACCCCAAATGCATGCCACCTGACAAAGAAAACGTTTTTTTTTCCTTTCTTAAAGCAACCTAGAATAGTACTTGGATTTGCACAAAGAAAAAACAACAAAAAGTTCTGACATCAGGCACCTCAGTACTTGACCGCGTGGGTGTTGTCGTCCTTCCCTTCTATATCTCCCAACGACCAAGAGAATCATATCTCTTCAAAATAATAGCCTTCATCTCTTGAAAAACGAAACAGCAATTCGATTTACTAAAGATCCAAAAGAAGCAAAGAAGTCTGGCTTAGCTGGAAACCATGGAAAATCTGAGGTATAGAATTATTTTTAAAAAGCTTTAGATGAGAAAACTGGAAAATACAAGCTTTAGATTTCTCAGGCCCCACCAAAAACATTGCAACATCTTCAGTGGAAGATCTCTTGAGCTTGTCATATTAGATTGGAGAGCGTATAGATATATACCAAAATCGAAAGGTAAACTTGTTATATTTGCTGAAAGTTGTACAGCACATGACTTTTGTAGAAGGGAGCTATTGAACATCATGTTGTTTTGTGGAGTGGAGCTACTGCAATAGAAGAATCCATAAGCCGTTTCACGACCACAAATATTATTAAATTTACAAACATGCTCCAACCAACAAACTACTTTTCGGTCCACAGCAAAAAAGTACCACAAGGCTCCGAATAGCTGAAAAGGACCGTACATAGTTAATAATCAAGGTGCCGTTAAACCTGTTGACACCATAACTGACCAAGCAACTAGAAGAAACCATAGGCAAAGCAAGAGGAGTCCCACATCGGAAATCTACAAGAAGTGGAGACTCCCCCTCACCTATAAAAGGAGACTACTCTCCTCTTAGAAAGGGATCCGATCCTATCGGATCCAATGCTATCCTATCCTAGGCTGGGCTCTCTCTCTTCAGGACTCTCCTGCTAGTCTGGCCTTCGGGTCCTAGGTCTCCGGACCCGGGGACTTGACCCCTAGGCTCCAGACTCCTAACTTTGTACCTTAGGCCCTAGGCCTCCTTCCACTTATCTTTGGGTCTAACCCCCCTTGTACAAATGTAAGCAATATCATAATGAGAACATCTTCTCCGTGGACGTAGCCCATTCATTAAGGGCGAACCACATATATCTTGTCTTTTGTATGTTTATCGCTTGGCTAAGTCCTCACATACATGCTGAAGGTCCTCACCTTCACCCATCATCCATCACACCTCATCACTAAGTTGGACTCAATCTTGGCCCAACCATTTTGAGCATCAACATAAGCCAAGAGTTGGAAGGCCTGTCACGAGAATGAGTGGTGTTGACAAACCTTGTTCGGTTTTGTTTTATTTAAGTATGTAGATTTTTTATGTAAAGGAAAATCACTGCAGTTGTAACTTCAAGTTTTGTTGTTAATTGTTGTGGTTTGTATTTTAATTTTCAATTTTGGACAAGTTAAAATCTTGAACTGTGACTTTATGTCATTTGAATGTAAATATTGTTCAGATTTTGTTTGGGGTCAGCCTAATCTTGAAGTGATATTAAAAAATTAGCGTCCTTATTCCGAAAATAGTAATTTTTGAAATTTTCCGAAAATTAACGTCCCTACTATGATTGACCGTGGCGTTGGTGAGGCATATCTTACGCTTGCTTTGAAATCGAGGTAAGTAATATATTGAAAAGGATTTTTTTATGTATTGAGTCACTAAAAAAAGAAGCACCCAATAATATATTCACTTAAAAAAGATAATCAAACATTAAAGAAACTTGGATGATACAATTATTCTTAATAAAATCAAGTCTCAGTATAAATATATAAACTGAGATCCATGAAAGAGAAAGTAAATTTCAAACTTTATTAAGTACAAGGAGGCATATAAGCAGGTGCTGGGAGCATGCTGGTTTCATTGGTGTTTCCATTTGTCACAATGAGTACAGTGGCCATTCCCCAGCTGGCGTGCCTTTCCAAATGGCAGTGCATAAACCATACTCCTGAAAATAATCATCAAATAATTGATTTAATTAGTTAGTTAACGTAGCTCCATGGTTGCTCTTAAGTAATTTGCCTAATTACATACATCGTACATGTGGCATGTGAGATGTACGTTATTATTATTATTTGTCAGAGTTTGGAAAGGAGAGGAGAGCAGTGTCATTCGGGTTCAAACCTGACACCACTTATTTGTAGATAAATAATTGTTGGAATTTTAAAAGGTTTTAAAAATTTAACCGTTTTATTTATTTAATTATTTTTCTGTTTTATTTTATTTATTGTGGGGGTTATAAATATTTTATATTCATGTTTTATTTTTGGTTGGTGAATGCCTTAATTTTTTGGTTGGTGAACTTTTATGGTTGGTGAAGGTTACATGTTTTTTGGATGCCTATAAAAGGCCACTCCTCCTTCACATTTGATACACACACAGTACACCATTAGAATATCACATACCACAATCACCACCACAATATGATTCTCTCCTTTTCTATCTTTTATATTTTCTCTACTTATATTATTAGTTTTGGCAATGGTTATGTGACTTGGATACCCATATCCGTCTATGAACGTGCTCATAGCGGATTTTGAGTTTGTGTACAAGGGGTCGTATCTTGGAGTCTTGTAGACCGTCAGTACCTGCACGTAGGGAGGCTACAAAGGCTTTAGGACAACGTCTTTGACGTGCTTCACCATACCAAACTCACCTTCTTACTTATTATTTATTTTACTTTTACTTATCTATTAATTTATTTTCTTCAATTTTATTGTACTTTAAAAGCTTTCTAATTTATTTATATGTTATTTATAATATAGTGTTTTTGTGTTTGGCTTTACGGAAAAGGAAAACTATATTTTGTATATATTTTTTATAACAATCTAAAGCCTTTGTAGATTAAAACTACTTTCTTTCCGTACTGTTGTGAAGCCTCAATTGAATACTTGATTGATGAGATTACCACTTGCCGCTTGGTTCAAACTGTAGTAAACAAAGTATTATCTTACATGTATTTCGAATAAATCATATTTGTTAGGTTGTGTCTTTATCATAGCATAAGTTTGATTATATATGTGAAACCATATGTCTATTAAACCTTTGTATGTTAAAATTATTTTCTTTCCGTACTGCTGTAATTCTTTGTAGTTTACAATTGTTACAATCGCATATCTATATTTATGTAAGCTCTTGACAGCAATATGTTTGTTCCTGTTAAAATCTATTTAATTTTATTTATTAAAGGCATTTGGTAAAAGGCGTGTCGGTTTGAAATTGCTAGCGTGATTATTTGAATTTTCTATTTAAACAACCAAACAAGTTCCCAGCCTTTTGTCAAAGAACCATTTATCCATGAGTTTCAGAGTTCTATCCAAATATTTTTATTATTATTAGTTTGCTGGTTAAACATAATTATTGGTTTGTATAATTTTGAGGAAAAATTGTTTTTGTTGCATCTTTGTCGTGCAGTGGTATATATATTGCAAAGTTCATTGTGTACATTTGAAACCATATATATTGTACAGTTCATTTTGTTGTTTGAAATATTTTAATTGTTGACTTTATTTCAATAGCGTTAATATATTAATGTTCTAATCATATTATTGCTGATTTTGGATATCAATTATCTTTGGTTTTGGAAAATGGATCAAATTACGTTATGTGTGGTGTCTTTTGAGTATTTGATATAAATATACATATATATTGCACTAACGATTGTGTTCAAGGTTTATCTTATTTATAGGAATAGAGATTTGTGTTATTTTCAAGTGGGAGTTATAATGGAATCGATATATCAGAGGTCCAATATCATATACCGCGAGTTAAGTGCTACCAACTAATACTTTATATTGGTGTGAATGCCCAATTTTCTCAAACTTTAATTTGCCGAGTTTTCAATGATTACTTGTTTTGAAACCAACTTCAATTTATTGAGAATTAGAATTTTAACATTTATGGAGAAATTAATTTTGACTATTCTATTTTGTGCATATGCATATATTTTCAAAATTTTCATTACTCCCATATAATGTGCTATATTGAAATCTTAAATGTGGTACAATTTATTTTGGACGTTAGCTTTGCAACGGCCATTTCATTTATATGATTGTTTTGTACTTTGGTATTGCTTTAAATCATTGTTTTGTACTTTGGGAATTTCTTAACGTGGTGATTATTTTGATTTGTTGAAAGACGTTGATTACAATTTTTTACTGAAGCAATCGAAGTATGTTTTTTTATTCTCCCAAACCGTGTAATATTCCAAGGAAATTCTTCATTCAAAAAAATCTAATTGTTTCTGGTGAAGGAATTAATGGGATATTAATGATGCTTCTCCATTACTTTTGTAAACGTATAATTATACAATATTTCAGTGAGTATGAATTAGCATGCCTTCTTTATTTTGTTGAATTGAAAAGGCGTGCATGCATAATTAAATTTTCCTAAATTCTTTTCTTTCTTAATTGTTATATACTTTCAGTTGTTACGACCAGGCCAATTAAATTGATGTTATCGCACTTTGCCTAAAACTCTAGCTGACATTTGTATAATTTGATCAATGTATCAACTTAAATGAATCGGGTTATATTACGTGTCTTTCGAGTACTTTGTATAACAATATATATATCAGTTTTATTTTATTTTATGTATTTAGTGGTTTTACTATTATATTTATTATGCTTATTAAGATGACATTGAATTGGCACTAGAGTACCAGCCGTTAGACTAGCTTTATGTGATATCAAATTTGAAATGGTAAGCATGCAGTTATTATTTTATTTTGACTGATTCGTTTTGTTTGTAATGGAAAATATAATTTGAATTTAGTGGTTTTGGATGTTAGCTCTTTTTGGTTCCAAAATTGGTTAATTGATATTAATTAGAAACTTTTGCATTGCACATTCAATTACGAGATAATTTTTATTTACTGCAGCTTTAATTCCCAGCCTTAATTTCAAAACTTTAGTGCCTCAATTGCATATTATCAATTTTATGACGTTTAGAGATTTATGTTTGGCAACAGTTGTTGATATTGTTGGGTGTTTATTGCATTTAACGTACTAAACATTTATGAAATTTAATTACATCTTCGTTTTAATGCGTTGGATTCATTTTAAAGTTGCCAACACCTATATATTTCGATTGTGCAATCCTTCATATTAGTTACTTGAGTTAATCTTGATAAAATATATTGAGTGAACTAATGTTCTTTTGATTATGAAGTCTTGACAGCTGCCACTTTGAGTTAATTGCAAGGAAGTGTACATTATGAAATCTTCTGGAGAAAACTGAAATAAAATGATAAATTATATCACTGTAAGCTGCATTTAATTTTGAGTTTGGGTGTAAGGTTTTCAACCCATAAATCCTCTAAAGTATTATGGCATATCTTATGAATTTAAAATTAAATAAGGATTTGGTACAATGTTCACATAGGTTGAAATTTTCCTTAACTTGTGGGGGTTGTTGTCTTGCAATCTTTTTGCTTTGTAATTTATTTATTTATTTATTTTTATTTTGTGACCAAAGTTGGAAACATAGAAGGGATGGGTTCTACGTTAACATATTTTAAAATGTGGGGGTTGCCTTAATTTCATAACCTTGATATTATCTTTAAGTAATTATAAAATGAGCATTTTTGGAGAACTTGGTGTGAGTGAAATTTTCTTATACTATGAAATTTTATTATGAGACTAATTTGTCTTAAATTTTGATATGAAAATGTGTGCAACTAATAATGGCCTAGGTACAAAATTTTGGTAGAGACTTCTTACTGTCTTATAGGTTCCTATTGAGAATCAAGAAGATACAATGACAACTTGGATATGCGATCATGATTTCAGCCACTTTGAGTGTACAAAAGGGAGTAAGAGTATCCTGAAATACTCAGTGTTTATAGTTAAATTTATTTAAAGAATTAATTGTTATATTGTTGTTCATAAGTGGTAGCAGGTGTACTAAAAGTTTCATGGACTTGAGAGGTACTCTTGATCATAAGATTTAATGTATGATGTTTTTTTGTTATACTTAAATGTATACCAATCCGTATCTAATTTCCGATTATACTGAGGTGAAATCCACTAATCATTTGTGTGCAGGATTGTGTAGGAAATATTTCCAATAACATGCAGGTTTAGAGCGCGCTAAAACGAAGAACAAAGATATGACCTACATTATATATGCCTTGTGAATGCTAGTCTTGATATGCATGCCTCGTGGAGGAGGCTATTAATGCAAAACGTCGAGGGGGATGTGCTTAAGCCCATAAGGGAGTCACCTAGGGAGGTAACCCAACTTCTGTGATTGGCGATCCCATGAAGGAAGTTCAATGTGGTAGAAACAATCCATATTGCGTGACTCGTATAGCACTGATAAAATTATGAAGATATCCTTGAGATATTCTTCTGCTCATCCCTAAGGCAAAAGTGCTATTTTATGTGACGTCAGGAAGGGATTTATCCCTGAATGAGTTTCGAGGCGGGCAAACTCCCGCAGGGTACAGGTCACATGTACTCTTGGAGAACTCACCTAAGTGAGAGACGTCGTGAGGCCGCGACTATGAGAATTGGGCTATTCTCTAGTAACTCTCATGAGAATCAAGATTAGCGCATGGCCATAAATAGCGCTACCCCGCATCCAAGTCTCAACTAATACTATGTGTGGGATATGTTGAAGTTTGGTCAAAGGTGCCGAGTTCAATACTATGTACACTCAGGTTCCTCAAATGGAGACTATCATCACTAAGTGAAGGTTCAAGCCCGGAAGGCACCTACACCTATTACATAGTATTATATTGCCATATATATATATATTATATATTTTTCACTGTTTTGTCATGGTAAAATTTTGAAAACCTTGTGGGGGATTGTTGGAATTTTAAAAGGTTTTAAAAATTTAACCGTTTTATTTATTTAATTATTTTTCTGTTTTATTTTATTTATTGTGGGGGTTATAAATATTTTATATTCATGTTTTATTTTTGGTTGGTGAATGCCTTAATTTTTTGGTTGGTGAACTTTTATGGTTGGTGAAGGTTACATGTTTTTTGGATGCCTATAAAAGGCCACTCCTCCTTCACATTTGATACACACACAGTACACCATTAGAATATCACATACCACAATCACCACCACAATATGATTCTCTCCTTTTCTATCTTTTATATTTTCTCTACTTATATTATTAGTTTTGGCAATGGTTATGTGACTTGGATACCCATATCCGTCTATGAACGTGCTCATAGCGGATTTTGAGTTTGTGTACAAGGGGTCGTATCTTGGAGTCTTGTAGACCGTCAGTACCTGCACGTAGGGAGGCTACAAAGGCTTTAGGACAACGTCTTTGACGTGCTTCACCATACCAAACTCACCTTCTTACTTATTATTTATTTTACTTTTACTTATCTATTAATTTATTTTCTTCAATTTTATTGTACTTTAAAAGCTTTCTAATTTATTTATATGTTATTTATAATATAGTGTTTTTGTGTTTGGCTTTACGGAAAAGGAAAACTATATTTTGTATATATTTTTTATAACAATACTCTTATCACTTATCTATGAACTCAATGACGTGACAAGTACATTAATTAGGTGGCTATAGAAGTAGAACTTACCAGGATTATTAGCCTTAAATCTAACGGTTGCCCATCCATTCTTTGGTACACCAATGGTGTTTACTTCTGGTGGATCAACCAAATTGTAGGTCTTAGGGGCCTGATTAGGGTCGAAATTCCCAGTACCAGTTCCAACCAAATAGAAGCTGAAACCATGGAGATGCATCGGATGGTTCTCAGCGGCAATCATGTTGGTCCCTTGATAGATTATCTCAACTTCTTCACCATATTCAATCATCCTCACCTTCGTCCCAAAATTAGGATATATTGTGTCGTTTCGCACGTTTCCCGTGAAGTTGAAAATATAAGGTTTGTGTGGGAAATTAGCCGAGTAAACTCCATAAATTTTCCTGTACATAGGCAATAAGGTCATTTAAGTTAGATCTTTTTTTAATTTAAAAAAACCAAAGTTCTAGTTTTGCAAAAAAATGAACAAGTAATCAGACGTGGATTAGGCAAGCCAATGACCATCTTGCATTTGAGTTCGAGAGAGTATATTAATTTAAACTATTATTTGTATTTAAAAACAAGTAAAACGCACGCTTTTGGCTCAGTTACCATTTTACCCTTCAGTGAAGGAACTACTAGGATGTAGAATACGGGATTGGCTGAGATGGACTGGGGTGAGGTGTTTAGTTGGGAAACCTTATATTTCTACATGGAAAACTCTCATGAACTAATCAAATTACGTTACGTACCCGTAATAGGCTTGCAGTATATCAATCGATGGAGTCACAAAACTGATGTTGTTTAAGCTAGCAGCAAGTGCATTTCTATCTGGCCCATCACAAGATGAATTGGGACAAATTCTTTCATTTACGGAAACAGAGATGAAGAGTGTGTGTGTGATGTTTAACGGGACACTAATGGGGTAGTCTTTGCTTGCCAAGGCCCTCACTTGCATAGTGAAGTTTGAGGCAGCCGTTCCGTCGGTGGGATTGGGAAGAGTCGGAGTGGGAATGGTTGAGGGGGTGGTGCTGCCGTTGTATTGAAGAATAGCAGTGGTGTTGCCGTTCTGATTGAATGCAACATCCCCATCAACAAAAGGACCAGAAGCTACGTGATAGGAGCTGGGAGACTGGTTTGCAACTACCAAAATGTCCATGGTTTGGCCTGGAGTTATCATGAGGTAGGAGGTGGTTATAGGTTTTATGTATGCAGCGTCTTGAGCTACCACTGTGAGGTTGTGGTTAGCAATGGCGAAGAACATTTCTTCGTTCAACACCGCGTTGATTAAGCGGAGAAGATACGTCTTGCCATAATCAACCACCCAACGGTATGTTGTTGCTGCAACAGGAAATCAATCAGTTGTTAGAAAATTAATGATGTCAAAGGATGTTAGTTGTTAGAAATAAACAGTGTTCATAAATATGAATAAATCAAACACTATAGTAGAGTAATGTTTGAATGAAATAATAATGTCTTTTGTAAAATAATTGTAGTTGATATAATCTTCCACAAATAATTTTATTTGAGGGACACCTTTCGGGGCCTCCTACAAATTTTATTTCAATGATCCAAACGACCTATATATGCCTAATTGCTAAACTATAGTCAAATATAATATTGCCCTTCATAACTCACCCACCTTGATCCCATAACTGAAATTTTAAGTCTCACTTTACAACTCACCAAGTAGGTTAAAAGTTGTGTTAAAAATGTTGGCGTGACATGAACGGACTCATGAAATGTGTAACACATGAGTGCCATGTGTACCAAAAATAAAATAAAATATTTCATTTCCAAAAAGTTTAATTTAAGACCCAGCCCGAGCCCCACCGACTTCCCTCACCCCCAAGGTCTAAAATATTGATGATATCGGAAATATCGGTAGTCCAAAAACATGGAAATTTCGATGGAAATATCAGGATATTATCGATATCGATAAAAATTGAATAAAAACCACAGAAATTGTAAGAAAAACTTGGAAATTTTTATTGAAACTTTGGAGAATGTTTATTTAGTCAATTATCTATTAGTTTATCACAACAAATTAGAAGGAAATGCATTGCATGATGGAGTTAACTGATTTAAGTTAATTATACAGCGAGCTTTCACTATCTTCATCATCTCTATGTGTAGAGTAAGTGTATTGTGAAGAGTAATCATCAAATGATAAATCCCCAAAATAGTTTTGCATGTAATTGTTAACATGCCACCCATATGGATCCGAGATTGGTTGACGTTGTCCATAAGCAAAATCATTTAAAGATTGAGTCTCGGATTCTTTCCATGAGCCGCTCGATTCCATCCCCAAAGGAAAGGTCAAAGATTCATTCTCATGTGAAAATTTGATTCTTGCAAAAAGAATTCAAAACAAAATAATATAAATATATGGTAGGGGTTCAAATCCCCTTTGTGTTTTTTTTCTCCCTTTTCCCCCCTTTTTTTTTTCCTTTTTTTCCTTTTTTTTTTTTCCATTACATCGATATTTTCGATATTATATCAATATTACAGCGATATTTTGACAAAATATTGCTGAAGGGTGAGCGAAATTATCGACATCGATATTTATACGATATGTGCGTGGATATGTTCCGAAATATCCATGATACGAAAAAACAATAATATCCTCAATATTTTATCGATATTATCGATATTTTAGACTATGCTCACCCCTACCACATTACCAGCCCCATGTGCCCCCGCCCCAACTGCAATACCCAAAGCAATACCTCCAACTGATAACATCCCCAAAGCAATACTAAAATATTTTCTTAGGGTTGCACCTTTACCATCAAAATGGGCCTAGACTTACTGTCCTACTTAATTGGTTTAATATACGTCGGTGTTATATTTTAATCTTTATAAAATGGAATTCAAACGGGGTGGACTTACTGTCCTACTTAACTGGTTTAATACACGTCGGTGTTATATTTCAATCCTTACTAAACGGGATTCAAATCTGAAAAATCTAACATCGAGAAAAGACGTACCACTAAACAGCTAGTTTGAACTTGCTTACTACTTTTTGCATTTACCACAAGTCAAAAAAGCATACCGTTTTTCATGTTCCAATAATAATGATATTCCATAGACACCTAGAAGTTTCTTCATTTACGCGGAATGTTACCGTCATCCTTTATGTCAACTCCATTTAGAAAAACGCTCCATTGCTTTTCTCACGTTTTACATATAATAACAAAAGATAATTAAATGAGATTAGATAATTACCATTGGAACACTTAAACAAATCTCCGGGCTCTCCGTTGATGGTGAAGGCATCTGAAACGTTTGGATCGCCACCTGTTGCGAGGGCATTTTCAATAATTTCATTCACATCTCCCTTGTACCAGGATCCTGCCAGCGAACCAGATTGACAACGGAAAATAATTATTAAGATTCGATGACGCCACCGTACGATGTAACATTTTTTGTTTTCATGTCTGTGATTAATGGCATGGCCAGCAGTCCTTGTAAACAGTTAATAACTAATACATATAAATTTTTATTAAAATAAAAATACCTAGAACCAGTGTTTCTTCTGCATCTGGTGTTGTAAAAGGATAAGTGGTGTTGAGAGCAGGTAGGATAATGATGGCACCATAGACAGTGGCACGTGTCTGTTTGTACCCAATTTTGGTCAATGGACCAAAACTGGTTACATCCCCAAAAGGAGACATGGCAAGGGCCCAAGCCCAATAGTTGTTTATGGGTTACAATTCAGAAAGATTTTCTTGTTTGAGAATAAACGTCTAGGCAAATTCAAAAACCAAAGCCCAAGGGTAAGGGGCCCAAGACGATTGGACCTCTGACAAGTGAAAAGTCGGAAACTGTTCCAAACCCACGCGAGATTAGTGTTGTGTCGGATTCAACTGCACCAAAATAGATTCAGCTGCATCCTCAACTTGTGATACTCGCAAGTGCACGAGCCGTTTGGTAGTATAGCATATGTAAGTGCGAGGTCGATCCCACGAGGATTGGTGATTGAATGATCCAATTCATTTTCCCTACACAAAACAGAAATGGAAAAGAAAATAAATAAAACAATAAAAAGGAAATAACTCAAGTAAATAAGTTCCCAAGTTCAATTAGATTAATGGATTGATTCTAGCTAAAGTATGATTAAGCCATGGTGTCTGGTCATAACCTTGTGTTCCTAATTCCCTAATTTGATCATTTGTTGTCTAACCTAAAACTAAGCATTATGAACCCATTAAGCATAGAAGAATATTTTAAACAACCAAGTATGTATCTAATCCCTGTTGTCGAATGTCCATACATACTCTTCCTATTCATAGTTCAATTCGAATTAAAGCATGGTGTCTACTCTTAATTCAAACCAAGATAGCTAACATGCAAGCCTAAATGGTGATCAATCATTCAAACTAGCATATTAACTTATAAGCATAATGAATAAGAACAAAAACCATAATTGAAACTTGGAAACTAATTAAACTTGAATACTTAAGAAAGAATGTACATTACAAATAAAATTAAAGAAGAACTTGAAAACTTGAAGAAAAATTCAGTAAACTCATTTTATTACAACAATTGACAACTTGAAAGGAAACTAAGAGAATTTGAGGGAGAGAAGGGAAGGGAGCTCTAGAGAAGTGTTTGAGAGCTCCCCCCCTTGGGGTGTGATTTGAAGCTTGAAGGCTTCTCTATTTATAGGGCTAAGAGGGAGGAACATCATGATGGATTCCCACACCATCCTTCATCTTTTGCTGCTGCACAAGCTTTCATCACATGGGTTCAAAGGTGATCAGTTTTGCTGCCAACCCATGTGATTGCCTTTTGCTGCCAACCCATGTGGTTGCTTTTGGTTGCTGGAAAAACGAGTTTTCTGAACCAGGCTTGGTGTAGGACGGCCAGAGGTTTCAACACTTATCCAATGGGGCTCAAATTTGGATATGTTATACTAGACACCCATTGGAACAACTTCTATGAAGAAAGTATTCCCATCGGAGCAGTAGAAGTGCTCGTTTTGGACCTTGAAAGTTGGCTGCCGAACAGAGACTGGAATTGACTTCATTTCATTTCTTTTCTTTCTTTTTGCTTTACATGCATGCACATGCTTTCTTTAACAGCTCAGAACCTGATCTCCAGCTCCAAAGTGATCTGCCAATTCAATTCCCATGTTCAAAGGCTGAAGCAAAGATGCCTCTCATCATTTCTTCATTCTTCTCTCTCTCCTTTCTCTTTGCTTCACATGCACATGCTTTCTTTAATAGCTCCAGCATGTACCAACTTGCTCCTTCAGAAATTCATAGCTGGAAAGCCTCCCAACTTAACTCATTATGTTGGGTACAAAGTCAGTTGCAGCTGGGGTGAGGCACATGGCTAAAAGGAGGAGACAAGGCTCCAAGCTGGCAGCTGCAAATCCTGCTGAGCAAGGTTGGGCGTTGGACGGGCTGAGCTCTCCACAAATGTCCAATTGGGCTGAAATTTGGATATGTTGTAGTAAACACCCATTGGAACAAGTTTCATGAAGATCTTCACCTCATTCGAGCCCCATAGCATGCTAATCCAAGGCCAAGAAGTTGACCTACGAAATTGGGCTGGAAAGGGGTTGTAGCCAAAATGTGTTTGTCTTTAAGCTCATATTCCTCATATGCCAATCAGCCCTTAACATGCATGGATTGCATCAAATGTTATCTCTTGCTATCTTAACCTACAAAACACACAAACAGAGGTAAGTGACTAAAAAATAAAGAGAAACTAAGAAAAATCACTAAGTAAAGAAGGCATGCAAGTGTATGAAATTATGGACTTATCAAAACAGAAAATAAATTAAAAGCACAAGTTTAACTCAATAACATAACCAAATCATAAGCTAGAAGGGTACAAAATGATATAAAATTATGAACCGATCAATTAGAGAAGGAACATCAACATTAAATGACGATTTGACTTTTCCCTTCCAGCAAGAAGCCAGCCGCCCAAGGAAGCCACCAAGCTAGAAGCCAACTTGCACATCAAATCGCCAGGTACGAGACTACATCAGACCAGGAAACCAATTCGAAAAACTAGCGGTCCTCGTCAGGAAGATCGATCTCCCCCTCCATGGACCAGTTCATGACATCAAATCAGCAAGTTGACTTTAAACGATAAGCAAATATCCTTACCCAGTCATCATCACTTAAGAGCTCTCCTGCCTCTATAAATAAAAGGGTTCCAGCACAGAAGAAGGAGACTCTCTCTCCAAAACCAGACGCAACGTCTTGTAAAACACTAAAAAAAAAAAGCACTCAAAGCATTCCAGTTATCTCAGCCAGACTCCAGATAACCAGACGATCTCTGTGTTCATCTTTTTATTTCTCTGCCATCTCCATGGTACGATTAACTTCTGAAAATGTTCAATTTGAATTTGTATAATATAGCAGGCTATGAACCTTAGATCGCAGTGATAATGTATTTCTTGGTTTAGAATCAATGAGCATGGATTTCTATTGTCTTTCTCACTAATTTAAGAATTAAGTAAATGAAAACGATGGAACTCATGTTTAAAGAACCCTGTTGCGCTCACGCTCACTTCTGTTTCTGTAGTTGCAATACTTAAACCATTTCGTTTTCATTTCATTTAAATTAATAGCACGAAAAGGTTTTATTTTTAGCCCGAATCGGGCCACTGAGGCTTGAGGAATACAGACCAATTGGGCCCGAAAGTCACACAGTTGGGCCCGAAGTTGTGATTAAAATTATATATACATATTTGAATTTAGGTCTACAAGCCCATGCAGGGTATTGGCTGACCAAGAACTTTGTTTCTTCGCCTTGCTTGGATAGGTGTTGCTCGCACCAACCACATCCGACATATATACGAGAGAAAGAATTGTGAAGTCCTCTTAACCGAGGCATAGAAAAGAACTGACCCAGGCCAGTACCCCCCCTGGTGCGCAATGGCTTGAGCAGAAGTTCAGGAAAGAAGGCGCAAACCCCACATCATACTAACCACACTTGCTCACACCAGGTCTGTTGGACTGGTTATATCTCCAACAGTGGCACGCCTATCAAGCAGAACTCATGAATCAGAGGAAGCTCAAAGGTTAAGCCCAAGATAGGGCTGGACCGGACTTCTTATCAACCTGATACAACTTTCAATTTCGTTGAACATTGAAGTAACATCTGCGTGGGCCAAAAAGATACAATCGGGGCATTGGTGTAGGTCCAACGATTCCTGTGTTCTTCCGAGCAGGTCTGATGCGACGTTAGGCGAAAAGAACACTTAGCAGGAAAAGAGACCAACAGTGTCCAATCGCTATGAGCATGCCACCATAATGTTCCTTCCTCGGTGGAGAAGATAATCCAATAAGTGAAGTTTGATCCTGCTTGAATAGGGCACTGCGTTACGTTCTCTGGTCCATCATACCATGGATTTCGTGGCTGCTTCACTCCATGCCTGAAAATATTAAACAAGATTAAAGAGTTTGTCTACTAGCTCGATTTTCCTTTTCTTCTCACGTCGAAAAATTAATTGAAGCAAGAAAAGACTAAAGATTTAGCATGCACGTTAATGGTGTTTCCAGACTATAAGTTTCATGTTCAAACCCTCCTCCCTCAGTAAACAAGATTAAAAAGTTTGTCTACTAGCTTGATTTTCCTTTTCTTCTTAAGGTGGAAAATTAATTGAAGCAGTCAAAATAAAATCGAAGGTTCTATTTTTGTGTTTATTAAAGAAAAAGACTAAAGACTTAGCATGCACGTTAATGATGTTTAGTTTATTGAAAAATAGCTTTGATTTCCAGACTAGCGGTCTCATATTCAAACTCCTAAAGTACTTGGCAATATATGTGAAATCCCCCCTCCCTCTCTGATTTAAACTATCACTTACATTAAAAACAAAAAAATACACACATAAGAAATAAGAAGATTCACTATTATACCAAATATAGGAGCCCAAATTATAAAAAAAACCCTATATGAAATGGACTTTAGAAACACACCCAAAGCCCATTTATAACATAACAAAAAGACTTTTAACTTCTTTTAAATTACAGAACTGCCATTGATTTCTTAAAATAAATCCAACCCCAAAACCTCATAAAAAAGCTCAAAACACTCAATAGGGCATCAAAGTAATTTAATAATCAAAATTAAATTCCAGCTATCATTTTTTGGATTTTCTTTGGATTTGTTTATAGAAATTAAATGGTGTAGGATTTATTTATAATTTTAGTGCTAAGAATGGGTATATGACTAAATATCTCTACGAGGTACCCAATGTTAAGGAAAAGAGTTGCTTACAAGACACATATATTAAACAAGAAAAATATGATGGTCTTTTATTTTTTTTAATCCTTAGAAAGTTATTCACACTTTCACTTTCTTTCTCTTTCTCTCTCTCTAAAAGACAAGGACCAGCTACTCAGCCATGATCACTCTTCCTGTAAGTATACTATTTGGAATTGGCCAGGAGAGCCCATCATGAGATGGAGAAGAGAATATTCCAAGTGGAGACTTTGTCAATCCATTCAAACACACAACGAGCGATCCATAGCTTCCCACCAATAAGCTTATCTAAAAGACGGGGCATTGGTGTAGGTCCAACGATTCCTGTGTTCTTCCGAGCAGGTCTGATGCGACGTTAGGCGAAAAGAACACTTAGCAGGAAAAGAGACCAACATATTTTTGGCACGCCCAGTGGGACTTTCACTCGTGTATGGTGAGAAGGACCAGAAGGAAAGTCTACATGGCGGAGTCCACACGAGCCACTGATGAGAGAAACAAAGGGATCGTGGAAACAGAGTCAATGGAATCCTCCACGGAATACCCCTTTGAACGACTGGAAAAGGCCATGGTGGAAGGTTTTCAGACAATGACCACTTCCATGACTAATTCTATGAATCTCATGTCCCAAAGCAATGTCCAGACCGTCGAAAAGGGACATGAGAACACAACTCTACAAGGAAACGAAACCAGGGCTCACCTAAGCCAAATCTTCGAACGAATCATACGAATGGCACAGGAAGAGGACGCGCCCAGGAAAGAAAAGGGGCTCCTCGAGAATGAAAATGCTTCCTCAGGAGTCCCAAGATATTCTCTAGGCCAAACAAGCGGCCATGCTAACTCGACATCACCCAAAATGGTGATAGGGAGCTCTTGTGGAACACCTTTCCAGGTTACTAACACGGGCACTCCAGACCTGATGCTCGCTGGACCAATCGTTACGCAAGCAAGCAGCCCATCGAAGGAACCGGGGGGTCAGCGGTTCACACCCTCTGGTACTCCTTCCAAATATCAAGCACCAAGGACTGGCGAGCCAGCCTTACCACCAGGACACGTCCGAAAGAATATGTACACGGAAAAATGGAAAGAACCTGCAGGATTCAACATTGCCCCCAACAACGGCAATAGCGGGGGTAATGGACGAACTAGACGAGACCATGAACGAACAGTCGAGCAGTTTCAAGACTCTGACGACGACAACGAGGCAGGTCAGGACCCTCAGGCCGCTGTCGAACCACCTCCGGCACGCCATCCGGATGAGGCCATACGAAATGAAATAGAAGGATTAAGGCAGCTTGTTCATAATGGCCAGGCCGGAATCAGGAGAGCAGCTCGACCCACATATCAGAAACCATACCCTGCATACATCGACGATTTGCCCTTCCCGAGTGGATTCAAGGTACCAAATTTCAGTTTGTTTAACGGAGAAGATTTGTATGCATCAGCATTGGAACATATCGGGCGCTTTTCGGCCCAATGCGTAGCCATTGAAACCCAGCCTCTTCTGAAACTGAGATTGTTCGGAAGCTCCCTCTCGGGCCAAGCATTCACATGGTACTCAAATCTGGGCCCGAATTCTATTACGGGATGGGCAGAGATGGAAGGAGCCTTTATGGAGCAATACTATCGGCCCGAACCTGAAGTCACTATCAACGACCTGACTGATATGAAGCAGGGAGAACATGAAACGGTGCCAGATTTCATCGCTCGTTTTAAGAAGCTCAAAATGAAATGCAAAATCCCCATGGATGAGAAGCACTTCATCAAGATGGCACAGAACGCTCTCAGACTATCACTTCGGAAGAAGTTCGACGACTAGGAGTTCATAGATTTACAAGACGTGGCTAAAAGAGCTGGAAAATATGAGCTGTTGCTCCAAGAAGAGGCGCAAAGAAGAAACAGTTCTAAGCCCATCTACTTCAAGAACCCAGTCCATCATCTGGAAATCATCAACGAATTAGCTGAAACCAGTGAGGGGAGCATCGGTCCGGAGGTATCACTCGCAGAGATTGTTCAAATAAAGAGTCCGATCACCTGCAAAGCAGTAATCAGACCTGGAAAAGAACAACGGAGCAATCCTCCGCCTACCGGAGTTTTCGTGCCCTACAAGCAGAAACATAAATCATACTCCTTTGACCTCTCCAAAGCAGAAAACATCTTCGACGAATTGCTCAGGGGAAAGATGATTAAACTGGACGAGAAACACGTATTTCCGAAGCAAGAAGAAGTAAAAGGCAAATTGTTCTGTAAGTGGCATAACTCCTTTTCTCATGCTATTAATAATTGTGTTCAGTTCAGGGATGCCATCCAGGATCTCATCAACGAAGGCAAAATCCTCCTGGATAAACCAACCTCTATGAGAATCGACAGCGAGCCGTTTCCCGCTCACATGGACGGAGTTAACTGGCCCGAAAGACAGAATAAGAGGAGGATCGTACTGGATATTGAGAAAGAAAGAAAGACTAGTTCGTCCTTGGTAGAAAGACCAAAAGCAACCATCACGGCCGGTATCGTGATGTGCAGCCGATGCAAGTGCGAATGCGAGCTCGAGATACCTGCTGCAGGAGGAAACATAGATGAACGACTACTTCAGAACGCGGCCGAAGCTGACCAGAACTACCGCAGGTCAGAAGCCTGAAACTATGGTCCTTTTAGCCCGCGTCAAGGCCCGAAGGGTAATTATGAAAAGTTTCGAGAGGTAAGCGGAAAAGCCATCCAAGACCCATTAATACCAAAGATTGCCGAACGCACGAGAATAGAGGATAGAGACGAATGGCGCACAAGATTGGTCCGGCCCGAATCTGGAGCATCCTCTGCACAACCTGGGAAAAGGCGCATTTGGAGCGAAGGAATTAGCAGACCATCTACTACATCCAACTCGACCAATGTAAAACCAATTGAGCCCGGTAGAGCGGCGACGGTCCGAAACGGCAAGTGGTACCTGGTGGGAAAAGGAGGCAAGCCCGAAAGAGAATTAACCAATACCCAGGCCCGAAGAGTCAGGAGGCAATATGGGAAGGCCAGAAGACATTTGGAAAGCCAGGCAGTCAATCCTGATTCTATTACCAACACCAAAGACAGGGATCATGAAGTACAAAGTCGAGAACGACCAACCACTGGAGTTCTTAGACCAAGAACATCGCCATCTTTGTCAAAGACCCGGGATGAACAGGAATCAAGAGAACCAAGGCCACAACACCAGGCTTCAGTTGACCAATCACCAGTTTACCCAAAAATACCAAGGCTTTCGATAGGCAAAACTATTCTCAAACGCCCCACAAGGTCTGGTTTAAAGGTGACAGCAAAGCCCGAAGTCGGACCATCGAGGTCTGGTTTAAAGGTGATAATGCCGCAAAAAATGATTCGGGCCAAGTTATCTTTAGAGGAAGACGAAGATGAAAACATGTCCGAAGGAGAAGATGACGACTGGCTGAATTACGAACTCGATCATGAAGAATTTAAAGCCGCCTTGGGATTGAAAGTCGGAGGCAAAGAAGAAGGTGAGCAGCCTAATCACACCCGAGCCTTGACGTTCGGGACCTTGGAAGAAGGCTTTAAGACCACCATCGCGACAGGACAGGCTGCTAGCCTAACAACCTCAAACGTCGTCACCGAGAGAGAGGATCAGAGAAATCAACCGATGGAAGTTGAATCGCTGCCCATGCCCATAAATATGGTGTACATCCTCCCAGCTTTCTATAGGTCACAAGAGGATCAGCCAGGGTATATGGAGGGCGATAGCTTGGTTGGAGATCACCCGACTGCATTAATACACATAGTCGATGATCATGATGAAAGGCCCGAAACTCCCGAAATGAATGAGTCAAGCACGGTCGGAAAGATGGAGAATTTCAGGGAAGGGATTCCCCGGGTATTCTTCACCAGACCAACCCGAGCAATGACAAAGCATTTGAGACCTCTGTTCATTTCGGCTAGAATTAATGGCGTACCATTTAAGAAGGTACTCATTGACGGAGGAGCTGCTGTTAATATCTTACCGTTTAAAAGATTGGAAAAACTGGGTAAGAACAAGGCAGACCTCATTCCTACAGATTTGACTGTATCTAACTTCGCGGGAACCATTACTGCCACTCATGGCATTCTGGTAGCCGGATTTGAGGTCGGATCTAAAAATCTCATGGTGTCTTACTTGGTGGTGGATAGCACATCTTCTTACCACGCTCTAATGGGAAGAGACTGGATACATCAGAGCATGTCTATACCATCTTCCCTCCAACAAGAATTACTAATGTGGGATGAAGAGTTAGAGGATTATGAAATGATAAAGGCAGATCCACAGCCATTCTTGCCATCTGCCAATAGCATTGATGCACGATTTTATAATGAGGACATAGCTCCTCTCACCATTCCAGAACTAATCAAGAACGGCCACTCTCCAGTAGTGATGGCCCAGAAGTTCATCCAGCAGGGCCTTATCTTCTCAGCAGAAGAATGGGAAAGGCCCCACATATCCTTCACCAAATCCCATGGATAAACAAGACCTACAGGAACAAGAGCCACCTCTGGCAGAAACCTCTCCAGTGGAACGGCTGCAAACAAAAGAGGTAATGCAAGAAGAATTAGGAATAGATCCAGCCAACTACATGGCTGAATTTGTTTCTGAAGACAACTGGGCCGAATCAGCAGGATTAAATGAGGAAATCCAATTAGGACCCACCAAGCTCAGCACAACACCTCCGGAAATTCAAGATCCCCTTGAAGAAATCAATTTGGGAACTGACCAGGATCCAAGGCCAACATTCATCAGTGGCCTCTTGGACCCTGGCATCAAGGAAGAACTGATTTCTCTCCTCCAAGAATTCAGAGACTGTTTCGCCTGGCACTACCATGAAATGCCAGGATTGGATAGGAGTTTGGTAGAACATCGATTACCCATAAAAGAGGGCTATAAACCAGTAAAGCAGCTAAAGCGGAGAATGTCAGTCGAAACTGAGCTGAAGGTAAAAGAAGAAATCCAGAGATTATTAAGAGCAGGATTCATTAGGCCAGCCCGATATGTCGAATGGTTGGCAAACATCGTGCCTGTTCTGAAAAAGGTCACCAAGGCTGTCAGGGTATGTGTCGATTATAGAAACCTGAACGAAGCTACTCCAAAGGATGAGTACCCCATGCCAATGGCCGACATGCTGATTGATGGAGCAGCACGTAACAAGATTCTGTCATTCATGGATGGCAACGCAGGGTATAACCAGATCATGGTTGCTGAAGAGGACATCCATAAGACAGCATTCAGATGCCCAGGGCACGTAGGAGCATATGAATATCTAGTCATGCCTTTCGGGCTGAAAAATGCAGGGGCTACATACCAAAGGGC
Organism: Prunus kanzakura; assembly: GCA_020521455.1. Taxonomy (NCBI): domain Eukaryota; kingdom Viridiplantae; phylum Streptophyta; class Magnoliopsida; order Rosales; family Rosaceae; genus Prunus; species Prunus kanzakura. The sequence continues at coordinate 1,028,295 of BPUM01000817.1, read as the reverse complement.
AATGAACGCCATTTTCCATGATATGATCGGACACACCCTGGAAGTGTATATTGACGACGTGGTCATCAAGTCAAAGGAGCAGGAGGATCACATGGAAGACCTCAGGAAAGCTTTCATCAGAATGAGGAAGCATCAACTAAAAATGAATCCAAAAAAATGCGCCTTCGGCGTCCAGGCAGGAAATTTCCTAGGCTTTCTCGTTCACCAGAGAGGAATCGAAGTGGATAAGAATAAAGCCAAGGCAATCATTGACGCCCCTGCACCTCGCAGCAAAAAAGAATTACAAAGTCTGCTCGGAAAGATCAATTTTCTGAGGCGATTTATTGCCAATTCAGCCGGGAAGGTCCAACCCTTTTCTTCCTTGCTGAGAATAAAGGACAAGGATTCATTCCTATGGGGCCCAATCCAGCAGGAAGCATTTGATCAGATAAAGAAGTGCCTGAGTAACCCGCCAGTCCTCACGCCTCCGAGGAAGGGCGTCCCTCTAAAATTGTATATCTCTGCTTCAGATAACTCTATAGGAAGTTTATTAGCCCAAGATAACATAGAGGGCAAAGAACAAGCTGTATTTTATCTGAGTAGAATATTACAGGAGGTTGAGACCCGTTATTCTGCTATTGAAAAACTCTGCCTCGCGTTGTATTTTACAGCAGTAAAGTTACGCCACTACATGCTTCCCTTTACTGTTCACATAATAGCCAAAACTGATCTAATTAAATACATGCTAAATAAACCTGTGCTAAGAGGGCGGTTAGGAAAGTGGATTCTGGCTCTCTCAGAATTCAATTTCAGATATATTCCTCAGAAGGCCGTCAAAGGCCAGGCTATTGCGGACTTTTTAGCTGCTCATCCTTGCGTCGAAATTGAGGATTTAAGCACTATGGAAATAGCCAACCTAGGTTTCCCGCCCAATCAGAGAGGCCCAAAAATAAAAATCAAGAATGTCTTTGGAAAGCTACCCGGCCAGCAAGGGCAAATTTTGATTCCTATAAAAACTGTCCAGGTCAAGCCATGGAAATTATTTTTCGACGATTCTAGGTCAGAATCGACGGCTGGTGCAGGCATTGTCATTGAAGACCCATTCGGAGCTAAGTACGCATATTCGTTTCAGCTCGACTTTGACAGTACCAACAATAGGGCCGAGTACGAAGCCCTGATCATCGGCCTGGAAATGGTGCTAGAGCTTGGAGTTACCCACCTGGAGGTCTTTGGAGATTCGCAGTTGATAATCAGGCAGCTGACAAATGAATATAAATGCAGGGATCCGACTATGGCGGCCTACTATGTCGCGGCCCGCAATCTGAGCTCTATGTTCAAAGAAATATCGGTCAAATATATCCCAAGAAACGACAATCTGGCGGCCAATGAGATGGCACAAATAGCATCCGGCATCCAGATACAGGAGCATCAGTCCGAGAGGATCATTAAAGTTTAGAAAAGATCATTACCGTCGATCCTTAGCAGAGGAATGGACCTCGAAATAAATACAAATGAACTGCAAGCCGGAGATTGGAGGAAACCTCTGGTTGATTACCTGACCAACCCATCCCCAAGGGTGAGCAGAAAAATCAAATACCACGCCACCAAATTCCTAGTCATGAATGGAGATTTGTTCCGACGAACTAAGGAAGGAGTCCTCTTGAGATGTCTAGGACCGAAAGAGTCCATGAGAGTAATGGGAGAGATTCACGAAGGATCCTGTGGTGCCCATCAATCTGGAAAAAAGATGCGATGGTTGATTAAAAGATATGGCTATTTCTGGCCGACCATGGAAAAGGACTGCTTTAACTACGCCAAAGGTTGCGAAGATTGTCAAAGAAATGGTCCGATACAGCACCTACCAGCTGTCCCTTTAAATCCAATCATCAAACCTCGACCTTTCAGGGGATGGGCCATGGATTTTGTAGGAAAAATCGTGCCTAGTTCAAGTAATGACCACACATTCATTATTGTAGCCACCGATTACTTCACAAAATGGGTAGAGGCGAGTGCGGTTAAATCTATCTCTTCGGCAATAGTGATCACTTTCATTAAACAGCACATCATCCACAGGTTTGGGATCCCAGAAACAATCACGATCGACAGAGGCACATCCTTCATTTCCAAGGAAATCCAAGATTTTTAGGATGCCTATGGCATTAAATTCGTACAGTCCAGTCCCTATTTCCCACGGGCCAACGGTCAGGCCGAATCTACCAACAAAGTCTTGATCAACATCATCAAAAAAATGGCCGAAAATAATCCCAGGGACTGGCACGAAAGGTTGTCCAAGGCGCTTTGGGCGGATCGGACCTCGAAGAAGACGTCTATCGGTACCACCCCTTTTGCATTAACATACGGTCACGATGCAGTCCTGCCAGTTGAAATCAACATACAATCTCTACGCTTAGAGAAGCAGCCTGACATGGATGACGAGGCTTATATCGGATCCATGATGAAGGAATTGGAAGAGTTGAGCCCTATTCGGGCCAAAGCTCTGAATCACCTTATGGTTGGTAAACAGGCCGTAGCCCGTGCTTACAACAAGAGGGTCCGAGGAAAAGCGTTTGAAGAGGGAGAGCTCGTCTGGCGAGCTGTTCTACCCCTAGGAACCCACGTATCAGGATTTGGGAAGTGGAGCCCAACTTGGGAAGGTCCATTTCTGGTGAACAGAATCCTGGGAAAGGGGGCTTATCTACTGCAAGACAGGGATGGAACCCCACATCAACACCCCATAAACGGACAATGGTTAAAGAAGTTCATTCCTTCCTTATGGGAAATGACAGGCATCGATCTTAGCAATGACTAAAAGGGGATAGCGCATAGTGCAAAACCTTGTTTGCCAATATGTTGTAGCGAATTACCCGCATCAAGGGTGAATATGTATGAACAGAAGTTCGTTAAAATTTTATATGGCCTACTTGCAGTTTCATGCGCAATTAATTATCCATTGTCAAAAGCATTTAAAGGGCAAAGAGGTCCGAAACAAGTTTCAACAAAGGTTACACCAAAAGATCTAACAGAGTCTTGATCTTGTCCGAAAAATGCAGCACGTCCACGCGCAGCCGATCGATTCGGATTTTCTTTAGTTTTTCATTCCATAAATCCAGCCCAACATCTAGGTCTGCCTTGTCCAGGTCTTCTTTGGCCAAAGACAGCATAGTGAGCATTTGGTCCGCCGCATCCTGAAGCTCTCTTTTCTGCACTTGCACTCTTGCCAGTCGAGCTTCTGCAGTTTTCAAACGCCAGCACACTTGCTTCAGCAGCGCGTCCTGATCATTCAGCTCCTGGTGCTGCGCCTCCATCACTTTCTTCGCTTGGGCCAGCTCTGCCTCCAAGCCAGGAAGAACTTCGGATGTTTGCAACAACGGATCATCACATTTGACTTTACTAACGAGGGCTTCCAGATCAGTCTTGGCAGTCTCACAGAAAGTTGCGAAAGCAGGGCTGGCACGACAAATGGAGTCTAAAGCGTTAGAAACCTTGATACCTTGCTCATCCGCCACCTTATCTGCTAGAGGCAACGCCAGCCATTTCCCCAGCAGAATCTTCGCCCTTGCATTAGAAATAAAGGTGCTGTCAGAGCTCCCAGTCCCTGGTTCGACAGGTACCTTCGCGCTCGCAGAACCAGAAGAAGGGTCAGCGGCGGGAGTGGTAGCCGGTATCTCGGGTGCATCTTCTTGGGCTCGGGGGGCATCGTCATGTGGGGCATTTCCCCCTTGATCATTCTTCTCGGCCGGGGTTTCTGCCGTAGGGCTCTTTGCCATAGGAGCAGCTTCTTCGGGCACCTCCCTCTCCGGTCTGATAGTTTCAGTTGGAATGAAAGGAGTTGAAGCCACCTACAACAAATTCACATTAAACACTTCACATTAAAGGGAGTTGAAGCCACCTGCGAGAATCATTACGTAGAGGCCCTTATTCGGACCATACCTCGGTCCGATTGCCCACCTCACTTGTGCCTCTTCCTTGGGCTTCCTCCACTTGCGGGACCGGCCCGGCACCCTAAGGAATCATGTATCAGTATTCTATCATCTTTATTAAAAAAAAAAAAAAAAAAAAAAAAAAAAAAAAAAAAACGGTCATCACTTACCTCAGCAGTAGAGCCAGCTTCAGCAATTCTTCCCTCGGACCCAGCACTAGACAAAACAGTGCTGGGCGGCGGAACTACCAAAGGAGAGGGAGAAACAGGAACCAGCAAAAAATCAGAAGAATAAGTAAACCCAAAAAGAAAACGGAGGTAAACCAAGAAAATTCAGGGGCCCACCGGAGCAGCTTTAGGAGCCTCGACAGAAGAAACTTTGGCCCGCTTGCTGGAGGCCACTTTGGGTTGAGCCTTGGCCTTCACACCACTCCCAGCTTCTTCTGGCCGAGACCTTTTCTTGGTACCCACACGAACACCTGTTTTAACCAACAATCGGTCCAGAATTTAGAAGTTTGAGTAAGTGGGTCTATGTGTAATTTTTTTTTTTACCTTGGGAAGAAGAAGTAGGAACTCTTTCCTTCGAACCTTGCTGAACAGCGATGGGGGTCCTCAGTCCACTGGCAATTCCCTGCCCCAAGTTGGCCAGTTGGCTAGGTGTGCAGAAGGACTGATAGTTGACCGAAACTGCATTGGAAGACAAAAATAATTATGCCCAAGCTAAGAAAAAGGGACAGAAGCAAGACTCTTACCGGTTAAGGATAGCTGGTTGTCTTCTGCAATTTGTTCGAACAAGACCCGCCTGTCTTCAATTCGAAGATCCCTCCGAAAGGGACAGTTCTTGAAAACTCTCGGATACGCCTCATGCAGGGGTCCATACCTGCTTAAACAATGATCCCACCAAATTTGGAAGGACTGAGTGCAGCAGCAATCAGGTTCGTAAGGCCCCAACTCAAGAATTCGGGCCGATTCCCGAATCTTGGCCCGAACGCCCAAGAGATCATCCTTACTGAGCTTGGGGAATCTATAGGACGAACCCTTATTGATCAAGGAATAGTCCAATTCAGGGATCACTTGGGGGCAGCCAGTCAGCGCTCCGCCCATGCGGTCGAAATCCAAAAATCACTGCAAAATCAAAGGTGTGGGAGGCACTGTTCCAAAAGACCAGGGCCGAACCTAGAAGAGGAGAATCGGCCTGTGGTTGAATAACAGAGCAAGTGATGGCCTGATAAATACCATTATCGAGCCAGCGATCCCCGTATCGAGGCTCCATTCTCCCCACCCAGTCTGCCCAGCGGAGTTCAACACTTGACACATCAATTTTTGGGAAGAACCGAGGCAACATCTTATTCCAATTCGACCAGTCAACACCTCCTTTACGACAGGCCGGTAGCGGAGCGCGAACAAGATGCACCTCGTAGTTCCAAAGCTGGTCAGATTTCTGGTCAAAGTATCGAGGGCCTAATATGCAGTGGTTGTTTGCAAAGCTGATGGCATCTTTGCACAAAAAGAACTGGGCACGGCCGGCAGCAAACCTTTCGACCCAGCCGTCAAAAACGGCAGCAAAAGTGTTTACCCCTGTCCCGGAAAGAAACGGAGGTCCGACGGAGGCGGCAGCAGAAGAAGAAGTGTCAGGGGCAGAGGTCGAAGATTTCTTAGGCGCCATGTTTTTTTTTTCAAAAAGTACTGGAAACAAACAAGAATTCAAAAGTTCGAAAGGAAAGAAGGAAGTTGAAAATTGTCGCTCAAAGAAAAGTACAGACCCTTTTGACACAATTTCGAAAAGACAGAAAATGGAAAGGCGGAAGAAGGGGAAGGCTCGTGTCAGATATTTAAAACTTGACATGACCTTTCAATTCAGCCACCTGACAAGTTTCCATCAGCATGACACGTGCTCGAAAAGAAAAGGGACATGGAGAGTCTCGAGGCGCGACGCTCAACGAAGCGGCGCTTGACACGACGCGTAACGGACAAAAGGCCCACTTTATGGGAATAGGCCCAAAAAACAACTTTGAAAGGGCTTCCCAGACTTGGTTACTTTTATTCCTTAAAACGAATATTTGTACCAGGTTGGCACTCATTAGGATTAAATAACCACTCTCCTAGAATTCGATTTGCCTAAGTCTGCAGTTATTGAGCCAATTAATGGCTGAATGAAAATAATTGTCGAAGACAAATTAAAGGAGAAAAAAGTACCACGGCATGATTTAAACCATAAAAATGTTTACAGGCCAAAAGAAAATTAAAATAACTGAAATTTAAGCAATAAATTCTAAAATGGTGGAAATTAGGTCCGAAAGATTGTCCATATCCAAATCAAGAGCCCGCCGTGTAGAAGCCAATTTCTTGCTGGCCAATCTGGCCCGAAAAGTGCGAGAGGTCAAATCTTGAACAACAGGGTCACTGGCCGCAATTCGGGCCCGAATATCCGCCATCTTGGTCTCTAGCTCAACCTTCAATTTAAGATCGGCAGAGATTTCACCCTTCAAAGCAATCTCCTCTTGCTCCAGCGCTTCGAGCCTATCCAGGACCTCCTCCGCCGCTTCGACAGCTTCTGCAAATCCTTCTCTGCGACCACAATGATCCTCCAGAATCTCCTCAGGATTTACCGCAGAAGGAAGGATGCTCTTGATTGTGCAGATGTGCTTCAGCGTCTTGCTTAGCCATCGCTCCAAGTGATTACACGCCAAGGCAATGTGTGGCTTCACTTCAGCAATCTGACAAAGAAGAGGCTGAATCTTCGAAAGGGTATCATGATCCTCCACAGGATCGAAAGTCGGAGCCCTGATCGTGTTCCACAGAGTCTTGAGCCCTTCCACTGCATTGGCAAGCACCACATTCGGCTTGCTCAAGGTCATCAGCACCTTCCTGCCCTCTGTACTTGTAAGACTGGTAGCGCGACTGGACTGGGGCCCGAAGGCCCCAAATGCTCCCAGATTCGAGAAAATGGGGCGGTTCAGGTGGGCCATGGCTGAATTTGGCGCTGGTATAGGCTCATAGGGGGGGAGGTCAACTCCTTCCTCAAGCTTGATGGTCCTCACTTTCAAGCAAATTCTTTGGGGGCGCCCATCGTCTGGAACAGACCTAGAGACCTTCTCTTTGCCTGGGCGCTGCAGTTGCAGATAGCGATCTCAGCCAGATATTCAAGAAGATCAAATGAAATATGAGCAAGATCGAAGAATCGAACCTGAAAAGCTGGCAATGGGTCCAATTCTGGCTCATCTCCTTCGCTGGAAGAAGAGTCCATTCTCGCCCTTTTCTCGCTAACACCTGGGGCCAGAAATAAATAATCCTGTTTAAAGACCACCCACCAAGGGCGAAAATAACTTAAAAGAAAAAAAAAACAGCTCTAACCTCCTTCAGGATTGACGTTCTCAAAGCCCGGCGAGGATGGTGCCCTCCGTTTTCTCTGAAGGAGCAAGTCTCCCTCCTCTTCTTCTTCCTCGTATGCTGCCTCTTCTTGTTCCACTGCTTCCTCTACTAGAGGGGCCTTCCCCTTATCTACGCTTGACGGGCCAGGGCCAGAAGGGTGAGAAGAAGGGAAAGGGGCAGGGGATTCCTCCAGTCTCTCAGCCATGGCCACATCACCAGAGGAGCTGACATCGGCCCGAGCTGCAGTAAGAGGAAATGACCCATATAAGAAAGAGAAATCAAAGGAGTAAGATTGATTGGGATCTTACCGGTACTCTCTGGGACGGAAGATTCGCCCTGGATCGTTTCTGTCAATCACCAAAAACAATCCAGATTGTTAGCAATTGATGAAGCAAGAGCAAAGGAAAAAACAAAAGTCTCGAACGATTACCTATCACCGCTATGCCCTGAAGACGCAACAGCCGCCTACGCATAGACTCTTCTTCCTCACCCGTCATCTCTCGGGCAAAAGGGCAACCTTGGAAGGCGGAGGTATGAAAGAGCTTAGCAGGTTCAGGGAGCCACGAAAACAGTCTCCCTTCCCAAAACTCATGAAAACTCGAGGTGCAGAGGGATGAAGGGGTAAAAGGAGGCACTCTGGCCCTAACGACTCGGCTTCTCCAGGACCTTATTAATCTCATCGTTTCAGGCTTCAGGGCCAAATTACGCCAAAAGCTGCTTTTGTTTGCAGAGTTGTACCTCAATTCGGGGATAGGCTGGACAAGCCCAAATTGCCGGCTGACAAATTGAGGATTGTAGGCTTCAACGCCATAGCTGTACTGTTTATCGTTCATGACCCCTCCAAAGGAAAGATCCCTGCTAACCAGGCAGGAGAGACTCATGTCGGCATGAAGTTGAGACCGGAAATTGGTCAGCTCCCTCCACTGGCTCGGAGCCTGGTGCAGGCCTCCGTCTGTAAACCAAGGAAGGTCACAGCCAAGGGAGCGGAACCAAATTTCGCTGGGACGCTTTCTGCACTCTCGAAAAAAAATAAAGCACTCCTCAGAACTGACCAGTCTCTTCGGAGCAAGGGCCAGAGCGACAGCAGGGACGTCATCTTCAAGATACACCAGGTCCCCGGTCCCAAGCTCAGGAAAGTACCACTCCAGCCATAATTGGACCATCCAGAGAGGTCCACACACGGCAAGGTCAAGAGGATTGACCGTTATCTGGTAAAGGCAACGGTAGAGCGAAGTCAACATAAAAGGGCCAGTGGCCAGACCTGATTCGTTGTGAAGAGCTTCGGCCAGATGCATATACTTAGGACTGACGCTGCCATCCACATTTGGGAAGATGAATCGATTAAGCCAGAACAGCAGGAACATCATATGTTCCTGTTCACGATCGGACATGCCTTGGAAGGTCATCATAAAGCCGGAATAGGTCTTCAGACGAAGGATCTTAGCCTTGCTCGCCTTCATTGGAACTTTAACCTGCCGATTACCCAGTTCATAATCGCCCAACGCATCGATATTCCCACCCCAGGGCTTGAAGCCGAAAAGGGCTGCCATGTCCAAAATAGTGGGGGTCATGGGACCTGGCCCGAAGGCGAATGTGTTCGAAGTACTGTCCCAATAACAAAGAGCAGCCCCCAGCAGCGAAGGGTTCAGCTCAATCCTATTTTTAGACAACAGAATGGCGTGAAAAATCCCATTCCGCTTCCAAACGTCTGAAAATAAGGGCTTCATCTCGTCTACCCAATCCGACCAAGAGAAATAGACTTTAGACACGGGAACATCAGGGTTGGAACCTAACCGTCCCAGGTTGGCTTCCCAGGAGCTCCAATCGACATCCTCCAAGCCGTACGAAAATGGGGCGCGAACGAACTGAGTATCCAGCGAAAGGAGACCTTCGGGTTTAGCTTGAGGATAGTAGGGACCCAGAAGTGGCGTCTGAAAAGGACCCCTCAAAGTTATCGGGAAAGGAGAATAGACCGGCGACAGCATATCTATTTGTTCCTGAGCCAGGGTTGACAGGAACTCGTCAGCGTGTTCCGTCGCCGCTTGCTCGGAAATCCACTCAGGAATTCCAGTAGAGACTTTCGCGGCTTTTGATTTCTTAGGAGCCATGGCAAGGCTAGTTTTCTCTGGTTTGCTTAGGTTTCTCTGAGGGAAGAAGAAAGGGCGGTTAGCACAAGAATGAAGGAAATGAGCGTATTAGGCAAACAATGGGGAAAAATGAGAAGCTGAAGAGTGTTCTTTTGACAGGCCGAATTAATTGCCAGACGTGATATGACAGTTGCTGTCACTAACTTGGCGCGCTACTTTCAAAAATTCTCTTTTCATACGATTTGACATCGTAGGATGCCAGGGATCAGTTTTAATAGACTTGACCCAAAGCCCATTAAAACCGGGGGGCAATGTTTGTACCCAATTTTGGTCAATGGACCAAAACTGGTTACATCCCCAAAAGGAGACATGGCAAGGGCCCAAGCCCAATAGTTGTTTATGGGTTACAATTCAGAAAGATTTTCTTGTTTGAGAATAAACGTCTAGGCAAATTCAAAAACCAAAGCCCAAGGGTAAGGGGCCCAAGACGATTGGACCTCTGACAAGTGAAAAGTCGGAAACTGTTCCAAACCCACGCGAGATTAGAGAAGGAACATCAACATTAAATGACGATTTGACTTTTCCCTTCCAGCAAGAAGCCAGCCGCCCAAGGAAGCCACCAAGCTAGAAGCCAGAACCTGATCTTTTTGCTTGACTGGAATTGACTTCATTTCATTTCTTTTCTTTCTTTTTGCTTTACATGCATGCACATGCTTTCTTTAACAGCTCAGAACCTGATCTCCAGCTCCAAAGTGATCTGCCAATTCAATTCCCATGTTCAAAGGCTGAAGCAAAGATGCCTCTCATCATTTCTTCATTCTTCTCTCTCTCCTTTCTCTTTGCTTCACATGCACATGCTTTCTTTAATAGCTCCAGCATGTACCAACTTGCTCCTTCAGAAATTCATAGCTGGAAAGCCTCCCAACTTAACTCATTATGTTGGGTACAAAGTCAGTTGCAGCTGGGGTGAGGCACATGGCTAAAAGGAGGAGACAAGGCTCCAAGCTGGCAGCTGCAAATCCTGCTGAGCAAGGTTGGGCGTTGGACGGGCTGAGCTCTCCACAAATGTCCAATTGGGCTGAAATTTGGATATGTTGTAGTAAACACCCATTGGAACAAGTTTCATGAAGATCTTCACCTCATTCGAGCCCCATAGCATGCTAATCCAAGGCCAAGAAGTTGACCTACGAAATTGGGCTGGAAAGGGGTTGTAGCCAAAATGTGTTTGTCTTTAAGCTCATATTCCTCATATGCCAATCAGCCCTTAACATGCATGGATTGCATCAAATGTTATCTCTTGCTATCTTAACCTACAAAACACACAAACAGAGGTAAGTGACTAAAAAATAAAGAGAAACTAAGAAAAATCACTAAGTAAAGAAGGCATGCAAGTGTATGAAATTATGGACTTATCAAAACAGAAAATAAATTAAAAGCACAAGTTTAACTCAATAACATAACCAAATCATAAGCTAGAAGGGTACAAAATGATATACAATTATGAACCGATCAATTAGAGAAGGAACATCAACATTAAATGACGATTTGACTTTTCCCTTCCAGCAAGAAGCCAGCCGCCCAAGGAAGCCACCAAGCTAGAAGCCAACTTGCACATCAAATCGCCAGGTACGAGACTACATCAGACCAGGAAACCAATTCGAAAAACTAGCGGTCCTCGTCAGGAAGATCGATCTCCCCCTCCATGGACCAGTTCATGACATCAAATCAGCAAGTTGACTTTAAACGATAAGCAAATATCCTTACCCAGTCATCATCACTTAAGAGCTCTCCTGCCTCTATAAATAAAAGGGTTCCAGCACAGAAGAAGGAGACTCTCTCTCCAAAACCAGACGCAACGTCTTGTAAAACACTAAAAAAAAAAAGCACTCAAAGCATTCCAGTTATCTCAGCCAGACTCCAGATAACCAGACGATCTCTGTGTTCATCTTTTTATTTCTCTGCCATCTCCATGGTACGATTAACTTCTGAAAATGTTCAATTTGAATTTGTATAATATAGCAGGCTATGAACCTTAGATCGCAGTGATAATGTATTTCTTGGTTTAGAATCAATGAGCATGGATTTCTATTGTCTTTCTCACTAATTTAAGAATTAAGTAAATGAAAACGATGGAACTCATGTTTAAAGAACCCTGTTGCGCTCACGCTCACTTCTGTTTCTGTAGTTGCAATACTTAAACCATTTCGTTTTCATTTCATTTAAATTAATAGCACGAAAAGGTTTTATTTTTAGCCCGAATCGGGCCACTGAGGCTTGAGGAATACAGACCAATTGGGCCCGAAAGTCACACAGTTGGGCCCGAAGTTGTGATTAAAATTATATATACATATTTGAATTTAGGTCTACAAGCCCATGCAGGGTATTGGCTGACCAAGAACTTTGTTTCTTCGCCTTGCTTGGATAGGTGTTGCTCGCACCAACCACATCCGACATATATACGAGAGAAAGAATTGTGAAGTCCTCTTAACCGAGGCATAGAAAAGAACTGACCCAGGCCAGTACCCCCCCTGGTGCGCAATGGCTTGAGCAGAAGTTCAGGAAAGAAGGCGCAAACCCCACATCATACTAACCACACTTGCTCACACCAGGTCTGTTGGACTGGTTATATCTCCAACAGTGGCACGCCTATCAAGCAGAACTCATGAATCAGAGGAAGCTCAAAGGTTAAGCCCAAGATAGGGCTGGACCGGACTTCTTATCAACCTGATACAACTTTCAATTTCGTTGAACATTGAAGTAACATCTGCGTGGGCCAAAAAGATACAATCGGGGCATTGGTGTAGGTCCAACGATTCCTGTGTTCTTCCGAGCAGGTCTGATGCGACGTTAGGCGAAAAGAACACTTAGCAGGAAAAGAGACCAACAGTGTCCAATCGCTATGAGCATGCCACCATAATGTTCCTTCCTCGGTGGAGAAGATAATCCAATAAGTGAAGTTTGATCCTGCTTGAATAGGGCACTGCGTTACGTTCTCTGGTCCATCATACCATGGATTTCGTGGCTGCTTCACTCCATGCCTGAAAATATTAAACAAGATTAAAGAGTTTGTCTACTAGCTCGATTTTCCTTTTCTTCTCACGTCGAAAAATTAATTGAAGCAAGAAAAGACTAAAGATTTAGCATGCACGTTAATGGTGTTTCCAGACTATAAGTTTCATGTTCAAACCCTCCTCCCTCAGTAAACAAGATTAAAAAGTTTGTCTACTAGCTTGATTTTCCTTTTCTTCTTAAGGTGGAAAATTAATTGAAGCAGTCAAAATAAAATCGAAGGTTCTATTTTTGTGTTTATTAAAGAAAAAGACTAAAGACTTAGCATGCACGTTAATGATGTTTAGTTTATTGAAAAATAGCTTTGATTTCCAGACTAGCGGTCTCATATTCAAACTCCTAAAGTACTTGGCAATATATGTGAAATCCCCCCTCCCTCTCTGATTTAAACTATCACTTACATTAAAAACAAAAAAATACACACATAAGAAATAAGAAGATTCACTATTATACCAAATATAGGAGCCCAAATTATAAAAAAAACCCTATATGAAATGGACTTTAGAAACACACCCAAAGCCCATTTATAACATAACAAAAAGACTTTTAACTTCTTTTAAATTACAGAACTGCCATTGATTTCTTAAAATAAATCCAACCCCAAAACCTCATAAAAAAGCTCAAAACACTCAATAGGGCATCAAAGTAATTTAATAATCAAAATTAAATTCCAGCTATCATTTTTTGGATTTTCTTTGGATTTGTTTATAGAAATTAAATGGTGTAGGATTTATTTATAATTTTAGTGCTAAGAATGGGTATATGACTAAATATCTCTACGAGGTACCCAATGTTAAGGAAAAGAGTTGCTTACAAGACACATATATTAAACAAGAAAAATATGATGGTCTTTTATTTTTTTTAATCCTTAGAAAGTTATTCACACTTTCACTTTCTTTCTCTTTCTCTCTCTCTAAAAGACAAGGACCAGCTACTCAGCCATGATCACTCTTCCTGTAAGTATACTATTTGGAATTGGCCAGGAGAGCCCATCATGAGATGGAGAAGAGAATATTCCAAGTGGAGACTTTGTCAATCCATTCAAACACACAACGAGCGATCCATAGCTTCCCACCAATAAGCTTATCTTCAAACGCTAGTTATAAGCAGTCTTGGACTATTGGTCAATGCCAAAAAAAAATAAAAAAGATCTAGAGCTAGTAGGATAGGTAGTTTTTACCAATGAAGGGTGAGACCGTATGAGCCTTGGTTGTGGACATTCACATAAGCAGTGTCTCCCTTTCGGACAGTGATGGTCGGCCCCGGCAAAGTCCCATTCACAGTTAAGATGCTCTTCGTTTCGCAAAGCCTTGTAAAATTTGATTCTGTCAGCTGCAAAATATCACAAAACAAAACAAAAAATGATGAAAAAATCCAGCCGAAGCAACGGATGATGATGAACATTCAAAGGCTGTAAAAATGGTGTTGGTGTAATGCAGGAAGCACTTACAACAAAATCATAACAATGAGTATGTCCATTAGCCTTGCAAATCCCACCCAAGAACATAAACCCTACAAAGGCTAAAACCCAACTCATTTTCTTAAACTCCATTTTCAGGTCTTGGCCAGAAAATATCTTGATTTTTCCTAGTGTGTTCTTCAGGTCGCCTGTTTGTGCAAATAATCTCACGGGAGAATATTCGCTTCTAGATCCTTGAACCTTCGATCTTCCTTCTCTCTCCTTCTCGATTCCTGTAAAACAGATTGGAGTAAATAGACCACACCCGGGGGGTGTTGGCCAAAGGCCCTCCGATGCCTAAGTTAGTTCGAGTGTTTGTGGGAAAACAATAGCTAAGCAAAGGGTACGGAGTTTGTATGGTGGTGTGAACCGGGTGGCCGGAGCCGTGTGTGGTGGCCGGAGCCGTGTGGAGAGAATATGGAGAGTGGAGAGTGGAGAGGGAGAGAGAGAGAGAGCTTCGGGTATTTTCTCGGGTTTCTCAAGTGAATTTAGATGTACCTTGAATGATGAATAAACCCATCTATTTATAGGAGCCTCGGGGCTAGGGTTTCGTAGCCTCGGGGCTAGGGTTTCGTAGAGATTGAGTCGGACTTGATCACAACTTCTTATTATGATAATATCTGATAATTAATTATCAGATAATATCCCTTTATTGTGATAATATCAGAATTAATGATATTATCTCTTTTAAATAAAGATAATATCTGATTTAATGATATTATCTTTATTAATTATAAGATAATACCCTATAATTAAGATATTATCCCAATTAATTAATTAACCAAATAAATCGGTTGAATTAATCAATTTACGGGATAACCTTCTTTTCCACGTGGCGTGCTCTGATTGGAGACGAAAATATTTGCTCCCACAAATGCCCCCCAGCTTCTGCATGGCGCTTGCGATTCCTTCTTGAGCTGGGTTGTCCAGCTTGTATAACTACAGGGCTTCTCTTCACTCTTTCTCACATCGCAAACTTAACTTCTCTACCTTCTAGCTTGAGAAAGATCTTGGAGAATTTGTACTGCCTGTCGAAGAGAGGAGTTGCCGTGTATCCAAAGTAAGTCGAGCTCGTAAAAATATATATTTTATATATATTTTTTCTGATTTTTGGCAGCAAGGTTGTGGTCCAGCATGAGTTGCAAATTCGTGGGCAATATTGACAAAGGCTGGAGCAAGGATTGCAAGTTCGTGGTGCATGCTGAAGATTGGTGCGACCTGGTCTGGGCTGGAGCTGATGCGACGCAGGCTTGGTGCAGGCGCTGGGCTCGAAGGGACAAAGGCGCTGGGCCTTGGAGCAGAGGCGGAGAGGCGCTGGGCCATGGCGCGACGTGGGCCTGCGCCAGGCAGGAGGGCCCTGCTTGCTGGAGCGAACGGACCAGGCCGGGACGCGCGCTGGGCTTGCGCAACATTAGGGATGTCCCCCTTAAGCCTTTTGCTGATGAGTGTGGAGATCATGATCTGCTCCGCGAAATAGTCCGTGCGCGATCTAGTTCACCTGTTGAGAGGCAAAGAGATGCAGATGTTCCTATCCGGAGTTCGGGTCGTTTGCACCAGTCGAAGAGTGGAGGTCGAACTGGGAGGTCTGCTCATCCACCCAACCACCATGATCCTGCTGTTGAGTCACGAGCAGTCAAGCGTGGAGCTGATTCGTCACCACCAATTCCTTTGGAAGTGAGGTTGGCAGAGGCTAAGAGAGCAAAAGAGTCATTTGCTCGGGCGAAAGGTTTTTCTGCAACGTCCGCGGCTGATCCCAAGGTGGAAAAGTCCAGTCCTACAGGGGATGTAGGCGTGTATGATCTGCTCAAGACGCACTTTCTATCAAGTCCATCCGCTTGTGCTGGGCTGGTTGATCAAATTCGTCAAGCTGGTGATCTTGGTACCTTTTCAAGTCTTTCCTTGGAGAAACAAAGGGAGGCAACACTTCATCTGCTTCAAAAAGGAGCTGTTTTTGCTGCTGAGACCATTCGGAATTCGTCTGCTGTTGCCCCCTCTTCTGCTCAGCTCAGTGAGTTGGAGAAGAAGAATGCCGAGCTAGTTCGCAAGCTTTCTGCTGAGCAGGCCCGCTATGAGAAGAAGACGTCTGATTTGAGGGCGATGATATCCGAGCTGAAGAGTTCCCTTGCTGAGAAGGATTCCGAGCTTAACTCTTCTGCTGCTGACTTGGTTAGTCGGAAAGACGCTTACTTCCATCTTGAGCGCAAGAATGCCGACATCTCTCACAGCTATGACAAGCTTTTGGCTAGATTCCGTGCCTATCATGAATCTGCTGAAGAATCCAGGTCTGAAGCTACCGTGGATGCGTACAAGCTGGGCTACATGGACTGCATAAGTAGAAAAGATCCATTCTTTGCCATTGGAGATGAGGACATTGAGATGCTTTGTCCTGAGTAGGTTAATGCTGTGGACATGGAAGGAGTTGAAGAGCAGGTGGCTGAAGAGGCAGTAGCCGATGGAGCAAGAGAGGATGCAGCCGATGAGGCAGTGGCAGACGTCATAGATCAGGCATGTGAAGCTGTTGAGAGCGTGACTGATCAGGTGGACGTCGAAGTGGCTGCAGATCAAGGCTCCCATACCGGCGCTTCTGAGTAGATGAAGAATCCTTTATTTCTTTTTAGCTTTTGTAGTCTGCTTTTTGTTTGGAACAATTGGTCTTTGTTTGACCTATCTTCTTTTTGTTTGATCTTGGCCGGTTGGTCACTTTGCTAAGGAAATTTCAGTTTACTATTTTTCAACTTCAATTTGTCTATCGTCTTGTGGACTGCTTGAGCAACCGGCTAGTGTCTTGGCTGTACATTTCCCCTTAGGACTTTTGCAAAAAGCCGGGGTCCCTCTTGAGGGATTCCGGGCGTATTCTGCCTTTTTCCGGAGAAAGCCTAGGACTCTTCTGGTCGTCGCCCTGCGTCTCCCTTAGGACGCTTTTTATGGGCAACTGTATGACTATCCTGCCTCCCTTAGGAAACGGATAGGAACCTGGATACCTCCCTTAGGAAATTCCTGGCGCACCCTGCAACCCCCTTAGGATGCTGCTTTGTGGGCTACGTCTCCCGAAGGACGCTTCTGGTCATCGCCCTGCGTCTCCCTTAGGACGCTTTTTATGGGCAACTGTTTGGCTATCCTGCCCCCCTTAGGAAACGGATAGGAACCTGGATATTTCCCGCAGAAAGCATGGAGACCTCCTTTTAAGAAATTCCTGGCGCACCTTGCGTCTCCCTTAGGACGCTGCTTTGCGGGCTGCGTCTCCCGAAGGACGCTTCTGGTCGTCGCCCTGCGTCTCCCTTAGGACGCTTTTTATGGGCAACTGTGTATATATATTTTCTTGACATTCTGGAATGAGAAATTGAACTTTTATTGATGTTCATGAGATTACATCGCTTTATTCGAAATGGAAATAACTGAATAAAGGAACTATAACTTCCAATAGTTGTAGTGCTCGGTCATCTGCTGGGGACTAAACGAGTAGGAAGAAGCGTCATGGATAGTATCTTTGGAGGTGGCAGGCATTCCATTGTCGTGGAATCTCCTTCCCTTCCATGGTGTCGAGCGTGTAGCTTCCTCTGCCCCCAGACCGGCTGATCATGTAAGGGCCTTCCCAATTGGGTTTCATCTTTTTGGACCCTTGTCTTTGTGCGGTGATGAAGGTCTTTCTTAGCACGAGGTCGCCCGGTTGAAACTGTCTGACCTTGGCTCTTTTGTCGTAGTAAGACTTCAACTGCTGTTGATAGGAGGCGACTCGAACAATAGCCTTCTCGCGCTCGCCTTCAAGTAAGTCAAGATTGAGCCTCATCTGCTCGGAGTTCTGTTCAATACTGCCCACTTCAATGCTTATGGAGGGGACAGTGACGTGCGGAGGAATGATCGCTTCAGTTCCATAGGCAAGGGAAAACGGGGTTTCGCCAGTTGACCTTCGTTTGGTAGTGCGGTAAGCCCATAGTACTCCGGGGAGCTCGTCTACCCATTTCCCTTCGGCGCCTTCTAATCGCTTCTTTAGGCAATCCAATATTATTTTGTTGGATGCCTCGGCCTGGCCATTGCCCTGAGGATATCTAGGGGTAGACAGATGCTGTTTAATGCCCTATTGTTTGAAGAATGCGGTGATCTGCTTGCCGATAAACTGTGTGCCATTGTCGGTAACGAGAGATTGTGGGCATCCAAATCGGCAGATGATGTTTCTCCAGATGAATCGTTCCACGTCTGCTTCTTTAGTAGAGGATAGAGCTTCGGCCTCGATCCATTTAGTAAAGTAATCAGTGGCGACGATCATCATTTCTTTATTAGCTGGTGCCGTTGGCATGGGGCCCACTAAGTCAATGGCCCATTGCATGAAAGGCCACGGACTGTTCTGTGGATGGTAGACTTCGGCAGGCAGGTTAGGAACCGGTTTGTACCGTTGGCAGCGATCACATCTTTTGACATACTCGGTTGAGTCATGGCGCATGGTAGGCCAGAAATAGCCTATATTTAGAGCCTTCTGGGCGAGTGACCTGCCTCCAGAGTGGTTGCCACACTCGCCGTCGTGAATTTTGTAGAGGACCTCAAGTGTCTGAGGATATTTTATGCAGGTGAGATGAGGGCCGGAGTATGATCTGCGAATGAGCTTGGTGCCTTGCATGTAGTATCTCGCGGCCTTCTGCTGGACCTTCCTAGCCTCGGACTTATCCGACGGAAGATTTCCATTCACCAAGTAGTCGATGATTGGGTCTTGCCAACTGGGGTTTTCATCGATC
Organism: Prunus kanzakura; assembly: GCA_020521455.1. Taxonomy (NCBI): domain Eukaryota; kingdom Viridiplantae; phylum Streptophyta; class Magnoliopsida; order Rosales; family Rosaceae; genus Prunus; species Prunus kanzakura. The sequence continues at coordinate 1,009,683 of BPUM01000817.1, read as the reverse complement.
TGCATTGAGTCTATTGGCTCTATTTCTTCGATGCTTGACCGGTCAAGGTGTTCTACCGGGATGGAGCGTTTGAACTGGGTGTCCAGCGCTGATCCTAGGCTTGCCAGCGCATCTGCATGGGTGTTTTCTGCCCGTGGAACTTGTTGGATGGTGAAAGTAGGAAATTCTTTCAAAAGTCCTTGGACTTTGTCGAGGTACTGGATCATTCTCGGATGTTTTGCCATGTACTCGCCTGAGGCTTGATTCGTGATCAGCTGGGAGTCTGAATAGATGGCCAATCTTTTGATCGACAGTTCTTTTGCTAGGCGCAGTCCGGCGAGCAATGCCTCATACTCTGCCTCGTTGTTTGAAGCAGGAAAGCCTAGCGTGATGGCTTGTTCCAACAAAGTTCCATCTGGGGTGATTATGACGACGCCTGCCCCCGCTCCTTTGTGATTTGACGCTCCATCTACATGTAACTGCCACATGTCGTTAGGTAGGTCTGAATCGGTGGGGGAGGTATCGTCTGCTTTTTCCTTGCTTTTCGTGACCAGCTTCTCTTTTTCGGCTGTCGGAGTAAACTCTACGACAAAATCTGCTAAAGCCTGAGCTTTCATAGCGGTTTTCGGCCGGTAGAGGAGGTCGTATTGACTGAGTTCGATAGCCCATTTCATGAGTCGTTGAGAGGCATCGGGGCTGTGGAGGATCGATCTCAAAGGAAATTCTGTCATGACAATTATCCGGTGCGCTTGATAGTAGGGCCTTAGCTTTCTTGCGGAAACTACAAGCGAAAAAATGAGCTTCTCCATTTTCGGGTAGCGAGTCTCTGCGTCGAGGAGAGCTTTTGAAGTGTAGAATACCGGATGTTGTGCCCCCAGCTCTTCTCGGATGAGAGCTGAGCTGACGGCTGAGTCGGACACCGCCAGGTAGATGTACAAATCTTCGCCTGGTATCGATTTTGAGAGTAGGGGAGGTGTGGTGAGGTAGGTTTTCAAGTTTTGAAAAGCTGCTTCGCACTCGTCATCCCACTTGTCCTTGTGTCCTTTCTTCAAGGCTTTGAAGAATGGCCTGCACTTGTCGGTAGATCTCGAGAGGAATCGGTTGAGAGCTGCTGCTCTACCCGTTAGACTTTGTATCTCCTTTGTTGTGGCAGGCGACTTCATGTTGAGTATAGCCTTGATTTGATTCGGATGTGCCTCAATTCCTCTTTGGGTGACTAAGTATCCTAGGAATCGGCCAGACGAGACTCCGAATGTGCATTTGCTCGGGTTCAACTTCATGTTGTATTTTCGGAGCAGGCTGAATGCCTCGGCGAGGTTTGTGATGTGGTCTGCTCGCTGGGGAGCTTTGACTAACATGTCGTCTACGTAGACCTCCATAGTTTTACCGATTTGCTCCTTGAAAACTTTGTTTACTAGCCTTTGGTAGGTTGCTCCGGCGTTCTTCAGCCCGAAGGGCATGACTTTGTAGCAGTATGTACCTCTTTCGATGATGAAAGAGGTCTTTGCTTTGTCGTCTTCATGCATCATGATTTGATTGTAGCCAGAGTAGGCGTCCATGAAACTTAGCAGTTGATTGCCGGAAGTTGAATCGACGAGCTGATCAATTCTTGGCAGTGGAAAGTTGTCTTTAGGGCATGCCTTATTGAGGTCGGTGTAGTCAACGCACACTCTCCACAGGCCTAAATCCATGAAGTGTTGTGCGGTTTTTGGTCTCAGGTAAAGACCTATTTATAGACAGAGTTCATGGGAAGTTGCTTCTATTATTAGTAGCTAAGTTTTCCTCCCACATGTTTAAAATTTAAAAAGAAAGTTGCTAGCATTCATCTTATCCTATTGTTGGCTGCCAAAACTTATTAATGAATTCCCAGCTTTTTATTTTCTTCTTTTGCCTTCAAGGAAAGTTTATGTTGAAGATTTATCAATTTATAACCATCACCAAACTAAATTAGGCTCCCACTGATTTCTTCCTCAATTATATATATTGCATGGAAAAGCACAATAATTAACTTCTCCAGCGTTAGATTAGCCGACAATTTTTGGATATGATGGTTGATTTGCATTTACTTTTATTATAATAAAGTCATGCTTTAACTTACGGGTAACAAAATTCACCAAAAAATGTCCCAATAATAATAACAAAAGATAAAAGACAATCACATATAACCTTTCTTGAATAAACTACAGAATGTTATTTTTTTTTTTGGTCTGAACCATGAGGTGGTCCTGGATGGGCCCCAACTATGGGTGGCACCTTTAAGCCTTAACCACAACCCAGACTAATCCCCACTCACACCGGGTCGGCCCGTAAGGGGTAAAGTCTACAGAATGTTATTCTGGTAACACTAATGACACGTGATTAGAAATAAAATTTTAAAAAAATAAATAAAAAACCTCACCCAACATGAAAAAACACTAATGGGGGTGTATTCAATTGAGATTTTAATAGATTGTAATTACATGATTTTAATGTAATAGATTTCAGCATGATTTGTAATTACATGATTTTTCTTATGATTTTAATAGATTGTAATTACAAGATTTTACTTATGATTTTAATTCATGTAGGACTTTCTTTGTATTCTCCAAAGTAGATTTCACCGAAGTGTGGATTGGATTCGGGTTAGCCATGTTCCATCCACTAGTTATAGGATGCCAAGCCTTTAAAGAAACAGAAAGTTGAAGTTACACCAATCTTAGCTCAAGTTATAATTACTATCTGTCATGTATGGCTTTCTTCAAATCATCCTACATGACTGTCATTAAACTAAAACATGCAGCTATTGAGTTTGGGATAGAGAACTTGGTGTTTGGAACTGAGAATTGACGTAGGAACAAGGAAAAATCTTGAATTAATTGAATTTATAAATATTACAACAGATAAGTTAATTGAATCAATTCAAATAAGAAACTGGACAGCTATGACATGATACTAGTACAGAGCACTTGTTACTCCAATTGATTCCACAAATTGACTAAAGAAAGACAAATAAATCAAAGGAAATAAATGAGCCGAAAATCTATTGAGAAAAATGCATGCATATTGCATAATATGAACAACACTATTGAAAGCAACGTATCTGAAATTATTGTTTAGATATCTAAGGTAAGCCATATGAGTCTCTGTTTTTATTGGGCAAAGAGATTATTCAGAAGATGAAAGCAAACAAACGATATTCAAATCCCTGGACAAGTCGACTCCTATATCTGCTTTGAAATATTCCATGCTTCTATGTTCTAGCAGCAACTTCTTTTTTTTTCTGTGAAGCTCGATTATACGAGGGAAGCTTTTTTAAAATTGTCCTAAAACCAAATAAAAGACTCCAAATTAGACAAAGCAAGCAAACCTCGCAAGTCGAAAAGGGTTTAAGGTTGCTTCAGAAAGAAACATGTTACAAGGAATCGTGTGGGGACCTCAGGTTTTGACAATTGCTCCAAATACAGATTTTTATTTGAGATCTTCCACTACGCACTTCTATCGTGCATAACTTTCATTCCCACGCGCCTAATGTCAATCCCTTTCGGTTCTGTTGCTTTCCCTTTTGGATTTGCTGTCGTGTTGAAATTGGTTTGTATATGTCTTTAATGTATTCCTGAAGTTTTTTAATGAATATTTTAACCCAAAAAATAAAGGTCAAGTAAAAAAATTGTATTTTATCAACAGAAGCTAATATTTATTGGATGGGTTTGTTTCAAATTTACAACGTTCTTTTTTAGTCATCATTATTTACCACGTCTACAACAATACTAAATTATGCGCTTCGAGCTGCCCATGAGGTGGCATCTTTTGTTACTAGAATAGGAGTGGCTTTTTGATATTTTGGCCTCTGATGTTAACGTTGCAATTCGTCTTTGAATAAAATTTTCCATTCTTTGGCCAAAAAAAAAAGTATATATATATATATATATTTTTTATACAAGCAACCGAATAAGCTTCACAAATACAAAGTGCAAAAATATAAATAATTAAGTTTCATTTATATATTAGTTGTAAACACAATAATAATATAATTAGGTTAACATATTGTTCCATACTTGAAGAAAATAATATTTCCCTAACTTGTTGTAGTTCATGATGAGCCATATAAGCATTTTTTTTTTTCTTATTAAAAAATATTTTGCCAAAGGCAACAGAAAATTTCACCCAAAAAAAAAGGCAGAGACAATTTCACCAAAAAAAAAAAAGGTAGCAGATTAAAAAACAAACACACCAGACTTTGCCAAAACGAAGGCAGCATATTGAAGGTTTTCTTTGTTTTGGGATGTTTGGTTTAAGATACGGATTATGCTAGATTTTGATGATTCGAGTTTTTTAGTTGTTTACACAAATTTTGTTCAATTTAGTTTTCCCGTGATTTAATTTTCATAATTTACGCGAATTCTATTTGATTTAGTTTTGTCTATTGGGTTGTTTTCCCTTTTGGATTTACAGTCATGTCGAAATTGGTTTGTACATGTCTTTAATATATTCATGAAGTTTTTTAATGAATATGTTGTTTAACCCAAAAAAGAAAGGTCGTGTAAAACAATTGTATTTTATCAACAAAAGCTAATGTTTATTGGATGGGTTTATTTTTACAACGTTCTTTTGTAGTCATCATTATTTACCACGTCTACAACAATACTAAATTATATCCTTTATATATATATATATATATATATATATATTTTTTTTTATACAAGCAATATATCGTATATCAAAAGGGGAATTCGAACATAAGACATCAAGCACAAGGATAATTATACTCTTAATCACTTGGACCACAAACCTCTTTTCGGAGCTTATATATATTTTTATATCACTACCTAAAAAAGTGCAGAAGACAACCAGAAAACCACGATGGTAGATCAAAAAACCGTCGTTGTGTTTTAAAAGGCGATGGTAATAGAAAACCATCGTAGATACACAACTTAAACACCTACAAAGCCGGGATCCGCATGGATATTTTTTTAAAACGACGCACCAAATTAAAAAAGCGTCCTCTTATTAAAAAGGTTTTATTCCGAGTTAAAATCTGAACCTAAAAACAACGATTGCGGCTATAAAGTCACCGCCGTAGAAAGTAAAGACAACGGTTTACAAATCCAGCCGCCGTGTGAACTCATAAATAAAAATGACCAAATTTTCTTAGTCAACGACGCATAATTTCAAAGGAATCGACGTCGGTATATTACAAAAAATCCGCTGTATTTAATCAATTTACCACGACGGTAAAGATAAATTTATCGACTTTTTATTTACAATGTACTACAACGGTATCTATAACTCTACTGTCCGCAAAAGTTGTACTAACCACGAAGGTTTGTTCAATTAACGACGTATAAATTTTTTTTACCACTTTGTGGAGTTAAAAATACTGTCATATTAATTAACTTTATACGTTTGTCATTATCTATAAACCGTCGTCTTAATTTTTATTGCTTTTTTAGATTTATTTGTTGTTGGATTTTGTTTCCTACAGCGGTAGATCAACAGTATGACAAGATTTGTGAAAACTCACGGCGGTTTATATAGAAAACCGTCGTCACAATCAAATTAAAGTGAAGTATTACCAGAATGAACTCTATTCCTCATCCTAATTGGTCGAACCAACACGTAAAGGCAATATTTTAGACATTAATGATGTATGTGTCTTTGTGTCTTTGAGATACACAAAGGCACAAACACATCAACATCCAAAACATTTGCCTCTAAAATTTGACGACGGCAGCCCAGACATTTGCTTTCAGAAAGACAATTTTTTAGAAGTGGATGATGTGTGCATTTTTGTGTCTTTCAGATACACAAAAGCGCACACACATCAAAATCCAAAAAACTTGCCTCTAAAATTTGATGACAGCAGCCAAGACATTTGCTTTTAGAAAGACAATTTTATAGAAGTTGATGATGTGTGCGTGTTTATGTCTTTTAGATACACAAACGTGCACACACATCAACATCCAAACTGAAAAATGAAAGCGAGGTGAGACGGAGCCAAGGACAAGAAAAAGTAGAAACCCTAATTGAAAAATGAAAGCGAAAGAACACCTGAAAAACCCCTATTTATAAAATAATCTTTTCTACCACGTCGGTTCTATTAAAAGTATCGACGTCTAAATGAAAACATAGACGTCGGTTCACACTAAATTGAGGTCGTATAAATCTCATTAACAACGACGGTTTATAAAAAAACCGACGTTGTAATTTTTTTTAAAAACTAATTTCTTGTGTAATTAAAAAGGTTACACGTCGGTTTATGTAATTAAAACGACGTTCAATAAGATATTTAACGTTGTTATTATTGAGTATAAGGTTGTTGTGTAAATTTGAAAAAGACGGGATACATCTTTTTGGAAGAAAAAATTGCCATGTAATTAGACATAAAAATGGCGTTTTCGGAAAACTAGGGGTCGTTGAAACCATTGTACTAGGGCGGTTACAACCTATAGCGCCGTATAATGTTATATATTAGGGCGGTTTCTACTAATAACGTCGTGTTATGAAACGGTATGTTAATATTTTAAACTTTTCGCCTACCTAACCTACACTTGCACTGTTTCCAAACCGAGAAAAAATTTCAGGCTTCTCTCACTACTACAAAAAACGAAATAGACGACGGTAATCCACCGTCGTGTATCATGGTTTACAACCGACGAGAAATCAACCGCCGTCTTTTCATACATGAAATAACGACGACAAATAACCGACGTAGTTAATATAGTACACGTCAGTAAAATACTAAAACCGACGTAGATTTCATACATAAAAGCTTAAAAAGAGACCTTTCGACTACAATAGACGACGGTTTTAGTAAAACACAGACGTTGAAATAATGTTAAATGTCAAAAACAACTACAAAACCGACGTAAATATGCTTATCAACGTCTCTAAATACACCAAAACCGACGTGTAAAACTTAGAAACCGTCTTGGTTAATAAATACTACGTTCACTAAATGAAAAAACTGACGTCTTAAACATATAACATGGCATATATTTACTTGAACAGACGTAAAAACAACAATAACCACGACCCTTTATATCACCACAGACGTTGAAAATGATTTTGACGGCTTGAACACAAAAAAAACGACGTGGTTAATATAGTACACGTCACAAAAGAACTAAAACCGACGTCGATTTGGTACATAAACGCATAAAAAAGAGACCTTTCGACTATAATAGACGACGGTTGTATTAAAACACAGACGTTTAAATAATTTTAAATGTCAAAAACAACTATAAAACCGACGTAAATAGTTTTATCAACGTCTCTAAATTAAATAAAACCGACGTGTCAAACTTAGAAACCGCCGTGGTTAATAAATACTACGTTCACTAAATGAAAAAACTGACGTCTTAAACATATAACATGGCATATATTTACTTGAACAGACGTAAAAACAACAATAACCACGACCCTTTATATCACCACAGACTTTGAAAATGATTTTGACGGCTTGAACACAAAAAAAACGACGTGGTTAATATAGTACACGTCACAAAAGAACTAAAACCGACGTCGATTTGGTACATAAACGCATAAAAAAGAGACATTTCGACTATAATAGACGACGGTTGTATTAAAACACAGACGTTTAAATAATTTTAAATGTCAAAAACAACTATAAAACCGACGTAAATAGTTTTATCAACGTCTCTAAATTAAATAAAACCGACGTGTCAAACTTAGAAACCGCCGTGGTTAATAAATACTACGTTCACTAAATGAAAAAACTGACGTCTTAAACATATAACATGGCATATATTTATTTGAACAGACGTAAAAACAACAATAACCACGACCCTTTAGATCACCACAGACGTTGAAAATGATTTTGACGGCTTGAACACAAAAACAACGACGTGGTTAATATAGTACACGTCACAAAAAAACTAAAACCGACGTCGATTTGGTACATAAACGCATAAAAAGAGACCTTTCGACTATAATAGACGACTGTAATAAACGACGGTTGAAATGAATTATAATTAACCGACGTGTTTTCTTTTTAAAATGGCGGTATTTATTGCATTTTTGCATTGTCATTCCACGTCGGTTGTGAAAACCCGACGTTGGTTGTTTTTAAGACATCTCGTTTTGCGATATTTGTAACTTGACCGTCGTATTTTCACCTTTAACCGATTATTTTTTAATTTTTGATTCGTTGTGCCCAAAGCTTGCAGAATGAAAATGTGATCGGAATTAAAATGATATACAGAGCTATGAATTAATGTCATACAATTAACTTCATAACTAATGTCATACATTACAACAATCAATCAATCCATATATCTTCACACCCATCTCTAATGTTCTCACTCCCAAACTCACCCACTAGGTCATCAAATGTGTCAACATTTGGTATCCCTCTAGAAAATGGCTCACACTCAATTCTAATATCACCTAGCACATCATCACCAATAACATCATTATATTCTCTATTAGGCATTGATAACACTACCGACCAACCACGATGCATTGGGTCGTCAACATAAAATACTTGTTTGACTTGAGAAGCCATAACAAATTGGTCATTCCTATGTCCAATTTTACTCAGATCTACAAGGGTAAATCCAAGTTCGTCGACTACAAGGCCCGAAGTGTTATCTATCCAATCACACCTCAAGACTGGGATTCTAAACTTTTGGTAGTCAAGATCCCAAATTTCTTGAATAACCCCATAAAAACCCATATTGGAGACAATAGGGTTTTTATCCTTGGCACTAGCAACTTGCATAGTATGTGCAAGTAAATAAACTCCACTATTTTGGACAGTTCGCACATCATCTTGTGCCTTGGTGCTAAATTTGACACCATTAATAAGATAGCTCCTATATGATGGCACTACCATGCTTGGACCAGCTGCTAACCATCTCAAATTTTCTGATATGCCATTATAATCTTCCCCATTAAATTCACTTTGAACCTACAAATTAAACATATATATTAATTCAATCTAACATATATATAGAAAGAAAGAAAATTAAAATAATAAATTGAATATGTCATTCAATAACATATATACCTTAACACGTAGCCATTGAATGAAAGTGCTATTGTGCTTATCTTGTAGCCACTTTGTTCTCTTTCTAAATTTCGGATAAGTGGTCTTGATGTGGATCATATGTTCCCTACAATTGACACGAAAAAAAACACGCATTACGGTCCCTTATATATAAGATAAATATAAGGAGTAATAATATTTAACATGGCTACATATATATGAAAAATTAAACTCATACGTACTCGATATAAGGTAGGACTTCCTCCGTATTCTCCAAGACATATAGATGTGCCTGGTTCAACAAGTCCATATCAACTAAGCCCACTGTGCAACCTGATAATGGCTATGAAACTCCCATATTCTGGCTTGAAGGCACTCCAACTGTACTAACATCAGATAAATGCTCGGTACAAAACTCTACAGCTTCTTCATGTCTGCCGCGCAAATCTCACGGCCTGGGATTCCGGGCCGAGGGGATCTGCGTGAAACACGCGGTTTCCTGCTTTTGGACGGGGTGCGTTTGTGCGCGAGCGTGCCAGCACGGTCTACCGTGCGTCGAGATGTTTGAAGTGTTGATAGTGTTTGGATGGTGCGCCTGTCTGAACTCGTCTTCTAATCAAACGATTGTAGCCGAGAGGAACTAGTCTCGGCTGTTGGGGTTCACGGCCTGAACTACAAGGCCGTTGAATGGTGGTGTTTGGTGGATTTTGGGGCGGTGCTCCGGCGCGCCACTCGGTGAGCGGCGGTCGTATGATATATGGGGTGAGTGAGCGAACAACAAGGGTGGTGCTCCAGCGCCTTGAAAAACAAGGGTCGTTTGATATATTGATGAATGGATTTTCCTTACAAACTAACACTACTCCTAAAAAAGCATGTAAAGATATTGAAAGTGCATTACAGGAAAATATAAGTTGCTCCGTGGGAGGCTTTTGTTTGGTGTTTGAACCCTTTGAAAGTGGTCCTGAGTCTTGTATTTATAGGGAGAGCTCCTGGAGGGGTAATCGAGGCTGAAAATCTGCATGGTGGAGCCTGATTACATCAAGTGGGTAGTCCAATCGACATTTGGGATGGTGAAGTATGGTGGTGTGACTCCATGAATCCCGGTGAATCTCGGCCGCCGCCCTGATCGTGGGTTCTGCGCTTCTGGCCGTGGAGACGCATTTATTGCTCTGATAGCTAATTACCTAATCTCTCAAGCTGCAAAGAACTTTGTGAGAATGTTGGCGTCTAATCACTCTGATCTCTGTCACCAAATCCTGACTCCAATCACTTCCCACCTTCCCTCGCGCATTAAATGCTCATTCTTGGCCAGTGGGTTTGCTGCAATAAGCAGAGACCTTGCTTCATTAAATGGAGCGTGGGACCCTGCTGTCACGTGACGATTTGATTTTAATGCCTCTGGCCGTGACCTCGCTCGTTCTCCGCCTCGGCCTATAACCTTGGCCGAGATAACCATGCCTTGGTGATTTTCCTCGTGTTTCTCTGGAAAGCAAAACACCTTGACAAAACGCTGCGTTTCGGCTCGAGGCCGAGAAGAGTTATTCCCTCGGCCAATTCACGGCCGTGACTTATTAGGCACAAACATTGCCCCCACATCCCTGGATTCTTCGGCCTTGGTATGAGTAGGGGCCGAATGGATTTCAAGGGATGGACCTTTAGCCTTCTGCGGTGACTGACAACTGGGGCATTAAATGCACAATCCAGTCGGCGCATTTAATGCCTCAAGCACGTCGTGTAAGTCATTATTGCTTAAGTTCACGCGAGGCGTCACCCTGTCTTGTCAAGTAAAACGACGGTCCTCTGAATCGACGTGCCACCATGCCATCAATTCGCACAAGCCATTACTCTGCTCTGTAATTCCAAACGCCGGCCGCCAGGTTTCTGTCATGATTTCGCGTGCTCCAGATGTGCTGCCTGGCCGTTTCGTTTTACGAGGATCATGCCGCCCTTGAATTCTAGTATGAGTGTGAGTATAAAAACCCATCCCTTTGCATTTTCTTCACATCCCCAGACTTCTCTGAGCCTAATGCGTTTCGAAAGCTCACCCTGGCCTTTCCCATTTTCCTCAACCTCCAAAGGTTTAAGACTCTTCCACCACTCAACAATCTTTTCTCCTCCTTTGGATATTTTGAAGCCTTCCTTTGATTTCTGGGCTTCGTCCCTCCATAGCTCAACCTGCTTTGATGGCCTTCATTGCAATCCTTCCAGAACCGGAGAGCCAAATCAACTGAGCCCCCCGTCTCAACAGTTTGGCCTGTTTCAGATGACTTGTCAATTTAATGAGGACGGGAGGGCTTGGCATGGTGACCCTACCACGACCGAGTCCAATCGGCTGAGTACCTTGGTAACGTCCGTGGTCAAAGTGACGGCCCTTACCAAGGTTGGGGGAAAAGCCCTTACCATAGCCAGGATGACGACCGCTTACCATGTCCGGAGTGACAATTGCTGCCACGGCCTAAAAGATGGCCGTCGCTACTGCCAGGATGGCGACTGCTTACCACGTTCGGGGTGGTGGCCGCCCCTCGTGCCCTGGACGGCGGCCCTCGCCGTGATTGAAGTGACGGTCCTTCCTCTTCGCCTCCTTCATGCGGCGTGCACATTTTTCCTTCCCACGGCCGGCTTTTTTAGACTGGCCGAGGTTTCTGGCCGAGACTAATCGTCGGCAGAGATGGCGGAGATACGGCTTCGGGAGAAAGAAAAGTTCGACTGCCCAGTAAGAAGACCGTGAAGCTGTCGCTCGTAGGTCTAGGATGTGATTTTCCTTATGTGTGTGTATTCGGCCATGACCTGGCCGTTTCCTTGTAATCGTATCTTTAATGAATAAAATGAATCATGAATTTTTGACCCATCTTCATTATGCTGCATATTTCCTTTTCATAATTTTTTCGCGGCCGTCTCCCATAAGGACGGGATGTATCTTTTCAGATACTGGCCGTTGATTGGCAAGTTGTGCCATTCTCCATCCCTGTCTTTTAACTGAAAAGCACCTCGGCCAAGGATTCGTTCAATAATGAACGGCCCCTCCCAATTTGGCGAGAATTTGCCGAACCGAGGGTCCTTCGTCCCAATAGGAAGCACGGCTCGCCACACTAAGTCGCCCTCGGCGAAAGTCTTTTGCTTAACCTTTTTGTTGTATGCTCTCGCCGCGATCTGCTTTTGTGCCTGCATTAAGTTATAAGCATCAGGCCTGGATTGCTCCAAGTCCTCCAATTCTTGGACCATGGCCTGCGCGTACTCCTTCTCCTCTTGTCTGAGCTGTTCGGTCACCCGAAGAGACCGAACCTTTAATTCCAAAGGAACAATGGCGTCATGACCGTAGGTTAAGGCGTAAGGAGATGTGCCTGTGGCCGATCGCTCTGAGACTCGGTAAGCCCAAAGGGCTTCTGGAAGTAGATCGTGCCACGCCCTAGGTTTCTCCTCGATCATTTTCTCAAGGATGCCCTTGATTACTTTGTTGCTTGCCTCGGCATGTCCGTTAGATTGGGGATAATAAGGCGTTGAGTGGATCAATTTAATCCCCATACTTTCGGTATATCCTCGCGTTTCGGCCGATGCGAACACCGGGCCGTTGTCGGCCGTGATTGTTTCTGGAATACCGAACCGATGGACAATGTGACTCTCGAAAAATCTGACCACTTGCGCGCTGGATATTGATCGATAAGACTCGGCCTCGACCCATTTAGTAAAATAATCGGTCGCTACCAAAATCCATGCATGTTGGTTGGATACGGCCGGGTGGATTTTACCGATGATATCCACGGCCCACCCTCTGAACGGCCATGGTTTGGTAACCGGGTGGAAGGCGTCAGACGGTACCCTTTGTATAGGGCCGTAGATCTGACACTTGATACATCCTTTCGCGTATTCTACGCAATCCTTCAAAATGGTCGGCCAATAATAGCCGTGCCTTCGGATCAACCATCTCATCTTGACGCCAGACTGGTGAGCGCCGCAAACCCCCTCATGAGACTCGGTCATGATGGTCTGGATGTCCTCGGTGTTGGGACATAAGAGTAATAAACCGTCTGACCCCTTTCGATACAGCTCATTCTGATAAATCAGATAACACCGAGCCCGAAATCGTGTAGTCCTTTCATGGCTGCCAGAAGGGTTGCGCAAATATTTCACTATGAGGTATCGCCAGTCGGCTTTGGCCGTGTCGACTTCGTCCGTAATATCGGATGATGCCTGGGATGTTTACGCCTGACGCTACCTGGGCCATCTCGTTGGCCTCATGGTTCTCGGCGCGTGGGACGTGAACAAAAGAGATTCGGGAGAACCCATCGGCCGTATTGAGGGCCGTTACGTAATACATGGCTAGATTTTCGCTCGTACACTGGTATTCCCCGGTTAATTGGTTAATCACCAGCTGGGAATCACCATAAACCAAAACGCGGGTCGCCTTCATTTCCATTAAAATCTCAAGACCAATGATGAGTGCTTCGTACTCGGCCTGGTTGTTGGTGCATTTGAAGTCGAGTTGGAATGCGAATTGCCACCTTTGCCCCTGGGGAGATTCAATTACGACTCCGGCCCCTGACCTGGCCTCGGTACTGGACCCGTCGAAGTACATGGTCCAGTAATTCTTTTCCATCCGGACCATGCCGATATCGACCCCCAACTCTTCCTCCTGTCTCTGGGATGGGTGATGAGCCAGAAAATCGGCCAAAGCCTGACCTTTGACCGACTTTTGAGCCACATATTGAAAGGTAAACTCGGACAGCGCCATCGTCCACTTCCCGATTCGGCCGCGTATGATCGGCCGAGTGAGCATGTACTTGATAAGGTCGGTCTTAGAGATAATCTGGACGACCGACGGAAGCATGTAATGTCGTAACTTGGTGGCCGCGAAATAGAGCGCTAGGCATAACTTTTCGATTGGTGAGTAGTTTAGTTCGGCCGTATTGAGAGTGCGGCTTAAGTAGTGCACCGCCTGCTCTCGCCCAGACTCATTGTTCTGAGCGAGCAAACAACCGATAGAACTTTCTGATGCCGAAATGTAGAGCCTCAATGGTTTCCCCCTTTTTGGCGGCATAAGAACCGGCGGCTGGGACAAATATTTCTTGATGTCGTCAAGAGCCGCCTGATGCTCTGTCCCCCATATGAACCGTTCGGTGTCTTTTAGTTTAAGCAGAGGGGACAACGGCCGAATCTTTCCCGCCAGATTGGATATGAATCGTCTTAAGAAATTAACTTTGCCGAGGAAAGACTGGAGCTCCTTCTTGGTCCTCGGCGGAGGGGCCGCCATAATGGCCGTAGCCTTATTCTTGTCTACCTCGATTCCTCGTTGGTGAACCAAGAAACCAAGGAAATTCCCGGCGGTGACGCCGAAGGCACATTTCTTTGGGTTCATCTTTAGACCGTGCGCCCGCATCCGGCCAAAAGCCTGCCGGAGATGTCCCACGTGGTCGGCCTTGGATGGGGATTTTACAACCACGACGTCAATGTAGACTTCAACGGTTCGGCCTATAAGGTCGTGAAAAATCAGGTTCATAGCTCGCTGGTACGTTGCGCCGGCGTTCTTTAGGCCGAACGGCATGACTACCCATTCATAGGTTCCGATAGCGCCGGGACACCTGAATGCCGTTTTGTGGACATCTTCCTCGGCCACGAAAATTTGATTATAACCTGCATGGCCGTCCATAAAAGACAAAAGCTCGTGTTTTGCGGCCCCATCTACCAGGAGATCTGACATAGGCATGGGGTATTCATCTTTGGGGGTTGCGAGATTGAGGTTTCTGTAGTCAGTGCAAACCCTCAAGGCCCCAGTTCTCTTTAATACCGGCACAATGTTGGCCAACCACTCGACGTACCGGGCCGTTCGGATAAAGCCGGCTTTAAGGAGCCGTTCAATTTCCTCTTTAACTTTGAGCTGAACCTCGGTCGAGAAACGCCTTGGTGGCTGCTGGAACGGCTTGAACCCCTCCTTGATTTTTAATTCGTGCTCGACCAAACTCCTTGGCAAACCTGGCATCTCATGATAATCCCAAGCAAAACAATCCTTAAATTCATGGAGCAGGCCGACAATTTCGGCCGCTAACTCAGGATCTAAAAGATGGCTTACAAAAAGAGGCCGTGGTTCGGCCTCTAACAAAGGGTCCTGGACTTCAGGGTAGTCATCCTCCATCTCGGCGGGTGCCGTTTCCAAGTCGTCCAACGTTAGAACGTCCGTCTCGTCTGATTCATGGAGAAATTCAATCAAGTTGATTGGCGAGTTCGGCCGCAGAGACTCCTTCGCCCAATGTTCCAGCAGTCTTTCCACCAGATCATTCACGGCCGCCGCCCCTTCTTCCTTAGTGGCTTTGTCTGTCATTTATAGGCTGGTGAGGTCGATCAACACTTCGCGCGCCGAATCCCGGCGGATATTCTCGGCGCCTAATTCCAATACTTTCTGGGCCGTTGTTCTGGTTGGTCGGCCTTCTGCGTCGTGGCCGGTAAGAACAACCCACCCAACATCGTCATCGTAAATCCGAGCCTGAACGGCGTTGGCCTCGAAGGGTTTTTCGTCGGCCGGGTGTATAGACACCTTCTGACCGTCCCAAAAGAATAGTAATTGGAAAAGAGAGGACGGTATGCACCCGGATTGGTGGATCCAATCGCGGCCGAGCAGTATGTTATAGTCGACGCTGGACTCGACTACGTAGAAAGCCGCGACCCTCGTCTGGTCGGCTACGGTAATTTTTAGCGGCAACACGCCAATGGTTTTGGACTTGTCGCCGACGAAGCTACTCATGACGACATCGCTGGGAATGAGGTCCTCTTTTGATTTGTCTAGCTTCTTCATTAAGGAATACGGAAGGATGTTGACCGTTGCCCCACAGTCGACGAATACTTTGGACACGGGCACCCCCTCAATATGAGCCGAAATATACAACGGTTTGAGGTGTCGATATTTGTTCGGCTCGTTTCTTGGTATGACCTCGTTAAAAGCCACGGCCAACAACTCTTCTTTTGTCTTTGGCCTCTGACCAAGCTGTTCCTCGGCCATGTCATCATCCAGGCCGTTTATCTGTCCCCCTGGTGCTGAAAATTCAGATGGCAGCACCAAGACCATGTTGATGCTGAACTCCTCTTGCTCCAGAGGGTTCCCCCGGCCGGCTCCTCCTTCGGCCTCGCGGCCGTCTTCGGCGAATACCCCTTCCTCGGCCATCCTTAGGATCCCCTCATATTCTCCATCTGAGATCCCTAAAGTGGGGTCGTCTTCGGCCTCATGCCCGAAGAAAGGGTCACCAAAGCCCTCGATTATGGGTCCCGCCGTTCCTGAGATATCGACCGTGGGCGCCTTGGTTTCAGAGGGTTCCGAGACCTCGATTCCTTCTTCAAGGGCCCGTCTAGCGTTTGCCAAGGTGTCCCTGGATATCAAGTAATCGTCCAGGCGGTTTACCCGGGCTCTCTCCTCAGTTGTCAAGCCAAAAACGGTATCCGCCGGGATTACCGAGAAATACTGGCGGAGATACTCTAAATCGCCCTTGCTAAAAGGGGCATCGGCCTCCAATCCGCCGAGGTCAGGTTGGTAGCTCGGCAGACTCTTCGCTTTGGCTTCCCTATTTGCCTGGTATACGGCCTTAATGACCGAATCAGAGCTGCGGGTGATGAGGAGTGCCTCTGCCTTCGCATTTTTTAGGGCTAACTCCACGATTTCACGGCTCTCGGGGGTCATGCCGTACAGATCTATGGCCGAATGGTCTTCATGAAATCCTTTCAGAAAGGACAAACCGTCGGCCGAAAAAGGGGGGTTCTTCTCGCGGTAGATCTCGATGAAAACTTCACCAGCCTTTTTATCTATCGCGGTCTCTGGCTGAACCAAAATGGGCAAGGGTCCGCGGGGACCCCTGCTCCCCGTAGCGCGCCAGGTCCTCAAAGGCTTGTTGCTGGCCGCTGTCACCGTGGAGGACACAACCAACCCAGATGACGGCCCGTCTGCAGCCATGGTCTCTCCCTGTCGTTTCGAGGCTTCGGTCTCGGCCGTCTGCACCCTGGCCTGCTGAACTTGTCTCTGCATTCTCCTCAGCTGAGTTTTTGTCAGTGGTTCGGCTCTGCCCCCAGGCCGTGAATGATACCAACGGCCGTCATGCATAACTGGTGGCTTGAAGGTCCCTAGCAATCTAGGATCGGCCTCATCCATAGGGCCCACCGAGGCACCATAGGCCTGCGCTCCCAATCGTTCAAAAAACGACCCGCCGGCCGACCGTCCTCTATACTGACCGCCGAACTTCCCTACGGTTGGCAATGACGGCTCGACGGCCTTCCTCTTGTTTTCCTGCGGCCTGGACTGACTGATCTCATGTTGGCAATGCTCGCACAACAATGGCTCTGTTTCGGTCAATGGCTCTTTCTCTTTTGCCATCCAACGAGTTCTGCCATGCCCGGCTGGTAGTTGGGCGTCGACCATGTTGACAACAGGTGGGGGAAACGGCTTGGAGTCAACCTGCATGGCCGCCTTCTCTGGGAATTGAAGCTTCTTCTTATCAATCAACTTCTGAATGACATCTCGCAGGACAACACAGTTGTTGGTATTGTGAGACCAAGAACTATGGTATTTGCAAAACGTCTTCCCTTTGAGTTCTTCGGGTTTCGGAATTTTGTGGCCGAAAGATAATTTGACCATTTTTTCAGCCAACAACAGGTCGAAAATAGCCTCGGCCCTTGTTAGATCAAAAGTGTAGGCCTTCGTTTCTCGTGTTGCAAACTTAGCGTCAGGAATTTTTGTCCGGCTGTTGTCAGCTTTAACAAGCCCTTTGTAGACGAAGGGTTTGTCTATGCTAACTTCGGCCGAGCTCATCTCTACTTCGTCACCCTCGGCCTTTGTGGAGCCGTCCGTATCGGCGTAGCTGACGATGGGGTTTCTGTAATAAGTCCCTTTCGAAGCCGACTTCTTCTGCATCTCCTCTTTTAACAAGGATGCATACCTGTCCACTTTGTTGGTCAGGTCATGCATGTCCCGGAACTCGATCCCCTGGAATTTCTTCCGGTATTCAAACTCTAATCCCTCCTCGGCCATTTTGACGAACTCTCTCTCTGGCAGGTTCGTACGACACCAATTCCTACAGGTCTTGAATCGTTGTAGGTAATCACGAGGTGATTCGTTCTTGGCTCATCCTCGCCAGCTCGGCGACCGTTATCTCTCGGTTGGTCTGATAGAAGTGTTCGTGAAATACTCTTTCCATATCAGACCAATCCCTTATTGAGTTTGGTGGGAGGTTTATAAACCAAGAGAATGCGGCGCCGGTCAAAGAATGGACAAATAAACGGAGCTTCTGGGCGTCCGAATCGGCCTCTCCACATTGGGCCGTAAAACGGCCTATGTATTCAATGGATGTGGCCTGCCCATCCCCGGAGAATAACATAAATTCAGGCAACCGATAATTCCGGGGGAGAAGGACTCGGTCGATCTCTGGCGGGTATGGCCGAGTATATCTTGGCATGTCCGGCCGTCTCTGGGCTAGGCCGTCCTCGATCATCCGCCGGACGTCCTCGAATCGGAGCCCCTGATGCGGTGCCTCCTGCTGGGCCGCATTCGGTCGTGGGACCTGATGCCCGTCGTCGTGTGGCCTAGCCTGCCCGGCCGCTTGACCAAGGGGCTCGGTCTGAATAACCGAGCTGGTTGGCGCCAAGTGAGCGCCGTGGGTTTGGCCCAGGGGCGTGTGCGTTGAAACTGGGACGGCCGACCCATAGTGGAGGTGGGTGCCTGGCGATAACAACGACGCCTGTGATGATGGTGAAATAGTCGTATTGTTCTGACCGTACTGATGTGATAACGCAGCGGCCGTGTTATTTGGACCAGGATGGGTGTGGACGGCCGCGGTATGAACTGGGCCGAGTGGATGGATCGTAGGATGTGCAGGGCTGCTGTGCCCTAATGACACGGCTAAAGCATGGAGCGGCCCGCGTACTATCTCTGCTGAGTAGGTTGGCCCGGGACTTACCCACGTGGTCTGGGACTGCCCCCAGCTGTTTGTCGGCGGCACTGAGTGCTGGCCGTATCCTGATGCTTGGGGGTAAGCCGAGGCGCCGAGGCTACTGCCTTCGCCGTAAGGCTCGATTCTTTCCCGCCCTCGGCTCCCCTGACCTGCTCTGGGAGGTGACGCCGGGGAGGCTATCGGCATCCTTTCTTGAAAAAGCGTCCGCAGCTCCGAAGAGAACCTATCCATTGCGGCCATGAAGGATGTCTCTATCCTATAGGTCTGTCTGGACATCATTTCCTCCACTGCCGCTTGCTCCTGCATGGATTCGGCCGAGCGATCCGTCGTTACCGGGAAGCTGGCCGAAATCCCGACCGAATGTACGGTCTCGGTGATTGGTGATGTGGACTCAGGAGTCTCAGAAGTCATTTCGACCGTTTTGTTTTTTAGCTTTGCCTGTGCCCTGGTTTCCACCATAAGTTTCTTGACAAGAGTCCCACCGGGCGTGCCAAAAGTGTCTGCCGCGCAAATCTCACGGCCTGGGATTCCTGGCCGAGGGGATCTGCGTGAAACACGCGGTTTCCTGCTTTTGGACGGGGTGCGTTTGTGCGCGGGCGTGCCAGCACGGTCTACCGTGCGTCGAGATGTTTGAAGTGTTGATAGTGTTTGGATGGTGCGCCTGTCTGAACTCGTCTTCTAATCAAACGATTGTAGCCGAGAGAGGAACTAGTCTCGGCTGTTGGGGTTCACGGCCTGAACTACAAGGCCGTTGAATGGTGGTGTTTGGTGGATTTTGGGGCGGTGCTCCGGTGCGCCACTCGGTGAGCAGCGGTCGTATGATATATGGGGTGAGTGAGCGAACAACAAGGGTGGTGCTCCGGCGCCTTGAAAAACAAGGGTCGTTTGATATATTGATGAATGGATTTTCCTTACAAACTAACACTACTCCTAAAAAAGCATGTAAAGATATTGAAAGTGCATTACAGGAAAATATAAGTTGCTCCGTGGGAGGCTTTTGTTTGGTGTTTGAACCCTTTGAAAGTGGTCCTGAGTCTTGTATTTATAGGGAGAGCTCCTGGAGGGGTAATCGAGGCTGAAAATCTGCATGGTGGAGCCTGATTACATCAAGTGGGTAGTCCAATCGACATTTGGGATCGTGAAGTATGGTGGTGTGACTCCATGAATCCCGGTGAATCTCGGCCGCCGCCCTGATCGTGGGTTCTGCGCTTCTGGCCGTGGAGACGCATTTATTGCTCTGATAGCTAATTACCTAATCTCTCAAGCTGCAAAGAACATTGTGAGAATGTTGGCGTCTAATCACTCTGATCTCTGTCACCAAATCCTGACTCCAATCACTTCCCACCTTCCCTCGCGCATTAAATGCTCATTCTTGGCCAGTGGGTTTGCTGCAATAAGAAGAGACCTTGCTTCATTAAATGGAGCGTGGGACCCTGCTGTCACGTGACGATTTGATTTTAATGCCTTTGGCCGTGACCTCGCTCGTTCTCGGCCTCGGCCTATAACCTTGGCCGAGATAACCATGCCTTGGTGATTTTCCTCGTGTTTCTCTGGAAAGCAAAACACCTTGACAAAACGCTGCGTTTCGGCTCGAGGCCGAGAAGAGTTATTCCCTCGGCCAATTCACGGCCGTGACTTATTAGGCACAAACACTTCAGCTATATACCGCTCAGCAATGCAACCTTCGGGACGAGTACGATTCTGAACATACCCCTTTAGCACTTTCATATATCTTTCAAACGGATACATCCATCTAAAATATACTGGCCCACATAGACGAACTTCTCTGACAAGATGTACTACTAGATGAACCATGATATCAAAGAATGAAGGGGGAAAGTACTTCTCAAGCAAACATAAAGTAACTACTACATCTTCTTCCAACTTATCTAGCTTGGAAACATCTACCGTCTTTGCACATAAAGCATTGAAGAAGAAGCACAATCGAGTTATTGCATACCTTGCAGGCTTCTCCAAAACAGAACGAATTGCCACAGGGAGCAATTGTTGCATCAAGGTATGACAATCATGAGATTTAAGGCTAAGAAGTCTTGAATCTTTTAAAGATACAAGATTTTTTATATTTGAAGAATAACCTTCAGGAACCTTCATACCATAAAAAGAATTGCAAACCGCTCTCTTCTCTGCTCTTGACAAATTCCAAGGCCCTGGAGGCAAGCGAGTACGTCTTTCTCCATACTCGGGTTGCAAATCAATTTTTACCCCCATGTTCAATAAGTCTAACCGAGCAGCAATCCCATCTTTATTTTTTCCAGGGATCTCTAGCAATGTACCAATGATACTATCGCAAACATTCTTCTCAATGTGCATAACATCTAAGGCATGCCTCACAGGGAGGTATTTCCAATACTCGAGATCAAAGAATTTTGATTTCTTCTTCCAACAAACTCTGTCACCATCATTCTCACCAACACTTCCCCCAATTTTCAAGCCCCATGTGTAATTAATATCTTCAACCATATGCAGCACTTCTTTTCCTGTTAATGGCTCAGGGGGCATGCCATATTCAGGTTTCCCATTAAAAGCTGCACGTTGCCTCCTATATGGATGATTGATTGGTAACCACTTTCTATGCCCAATGTAACAAATTTTGTGGCCATTTTTCAACCTGTGACTAGGTGTATCATCGCCGCATATTGGACAAGCTTTATATCCTTTAACAACACAACCAGATAAGTTTCCATAAGCGGGAAAATCATTAATTGTCCACAGTAATGCAGCTCTGAGTGTAAAGTATTCTCCTATGTGGGCATCATACACTCCTCTAATCCCATCCCACAGAGATTTCAAATCATCAATCAAAGGCTCTAAGTAGACGTCTATATCATTTCCGGGCTGTTTAGGACCGGAAATCAGTATAGTCAACATCATGAACTTCCGCTTCATGCATAGCCATGGTGGGAGATTATATGTAACTAACATAACTGGCCAACAACTGTATCTGCTACTTAAAGAACTGTGGGGATTGAATCCATCAGATGAGAGAGCCAATCTCAAGTTTCTTGGCTCATTACCAAAGTCGGGCCGTTTTTCATCAACAAGTTTCCAAGACGGGGAATCAGCTGGATGAGACATATAACCGTCAACTGATTTTCTTGCAGCATGCCAAGTCAAACTCTTAGCTGTCTTATGTGATTGAAACATCCTTTTAAACCTTGGAATTGGAGGAAAATACCACACCACCTTCGCTGCCACACCCTCTTTCAAGAACCCATCCTTGGTTTCCTTCCACCTTGAGATACCACAAGTAGGACAATTAGTTGCATTCTCATACTCCTTCCGATACAAAATGCAGTCATTGGAACATGCGTGGATTTTCTCATAACTCATCCCTAAAGCAGACAAAGTCTTTTTTGCCTCGTACATAGAGGAAGGTAGTGTATTTCCTTCTGGAAGAAATTCTCCTTGAAGTATCAATAATTCTGTAAAGCAAACATCACTCATCCCATGTTTTGCTTTCAAATTATATAACTTCACCAAAGCCGACAACTTCGTGTACTTACTGCAACCAGGGTACAAGGGTTCATCGCCATCCCCAATCACATTGGCAAACTCATAAGGATCAGATCCAATATTGGCAAACTCATAAGGATCAGATCCAATATTGGCAAAATCATTATCATCCATCCCTAATTCTTCAGAAACATAACTAAACCTACTTTGCTCATCTTCTTCCACATTTCTACTAGCATTGGTAGTCCATTCCCAAGGTTCTCCGTGCCATCTCCAAATCTTATAGCTTTGGTCAATTCCATTAAAGTATAAGTGTTCCCTTATAATTCCAACCCCAAACAATCGAATATTCCCACATTTAACACATGGACAACGAATCTCAATTGTATTTCCAAGATTTTGTAACGCAAAATTCAAAAATCCTTCCACCCCTAACTCATATGCCTTCGATCTTCTATCCGCATGCATCCATGACTTATCCATCTCACACTCTATCAAATTCATATAAATATATATATATTAAAGTGGAAAGACCAGCAATGAAACACTACCTCATTCAAATAGCAGAGAACAAAATGAAAATTAAATATAAAACATGGAAAAGACGACGGTTTATAAAAATAATCGTCGTTTAATATACATTCCGACGACGGCATCTATAGTCACCGTCGTCATTAAGATACCCAAACCCAGAAATTTGAACGGTGTTCTGGTAGCCTAAAGACGACGTTTAATGGAGAAACAGTCGTCTTTAGGCTACCAGTTGCGGCTTAAAACGCAGACGACGGGAGTAAATGAACAACCGACGTATAATAAACATTTGGACGACGGTTTGATCCTTCAACCGTCGTCGTAGTTAAAAAAAAACAGCTTAAATCTCCCATCCCCATTCCTTTTCCAAGAACCCATGGCCAAACAAACATAAAAGAACCCAAACAGAGAGCAATTATTACAAGATTGCAAACACCAAAACCCTAATATAGCTACCAACGAAAACATTTATGGATTTAAGAAGAGATTAGGGTTGTACTTACATGGATATTGAGAGAGAGCTGCGAGAATATAACAACTGCTTCAGAGAGAGCTTGGAGAATCTACGTACCCAATGCTTTGAGAGAGAGCTTGGAGAATCTACGTACCCAATGAGAGATCTTGGAGAATCTACGTACCAAATGCTTTGAGAGAGATCTTGGAGAATCTACGTACCCAATGCTTTGAGAGAGAGCTGAGAGAATATAACAAAAGCTTGAGACAGAGCTGAGAGAATTAGGATTAAAGGGACTAGAGTTGTACTTACATGGATATTGAGAGAGAGCTTGGAGAACGAAAACTTTCAGACAAATTTATGTTGAAGAGAGAGAATGAACTATTTGAGGGTTAAAGGGAAATTCTGAAAATTTTAAGTCGCGGTCAAAAAATTTTAAGTACCGCGTTTTTCAACCACGACGGTCAACACTTATAATGACGTCTAATAATTACTTACAACGGCGGTTATAATAAATTTCCGACGTTGTAAACACTAAAGACGTCGCTGTTTTATAACTGACGTCGTCAACCGAATTCAATTAGTCTTTGTTAATGTAGTTAACCAAAAACAGCGGGAGAAAACCGGCGTCGTTTCAAAAAACCCTAAACCCTAAACCCTAAATTTTAAAATAATTTTTAAAAAATACACAAGTACGAGAAAAATGAACCGAAAATTGCTATGGATTCCTTACAACATTGCCTTCTACAATAGTGGGCTAAAATATGGATTTCATAATTTTGAATTTATGGGCACCAATGGATCACATAAACCTTAGGGTTATGTTATGTAAAGTATAAGGAGTACAATGCTTTGTCTCTAAATTTGTTTGAATTTTGTTATCATTTGAACTTTGAAAACTAAAATTACATTTTTCAGGCCTTAACGGGCAAGATATTGTCTCAATCAGTGCATAGAATTTGCCGGTATATTTTTCGGATTTTGTTTTGAATATATTATTAATATTAGTAATTAAATACAATAAAAAAATATTTCCAAAATTATATTTTTTAAAGCTTTAGGATAGAGACAATATTCCAATGCTTGGTAGTTTTCAGTATAATTTTTGGATATAGTTATGAATTTAATATGGATTTAAATAAAATATAAAAGTCAATAACAATTAAATTAAAAATGACTTAGCCGACGTTGTATCCCTTTACAACGACTTTAAACATAAAAAACCGACGTTGAAACTATATTTAAGAATATACACAGGATGAATTAATTATAAACCGTCGTTGTTATAGTATTAAACGTCATTTTAGTGTATGTAACGGACGTTGTTTAAATATATAAAGGCGGATATTTAATAATATCCGCCTTTGTATAATATTACAACGTCGTTAAGGTTATACTAACCGACGTAGTATATGAATACAAATTCATTTATAAAGGATGAATTAATTATAAACCATCGTTGTTATTAATATTAAACGTCATTTTAGTGTATATAACTGACGTTGTTTATATATAAAGGCGAATATTTAAGAATATCCGCCTTTGTATAATATTACGACGTCGATAAGGTTATACTAACCGACGTAGTATATGAATTCATATTCTTTTATGCAGGATGAATTAATTATATACCGTCGTTGTTATGTCTATTACACGTCATTTTGTTGTATATAACTGACGTTTTTTATTTATACAAAGGCGGATATTTAGAAATATCCGCCTTTGTATATTATTTAGACGTCGATAAGGTTATACTAACGGACGTAGTATATGAGTACAAATTCATTTATACGGGATGAATTAATTATAAACCGTCGTTGTTTTGACTATTACACGTCGTTTGTAAGAATTACCGTCGATGTTAGATTTCCATTTACTGCAAGACGACCATTGTGTACACGTATGAGACGTGTAAATTAGAATCAGACGTCGGTGTTTGGGAACTAAACAAATTTTAAAACAAAATTTAATTTTGTTGATTTTTGTTCTCTTGATTACAACAAAATATTTATGTACATTTTAAATAAACTAAATTAAACCTGAACATTGTTCATAAATATTTATCTACATCAATTATCCTTCGGTAATTGCGTGTTCACGAATTCTGCCCATTCATGCCTAACTTCGTCAATATCCTCTTGTTT
The DNA here is from genome assembly GCA_020521455.1 of Prunus kanzakura. NCBI lineage: Eukaryota > Viridiplantae > Streptophyta > Magnoliopsida > Rosales > Rosaceae > Prunus > Prunus kanzakura. The sequence continues at coordinate 984,195 of BPUM01000817.1, read as the reverse complement.
ATACTGAAGTTTATCTTTTTTCTTGTCAAACTGCAAAATAAACCAAAAAACCGACGTGTTATAAGGATACAAACGACGGTTAAACAAAAATATGACGTAGTAAAATAAAGAAAGTATATCTAAAATGTTGCGTTTTACCTTCTTCTCGAAATTTAGGTCTGGATCATGAATTATATCTCTCATGAATCGCATCACGTAATAGCCACACTCTACACTTGTTGGTTGTTCAGGAGTGCCGTGTAGATTTTTCCAAATGGCCTGCTGTTGACGTGAATTTTTGTTTATATGAATGTTAAACATTTTAATTGACCTGTTACAAGAAAACAAAGGGTGTTAATGACAAAACAAAAAATTTAAATACAAATAGTAACCGTCGTGGTAAATCAGTCAAAACGACGGAGTTTTTTAAACCAAGACGTTATATTTTGTTTAAAACGGCGGTAAAACCTAACCGTCGTTGTGTAACGTTATAACGTCGGTAAGAGTAAAAAACGTCGTATGACAAAAATTGAGCAGAAAAAATTAAAACGTTCTTAAATAAAACGCAAACGACGTGGTAGTTAAATTAAAACGACGTTTTTAAGAAAATACTGACGTGGTAGTTAAATTAAAACGTCGGTAATATCTTCCCGTCGTTATATTATATAATAACGTCGGTATTAGTAAAAACCGTCGTTTATTTAAATACTTTATAGGAAAAATCATAAATCAGAAGAAATCAACTTACGTATTCACTATATTTTTCATTTCGTCGTCAACCATGCGTTTTGGCAGTGAATTCATGTAATAGGCAGTCTCTGTTAATGGTCTCACAATTACCATCACCCAATGACCCCTGCACATAATGATTCATATTAGAAAGAAAAATATTAGAAGCTCAGGAAAATACTTTAAATGGTACTAACCCTGGATTATAAGGGACCAAGAAAAATTGATTCCCATCTGCTGTATTAAGGCGGTTTGACAGGTTTTTTATTCGGTCTGATATTGATCCAGCTCCAGAGCTCACTAGCCCAGGGTCCACGAGGCCAACAAGGTTTACCATATTTGCCATTTTTAAATAGTCAAATAGGAACCTAAATATATGAAAGTCAATTAAATGAGATTTTAATTTAAAAGAAAGGAAAATGTCAAACAAAATGGGATTAGGGAGAATTACCTCATGTATACTGATATCACTGTGGTTCCAATCTCAACCATGGAACCAAACTGCAAAACATCTTCAGTGAAGAGGAAGGTATCATGCTCAATGCCAAACACTTCCTTGGGCATGTGAATTGTTAGAGCCTCGTTACCATTAGGCAACAACTTGGTCTGGAAATGTTGGCATAAGGCTAAAAGAGGACGTGGCATGTCTAGCTTTGAGAGATCCTGTTTAAAGAAATTAATAAAGAAATATAAGTTAGTTTGTGTGTGAACTAAAATAAACGACTCTAACTAAACACAAAAAACAGACGTGGTATATAATATAAACGACGGCTTCTAGTTAATACTGACGTTGTATTGATTTTATAACGTCGCTATTCTATAGAAAGGTCGTCTAATAAAAATACAGTTAATGAAATCATGAAATGGACGACGTTTTATAAAAGCGTCGTGGTATTTAACGAAACACGACGTGTCTTGTAAGAAACAGACGTATATACCGTCGTTATTTTAAATTTTAACGTCGGCTATTAAAAGGAGCGACGTCTTTTTAAAATTTAAAAAGCAGAAATAGAAAATAGCAGAGATTTTACCGTGTCCTCTTTCTCTTTTGCAGCAGTATCAGCTTCAGGCTTCGGATCTTCTAATTCCAAAGCTAGGGGTCTGATATTAGTGGCCCCAGAGCAGCTTGCCTTATCAGACATTGGATTTTTTGGGCTTTGATCTTGAGGGGGTAAAATAATTGGAGGAATTGGAGTCCTTGGAGAAATTGGGGTTTGGAGCATCTGGCTGGGATCAAAATTAGGAACTAGTTGACGGATATATGCCAACAAAGCCTCCCTCTCTGCTCTGACTGCTTCCATTATAGTTTCCCTTGACTTCGCCTCAATCCTCAAGGTCTCTTCTCTGACTGCCTCCCTCACACTTTCCTTCAATTTGTCACCAAATTTCACTCTCTGCTGCTTCGGCAAATTGAAGAACTGAGTTGGGGTAACGCCAACACCAGCTCCTCTAACTCTCCCACCATGCTCCGGAGTTCCCAAAGCCAGAGTCAAGATATCATTGCTCCCGGAGACAGTCAGAGTGCCTTCGGAGACTTGCTTTTGCAAATCATCCTAAAAGAGAGAAAGAGAGATTGTTAGAACCTGAGCAGGGTGTATGACAGATACATATACCGACATTGTAAATTATAAACAACGACGGTTTTTATTAAATGACATACGTGGTATTAATTTAAAACGTCTGTATATAAATACCGTCGTTGTTTATACTTTACAACGTCGGTATATAAAAATACGTCGTATATTCAAAATAAAACAGATTAAGACATAAATAAAAAACCGTCGTAGTATTCAAAGTAAGACGACGGATTATTAAACAAACAGACGTAGATGTACAATTCCATACGGCTGCACCACAAAATTCAGTGAAATAGACAGAGAGAGGGAGAGTGTGTGCGTGAGTAAACTTAAAACAAAAATGCAGTTCATAGAATAATTTAATCCGTCGTATTAATTCTATCTAGACGTCTACTTTATTCAAAAACCGACGTCCTATTCACTTTTAAACGTCCGTAAATTAAGCCCGTCGTGGTGTTCACTTTATAACGTCGCTTATGTAAATATAAACGACGTCTATACCAAAATAAAACACTCTGTTTTTCAAATTTAGAACAGAGTTAGTGAGACTTACGATTAGTTTTGCCTTCTCTGCAGCCTTTGGATCAGGGATGTTTCCTGATTTATCTTCTCTTGCTTTCTTCCACAGAACAGCTCGATCGATTTCTTGACCTTCGGGCATGGTTTCTACCAATTGGTCCGTCAAACCAACATACCCTTTTCTAGACAACCTATGGTTGTACTCCAATTTCTCCCTCCTCTCCTTCTGCTCAGCATGCTTAGCTTCAAAATCTGGGGTTAACCTTGAAGCTACGAAGGCATCCCATTGCGATTTCTCTATGAACTTATAAAGCAATGGGATTTCTTTTAATTTCTCCTTCTCATGTGCGAATGGAAGGATATATTGCTTAGTTATGTTATACTTGAAATCCTTCCATTTTTTGGCGGCAGACTGCAAGACCAAGTTCTTGTAACTATCCCCAATAACATAGGACATTTGAACAGCTTCCCAAATCTGCTCCTTCACGTCCTTGGGTAATTGTTTCCATTTCTTGTCCACAAGAGGGACTCTGGTGCGTGCCAAAACACCAATGTAAGACTGCATCTCAACAGCAGCCTCGCCATGTGGTTTGCCATCTTTATTGAACTCAACCACAGGCTTAACCTTCTCAATTTTCCTCTTCACAACACGGCTCATTGTGCTGATACCGCGGCCAGATTTTGGCTCCTCAACAAATGTGGCTGTGCTCGAGTCTTTCTCTGAGGTTGAGGAATATCTCATCCTCTTCGAGGGTTTGCTTTGAGTTGATTTTTCAAGTTCCACTGAACCTGTTTTGGGTTCATCCCCTTGTGCCATTGAACCTGCTGTGGCCTTTGACGCTTCAGCTTCCTTCTTTTGAGATTTCGAAACCATTTTTGATTAATCTGCCAGAAAAACAACGTCGGTTATTAAAAATAAACGACGTAATAATACAAAACAACGACGGTAACACTAAAAAAGTGACGTCCTATTAAACGATCTCTTAGATCATGAATTAAAATAAGACGACGGTTTTATATATTTCATGACGTAAATGTGCATAAACTACGTCGGTTATTAACAATAACCGACGTGGTTTAAAATTACAAAACGAGTGTTCTTCTCACACTAGACGACGGTTTTATCTTGTTTCCGACGTATTAATTGTCACACCATGACGGTTTTTAGCCACCGTCGTGCAGTTTGCATTACGGCCGTCGTGGTGTGTCCATTCCATCGTCGAAAACAAGACAGAACTGTCGTCTCTTGGCGTCGTGAGAGTATCTACTTATGTATTTAATCAAAACCAGTGAAAGATTTCTTCAATTTGACAGAATCTTGTTTCCAGACAACTACGGCATGCAAATGAAAAGTAAAAAAAGGGAAGAGAGTGAGAAAAAACCTTGAATAACACCGGCGTGCAAAGAAATATTTCCTTCCGACGAAGACGAAGACCAAAATGGTGATTTGGACGATGAAGACGATGATTCAGACGATGATGCTAGGTCAGGTGACGAAAATGGTGATTTGGGAAATGAGAGGGAAACTACGATACTTTATCGGGAAGTGAAAACCGTAAAATATTAGGTCAGGTGACGAAAAGTTTATATATTTTCCCAGAGTTCAATACAACGACGTTGTTATTAAAAAACCGCCGTATTATTTAGTTATAACGACGGTAGATAATTCATAAATGACGTGGTTATCACAACAGCCGAAAGACTTTTGGAATTCCGATGTGGTTATGACGGCGCTTTTTTTCTCTAAACTGACGTTGTACTTGTAATTTCAACGACTGTGTATTTTAATAAACCGACGTGGTTACTTTGCGGTTCTGAAAACGACGTCGTTCTCTTTTTAATACGCGCCAAATGACTTTTGGATTTCCGACGTGGTTATGACGGCACTTTGTTTCTCTAAACTGACGTTGTACTTATAAATTCAACGACTGTGTATTTTAATAAACCGACGTGGTTACTTTGGTTCTGTTCTCTTTTTAATACTCGCCAAATGACTTTTGGATTTCCGATGTAGTTATCTTTTTAATACGCGCGAAATGACTTTTGGATTTCCGATGTAGTTATATCTAAACTGACGTTGATTAGTCAAATATGACGTCGCTATGTATATTAGAACCGACGTGGATATTTACTCCATTTTGTTTAAATAGGATTTTTTTTACGCGTTTTTTAACTCTCAGTTTTCAATTAGGGTTGCAGAATGATTCCTCACAAGAAATTGTCTTTCTGAAAGCAAATGGGTTTGCAGAATGATTCCTCACAAGACCAAGCATGGGTTTGCTACATCCTCCTGTGTAGCAAGGGTGAAACCAGCTTGAGAACCCGCGTGGGTGTTCCTGATGCTCGCAGAGACGGACTCAGGTGGTGGCTGTAGCTGGGAGTGGGCTTGAGGTTCAGAATGAGTAGGTGGTGTCTATTCATTCTGAACCTCAAGCCCACTCCCAGCTTCACCTCAAAGGCACAACCCACAACAGGTTCTAAGGCTGGTTCCACCTTGCTACACATGAGTTTTGAAGTTGATCACTGTGGAAAAGGGGACTACAATGTAACCAGGAATCGAGGAGTGAGGGTTCACACTTTGTTGATTTTGATTTTGATTTTCAGGAATCGAGGCTGTGCAGGAGCTTGAGAACAAGAGGAAGGAGAGGGCCCAGCTTGCATATGAGAGGAAGAAACAGTTGAACATATATTTGCCACGATGTATTTGCCAAATTTGTGTTCATATATTGTGTAAATATTTAACACGAAGAGATTTGCATTTTAAGATGAAAATGTTGTTGAGGATTGAGAATTAAATTTTGTTTTGTGTTAAGAAAGATATTACCAAAATAAAAGAAAAATTAATTAATTTTAAAAAGCTATAAACATAAGACGGCAGTTTACAGAGAGGGCAGACGTATAAATTGAAAAAATACGACGGTAATTTGAACTTAGGACGTGGTAAATAAAAACGACAGTAGTGTTGTAGGTACCGTCGTAGTATACTCCAAAATAATAAGTCGGCGGTTTACAGAGAATGCACCGTCGTAGTATACAGACGTTGATTCCACTATATTATACGACGTGGATTAAGAACAGTTGGTCGTGTTTAGTTAGGAGTTAACACGGCAGGTTTTTTGGTGAACTGTCGTCTTTATTTTCTACGTCAGTGTATTCATACCTGCTGTCGTTGTTTTTTGGTCAGATTTTAACACTGAAGAAATCCTTTTTTAAAAACGACGGTTTTTTATTTTTACGCGTCGTCTTTTAAAAATATTGAACAGTAAATCACTTATCCACGACGGTTTTTTTTTATACCGTCGTCGATTTAAATACAACGACGGTTTTATGTTATGCCGTCGTCTTTTTCTGGTCGTCTTTTTCCATTTTTGTAGTAGTGTCTCATTTTTCCTTCTCAAAGCACTGTGTCTGTATCTCATCGTCTTCCTTTCCTCTTCGTCTTCGTCCCTGAACTGAAACACCAAACTCCGAGAGAAAACTTTCATTGCACGCAAAAGGTAAGCATTTCTCACTATGTTTGTTCCTGTTTTGCATGCGCATATCATTTTTGTTTTGAATATAGGTTTTTGTTTTGAAAATATTTTTACATATTTTCTGGCGAAAATCATTTTACTTCTTTCCAAGTTGGATAAATTATACAGACAAAGAAGGAAAGTTTCCAAGGTTGAACACTACTCTGTTTCTTCTACTTCAACTAAATAAGACGATGGTGGCTTCTTATTTACGTGGTTAGATTTATAGACCACGACGGTTCGTCAGTTATCCTAGCGTCATGTGAAAGTTGTTCTACGTTGTTTTTTAAAATGACCGTCATTTTTTTATTTGATTGTTTAGGATATATTCATCTCAGGTTTGATTTCTCTGAACTATGGTTTTTGTTTTGAAAATCTTTTAAATTTTTTTTATGTTGAAAATCATTTTACATTTTTTCAAATTTGATAAAATACAAATACAAAGAAAGAAAGGGTCTGGAACCACTTCTCTGTTTTTGTTTTTCATCTTATAGAGACGACGGTATCTTATTATTAACGTCGTTTGAATTGTCATACCACGACGATATCTTATTATTAATGTCGTTTGAATTGTCATACCGCCTTGATAAAGTCTTATTACGTCTTCTGTTATATTTTTGCGTCGTGTGAATAATATTACTATGTCGAAATTTTTTAAACAACGTCCTTTTTTGTAAATCAAAATCTAAAATATTTTCACCTGAATGTCTGAATCTGGAACCACTACTCTGTTTTTTGTATTTATATCATAAGACGTCGGTGGCTTATTAATCACGTCATTTGTATCATTTAACCACGTCGGTATTTAAGTACCGTCGTTATAAATGTATTATTACGTCGATTGTTATGTTCTTGCGTCTTGTGAAATGTTATAATACGTCATTTTTTTTTTATAAATAGACGTCGTGTTTTTTCTTAATTTCATCTGAAATATTTTAACTTCCAGGTTTGATTTGTCTGTAACCATGGTTTCTGAAGACCAAAGTAAGGACTTTGGCTTGAAAAAAAATGAATGTAAGGAGCTTAAAGTTGTAAAACCTCAAGCCAAGTCCTCGAAGAAGATGAAGTTTGTTTCATCTGCTGAGACAGAACCAGGCAGCACGACAACAATTTCTAAGGAGCCAAAGTCAAGTCGGGGTATAAACACAATGCCTCTTGTTGTGAAGAGAAAATATCAAAAAATCAAGCCAATTGTTGAGTACAATAAAAGGGGGAAACCATGTGGCCCTGCACATACTGAGATGCAGTCCTACATTGGTGTGTTGTCACGCTCCAAAGTCCCACTTGTGGACAAGAAATGGGCTGAAATCCCCAAGGATATAAAAGAGCATATTTGGGAAGTCGTGGACATGGCTTTCGTGGTAGGTCAAAGGGGCAAGAAACTGGTGTTATCTTCTGCTGGCAAGAAATGAAAGGATTTCAAGTCTACACTAATGAGGCATCATATCCTTCCATTCATCAATGAGAATGAGAAGTTAAGACAACTCCCTGAATTATATAAATTCATAGAGAAAGAAGACTGGGATGCCTTTGTAGCTTCAAGGTTATCCGAACAATTTGTTTCTGTGCATACTGAACAAGCACAGAGGAGGGAGAAACTTGAGTACAATCATCGATTGTCTCGAAAAGGATATGCTGGTTTGGAGGATCAGTTGGAGGAAACCATGCTCGGGGTAGAAATTGATCGATCTACCTTTTGGAAGAAAGCTAGAGAAGACAAACACGGTAACATCCCGGATCCAAATGTTGCAGAGAAAGAAAAATTAATTATAACCCTACTCACTCTATTTTAAATTTTTATTAAACTGTATTGGAATATTAATTAGACTTGCATGTGGAATTAACTTTCTATTTATGCTGACTTTTTAATGTGTCTTTGTGTTAGGATGAATTGCAAAAACAAGTCTCTGAAGAAACTCTTACTGTATCTAGAAGTAATGATGTGTTGACTATGGCTTTGGGTCCCGAGCATCCAGGGAGAGTTAGAGGGGTAGGGGCTGGGATTTCCACTAGGCAATACTTCAATTTACCTAGACAACAGAGGGTAAAGTTTGCAGATCAATTAAAGGAAAGTGTAAGACTTGTCCTTCAAGAAGAGACTTTGAAGATAGAGGCTAGATCAAGAGAAGAGACTTTAAGATGGAGGCTAGAACTAAGCAATTGGTAGAAGCTGAGGGGGAAAATTTGCTGAATCAGCTTTCCCAACTCTTGCCCAATTTTGATCCAAGCATGCTTAAACTGAAAACTAACCCCTGTCAAATCCAAGGTCAAGAGCAAAGTCCCAAAAATTCAAAGTCGGACAAAGAAAGCTGCTCTGGGGCTCTTGATGCGAGAGTCCTACATTTTGAGGATGATACTGCCAAGGATGGGGAAAAGCAAGATGAAATGGTAACATCTCTGAACTTCGAATTCTCTGTTTTTTGAAAGCCATTAAACGTCGTTATTGTGAACTATAGTCGTCATAATTAAAACAAAACAACGGTTTATATTTACCGCCGTTTGAAAATACATACCACGTCTTTTTTATTAATAAACCGTCGTTTGGATTACAATACCACGACGGTAGAAAGGATTGAGTTATTGTCGTATTTAGTTTACTTGTTTTACAAGCTATCTTCACTGACACAATCCCACTCTCTGTATCTCTCTCTCTCGCTCTCTCTCACTCTTTTTCTCTGCAATTGCTGTTATCTATGTTTCGCCTAAAAAAAGCTGGTTCACTCTGGAATCTGGATTTCTGAAAAAATTTAGACAACGGTTTTATTCCTTACCGACGTAACAGATAAATTACAACGACGGTTTAATTTATTTACCGTCGTGTAATGTGATTTAGACATCAATCATTTCTAGATACCGTCTTCTGTTTTGTCTTACCAAGACGGTTTAATTTAATTTTTTTTTTCTTCTTGTACAATCTGTCTTATGTATATTTCTTTATTTCTTAAAACAGAAATCCAGGGATGTAGAAAAGCAAGATGAAAAGGTAAATTCTCATAACTTTTCATTTTTACTGGTTTTTTAATTTTCAGACATCCATATTTTCTTTAAACCGTCGTTTGTTTTAAACTTCCACGGCAATGTTGTTTTTAATTGAATTTTTAAATTGTTGTACCAGCTTTCTTATATATCTCTCTTTAGACAGAAATCCAGTGTTGGAGAAAAGCAATTTGAAAAGGAAAATTCATTATCTATGAATTTTGCATTTGAATTAGACGTCGGATTTTTTTATACGACGTTATAAATTCTGCACCATGACGGTTTTGTTTACCGTCATTTAAATTCTTTTCAGACGACGGTATTTTCTGTAAATCGTCGTGTGTAGGTAATTACCACAACACTTTATGTTGGTTTATTTCTTAAAACAAAATATTGAAGTACCAGATTACTCAAACCTAGACTTGTCATCTTCTTTACAAGCCCTTTGTCGTTATGCGGAAACAACACTAAAGGTTCAGGAGAAGATTATGACCTTTACAATTGAGAATGAGGTGTTTGGTGAAGATCGTAATACCTTCATCTTGATTGAAGATATTACACAGTTTGCAGGCATGGAAGAAATTGGGGCTACTGTGGTTGCAGTATATATGAGGTTTGTCCTTATCAAATTTTCATTTTACACTCTCCTTTCTGTTGAAAAAAAAACACTCATGGGATCATTTTTAGGTGCCTATTTGATATTTTGAAAGCTACAAATATGGTGAACATGGTTGGCCTTATCGACCCAGCTCAAGTTAGTGCCAACTCTAGGACATTAACTGGTAGATCACGTGTGGTAGCCAATCGACTTCAAAAGACAGATGGTGAACATATTTTCTTCATGTCTTACAATCCAAGGTTAGTCCCCTTAACAGGATTTTGTTTGTATGATGCAGTGCATATAAACAAATTTTCTTTAACCTTTATATTTATTTTGTGCAGCCGTTATTGGGTCTTGATCAAAGAAGGAGACTGTGTATTTTATGGATCCACTACCCGGAAATCGAGTTGTTGATGAGGAGTGCAAAAACATAGTGAACAGTGCTCTCAAAATGTATAATTCACACATAGGCAGACAAGGCCGTAAATCACCTATTTGGAAAACTCTACAAGGCACACCAAAGCAACCTAGCAGTGTAGAGTGTGGCTATTATGTCATGTGCTTTATGAGAGACATCATCATGGATTCTGCCCTGGAGTTTGAGAAGATGGTAAACAGAAAATGTTCAGATTTATTTTATGTGGTTTTTTGTATGAACAACAACTGTAAATGCAAAATACTGTCATTGCATCGATATACTACTTCGGTTATTGAATTTTTGTGTATTTATAAAGTCTAAATAATCATTGTTTATGGATTGCAGTTTGAGAAGGGAAAAGATCAAGCGCCATACCCCCAAGAAGCCATTGATGAAGTGAGGAAAGAATGGGCAGAGTAATTACAAACGGCGGTAAATAAAAACCATCGTTGTGATGCAATTATAACGACTGAAATGAACTACAATGACGTCAAATGTTATTTCAAAAACAGAAAATGCAAAGTTATGAGAATTTATCATTTCATCTTGCTTTTCTCCATCCCTGAATTTTTGTTTTAAGAAATAAAGAAAGATAAATAAAAAAGCTTGTACAACAAGTTAAAAAGTTCACTAAACAAAATAAACTGCCGTGGTAATTCAATACACACGACGGTTTACGGAAAATACCATCATTTGAAAAGAATATAAACGACGGTAAATAAACATCGTCATGGTATATAATTTATTAAGTCAGTTAACAACATAGCTGACGTCTAATTCAATTAAAAATTCATTGAAATTCAAATTTCAGAGTAAAAAAAAGCTTGCTTCACCATAAATACAATTAACAGCAATTGCATTTGAAGAGAGAGAGAGAGAGAGAGAGAGGGATTGAGTGAGTGAAGAAAGATTGAAAAACTAGTAACTAAATACGTCACTAACTCAATCCTATATACCGTCGTGGTATTTAAACTTAACGACAGTTTATTAATAAAATAAACGCACTGTATGATGTCAAACGGCGGTAAATAAAAACCGTTAACGTGAGATTCTTCTAACGACTTAAATGAAATCAACGATGCCAAATGTTATGTCAAAAACAGAAAAATGCAAAGTTCTGAGAATTTGACATTTCATCTTGCTTTTCTCCATCCCCAGATTTCTGTTTTAAGAAATAAAGAAAGATATATAAGATAGCTTTTACAAGAAGTTAAAAAAATTAAACTAAACTGTTGTGGTAAGGGGAAACAGAAGATGGTTCCTAAGAAAAAGCGACGTTTAAAACAATTTACACGACGGTAAATAAAAAACATCGTGGTGTAGCATCTATTACTTCGGAAAACAAAAAAACTGCCGTCTTAATCAAAATAAAACTTTACAGATACGCAGATTCCAAAGTGAACCAGCCTTCTTTAGCAGAAATACAGATAACAGCAATAGCAGAGAGAGAGAGAGAGAGAGAGAGAGAGATACAGAGATACAGAGTGTGGGATTGAGTCAGTGAAGATAGCTTGTAAAACAAGTAAACTAAATACGACAATAACTCAATCCTTTCCACCGTCGTGGAATTGCAATCCCAACGACGGTTTATTAATAAAAAAGACGTGGTATGTCTTTTCAAACTGTGGTAAATATAAACCGTCATTGTGTTGTACTTATAACGACTGTAATTAACAAAAATGACGTCTAATGTATTTCAAAAAACATAATATGCAAAGTTCAGAGATGTTACCATTTCATCTTGCTTTTCTCCATCCTTGGCATTATCATCCTCAAAATTTAGGGCTCTCACATCAAGCGCCCCAAAGCAGCTTGCTTTGTCCGACATTGGATTTTTGGGACTTTGCTCTTGACCTTGGATTTAACAGGGGTTAGTTTTTAGTTTGAGCATGATTGGATCAAAATTGGGCAAGAGTTGGTGCAGCTGATTCAGCAAATTTTCCCTCTCAGCTTCTACCAATTGCTTGGTTCTAGCCTCCATCTTCAAAGTCTCTTCTTTAAGGACAAGTCTTACACTTTCCTTTAATCGATCGGAAAAATTTACCCTCTGTTGTCTAGGTAAATTGAAGTATTGACTAGTGGAAATCCCAGCCCCTACCCCTCTAACTCTCCCTGGATGCTCGGGACCCAAAGCCATAGTCAACACATCATTACTTCCAAAGACAGTAAGAGTGCCTTCAGAGACTTGTTTTTGCAATTCATCCTAACACAAAGACGCATTAAAAAGTCAACAAAAACAGAAAGTTAGTTCCACATGCAAGTCTAATTAAAATTCCAATACAGTTTAATAAAAATTTAAAACAGAATGAGTGAATTTAGACTTACAATTAATTTTGCTTTCTCTGCAACCTTTGGATCGGGGATGTTACCGTGTTTGTCTTTTCTAGCTTTCTTCCATAAGGTAGATCAATTAATTTCTACCCTGGGCATGGTTTCCTCCGAATCATCCTCCAAACCAGCATATCCTTTTCGAGACAATCGATGATTGTACTTGCATTTCTCCCTCCTCTGTGCTTGTTCAGTATGCAAAGACACAAATTGTTCGGATAAGCTTGAAGCTACAAAGGCATCCCAGTCTGCTTTCTCTATGAATTTATATAGTTCAAGGGGTTGTCTTAACTTCTCCTTCTCATTGATGAATGGAAGGATATGATGCCTCGTTAGTGTAAACTTGAAATCCTTCCATTTCTTGCCAGCAGATGATAACACCATTTTCTTGCCCCCTTGATCTACCACATAAGCCATGTCAACGGCTTCCCAAATCTGTTCTTTTATATTCTTGGAGATTTCAGTCCATTTCTTGTCCATAATTGGGACTCTAGAGCATGCCAACACACCAATGTAGGACTGCATCACAGTATGTGCAGTGCCATATGGTTTCCCCATTATATTGTACTCAATAACTGGCTTGATTTTCTGATATTTTCTCTTCACAACACAGGGCATTGTTTTTATACCCCGACTTGACTTTGGCTCCTCAGAAAATGTTGTTGTGCTACCTGGTTCTGTCTCAGCAGATGAAACAAACTTCATCTTCTTTGAGGACTAGGTTTGAGGTTTTGAAACTTTAAGCTTCTTACATTGATTTTTTTTCGAGCTAGAATCCTTCCTTTGCGCTTAAGAAACTATGGTTACAGACAAATCAAACCTGCAAGTGAAAATATTTTAGATGTAACTAAGAAAAAACACAAGGGTTATTTATAAAAAACGACGTATTATCAAACCTGCAAAAAGCAGACGTATTTTAGACGTCTCTATTTTCCTAACACCGTCATTTAAGTTTGTCAAAGTTTTCATTGTTTTGCTCTTTATATAGTAATTAGAAGTCGGTTTGTATTTTCGTTGTTGTACATATTAAAGAAGTCGGTTATTTACCGTTGTTGTTTTACATATCAAAAGATGGCGGTCGATTTCATGACGGTTTGAAAACCTTCTAGACGACGATGGATTCCCATCGTCTATTTCAATTTTTGTAGTAGTGGTTGGATTTCACTCAAAACTCACCAAATGAGTCCTCCCACCATATTATGATGTTGCCCAAGTTTTGGGCTCGATCAGAATTCAATAGGACAAAGAAATTGGACACTTCAAGTTCGTACCGAGAATGGAGTGGTTGATGTATTGCATAGTTCTTTAAAGATTGGATTTAACTCAAAACACACCAATTCACTCCTCCCACCATATTATGATGTTGCCCAAGTTTTGGGCTCAATCCGAAATCAATAGGTCAAAGAAATTGGACACTTGAAGTCCCTATGAAGTTCGTGTCGTAATTGTAGTCGTTGGTGTATTGCATAGTTTTAGCAGTTGGATTTCCCTCAAAACTCACCAAATGACTCCTCCCACCATATTACGACGTTGCCTAAGTTTTAGGCTCGATCTGAAATCAATAGGTGAAAGAAATTTGACACTTCAAGTTCTTACGAAGTTCGTACCATAAATGGAGTGGTTGATGTATTGCATAGTTTTAGCGACTGGATTTCACTCAAGACACAACAAATGACTCCTACCACTATATTATGATGTTGCCCAAGTTTTGGGCTCAACCCGAAGTCAATAGGTCAAAGAAATTGGGCCTTTCAAGTTCGTAAAAAGTTCGTACCGTAATTGGAGTGGTTGGTGTATTGCATAGTTTTAGCAGTTGAATTTCACTCAAAACTCACCAAATGACTCCTCCCACCATATTATGATGCTGTCCAAGTTTTGGGCTTTATCAAACTTCAATAGGTCAATGAAATTGGACCCTTCAAGTTTGTACGAAGTTCGTACTATATATGGAGTGGTTGAGGTGTTGCATAGTTTTCGCAATTCAATTTCACTCAAATCTCACCAAATGACTCCTCCCACAATATTACGATGTTGCTCAAGTTTTGGGCTCAATCCAAAATCAATAGTTCAAAAAAATTGGACACTTCAAGTGCGTACGAAGATTGTATCGTAAATGGAGTGGTTGGTGTATTGCATTGTTTTAGCAATTGGATTTCAGTCAAAACTCCCCAAAAGACTCTTCTCCCACCATATTATGATGTTGCCCAAGTTTTGGTCTCGATCCGAATTCAATACATCATTGAAATTGGACACTTCAAGTTCGTATGAATTTTGTTCCGTAATTGGAGTGGTTCGTGTATTGCGTAGTTTTAGCAGTTGGATTTGACTCATAACTCACCAAATGACTCCTCCCACCATGTTAGGTCATTGCCCAAGTTTTGGGCTCGATCCGAATTCAATAGGTCAATGAAATTGGACATTTCAAGTCTATAAGATGTTCGTGCCGCAGTTGTTATGGTTGATGTACTGCATAGTTTTAGCAATTGGATTTCACTCAAAACTCACCAAAAGACTACTCCCACCATATTATGATGTTGCCCAAGTTTTGGACACTATCCAAAATCAATATGTCAAAGAAATTGAACACTTCAAGTCCGTACGAAGTTCATGCCATAATTGGAGTGGTTGATGTATTGCATAAATTTAGCGGAAATGACTCCTCCCACCATATTACGATGTTGCCCAAGTTTTGGACACTATCCGAAATCAATGAGTCAAAGAAATTGGACACTTCAAGTCCATACGAAGTTCGTACCATAAATGGAGTGGGTGATGTACTGCATAGTTTTAGCGATTGGATTTCACTCAAAACTCACCAAATGACTCCTCCGACCATATTATAATGTTGCCCAAGTTTTGGGCTCGATTCGAATTCAATAGGTCAAAGAAATTGGACACTTCAAGTCTGTACGAAGTTCATACCGCAATTGGAGTGGTTGGTGTATTGCATAGTTTTAGGGGTTGGATTTCACTCAAAACTCACCAAATGAATGCTCCCACCATATTACGATGTCGCCCAAATTTTGGGCTTGATCCGATATCCCACAATAGGTCAAAGAAATTGGACACTTCCAGTTCGTCCGAAATTCGTTCTGTAGATGAAGTGGTTGGTGCATTGCATAGTTTTAGTGATTGGATTTCACTTAAAACTCACCAAATGACTCATCCCAGCGTATTACGATGTTGCCCAATTTTTGTGCTTAATCCGATATAGATTGGTTAAAGAAATGGGACAGTTCCAGTTCGTACGAAGTTTGTTATGTAAAAGAGTGTTTTGTGTATTGCATAGCTTTAGCAATTGGATTTTACTCAAAACTCACCAAATGACTCCTCGCACCATATTACATTGTTGCCCAAGTTTTGGGCTTGATCCGAAATAAATAGTTCCGAAAAATTGGACAGTTCAAGTTCGTACGAAGTTCATACTGTAAATGGATTGCATGGTGTATTGCATGGTTTTAGAGATTGAATTTCACTCAGAACTCACCAAACGACTCCTCCCATCATTTTATGATGTTGCCCAAGTTTTGGGCTCGATATTAAATCAAAAGGTCAAAGAAATTGGACACTCCAAGTTTGTATGAAGTTCATATTGTGAATGCAGTGGTTGGTGTATTGCATAGTTTTAGCAATTGGATTTCTCTCAAAACTCACCAAATGACTACACCCACCATATTATGATAAAGCCCAAGTTTTGGGCTTAATCCGAAATCAATAGGTCAAAGAAATTGGACACTTGAAGTCCGTACGGAGTTCGTGCCTTAATAGGAGGGGTTGGTGTACTGTATAGTTTTAGCTATTGGATTTCTCTCAAAACTCACCAAATGACTCTTCCCACCATATTATGATGAAGCCCAAGTTTTGGGTTCGATCTGAAATCAATATGTCAAAGAAATGGGACACTTCAAGTTCGTACGAAGTTCGTGCCGTAATTGGAGTGGTTGGTGTATTGCATAGTTTTAACTATTGGATTTCTCTCAAAACTCGCCAAATGACTTCTCCCACCATATTATGATAAAGCCCAAGTTTTGGGCTCGATCCGAAGTCAATATGTCAAAGAAATGGGACACTTCAAGTTTGTACGAAGTTCGTGCCGTAATTGGAGTGGTTAGTGTATTGCATAGTTTTAGCGGTTGGATTTCCCTCAAAACTCACCAAACGATTCCTCCCACCATAATACGATGTTGCCCAAGTTTTGGACTCAATACGAAATCAATCGGTCTTGGACACTTCAAGTTCGTACGAAGTTCGTACCGTAAATGGAGTGGTTAATGTACTGCATAGTTTTAGTGATTGGATTTCACTCAAAACTCACCAAAAGACTACTCCCACCATACTATGATGTTGCCCAAGTTTTGGACACTATCCAAAATCAATATGTCAAAGAAATTGAACACTTCAAGTCCGTACGAAGTTCGTGCCGTAATTGGAGTGGTTGGTGCATTGCATAATTTTAGAGGATGGATTTCCCTCTAAACTCCCCAAATGACTCCTCCCACCATATTACTATGCTGCCCAAGTTATGGACACTAACCGAAATCAATCGGTCAAAGAAATTGGACACTTCAGGTCCGTCCGAAGTTTGTATCGTTAATGGAGTGGTTGATGTACTGCATAGTTTTAGCAATTGGATTTCACTCAAAACTCACCAAATGAGTCCTCCGACCATATTATGATGTTGCCCAAGTTTTGGGCTTGATCCAAATTCAATAGATCAAAGAAATTGCACACTTCAAATTCATACGAGGTTCGTACTACAATTGGAGTGGTTGGTGTATTGCTTAGTTTTAGGAGTTGAATTTCACTCAAAACTCACCAAATGAATGCTCCCACCATATTACGATGTCGCCCAAGTTTTGGGCTTGATCCGAAATCAATAGTTCTAAAAAATTGGACACTTCAAGTTCGTACAAAGTTCGTAAGGTAAAATGGATTCCTTGGTGTATTGCGTGGTTTAGTGATTGGATTTCACTCTGAACTCACCATACGACTCCTCCCATCGTAATATGATGTTTCCCAAGTTTAGGGATCAATATTAAATCAAAAGGTCAAAGAAATTGGATACTTCAAGTTCGTACGAAGTTCGTACTGTAAATGGAGTGGTTGGTGTATTGCATAGTTTTAGCGATTGGATTTCTCTCAAAACCCACCAAATAACTACACCCCCATATTATGATAAAGCCTAAGTTTTGGGCTCAATCCGAAATCAATAGGTCAAAGAAATTGGACACTTGAAGTCTGTACGAAGTTCGTGCCGTAATTGGAGTGGTTGGTGTATTGCATAGTTTTAGCAATTGGATTTCCCTTAAAACTCACCAAATGACTTCTTCCACCATATTATAATGTTGCCCAAGTTTTGGGTTCGATTCGAAATCAGTAGTTCCAACAAATTGGACACCTCAAGTTCGTACGAAGTTCGTACTGCAAGGGGACTGATTGGTGTAGGGTGTAGTTTTAGCGATTGGATTTCACTCAAAACTCACCAAACGACTCCTCCCATCGTATTACGATGTTGCCCAATTTTTGGGCTCAATCTGAAATCAGAAGGTCAAAAAAATTGGACACTTCAAGTTCGTATTGGACATGGAGTGGTTAGTGTATTGCATAATTTTAGCAATTGGATTTCTCTCAAAACTCACCAAATGACTCATCCCACCATATTATGGAAAAGCCCAAGTTTTGGGCTCGATCCGAAATCAATAGTTCCAAAAAATTGGACACTTCAAGTTTGTACGAAGTTCATACTGTAAATGGATTGCTTGGTGTATTGCATAGTTTTAGTGATTGGATTTCACTCAAAACTCACCAAACGACTCCTCCCATTTTATTATGATGTTGCCCAACTTTTGGGCTCGATCTGAAATCAAACGGTCAAATAAATTGAACACTTCAAGTTCGTACAAAGTTCGTACTTTAAATGGAGTGGTTGGTGTATTGCATAGTTTTAGCAATTGAATTTCTCTCGAAACTCACGAAATGACTCTTCCCACCATATTATGATAAAGCCCAAGTTTTGGCCTCGATCCAAGATCAATATGTCAAAGAAATGGGACAATTCAGTTTCTTATGAAGTTCGTGCCGTAATTGGAGTGGTTGATGTACTACATAGTTTTAGCAATTGGATTTCACTCAAAACTCACCAAATGACTCCTCCGACCATATTATGATGTTGCCCAAGTTTTGAGTTCGATCCGAATTCAATTGGACAAAGAAATTGGACACTTCAAGTCCGTACGAAGTCTGTACCACAATTGCAGTGGTTGGTGTATTGCACAGTTTTTAGGGTTGGATTTCACTCGAAACTCACCAAATGAATGCTCCCACCATATTACGATGCCGCCCAAGTTTTGGGCTCGATCCGAAATCAATAGTTCAAAAAAATTGGACACTTCAAGTTCGTATGAAGTTCGTACTGTAAGTGGAGTGGTTGGTGTATTGCATAGTTTTAGCGATTGGATTTCACTCAAAACTCACCAAATGACTCCTCCCATCATGTTATGAAGTTGCCCAAGTTTTGGGCTCGATCTAAAATCTAAAGGTCAAAGAAATTGGACACTTTAAGTTCATACGAAGTTCGTTCCGCAATTGGAGTGGTTGGTGTATTGCGCAGTTTTAGCGGTTCGATTTCACTAAAAAATCACCAAATGACTTCTCCCACTATATTACCATGTTGCCCAAATTTTGTGCTCAATTCGATATCTATTGTTCAAAGAAATGGGACATTTCAAGTTCGTACGAAGTTCGTTCTGTAAATGGAGTGGTTGGTGTATTGCATAGTTTTAGAGATTGGATTTCAATCGAAACTCACTAAATGAGTCCTCCCACCATATTACGATGTTGCCCAAGTTTTGGGCTCGATCCGAAATCAATCGGTCAAAGAAACACTTCAAGCTCATTCGAAGTTCGTTCTGTAAATGGAGTTGTTGATGTATTGCATAGTTTTTAAAATTGGATTTCTCTCAAAACTCACCAAATGACCCCTCCTACCATATTATGAGGTTGCCCAAGTTTTGGGGTCGATCCGAAGTCAATGGTTCAAACAAATTGGACACATCAAGTACGTACGAAGTTTGTTCCGTAAATGGAGTGGTTGGTGTATTGCATAGTTTTAGCGGTTGGATTTCTCTCAAAACTCGCCAAATGACTCCTCTCACCATATTATGATGTTGCCCAAGTTTTGGGCTCTATCCGAATTCAATAGGTCAAAGAAATTGGACACTTCAAGTTCGTACGAAGTTCGTTCCGTAAATGAACTTGTTGAATGACTCCTCCCACCATATTATGATGTTGCCCAAATTTTGGGCTCAATCTGAAATCAATAGGTCAAAGAAATTGGAAACTTCAAGTTCGTACAATCTGGACCATTTTAGATACACTGGACCATTTTGTCTTCATGCCCTCTTATTTGTCCTTATATGGTAAAGCCCCTTTTTAATATAGGTGATCATCATTAGAGCCCCTATGCTCCCACCTTTATTTTTTTTTTTGCAGAGAGTAAAATGAAAGCTTAGATGTTAATACATTTGAAGTTTTCTAGAAAAGAGAGTAAGCTTTAACTCTCGCTCCTCTCTCATCTCTTCTTCCCCTCCTCTTCCTATATTTTCTTCTTATATCCTCTCTGCTATTAACATTGTTAACATTGTAGAAAAGATAATTACTAATTATAATATGGTGATTGATGGGGAAGTAGGAATTTATAAGTTATAGTACAAAATGAAGATGGAAGTATGATACAGATTTTGTGTTCTTGAGATCTTGGGGATTTTGATTTTGATATTAAATTTGGTGAAATTTAGTGAATTGGATGAACTGTGAGGAATATTTTTTGAGATTTTTCTGTGTAATTGATATTAGGATTGAAATTGGAAGAGGAAATGGAATTTGGCCTGGGAATTCACTGAATTCGCACCAGGGACCTGTTTGCAAAGTATTATGCAGTTTTTGGGGCAGTTTTATAATTTCTTGAAGTGTAAGCATCAAAAGCTTGGGGACATATTTCTAATTTTCAAAAAATTTTAGACATTAAGGGCTCGTTTGGTACACAGGATTGGCTTGGACTGGCTTGGACTAAATTTAATACCATGTTTGTTTTATCTAATCTTAGTCTTAAATGAGATTGCTAATACCGGGCCCACCAAAAACACCTCCTTAGGAGGGGACTACTAATCCCATGTGGAAAGGGAGGATTAGCTAGTCCCAATGCTCACCAATGTATAAAATGCATATATTATATTGTAAAATTAATAACATATATTATTATTATTAAACTTACTTACACATATACTATACTGTACATATATACATGTATATACACATAAATATATAATATATGTATATATGTATATATATACATACACATATATGTGTATATATATACATACACATATATATATATACATATATAATATATATAATATACATATACATATATACATGTATATTATTATTATAATATACCCATATACACATATACATATTAATATTATAATAATAGTATACATGTATATATGTAATATATATTATATATTATATATTATAATACATATATATACGTATATATACATATATGTGTATATATATTATACCCATGTATGTATTATAGTATACATATACACACATATATACACATATACATTATATATGTATTATATATATTGTAATATACATATATTATAAAATACATACATATATATATATATATTATAAAATACATATATATGTATGTATTATACCCATGTATATATTATAATATACATATATACACCTATATACACATATATTATATATGTATAATGTATGTATATATATATATTATATATATATATAATATACATATATACATGGGTATAATACATATATATATATATATGTATTTTATAATATATATACATGTATGTGTACATACAGAGAGCTTCCATTGAGGGATCCCTCAAATAAGCTTATTTGAGGGACACCCCTTGTAGGCCCCACTCCGGATTGTATTTCACTAATCCAAACCGTCTATTTTGTAGATACTCATTCAAAAATTATCTCTACAAAAAATCACTTGAATCCGATATCATTTGACCACTCAATTGTGTTATTGAAATTTGAGTACTTTCTTGATGCACCGTTGTTCGTTGGTTTTGTAGGACACAATTGGATATCGAAACGGTTTCCGATTTGTCTAATTTTTTGTAAGGATGATCTATAAATAAATACCTAAAAAATAGATGGTTTGGATCATTGAGAAAAAAATTGTAGGGTACCCTAAAGGGCATCCCTCAAATAAAATTATTTGAGGGATCCCTCAATAGAAGGGGACTGTGTGTACATATATATATATATATATATATATATATATATATATATACATATGTTTATAATATTTATAATATACATATATACATGTATATACACATACATGTCACATATATTATAAAATACATATGTACACATACATAATATATGTATTTATACATATATACATATACATAGATAGTTTTGAAAAAAAAAAAAAAAAATCTAGTCCTAGTCCAAGCGTACACCAAACGCAAGATAAGTGTTATCCAACTTAGACCAAGCCAAGCCAAGCCAAGACAGTCCCTAAGCATAGTCCATGCCAAGACAGTCCTGTGTACCAAACGAGCCCTAAGGGAAGTTCGGTAAAGCAAACACCCTTAATGGAGTTGGAATAGAGTTAAAGCAGAACATAAGGAAACGTAGATATAAAGAAATTGGATAGAATTTAGTTACTTATTTACGGACAAATGGTAACACTTTTTATTGTTGTTCTAGGGACTTCAGTTACCATGATACTTATGATTAGAGGTGTAAATTGGATTGGAAAATTCAATTCCGACCGATTTTGGTCCAAAATTTTTCAAAAAAATCTGACTCCGATCCCTCTGATATTCGAAATTGTTGAAATTCGAAATTTCTGATAAAATTCGGATCGGAATCGGAATAATTCTATAAATTCCGAAAATTCCGAAGTTCTCCAAACCCATTCCGATCCAATTTTTACGATATTTTCCGAAAAATTTGGAGTTTATAATAATATTCTATTATTATACTTTTAATTACATTGTTTTTAATTTATATGTTGTATATATGCGTCATTTATTATTTTTTATATTTAAGTACCCACATACAAATATTCATATATACATGAATACTAAACATAAGAGTATATATTACTTTAGGACTGTATACTAAACATTCATATATGCTAAACATTGGAGTATATTAATTTATAAGACTATTCACACAAAAAATATATAGTCTTTTTTTTTCTCTAAAATAATAAACTATATAAATTTTCCAATATGTTTGTTTTAATATAACAAAAAGGCATATATATATATATAATGTATGTTTATATCCAAAAGTACTACATGTATAGCAAATGTACATAGAATACCATTTCATTTTGTATTCTATGATTGTGTAGCTAGTCATAATTGTAGCTAGGTTCCTTTGATTAGTACTACTTTGGAATATTGAATTATATTAGTTTGGTATGGTTTGATTTCTCCTATGATTTTAACTCAAATTGAATTAAATTATACCACTAAAAGATTTATTAAATTGATAATGGTTTAGGGGATAAAGTGTTCCAAACTAGACCACACCACATCTCATTGATCATGATTTAGAGGGTAATTTCAGTTTGTTATTTTGGAATATTGAAATTATGTTAGTTTTCTATGGTTTCATTTCTCCTCTGATTTTAACTCAAATTGAATCAATTTGTACCAGTAAAAGATTTATTAAATTGATCATGGTTTAGGGGATAAAAGTGTTTCAAACTAGACCACCACTTCTCATTGATCATGGTTCAGAGGGTAATTTCAGTTTGTTATTTTGGAATATTGAATTATGTTAGGTTTATATGGTTTGATTTCTCCTATAGCCATGGTGTATGGTCCTAACCTTATTCCTAATTCCCTAATTAGATCATTTGGTGTCGAACCTAAATTAAGCATTAGAAATTCATTAAGCATAGAAGAATGTTTTAAATTACAACCAAGCATGTATCTAATCCCTATTGTCGAAAGTCCATACATACTTTTCCTATTCATAGTTCAATTCAAATTATGACATATGATGTTTGCTCTTAATTCCAACCAAAATTGCTAACATATAAGTTTTAATGATGATCAATCATTCAAACAAGCATATTAACTTATAAGCATAATGAATAAGAACAAGAAACGTAATTGAAACTTGGAAACTAATCAAACTTGAAACTTAAAATCAGAAATTACATGATAATGAAAAAGAAAGTACAACTAAGAAAAACGAAAAGGAAAATGTAGTAACAGGGTTTTGTTACAACAATTGAGAACTTAAAAGAAAAACTAAGAGATTTGTGGGAGAGAAGGGAGAGGAGCTCTAGAGAGATGTTTGATAGCTCCCCCCACCTCTTTTACAGTGTATTTGTAAGCTTGAAGAACTTCACTATTTATAGGCCTAAGGGAAGTAAAAATCTGATTTGAGTATTGCCTCTACCTACAATACCCAATTCATCAACTTTACCTAACTTCCCTACCAAAAACAATTAGCTCATGCATGACAATGTATTGCAGTCTGCTTGTAGACTCGTTTTGGGCTTGTTCCTCCATTGATAAAAATTCTGGGAAAATATGGGTCTTGAAGCTATTTGTCTTATCTTTCAAACTATATATAGTCCAGCTCAAGGAAAAATCGTAAGGCATTCAAATATAATTTTTGGCATAGTAACGAAGATGCTGCCAAATTTCACCTTAAATTGCCAAAACTTGCATAACTTCCTCTAGAAGACTCGAAATCATGAACTGTAAAATGTTCCAAAAACTAAACTTCCACA
Source organism: Prunus kanzakura (assembly GCA_020521455.1). NCBI lineage: Eukaryota > Viridiplantae > Streptophyta > Magnoliopsida > Rosales > Rosaceae > Prunus > Prunus kanzakura. The sequence continues at coordinate 959,726 of BPUM01000817.1, read as the reverse complement.
TCTTTCCAATGGTGTATGACTCATTAGTTGGTTCTTCCTGAGCACATACAGTCCAATCTGTGAAATTGACTAATGTACAGACACAGTTTTGAGTTAACTTGACTTTAAAATGCATTAAATGAGTTTTAAAGCTTAATACATTGAAACAAACACAAAAAAAATTTAAAAAAAAAACAAGTTTAACTAAAAAACATAATGAAATCATAAGTTAGAAAGATTAAAAAATTATATACAATTATGCACTGATCACTTACTTTACACGTGGCTTGTCTCAATTAGACCCCAAATGCATGACACTAATAAGGATATCATCTGTCCCATCCCATATTCACCTACTTGCTTTAAACATGGCTTGTCTCAATCGGACCCCAAATGCATGCCACCTGACTAAGAAAACTTTTTTTTTTCTTTCTTAAAGCAACCTAGAATAGTACTTGGATTTGCACAAAGAAAAAACAACAAAAAAGTTCTGACATCAGGCACCTCAGTACTTGACCGCGTGGGTGTTGTCGTCCTTCCCTTCTATATCCCCCAACGACCAAGAGAATCATCTCTGCAAATAATAGCCTTCATCTCTTGAAAAACGAAACAGCAATTCGATTTGCTTATTATTGTATATGTTTACTAAAGATCCAAAAGAAGCAAAGAAGTCTGGCTTAGCTGGAAACCATGGAAAATCTGAGGTATAGAATTATTTTAAAAAAGCTTTAGATGAGAAAACTGGAAAATACAAAGTTATTGCAGTTGTAAGCCAAGAGTTGGAAGGCCTGTCACGAGAATGAGTGGTGTTGACAAATCTTGTTCGGTTTTGTTGTATTTAAGTATGTAGATTTTTGATGTAAAGGAAAATCACTGCAGTTGTAACTTCAAGTTTATTGTTGTGGTTTGTATTTTAATTTTCAATTTTGGACAAGTTAAAATCTTGAACTGTGACTTTTATGTCATTTGAAATGTAAATATTGTTCAGATTTTGTTTGGGGTCAGCTTAATCTTGAAGTGATATTAAAAATTAGCGTCCTTATTCCGAAAATAGTAATTTTTGAAAATTTCCGAAAATTCTGAAAATACCAAAAATTAGCGTCCCTACTATTATTGACCGTGGCATTGGTGAGGCATATCTTACGCTTGCTTTGAAATCAAGGTAAGTAAGATATTGAAAATGATCTTTTATGTAGTTGAGTCACTCAAAAAAAGAAGCCCCCAATAATATATTCACTTAAAAAAGATAATCAAACATTAAAGAAACTTGGATGATACAATTATTCTTAATAAAATCAAAGTCTCAGTATAAATATATAAACTGAGATCCATGAAAGAGAAAGTAAATTTCAAACTTTATTAAGTACAAGGAGGCATATAAGCAGGTGCTGGAAGCATGCTGGTTTCGTTGGTGTTTCCATTTGTCACAATGAGTACAGTGGCCATTCCCCAGCTGGCGTGCCTTTCCAAATGGCAGTGCATAAACCATACTCCTGAAAATAATCATCAAATAATTCATTTAAATAGTTAGTTAACGTGGCTTCATGGTTGCTCTTAATTAATTTGTCTAATTACATACATCGTACATGTGGCATGTGAGATGTACATTATTATTATTATTTGTCAGAGTTTGGGAAGGAGAGGATAGTGGTGTCATTCGGGTTCAAACTTGACACCACTTATTTGTAGACAAATGCTCTTACCACTTAGCTATAAACTCAATGACGTGACAAGTACATTAATTAGGTGGCTATAGAAGTAGAACTTACCAGGATTATCAGCTTTAAATCTGACGGTTGCCCATCCATTCTTTGGTACACCAATGGTGTTTACTTCAGGTGGATCAACCAAATTGTAGGTCTTATAGGCCTGATTAGGGTCGAAATTCCCAGTACCAGTTCCAACCAAATAGAAGCTGAAACCATGGAGATGCATCGGATGGTTCTCAGCGGCAATCATGTTGGTCCCTTGATAGATTATCTCAACTTCTTCACCATATTCAATCGTCCTCACCTTCGTCCCAAAGTAAGGATATATTGTGTCGTTTCGCACGTTTCCCGTGAAGTTGAAAATATAAGGTTTGTGTGGGAAATTAGCTGAGTAAACTCCATAAATTGCCCTATACATAGGCAATAAGGTCATTTAAGTTAGATCTGTTTTTAATTTAAAAAAAAAAAAAACAAAGTTCTAGTTTTGCTAAAAAAAAACAAGTAATCAGACATGGATTACGCAAGCCAGAGCCCCTCTTGCATTTGAGTTCGAGAGAGTATATTAATTTAATAGATATTTATAAAAATACCAAATCCTAGACATATATTTATAAAAATACCCAAGCACTATTTAAACATAGAAACATACCCAAAATTAACCCCACAATCAACAATTGTATATTTTTTGGGTGTGTTTATAAATGGGTTTTGAGTGTGTGTAATGATGGGTTTTGGGTATGTTTATAAAGTGTTTTGGGTGTTGGGTATTTTTATAATTTCATCCCCCATTTTGGGTATTTTAGTGAAACTCCCTTAATTTAAACTATTATTTGTATTTAAAAACAAGTAAAACGCACGCTTTTGGCTCAGTTACCATTTTACCCTTCTAGGCGACTATTCATTTCCTTTCAGTGAAGGAACTAGGATGTAGAAATATGGGATGGGATGGGCTGAGATGGACATGTATGGGGTGAGGTGTTTAGTTAGGATTTTTTTTTATATAGCTTAAAATTTGACAGCTTAAAATAGCGACACATTAACCAATTAATTTGAGCAACTAATTCAAATTACTTTACGTACCCGGAATAGGCTTGCAGTATATCAATCGATGGAGTCACAAAACTGATGTTGTTTAAGCTTGCAGCAAGTGCATTTCCATCTGGCCCATCACAAGAAGAATTGGGACAAATTCTTTCATTTACGGAAACAGAGATGAAGAGCGTGTGTGTGATGTTTAACGGGACACTAATGGGGTAGTCTTTGCTTGCCAAGGCCCTCACTTGCGTAGTGAAGTTTGAGGCAGCTATTCCGTCAGCGGGATTGGGAAAAGTCGGAGTGGGAATGGTTGAGGGGGTGGTGCTGCCGTTGTATTGAAGAATGGCAGTGGTGGTGCTGTTGTTGAATGCAACATCCCCATCAACAAAAGGAGCGGAAGCTGCGTGATAGGAGCTGGGAGACTGGTTTGCAACTACCAAAATGTCCATGGTTTGGCCTGGAGTTATCACGAGGTAGGAGGTGGTTAAAGGTTTAATGTATGCAGCGTCTTGAGCTACCACTGTGAGGTTGTGGTTAGCAATGGCGAAGAACATTTCTTCGTTCAACACCGCGTTGATTAAGCGGAGAAGATACGTCTTGCCATAATCAACCGCCCAACGGTATGTTGTTGCTGCAACAGGAAATCAATCAGTTGTTAGAAAATTAATTATGTCAAAGTTTTTTAGTTGTTAGAAATAAACAGCGTTCATAAATTTGAATAAATCAAACACTATAGTAGAGTAACGTTTGAATGAAATAATAATGTCTTTTGTAAAATAATTGTAGTTGATATAATCTTCCACAAATAATTTTATTTGAGAAGTATCCTTTGGGGTCTTGTACGAATTTTATTTCAATAATCTGAACGGTCGATATATGCTTAATTGTTAAACTATAGTAAAAAATAATATTGCCTTTCATAATTCAAAGTGACCCACCAAATTAGCGCTTAAATTGTGTTAAAAATGTTGACGTGACTCATGAAATGTGTAACACAGGAGTGCCATGCGTACCAAAAACAAAATAAAATATTTCATTTTCGAAACGTTCAATTTAAGACCCATACCTAGCCTAGCCCCACCGACCGACTTCCCTCACTCCTACACTTCTACCAGCCCCATGTGACCCCTGCCCCAAAGCACTATTAAAATCTTTGATCAGGGTTGCACCTTTAACATCAAAATGGGGCCGGACTTACTGTCATATTTAACTGATTTAATATAGGTTGGTGTTATATTTTAATCCTTATTAAATGGAATTCAAAGGAGGTGGACATACTGTCCTATTTAACTGGTTTAATATAAGTCGGTGTTATATTTCAATCCTTACTAAACAAGATTCAAAGGGAGTGGATTTACTATCCTACTTAACTGGTTTAATACACGTCGATGTTTATATTTCAATCCATATTAAATGAGATTTAAAGGGGGTGGACTTACTGTCATTCAAATCTGAAAAATCTAACATCTAGAAAATACGTAACACCAACGGCTAGTTTGAACTTGCTTACTATTTTTTGCTTTCACCACAAGTCAAAAAAGCAATCCGCTTTTCATATTCTATAGACACCTAGAAGTTTCTTCGTTTAGGCTTAATGTTATCGTCATCCTTTATGTCAACTCCACTCAGAAAAACACTCCATTGCTTTTCTCACGTTCACATATAATAACAAAAAATAATTGAATGAGAATAGATTTGGATCTTTGATGATAATTACCATTGGAACACTTATACAAATCTCCAGGCTCTCCGTTGATGGTGAAGGCATCTGAAACGTTGGGATCGCCACCTGTTGCGAGGGCATTTTCAATAATTTCATTCACATCACCCTTGTACCAGGATCCTGCCAGCGAAAATAATTATTAACATGGAAAATAATTAGTAAAGATTCAATTATGCCACTGTTTGATGTAACACTTTTTGTTTTCCTGTCTGTGGATGTGGGATGGCCAGGTCAGCAGTCCTTGTAAACAGTGAATAACTAATACATATAAATTTTTATTAAAATAAAAATACCTAGAACCAGTGTTTCTTCTGCATCTGGTGTTGTAAAAGGATAAGTGGTGTTGAGAGCAGGTAGAATAATGATGGCACCATAGACGGTGGCACGTGTCCAATCGCTATGAGCATGCCACCATAATGTTCCTTCTTCACTGGAGAAGATAATCCAGTAAGTGAAGTTTGACCCTGCTTTAATAGGGCACTGCGTTATGTTCTCTGGTCCATCATACCATGGATTTCGTGGCTGCTTCACACCATGCCTGAAATATTAAACAAGATTAAAGAGTTTGTCTATTAGCTCGATTTTCCTTTTCTTCTCACGGAAAAAAATTAATTGAAGCAAGAAAAAGACTAATGATTTAGCATGCACGTTAATGGTGTTCAGCTTATTTTGATATAAAAAACCTTTGATTTCCAGAAGTTTCATGTTCAAACCCTCCTCCCTGTTTAAACAAGATTAAAAAGTTTGTCTGCTAGCTTGATTTTCCTTTTCTTCTTAAGGTGGAAAACTAATTGAAGCAGTCAAATTAAAATCGAAGGTTCTTTTTTTGTGTTTATTAAAGAAAAAGACTAAAGACTTAGCATGCGTGTTAATGATGTTTACTTTATTGAAAAATATCGATTTCTAGATTAGTGGTCTCATATTCAAACTCCTAAAGTATTTTGATAGTATGCGTGAAAACCCCCCTCCCTCTCTGATTTAGACTATCACTTACATTAAAAACGAAAAAATACACACATAAGAAATACCCAATGTTAAGGAAAAGAGTTGCTTACAAGACACATATGTTAACCAAGGAAAAAGAGTTCCCTCCTTCACACCTCCCTTCCTCTGGGTCTTTTATTTTTTTAATCTTTATAAAGTTATTCACACTTTCACTTTCTTTCTCTTTCTCTCTTAAAAGACAGGACTACAGAGTCACGATCTCTCTTCCTGTAAGTAAGCTATTGGAATTGGCCAGGAGAACCCATCATGAGATGGAAAAGAGAATATTCTAAGTGGAGACATTGTCAATCCATTCAAACACAAAACGAGCGATCCATAACTTTCCACCAATTATCTAGCAAGCTTATCTTCAAACGCTAATTAAAAGCAATCTTGGTCTATTGTTCAATGCCAAAAAAATAAAAATAAAAAAATCTAGAGCTAAGCTAGTAGGATTGGTAGTTTTTACCAATGAAGGGTGAGACCGTATGAGCCTTGGTTGTGGACATTCACATAAGCAGTGTCCCCCTTCCGGACAGTGATGGTCGGCCCCGGCAAAGTCCCATTCACAGTTAAGATGCTCTTTGTTTCGCAAAGCCTTGTAAAATTCGATTCTGTCAGCTGCAAAACATCACAAAACAAAACAAAAAATGATGAAAAAATCGAGCCGAAGCAACGGATGATGATGAACATGCGAAGGCTGTAAAAATGGTGTTAGTGTAATGCAGGAAGCACTTACAACAAAATCATAATAATGGGTATCTCCATTAGCCTTGCAAATCCCACCCAACAACATAAACCCTACAAAGGCTAAGACCCAACTCATTTTCTTAAACTCCATTTTCAGGTCTTGGCCAGAAAATATCTTGATTTTTCCTAGTGTGTTCTTCAGGTTGCCCTTGAAGTGTTGTGCGGTTTTCGGTCTCAGGTAGAGACCTATTTATAGACAGAGTTCATGGGAAGTTGCTTCTATTATTAGTAGCGAAGTTTTCCTCCCACATGTTTGAAATTTACCAACCAAACTACGCAAAGTTAAAAAATTAAAAAAGATTAAAAAAAAAATTGGTAAATTAAAAAAAAACACGTGGAAAACGGAAAAGCTTGGGAAAGTTGGTCCAGTGCACAACAAATAAGTTCTTTTTTTTTGGTCAACAGCACAACAAATAAGTTCAGACACCGAAAAATGGACTGAAGCCATTCATGTAAAGGACACAAGGCCACGACAGGGGAGAACGTCGACCTTTCCCAAGTCCAGTAGTAGTCATAACTAGTGCGTGCGTACATATCTGCTTTCAAAATATCTGTCATCAACTGGGTTTATGTCGGTAAAAACTGTTCATATATAGTAACAATGATCTGTGTGTCGATTACCAGTAAGAGTAGTAACACGTCAAACTAGACTCACTGGATTTTTATTTTTTATTTTTGGGAAAATCAGATATACTACAATTTTATCTTCTTCTTTTTTTTTTTTTCTCTCCAACTAACGTCCCAGGTTTTAATGTCGGTTTGATTAATAAAGTTTCCCATAATTTATCTTTTAGCAAATTTGTCTTACCCCCTTCAAATTCAATTTAACTTACCTACAACCCTTCACTTTTTGCTTCTATAAATAATACCCTATTTTTATCAACCAAAACCCATGATTAGGATCCAACTCATCAAATTACCTTATTAAGTTACATATCTGATTTATTATGATTTTTAAGTAGCCAAAATACCCCTATTTACAATTCAACGTGTAAGAGGCTGGTGTTTGAATTTTTGGTCCCCCAATTTATTGTAGTGATCCTCTCCAGAATTTGTGTCTACAATTAATTATCCGTTTTGATTATGGGGTTGATTTTCTTAGTCAGGCGTTTTGATTATGGTTTTAGTTTGGAGATTGGTGTTTTGATTGGGGTTCCTAAAGGTGGGTTTTTGGTTGAGGGGTTTCTTTTGTTGCAATTCAAGAAATTCCATTTGAAAATTCCGGAGCAATTGACACCAACTCGCAAGCATTAGTGGTCTGCCATCAAATAGCAGGTAAAAAACATCTCTCTCTTGCATGTACATGGAGCCCCATCGATTGTTAGTCCTAACCAGAGCAAAATTGGGTATCTGGGTATTAGTTTACCTACATGAAGTAGATGGGTATCTACCGTCAAATAGATGGGTTTGATTTTTGGTTTTTTAAAACCTGGTTTTGTACCTACAGCATGCAGGTACCCCGTTAATTTTGAAGTAGATGGGTATCTGCAGTGAAATAGATGGGTTTGATTTTTGGTTTTTTAAAACCTGGTTTTGTACCTACAGCATACCTACAACCCAGTTACTTTTGAAGTGGAATCAAAAAGGGGATTACAGAACAGTGTAAAAGGGATTAAAGAATAGTGTCTAACAGATTATATAGCTACAGGTATATTTAGCGCACACTACTTTTGTGTTTAGGGGATATCAGTTGTACGGGCTTATGTAGTTTTGGTGTACACTACGTGTTCGATGAAAGTCCCAAATGGTTTTGTTTATGTATCATTTTTTGAGATACTCTGTTTATTTTCTTTCAATTAGTTAGGTAATTATTCCCATTATTATTAATTTACCTACATCGATATCAAAAGTTACGTTTTGGTTTTGTAAAAACTGGTTATGTACCTACAGACTACTTGTATCTTAGAGGTTTGATCCATTTTGTATTCTACACACGTCATACGAGTTTGGAAAAGGTTACATATTAGGTCATCTCTAAGTGCTGTATCCTCAAATATAGTCCAAAATTCTTAAAACTAATCTTCAAGAGTGGGCTCAAAAGGCTATAAAAATAAAAATAAAAGAGGTCTACACAAAAGGGAAATTATAGAGTGGTACCGTACTACCATGTTAGCTGGCGATACTCCCACTCAAAATATGCCATATGTAATTTTTTTTAATTAATTATTCTTTGTTACAGCTGGACTTAATTTTTATCTGTTGAAGTAAATTAGAAAAAAAAAACACTTAAGAAAAAAGAAAAAAGAAAGAGAATATCCCAAGAACCCAACCCTTAACCCCACGGCACCCCTACGCCACACATGTCGTCTTCTTCTGATTGCCATCAATAGCCATTAGTCACACAAGTAAGACAGCCAAATCCCCATAGCCTAATAAATAGTTGCAGCCAGGAAACTTCATCATCATTGTCAACGAATCTTAATATCTGATGGAGTTTATTAGATCCAATATAATACCCAACACAATCATGCTGACGTCGTGACAAGGTACTACTCTATAATTTCTCTACACAAAGGGCCAATTCCTAAAAATAGGGCAATATGCGGCCCTTTGTCTAGTCTGGACAAAATACTTGGATGGGGTCCAGTTGACGTCAAGTGATGTCAGCTAATTTATTTTTTAAATTCGAAACAAATTATTTTTTCAATTTCATCCTTTTACATAATTTCTCACACTCCCTTCATTCTTTTTTTCATTTAAATTAATTTTTAAGTTGTTTTTAGAACAAGAAAAAATCTAATCATAAATCTATAGGGCAAATCACGTGCCGACACGTGAATGTCAAAAATCCTATCCCAAAATATTTTTCTCTTCTAAAATGTATTTTAAATAGGATATAAATAGTAGTTTAATTAAATTAAATAATAAATTTACATCATATACTAAAAATTATTAAAATATTAAATTTAGCCCTTTGTTGTTGTAGACAATTAAAATATAGCTTGAAACTATTTCTTATAAAATCATTTTCTTGAGGACTAAATGTAGCCCGAGATTAAATATAGCCCTCCCCACATGAAGATGGCCTTAGTGGTTTCAAATTCAAATATTCATCGCATTTTAGTGGAGGTTTGATCTACTTTATACACTACACACAAAATACAAATTTAGAAAAAATTACAAACCAATAGTTTTAGATTCGAATAATTCGAATACTCATTGCACTTTGGCAATATGTATTCGAGGAAAGCTCCTTCTCAATTCATGTCTGCACGCCATCTCACTATTCCACCACCTCTGATATGCTGTCGGCTATCTATTATTTTGACTTCCGTTTTTCCCACCATCTTTATCTCTCTCTTCCGGTTCTCTCTCTCTTCTGCATGGCATGGGTGAAATAAGATCGCCCCCACCATTAATTTTTGGATATGACAGTTGATTAGCATCTACTTTTATTATAATAAAGTCATGCTTTAACTTAAGGGTAACAATAATAATAACAAAAGATAAAAGACAATCACGTATAACCTTTCTTGAATAAACACCAAAATGTTATTATGGTAACACTAATAACACGTGATTAGAAATAAAAACCTAAAAAAAAAACCCTCACCCAACACGAAAAAACACTAAATATTCAAATTCCTTGACAAATCAACTCCTATATCTGCTTTGAAATATTCCATGCTTCTATGTTCTAACAGCAGCTCTCTTTTTTCTCTACGTGAAGCTCGATTTTACGAGGGAAACTTTTTTAAAATTGTCCTAAAACCAAACAAAAGACTCGAAATTAGACAAAGCAAGCAAACCTCGCAAGTCGAAAAGGGTTTAAGGTGGCTTCAGAAGAAAAATGTTAGGAATCCGTTACCTTATAAGCATGTCGCATACTAATTAATAATAGTCCATTTTGATTTGCTTTTTCTTAGCCGCCTTGACAAAGTTGTCTATATACAATTAATTACAAGGAAGCGTGTGGGGACCTCAAGTTTTGGTGACAATTGCTCCAAATAGAGATTTTGATTTGAGATCTTCCACTGCGCACTTCTAGCGTGCATAACGTTCATTCCCACGCCTAATGTCACTCTCTCTGGGTTCTGTGAGGCCGTGGTTTAATTTAAGGTTTTCTTTGTTTTGGGATGCGTAAATTTAAGATACGGACTATGCTCAATTTTTAGTTTTTTAGTCGGTTACACGTATTTTGTTCGATTTATTCTTCACGTTATTTTAGTTTTATAAATTACGCGGATTTTGTTTGATTTTTGCCTATTATACTCAATATATGAGCCTAAATTATATATATAAAAAATAATATATGAAATTGATTTTAGAAACACACCCAAAGTCCATTTACAATATAAAAAAAGGCTTTTAACTTCTTTCAAATTACAAAACTGTCATTGATTTATTAAAACAAACCCAATCCCAAAACCTCATAAAAAAAAACCCAAAACACTCAATAGAGTATCAAAGTAATTTAATAATCAAAATTAAATGCTAGCTGACATTTTTTGGATTTTTTTTATAGAAATTAAATGGCGTAAAGTATCTATATTATTAGTGCTAAGAATTGATATATGACTAAATGTCTGTCGTATGTTTATCAACAAAAGCTAATGTTTATTGGATGGGTTTGTTTCAAATTTACGACATTCTTTTTTAGTCATCATTATTTACCACGTTTACAACAATACTAAATTATGTGCTTCGAGCTGCCCATGAGATGGCATCTTTTAAAGGAGGAATCGAACTCCATTATTTCAAGATCAATCATACTTCATAATTTAATTTATAAAAGCATGCATTGTGATCAACGTGTGACATAAATTTTTCTTTCTTTGTTTTTCTTTTGGGCAAAATAGACAGATCATGTCACGTACGTGCATTTTGTCCTGGTGTGTCCCATGTTTTCAAGAACAAACATATTTTGTTTGACGTTTCAAATTAAACAAGCTCTTTCTAGGTACGTAGGATTGTCTTTTTGCACTGCATTATGTCGAGGCATGGACCCCTAAGCTGTACGTTTGCATAATAGCTACAGATATAGATGATGGCCCTCTGCTACTAAGCTAGCTAATTTTTCCTTCAAATATCGACCCACTAATTGTACGAATAATTATCATTAACAAAACTTTAATGTCTTCTCAAGTTACTGTCGATAGTGGAGGACCTAGACTTTCGTTCATATGGGGGCTTAAAAAAAATCCAACCAATATATAGCCAAACAAAAAATATTTGAATTTAAAGTGAACTTGGTGGCTGAGTTCTTCACAAAATTACAAAATGAGTGAATTTTGTGGGATCTCTATTCTTCTTTTATAACATAGAGTTTTTATTTTTATTTTTAATATAAGCTTTAGTCTTGAAGTGTATGTATTGGATGGGGCAAGTGAGTGAGGACTCCACCTAAGAAAGACCTAAAAAAAAATTTAAAAAATATGTTTGGGTGGGATCATACAGCTGCAACTTTTTTTTTGTCTGTGGGCACTCACAGTAGTCCTTCATTGGGTCCGTCAATTACTGTTGAGAATATTGTCCCAAAATGAAAACTTTTGATCTTTGTCAAAGGGTCATGTTATACGTCCCCCCTTGTTTTTTCAGATGATGAACAAAATTAAAATTATCTCTCATAACGTTAAGGTTATCTGAAAAAAAAACTTTCTACAATATTTATTGGTAATTAATATTTTAAGTTCCATGTTTTGCACATAAAGAAGCGTGTCGAGAGTATTCTCCAGCAATTGATTTTTCTTTTGATTGCAAGTTTTTATTATATATAATGTAATATGCATGCATGCGGCCACCCTAAACAACAAAAATCTTGGGGTTTAAGGAGTTTTAACTCACAGAGCACATCTAAAGTTTAAAAAATAAAATGAGGTCGACTTGACAGCTTTCGGTGTTAGTATAATAAATATTCAGTATCTTCTTAGGGTCTCCCTTTCTTATGCAATTTCCACGTACAAAGCTTCATCATGCGAATTGTGAGGCTAATTAGGCGGAAAACACTTTGACAAATTTCAATCATGAGTTGGTATCCACTTTTTTCATGATCGGTAATTAATTTGGATTAATTTGTTCTGTAGTGAGCGTCTTTAATTTTCTTCAAATTATAAAATATATATATATATATATATATTGAGGTGACATGCACCTCATTATCTTCCGACTAAAAATAAAATAAAATAAACGAATTCGAATGATATTTGTGATCTTTTTGTTACACATTTATTGTAAAAAATGATGGATATCATTTGACCACCCAATTAAATTATTGAAATTTAAATACGTTCTTAAAACACCGTGTTCATTGATTTTGTTGATAGTACAGAAATATCACAGTGCAACCAACCATGAAATTAAAATTAAAATAGTTCTTCCTACCTTGAATCACAATTAAAATAATACATAAATATTCAAACGATAAAATTCTAGAATCATTTTTTATCTTGATTTCAACAAGTTATACAATTGAATATCATGTCATGAAATTATGTACTTAACTGTTCAATTAGTATATCATTATACATCCAAATACTTGCATAACTAAACCTTTTACCAACAGGTCATACCTGCAATCATCCGCATAGTGCATATATCATGTAATTACCCACCAAGGGGTAGATAGGAATACCACCAAATCCGAAGGCAATAAGAGAAGGGAAAACTAGCTAATCACATATGTAGACAAGTCCGGTAGGTGGCTAGTGATCTTGGCCAACCATGTGTAGATAATATGAGTAGGGTGGTGAAGAATATTCTGTTAACTGTACCACACGTTGGTACTGCACTATCTCCACATACAAACATAATCCATCAATTCCAATAATATACCGTCAATTCCCTTCGCACCACACATGTGGCCACATGTGTGATACATCCTCGCAGAACTCGGGGGACACAATGTCGACCCGAGACGCAATCCTCACATAACTCAGGGGACACATGGTCAGCTTGAGACACATTCCTCGCAGAACTCAGGGAGATATACTCCACATGAGAACGCAAATCCACGCAGGACTCAGGGAGATGTACTCAACCTAAGAATAAACCACACAGTTTTGGCGTCCCCGTAACTCGTGGGCACATTGTCATACGTGCGTAGACAAATCTGAAAGCCACCATATGTCCGAAGACATTCCGAAGGAAACAGTATTTCCGACAACATCAATATTTTCGAAGGCAATAATATTTCCGAATGTAACCACGATGTCCATAGAAATCAATATTTCTGAAGGCAACTAGGATGTCGGTAGGTAGACATCAATATTTTCGAAGACAACCAAGATGTCCGTAGACATCAATATCTCCTAAGGCAACCAGGATGTCTGTAGACATCAATATCTCTGAAGGCAAGCATATTTCCGAAAGCATCACAATCCAATTATTAATCCATTTAGCATAAATATAAAAATAAACATGGATATATCATGCTTAGAAAGTAAAAGTAATAAAAGAAAAATTCATAATCAGTTAATAAAACTCTCAAAGGAAAAGTACCTTTTTAAAATCAAACAACCAAACCACAAACACCTCCCAACCAAAAAAGTCTCGATCGGGCCAACGAGGCCCACCATCTAGGTCAATTAGGCCTTTGGGACCCACGACCTCTGAATCCCGATATGAAAGTTCCTATAGGTCCGACAAAATTTACTAAACAAGTTCTGAAAGTTTGGTCTCGATTGAGCAGTCGGATCTAAGCCAATCACAAGATCGGCGGCGATCGTTCGCCTAAACTTAGAATCATTGACTCATAGTATTTGGGACTCCGATTCTCTATCAAAAAGTTCCTACACGATCCAAGAGGTACAAAGAACAACATATTTGAAATTGGAACTGATCGAACGGTCCGACCATATCGAACTCGGATATCTCATAATAGGTGCAATATTCGTTCGATTGTCAAACGATAACCAAATCCAAATCCGGGCATACCGTCGTGCTCAGGAAGACAAGGGGAAAAATTTAGAACTACTCGGACCACCACACAATGGCCCATACGCCACCACCCGCTGTCGGCAGCGGTGGGTGTCTTGAGAGATTTTCCAGTGACGAAAAATCTCCAAACCACCGGCCAATACCTATGCCAACAGATTCAAACTAACTAGGGGATAAAATTTTGTTCTTGGACAACGGCCAAAAACTAGCCGAATCTATCCGAATCAAAGCCGAAACCGTCTACTAAAATGAGTATATTGAACAATTTGTAAAACCTCAAAATCGATCCAAGATACCAGCATAGACAGCTAGAGCACGTGGAGGGGATGACATTTCATACCTGGATTAACGAAATTGGTCGTCGAAATCGCCGAAAACAACGATTGAAAGCTCGAAACTCCCGGAACTTTTCAAGCTCACCACGACAGCGTAACAGCCTGAGATGGTTAGGCTTCAGCCCAAGCGTGATCGCTGGCTCCTCCCGGTTCATTCCTGGTTCAATTCCGACGACGGTGTCGCGGTGGGAGAGAAACATAGGAGAGAGAGAGAGAGAGAGAGAGGGAGAGAGAGAGAGAGAGCTGGGGTATTTAAAAATCTGACTTTGGAAAAATTACGGTTGTGCCACTGCACTTCTGCAGACCACAACTCCTTCGTTTTAACTCCGAATTGAACATGCCGCTTGTCTACTGACAGGACCCGCCCCGAATATCCTCGGAATCCAAGACGAATCCCATCTTTTCCGGCATTACTACAGATTTCGAGCCCACTTACTAAGAACCGAGACTTTCTACGAAAATTTTGGTAGTCTCCTCTGTAAAATGAATAAATCCCAAAATTTCCAATCTGTTAAAAAACACAATTAGGAAGCCCAACTGCCAGCATGCATTAAACAAAACATAGTGTTTACAAACCATGGCCTCCGGCTTCACAATTTAAAATCCTAACAGGGGAATAATAGAGCATATCTAACAGAGTTCGACACACAAGTAGAAAAGGAAGTTTGACGAATTTACAAAGTACAGAAGCTCTAAGGAGGCTCAGAGTACTGAAGCTCATGGTTCAGGAGCACATGACACAGCTTTGCTGCTTGATCCAGTCAACTACTGGCTGGGGGGCGCAAAACAGAAAATTGTGAGTGGACAAAACAAAAGTGTATTTATAAATTTCCAAAACAACATAATATCCCCACCGTTAAAATAATGCATTAAAAATGTGCACAATTATACACTTGCACTTCAATTAGAAACCAAACTCTATCTTTCTTGTTTTCTGAACCTACGTCCTAACCCTCATAAGCAAAACCATAAAATCATCATGTCACTCTTCACATTCCTTAATCACCGCAATTATACTAATACAATCATTTAAGCACATATGAATAAGTATAAGCTCATATATATACATATATACATTTATATATATATATATATATATATATATATATATAATTATAATGAACAAGTACATAATATTTAATACACTTCTTAGGTACCGGGGAAACAATCCAACTGGGGGATTGTTTGGCTAGTGCGCAGGATTTTCCTGTTTCTATCCTGTGTCTAGGGTAGAGCCGTCTAATCGGGGGACAAGACTCGATAGCCCACACACCGGAGATTCCAACGCCACGTGTGGCTCCACTCTAAGTCCTACGCGTGCAGACTACATCATTACACGCCGGAGATTCCAACGCCACGTGTGATGATTCTTATTAAATTGCAGGGTCTCACACACCGGATATTCCAATGCCATGTGTGAGGCCGATAGTTACATAATTTCTCACACGCCGGAGATTCCAACGCCATGTGTGGGAAACCTAATTTCTAGGGGATGGTACTTAGCATAGTGTAATTATATATATATCCCGAATTATGTTCACTCATAACTTGACAATCGTCACCGTTCATCATCAAATGATTCCGACTCCTAAATCTCACACTTTAATCAACTTCCTAACCAAATATTTCAAATAAATAACATACATATAAATTATTCCAATAATTAATCCAAAATTATATAAACATATATTTATATATATAAATCATGCATATTCTTTCATTCAATTGAAAATAATGCATATTCAAATTAAATGTCCACTCACAAGTAATCCCACACTGCCTGACCCGAGGAGGGTCCCGCTTGCTGCGAACGAGTAGTCTGAGACTATTTCAAGATATGGATATCTGATTAATATAAAAATGCTTGGAAACAGAATTTATAATTCAATTAATAATTTCCCCAAGTTCCCGGTGTGTCCTCCTATGGTCCCACTACGGTTTAGAAAACCCATCCTGCGAGTTTGGTCCAAATCGAACGGTCGGATTGCTCATGATCGGACGGTTATCGCAAACCACACGCTTCAAGTTATTGAATCGGAACATCCGGGGCTTCGATTCACAATCCATGAAATCCTACACGATCCTAGGAATATGAGGAACAACATACGTGAATTTGGGTTCAATCCTACGATCCTAACATATCAAACCCGGAAATCACATAGTATGTAAAATCCGTTCGGGGCTCAAACGATATCTGAATTGAGATCCGAGCACACATACGCACTCGTGACAACACAATGATCAATTTAGGATACAATGTGACCCCACCATATTGCCCACGCGCCGGCAGCGCGTGGGTGGCTTGATCAAAATCTGGCGGTTGAAAAAACTTCACATCAAAGGCCAAGATTCCTACCCTAGGTAAAAGACACTATTTGGAGCCACTTTTGTTCTTGGACACTCCCCAAAAAGTCGATGGAAGTGGCCGGAATTTCAATTTGAAAATCGGCCAAACTTAGGGTTCAAAATCGAGTTTCTTAAGCTAGAAATCATTCCAATCTTACCTAACCGGCAACTAGAGTACGAAGAGTAGATGACAATCCATACCTTGCTTGCCGGAAATGGTGGCCGGACGGCGGAGATCGATGACCGTGAAGTTTCTGTCAAAACTGACAATTTCTCGTGGTTTTTCCGACGGGATCATGGCGATTGGATGGTGGGGAAGGTCGGAGCTGGGCTGCGGAGGTCACGCCAGTCGAGTTGGGTCTGATTCAGTGATGGTTGGCGGCCTGTGGTGGTGGTTATGGCGGTTGGAAAATTGAAGGGGGAGGGGAGTCGCGCGACAGGGAGAGAGTGAGGAGCGAGAGAGAGAGATTTATGAGTTTTATTAAAATTAAACTTCGAATTAATTACGATTGTGCCACTGGAGGTTTTTAGATCGTATCTTCTTCGTTATAAGTCCGATTCGAACCCACTACGTGTCTACGAACTTATCTCGGTACGATCTACCTAAAAATACCACTTGTTGCCCCAACCTCTCTCCGAAACAAAGAGTGACTCTTTTACCCCTACCGTTGAAATTTCATATTAAATCAGTTTAAATTAATTAGTGAATAATCCTATTTTGGGTCGCGATGTTACAATCTACCCCTCATATAAAAATTTCGTCCTCGAAATTTACATACATGTTAGTGAAAGAGATATGGATACTGGGCCCGCACCTGTTCCTGAGGCTCCCAGGTTGCTTCTTCAACCGTGTGACTCCTCCACAATACCTTTACCATAGGAATAGATCTGGAACGCAACATTTGCTCCTTCCTGTCCAAAATCTATACCGGTTGTTCCTCGTATGTCAAATCTGCTCTCAAATCCATGGGCTGCTGTTCTATGATATAGGACGGATCAGGTACATACTTCCGCAACATGGATACATGAAACACGTCATGAATCCGAGATAGTTCCAGAGGCAACGCAAGTCTGTATGCCACAGGTCCAATACGCTCGATAATCTCGTAAGGCCCAATGTAACGAGGACTCAATTTCCCACGTTTACCAAACCTCATCACACCCTTCCATGGAGATAACATCAAGAATACCCAATCTCCAACTGCAAACTCAAGATCCTTGGACCTGTTATCAGCATAACTCTTTTGTCTGTCTTGTACCACCTTTAGTTTCTCTCTAATCATCCTCACCTTCTTGGTAGTTAATCGAATACTGTCCACTTTTTCCAATTTCTTGTCACCAACCTCACTCCAACAAATAGGAGTTCTACACTGCCACCCATACAAAGCCTCATATGGAGCCATATCAATACTCGAAAGGTAACTGTTGTTGAAGGCAAATTCTATCAGAGCCAGATGGTTATCCCATGTGTTCTTAAGCTGCAACACACAAGACCTCAACATATCTTCTAGGGTCTGTATAGTCCTTTCTAATTGCCCTTCAGTCTGTGGGTGGAAAGCTGTACTGAACTGCAATTTAGTACCCATAGCTTCCTGTAAACATCTCCAGAATCGAGAAGTAAACCTAGCATCTTTGTCCGATACAATGGACACAGGTGCTCCATGCAACCTCACAATCTCATCTACAAACAGTTTTGCCAATCTCGACAAAGAATAGGTCTCTTTTATAGGCAAAAAGTGGGCAGATTTAGTGAGTCGATCAACTATTACCCAAATTCCATCATGTCCCTTAGAAGTATGTGGAAGCTTGAAAACAAAATCCATGGTAATATGTTCCCACTTCCATTCAGGGATCGGAAGTGGTTGCATGAGTCCAGAAGGTTTCTGTCGCTATGCTTTCACTTGTTGACATACCAAACATCTGCTTACATACTTGGCTATATCACCATTCATATGCGGCCATGAGTAGTACTCTCGTAAAGTCCGATACATCTTGGTACTACCCGGATGCATAGAATAAGTTGAACAGTGAGCTTCCTCCATGATTTCTCTTTTCAAGTCGTCGTTCTTAGGTACGCAAAGACGAGTTCCAGTTACCAAGACTCCATCTTTTCTTATTGCATAATCCGTCCGTGTACCATTCTCTACTTCCAACCTTATCACAAAAAGATTAGGATTTTCTAATTGGGCTGCAATCACCCTCTCAATCAGAATAGGCCTCACATGCAAACTAGCAAGTATTGCACCCTGTTGATTCATTCCCAACTCTATTTCATCCTTCCGTAGTTCCACCAATAATGGAATGTAAGCCATCTTGAGATGAGCTAGGTTTGCACTAGTCTTCCTGCTCAAAGCATCAGCTACCACATTAGCTCGACCGGGATGATATTCAATCGAGCAATCATAGTCCTTTATCAACTCCAGCCAACGCCGTTGTCTCAAATTCAACTCTTTCTGAGTGAAAATGTACTTGAGGCTCTTATGATCAGTGAAGATTTGACACGTCTCGCCATACAAGTAGTGTCACCAAATCTTGAGGGCAAACACCACAGCAGCGAGCTCCAGATCATGAGTGGGGTAATTTTGCTCATGTTTCTTAAGTTGTCTCAAGGCATACGCAATCACCCGATCATGCTACATCAAGACACATCCAAAGCCATGTAATGATGCATCACTGTAGATCACGAAATTCCCCGAGTCATCTGGAAGTGCCAACACCGGTGCGGTGGTCAGCCGCTTCTTCAATTCCTGAAAACTCTGTTTACACTCCTCGGTCCACACAAACGGAACTTCCTTCCTTGTTAACCGCGTAAGAGGTGTGGCTAACAAAGAGAATCCCTCCACAAATCGTCAATAATATCCGGCCAATCCTAGAAAGCTTCGAACCTCGGTCACATTAGTAGGCTATACCCAATTCACAATAGCTTCAACTTTCTGCGGATCTACATAAATCCCTTCTGCGGAAATCATGTGTCCGAGGAATACCACTTTGTCTAACCAAAACTGACACTTGCTAAACTTATAATAAAGCTGTTTCCTTCTCAACGTCTTCAGCACTAATCTCAGATGCTTCTTATGACCTTCCAAAGTTCGGGAATATACAAGGATGTTGTCTATGAACACAATCACAAAGTGATCCAAGTAAGGTCAGAACACTCTGTTCATGAGATCCATAAACTCTGCTAGAGAATTTGTCAATCCGAAAGGTATCACCAGGAACTCATAATGGCCGTACCGAGTCCTGAACGCTATCTTGGGAATATCTTCTTCTCTAATCCTCAATTGGTGGTATCCTGATCTGTCTACCGCGCAAATCTCACGGCCTGGAGCTCTGGGCCGAGGGGATATGCGTTGACACGTGGCTTCCTGCTTTTGGATGCAGTGCGGTTGTGCGCGGGCGTGCCAGCACGGTCTACCGTGCGTCGAGAGGTTGATGTGGATGGAAATGGTTAAGTGGTGCCCCTGTTTGAACTCGTCTTCTAATCAAACGATTGTAGCCGAGAGAGGAACAAATCTCGGCTGTCAGGTTCACGGCCTGAGCTACAAGGCCGTTTAGTGGTGGTGTTGGTGGTGTTGGTGGTGGGTTTCGGGTGGTGCTCCGGCGCGCTGCTCGGTGAGCGACGGTCGTATGATATATGGGGTGAATGAGCGAATAACAAAGATGGTGCTCCGGCGCCTTTAAAATCAAGGGTCGTATGATATATTGATGAGTGGATTTTCCTTACAAACTAACGCTACTCCTAGGAAAGCAAGTAAAATATTGAAAGTGCATTACAGGAAAATATAAGTTGCTCCGTGGGAGGCTTTGGTTTGGTGTTTGAACCCCTTGAAAGTAGTCTTGAGCCTTGTATTTATAGGAAGAGTTCTCGGAGGAGTAATTGAGGCTGAAAATCTGCATGGTGGAGCCTGATTAGAGCAAGTGGGTAGTCCAATCGACATTTGGGATCGTGAAGTATGGTGGTGTGACCCCATAAATCCCGGTGAATCTCGGCCGCCACCTTGATCGTGGGTTCTGCGCTTCTGGCCGTGGGGACGCATTTATTGTTCTGATAGCTAGTCACCTAATCTCTCAAGCTGCAAGAATCCTCGTGAGAATGTCTACGTCTAATCACTCTGTTTTCTGTCGCCTAAATCCTGACTTCAATCACTTCCCCCTTTCTCTCGTGCATTGAATGCTTATTTGTGGCCAGTGGGTTTGCTGCAATAAACAGAGGCATTACTTCATTAAATGAAGCATGGGACCCTGCTACCACGTGATGATTTGACTTTTAATACCTTTGGCCGTGATTTTGTTCGGCCTCGGCCTCGGCCTATTATCTAGGTCGAGATGATCGTGCCTTAGCAATTTTTCTTTCGTCTTCGGGAGGGCCAAATATCTTGGCGAAACGCTGCGTTTTAGTCCTTCGAGCGAGTGCCAGGGCCGAGGGAAAGGGGCTCCCTTGGTCAGTTCATGGCCGTGATTTATTAGGCACAAACATGATCTCAAATCAATCTTAGAGAAATACTTGGCACCCTCCAGCTGGTCAAACAGATCATCAATCCGAGGCAGAGGATAACGATTAGCACAATCATCTTATTTAATTGCCTGTAATCAATACATAGCCTCATAGTTCCATCCTTCTTCCTTACAAACAACACTGGTGCACCCCATGGAGAAACACTGGGTCGAATGAATCCCAAATACACTAACTCCTGCATCTGAATATTTAATTCTCGTAACTCTGCGGGTGCCATCCGATACGGAGCTTGATAGATTGGGTTGGTGCCTGGAAGAAGCTCAATAGTGAACTTGATTTCCCGTTCATGTGGTAAACCAGGGAGATCATCTGGGAAGACATCTGGAAATTCTCGGACAATAGGAACATCTTCTAAATTCAACGTGACTTCACGGGTGTCAATAATATGCGCCAAATACCCCATACATCCCTTCTTGAGCAAGCTCTTCGCTGTGATGGCGGAAATAAGACAAGTAGGGAGAACTCTACGCTCCCCACGGAACATCACCTCAAGTTGTCCTGGACTCCGGAGCACTACCTCCTTTCTAAAACAATCCACAGATGCATGGTGCTTCTCCAGCCAATCCATCCCCAAAATAATATCCAAATCCACTAAATCTAAGGGAATCAAATTGGCTTCTAGCCATGCATCACCCACTTGAACATAACAATTCTGGAACATCCAATCCGCACACAACACATCTCCAGTAGGTAACAGGATACTAAAACTTCCTGTCATAGGTATGGGTCTAACACTGGCATAGGGTACGAAACTATGTGCAATAAAGGAGTGTGTGGCCCCCGGATCAATTAATACATGTGCGAGATAATCAAAAATAGGAATCATACTCGTAATCACATCTGGAGTGGCATAGGCTTCCTGCTGGGTCAGAGATAATATACGAGCTTGAGTAGTGGATCACCCAGGCTAGCCCCTCGGGTGTCTACTACCCCTGCCCCTGAATAAAGACTGCACCCCACTACTGGATGATCTGGTTGCGGAAGAGGAAACACCACCCCGAATCTGATTCTGGCCTGCACCGCTTTGCCCTTGCTGGGCCCCAGTCCCCTGATTAACTGTACCTCTCTGAATAACATTTGGGCAATACCTCCTAGTATGCCCCACTTGTCCACAACCATAACAAGTTAGGCCACTACCTTGGCCCTGTCCTCCGCCCTAAGTGAAGCTAGGGCAATCCCTCACAAAATGTCCAACTTGCCCACAATTATGACAAGTTGCACTAGTCTGCCTAGAAGAAACTCTAGCTGTGCTGGTCATAGACTACTGCCCTGAAAACTGACTCCATGCTGGCCGAGAACCAGATCTCCCACTACTTGAACTGGATCCACGTCCTCCCCACCAACCACTACTCGCTGAGCTGGAACTAGATCCTCCCCTCTTTGATGGACCCTGACTAGGCCCACCAACACCCCAAGTATCTATGCGACGTCTGTTGGCGCCCATGTTGAACTTCTTGGCAACTCTGTCAGCTGCCTGTGCAAGTGCCCTCATATTGGGGTAAGTGGTGGCTGTGACCATTGCCTGAATGTCCAACCACAAATCCTCCTCAAAACGTTTGCACCTTTCCTCCTCAGTGGCCACAAGCTCAGGTGCAAATCTGGACAACTCATTAAACTTATGCTCATACTCCAGCACGGACATGGATCCCTGTTTCAGATACATGAATTCTGACTTCTTATCATTTTTGTAGGAAGGTGGGTAGAACTGCTCAAAGAAAACTTGCTGGAATTCTTCCCAAGTAACTGCAGCTGGGTTTGCATAGTTTCTTCTAGCTGCTTTCCACCAGTGGTAGGCATTACCTTTCAGGAGGAAGGTAGCTAAACGGACCCTGTCACCATCTAGGCATTGTAGAACCTCAAATATCCGCTCAGTATCAGTAAGCCAAGCCTCGGCTTCAGCTGGATCAGCACTTCCAAAGAAATCCTTGGCCCCCAATTCCTTGACCCTCTTAATATCAGCACTTTTAGGATTACGTCTCCCACGGAGAGCCGTGGTCACGGTACGAGTAAACTGAGCCATGATGTGCCCCAAGTCAATCTCATTTTCCCCAGCTTGTTCTCCGACAGGTGGAGATGGTGGAGGTGAAGGGGATGGTGATGGTGACTGATGTGGTGGTGGAGATGGAGGTGGCGGATTCAACGCCCATCTCTAGCCGCGGCCCCTTATCCTTACACGTCGAGCATGCATGATTGTAAACAAAGGAACTAGAGAATCATTAGTACTAATACGCAAACGAAGCATGAAAGTCAAAGGAAAAGAAACCTAATGCTCTGATACCAAGCTGACAGGATTAGCCCCGAATATCCTCGGAATCCAGGACGAATCCCGTCTTTTTCGGCATTACTACAGATGCCGAGCCCACTTACTAAGAACCGAGACTTTCTACCAAAATTTTGGCAGAGTCTCCCATGTAAAATGAATAAATCCCAAAATTTCCAACCTGTTAAAAAACACAATTAGGAAGCCCAACTGCCAGCATGCATTAAACAAAACATAGTGTTTACAAACCATGGCCTCCGGCCTCACAATTTAAAATCCTAACAAGGCAATAACGGAGCATATCTAACAGAGTTCGACACACAAGTAGAAAGGAAGTTTGACGAATTTACAGAGTACAGAAGCTCTAAGGAGGCTCAGAGTACTAAAGCTCACGGTGAGCACACGACACAGCTTTGCTGCTCGATCTAGTCAACTACTGGCTGGGGGGCGCAAAACAGAAAATTGTGAGTGGACAAAACAAAAGTTTATTTATAAATTTCCAAACAACATAATATCCCCACCGTTAAAATAATGCATTAAAAATATGCACAATTATAAACTTGCACTTCAATTAGAAACCAAACTCTATCTTTCTTGTTTTCCGGACTTACGTCCTAACCCTCATCAACAAAACCATAAAATCATCATGTCACTCGTCACATTCCTTAATCACCGCAATTATACTAATATAATCACTTAAGCACATATGTATAAGTATAAGTTCATATATATACATATATACATTTATATATATATAAATAATTATAATAAACAAGTACACAATATTTAATACACTTCTTAGGTACCGAGGAAACAATCCAATCGGGGGATTGTTTGGCTAGCCCACAGGGTTTTCCTGTTTCTATCCTGCGTCTAGGGTAGAGTCATCCAACCGGGTGACAAAACTCGATAGCCCACACGCCGGGAAATTTCATATTAAATCAAATTAAATTAATTAGTGAATAATCCTATTTTGGGTCGGGATGTTACATCTACGAACTCCTATCACCGAGATCTACTTAACGGTGCCACTCAATTCCCCAAAATCCTTCCTGAACAAAATGTGACTAAAGTGCCCCTACACCCAAGGGAAAAAATGTAATTTCACAATAAAGAAACAATTGAACAATGATTTTTGGGACGGAATGCTACATTACCTGTGCAGAATTTTTCTCAAATATTAACATTGCAATTTGGCTTTGAATAAAATTTTCCATTCTTTGGCAAAAAATAGAGTATATATATATATATATATATATATTTATACAAGCAATATATCATATATGGTGAGGGGGAATTCTAACATAAGACCTCATACGTAGAGATAATTATACTCTTAATTATTTGAGCTACAAGTCCCTTTACGGAACTTATATATATATTTTTATATTCCTCATGCATGTCTTCCATAGTTGTGTTGTGTGATCAAAGTGATGATTAACAAGATTGTACAAAAGAAACGTTCCTAATTATAATATTGTAAATTTTTTTAAAGGAGGAATCGAACTCCATTATTTTAAGATCAATCACACTTCATATTTTAATTTATAAAAGTATGCATTGTGATCAACGTGTGACATAAATTTTTCTTTCTTTGGGCACAATAGATAGATCATGTCATCATTCATGCGTTCTGTCCTGGTGTGTCACATGTTTTCAAGAACAAACATATTTTGTTTCACGTTTCAAATTCAAAACAATCTCTTTTTAGGTACATAACTACTACAAAATTGAAATAGACAGAAGGAAAAAAATTGTCGTCTTTTTGGCTTGAAAATCGTCAATCGACTGTCATCTTTTGAATGTCAAACTACGACGGTGATCCACCGTTGTCTATTAATTATAAAGACGACGCTTTTACTACAAACCGTTGTGTTGAAAAACCCATGTATTATCTAAAGTTAAAAAAATAAAACATACAGATTTTCAACTAAAATGAGGTCGGCTTGACAGCTTTCGGTTTTTGTATAATAAATATTCAGTATCTTCTTAGGGTCTCCCTTTCTTCTGCAATTTTCACGAACAAAGCTTGATCATGCGAATTGTGAGGCTAATTAGGCTGAAAACACTTTGACAAATTTCAATCGGTATAATTAATTTGGATTAATTTATTCTGTAGTGAGCGTCTTTAACTTTCTTGAAACTATTAAAAATATATATATATTCGGGTGACATGCTCCTCATTATCTTCCGACCAAAAATAAAATAAAATAAACTAATTCAGATGATATTTGTGATTTTTTTGTTACACATTTTCTGTAAAAAAATGATGAATATCATTAGACCACTCAATTAAATTATTGAAATTTAAGTACTTTCTTGAAGCACCGTTTTCATTGATTTTGTTGATCTCAATTAGATGCCTTAATGATTTCCAATTTGCATTATATTTTGAAAAGATGATCTCTAAATGAAGATGTGAAAAATAGATGGTTTGGACTGTTGAAATTTTTTTCATAAGGGATCCTAAACAATGTCCCTAAACCGTCAAATTATTTGAGGGATCCCTCAAACTCTGTAAGTCCTCAAAGAGGCCTTGGTATGTCCTGGCCATGGAATGGCGTAGCTTCCCCTCCCCTTAAACTTTTTGTTACCCAAAAAAAAAAAAGCTAACTCTACCACCACATATATAGATTTTTTAAAATATCATCAATGCAGCTCAATGAAATTGTGCAAAAGGAAACATGATGTTTGCTTAAATTAATTGACAATACTTAAGGAGGAACTCCTCCTTGTTGGCGTGACTTGTGACTTTCCTTGCACACCAAGAATTCCCATATTAATTGTAATTAATTTCCCTTTTATTTTTGATTGCCTACCGTAAATAGAATTAGGAATTATTACTTTTCTTGGCCTTCAAGGTTTATTGTAGTATAAAAATGACCTCATACAAGGAGAAGAATACACAGAAAATTCCCACAAACAATATTCTCTTATAGGTTTTCATATTTTAGCATGGTATCAAAGTGACGATCTTGTGATTGCGGCTAAACTCTAACCCACCACACGCCGATGCTGCAATGGGGGATCAAGATCCTATCATCCCCCGTGGAGGTAGCATCATCGATTCCTCTACCACTTAGACCCAGAAACTTGAAGAATTGAAGACCCACATGACCCAATTTTTGAAGATCTAGAATCAAACCCCGACCAAGAACCTTGAAGAATTGAAGACCCAGATGACCTAGTTTTTGAAGATACAGAACTAGGCCTTGACCTCAACCTCGACGCCAATCTTAGAAGAATTGATGTCAATAATGACCTAGTTATTGAAAAAGACCCCACCCTAAACCCAGACCCAAACTCCGACTCAGATTCAGACCCATATACTAACCAAGGCTTAGATCCCGACCACGACCCTGAATCAAACTCACACCCAGATCCTGACCCAGATACCGACCTAGACTATACCATATGAATATTCTGCTGCACATATTATGACTTCCCGAACAGAGCTCCAGATAAATGGAATAGATTGCACATACTGTGGCTAACCGAGACACACTCGTGAGACTTGTTTCAAATTGAATGGCTACCCTGATTGGTGGGATGAAATCAAAAATCAAAGATCAAAGATGACGTGAAGATGCAAGGAGTGGTTCTGGTTATGTATTCCATACTTCGAATACGAGTGATTCCGTAGGATAAATCATTGCCTCCGGCGCAATCGATCATATGACGTTTGATCTTGATGATTTTTTGAGTACCACCCAACCTAGACGAACAAGTATTCCCAACGCCAATGGAGTTACTTATCCTATGACAAGGGTTGGCACTGTTGCTCTCTCATCCTCTCTGTCCTTGCCAAATACTTTACTTGTTCCATCTCTATCCAATAAGTTGATGTCAGTTGGTTAGGTTACTGAACAATTGAATTGTTGTGTACTCATCTATTCGACTTTTTGTTTGCTTCAGGATATTAACACTAAGGAGATTATTGGTCGTGGAACTAAAAGTGGGGTGCTATATTATGTAGATGACTTCAGTACAAGCATGGCTAACAGTGTGATGTATTCCTCATTTGGGACATCCATCCTTTAGTTATATGAAGCATATTCTACAAGATTTATTCTTAGGCCTCCGGCCTTACAATCAAACCGGTAGCATGCACAAGATAATATCATGCAATTAACATCAATGGCCTCCGGCCTTACAATCAAACCCTAACATGGGCGACATCAGAGCAATCTAAAGAGTTTCAGTTTACAAACGGGAACATAAAGTTCAACGGAAATAAAACAAGGAAAAGTCATCCTACAAGAGATTGAGCTTGGAAGTTAGGATCTCGGCTCGGCCGCTCAGCACAAGTCTATCTACTACCTGGAGGCCGCAAAAAAGAAAATTGTGAGTGGACAAAAGCAAAGTTTGGTTATATTTGAAAACAACATATTAACCCCACCATTTGGAAAATAATGCTAAAAACATGCAATTGATACTATTCCTACGTAATCATTGTGAAATCAAAGTATTCTCACTTTCCCGATATCATATAGTAATAACCAAGTCATGTCTTTGACTTCAACCCAACCCGTTCCCGAATCATATGGTTATGAAATGGGATATGTAAGAATAACTTAATAATAATCCATTTATACTTTTATATATACATACATATGAATATCTAGTTATATACATATAGGCTACGAAAACTCATTTTATATAAATATACACCCCAAATTCCCTAAGTATACGAATAATATGACATATATATTATATATATATATATATATATATAAGATAGTATCACACCAACTTGAGTACCAGGGAAACAATCCAACAGTGGGATTGTTTGACTAGCCCGTAGGGTTTCAACTTTCTACCCTGCATCTAGGAATGAGCTGTCCAACCGGGGGACTTACACTCTATAGCACACACGACAGAAATTCTAACGCCATGTGTGGCCAAATCCAACCATTAAGTCCTACGCTCGCAGACTACTTTATTACATGCTAGATAATCCAACACCACGTGTGATAAGATACTAACACAACCATATGTGTGCCCACACATCGGATAAACCAATGCCATGTGTGTGCCCATTCTCTTAGTATGGTGCAATCACATATTCACATAACAATCACAAAATACCCTAACTCATATTAATCTCTTGCCAATTTATTTAATCACAAAGTGAATAGAAATTTTTCAACATATATAATCCATATTCCGAATAATTATAAACTTCAAATATCAAAATAGCATAAATATTCATAATTAAAACGATATATATATATATATATATATATATATCGTTTTTCAATCAATTTTAAGCTTACGTGCGGAAGGTAGTGTGGAGACGTAGAAAATAAACATAATTATTATAAGGAATTCAAACATACAAAGCCAAAACCAAGGATAATAATATAGAGAAATTAAATACGATATCAAACGTAATATCATTAATATTTAGCAAACTTACATAGAAGCAGGGAAAGCAGTAGTGCTTAACAGAAGCTTCGCAGAAGCAGCACTTGAAAACACTAAAAAACACTCCAAAACACTCAAAATACAAAGTTTATTTTATGCTTGAGAGGCGATCTTTTTTCGATGCTCCACAGAGGAGGAGGAGTCCTTCATTTAAAGTGTCCTGGATGTTGACGTGTCAATTAGAGACAGAAGATCACAAAGCAGCCTACAGTAGAGCGGCATCTTCACTTTAATGATTCTGGCTGAACTTTCACACAAACGGCCAAAAAAGGAAAAAGGCAAACTCTCACAAAAGGAAAGTAAAAGCAGAGTAAAAGCAGGAGCATCTTGCTTTTACCAGAGGAAAAGCAAAAGTAAAAAACTTTATCGTAAATTACAGTAAACACAAATTGTCTTCTTATCAGACAGAATATTACTGAGGTCCACCATAGAGATCCTGATGGAGATCCGGATGAAAGTGGTCAAGCATGTCTTCATTAGCAAAAGGGTCCACCTCATCTTCAGGTTGAGTGGCAGAAGCTGATGCCATCGACTCATCATCTAAATCCAGGATCTTGAGGACTTTCTTTTTCAAATCTTCTTTTGATGAAGAAGAGCCTGGCTAATCTATCAACATCTGTAGCCTTTGCGAAACACTTAGACTGGCAGAAGAAGTGACCAAAGGCTGAGCAGCAACAGGATCAAAAGAGGGAATAATCGCTGGGGTAATTTTGGCAGGAACTAAATGATCTCTTGTGAATTTATCCCAACGAATTAAGATACTTCGGACTAAGTTAGGAATATAAGTCCATTCTTCATCAACGTCATCCGAGATAACATATTTCCCATTTTAATATCCAAGGTAGTTCATACATTATCATGAACCACATGAACAAAGTCCTCTGATCAGGATGATTCTTATTCCATTTACAAAATTTCATTTGAAAACACTCCTTAATTTTAGGAGGAAGGTATTCCATAATAGGATCCCAGATAAGGAAAAGCTCTTGAACCAATTAGGGAGTTCTTTCAGAGCTCGAAGATTAAATTGGATAAACCAAGTATGAGAATAGTTTTGATTTTGAAAACATAAGCCATATTCCCATGCTTTTTTATAATCCCAGAAATTATATGAATATGGTGTAATTGATACTTAGGTGACGAGGGGTAAATTTAACTAAACAAACAAGACACCACAACTCAACAATCAAGAGAACACACAGAGTATGCCACAAAGTACCTGCAGTCCTAGAAGACTACTAGTGACAACCTAGGCACTCAGAAGGACCCATCAATCTAGGCATCCCCTGTGCTAGCAACAACTATGGTGAAAGTGTGTGAAGTCATCAATATCAAGTAAACAGCAAACAGCAGATATAGATGACTAGTCAACCACCAAGAACAGAAACCCAGATAAATTTACAGATACGCAAAACAGGTTTTGTTTACCCAGAAACCCACCATTGGGAAAAACTGGAAGTCATCAACCGACTAAGCAATCCACTAAGTAGAAAAAGATTCTTACAATGGAATACAAGCAAGCTCAAGCAAAACCTAGATCTATTTAGGAAGATGAGCTTTACCTCCTTTGTGCAATCTTCTTCTCCAACTTAGCAAAGCTCGAAGCTCAGTTCTTCATGGCAATGGCAGCTCCTTCTCCAGCTCGATCATCCCATGGCACTAGCTTGCAAGCTCCAACTTAGAACGAAGCCAAACTTTGGATTCAAGGGAGAAAGACCAATTTCTTCAAGAAACCATACTCTTGAAGAAATCAGTCACGAATCCGATCTAGATCTATATGAGAGAATGATTTAAATAGCTAGATGCAGATTCATATTTCAAAAGCAGTTTTTCAAAAAGAAATCAATTAGAAAAACTCATAGATGAAATATATGGTTTACTCTTGAGGAAGAAGAAGAGAAAGATGGCAAACAAATCTTTCCAAAACTTCCACACAAAAGAGACAGCTTCCAAATGAGGGATTTACTTGTTTTACAGACAAAGGAATCCCTTAGGTCAGACTGACACATGGCAGCAGAGAGAGAAAATAGAATAGGACAAAACAGATGGTTAACCAGCTGGAAATCGCACTGAGCAAAGATGACTAGTCATCTTTTATGAAAACAGTTTTAATGCATGATATGCAATGCATGATTTACCTTTGTCAAATTGCTTGAACCTCCATAGGATAGATGAGATTTAAGAACACTTAGAGATGCTAAACTTAATCTATCCTTGAGCTTGATAAATACATATAAAAGTCCTATTACAAAAATGTCAAGGGAAGCCAAAAGAAATAAGCAAAAATCATACATTAACATATGGCCTAATTTCAGGATGGATAAATCTTTTGGCCCTTTCAGGGCTAGGACCCCATTCTTCCAAGGAAATAACATTTAGAATTTGGATTTTGGAGAAGGCTATAGTGTTGGTATTTTCACCTCTATGACGATGAACTATATTAACATATTTAGTTTCAATTAGGAGAGTGTCATAGAATAGACGGGGCTTATTTAAGGGAGGAAGGTTATCCCTTAAATATTTTTTAGCTAGAAAATTCGGATGTTTGTCCAGATCATTAATTTCAATGATTGCTACAGACATATTCATATACTCACGGAATGGATTTTCAGCAATCTGCTTATCCTTACCCTTATTATATGGAGAAGACGTCATCAAAGGCTTTGGATCAGACGGGGAAGACCTAGCAAGAGCTCCTGAAAGAGCTCCTACTGGGAGTCATTTGTCCGGAACTCCTGGTTCGCACCCTGCAAAAACTCTCGAGTTAAGGTTCTAACTAAGTTTTGCAGGTTTAATGTTCTGGTTTTTCTGTCAAGTTTCCTTTACTCACTAGTCATCGAGTTGTCTAGCTGTCAGATAGACTCGTTAGCTGTTGCCTGGTAAGCTAAGGCGTTGTTTGTGCCTAATAAATCTCGGCCGTAAAACTGACCGAAAGGACTTCCTCTCGGCCCTATCACCTGCGCATAAACTGAAACGTGGCGATTCGTTAGGCATTTGGAGCTGCGAAGGCAGGATCCTCTCGGCCTCGTAACGGCCGAGGCCGAAGGCCGTAAGAGACATGGCCGAAGATATCAAGGTTAAAATCGCCACGTGGCAACAGGATCCCACTCTTCATTTAATGAAGTAACGCCTCTGACTAGCAAACCCACTAGCCGCAAAAAGGCATTTAATGCACGAGGGAAGAAGGGAAGTGACTAAAGTCAGGATTTGGTGATGGAAATCAGAGCGGTTAGGCGCAAACATTCTCACAAATATTCTTACAACTTAAGGCCAGATCACCAACCACTAGACCAGGGCATTAAATGCGTTCCCACGGCCAAGGGCGCAGAACCCACGATCAGGGCGGCAGCCGAGATTTACCGGGATTTATGGGGGTCACACCACCATGCTTCACGATCCCAAATGCCGATTTGACTGCCCACTTGCTCTGATCAGGCTCCACCATGCAGATTTTCAGCCTCGATTACTCCTCCAGAGCTCTTCCTATAAATACCAAGCTCGAACGACATTCAAAGGGTTCAAACACCAAACCAAAAGCCTCCCACGGAGCAAATTATATTTTCCTGTCTTTCATTTCTTGTAATGCACTTTCAATACCTTTACTTGCTTTTTTAGGAGTAGTGATAGATTGTAAGGAAAATCCATTCATCAATATATCATACGACCCTTGATCTTCAAGGCGCCGGAGCACCATCTCTGTTACTCTCTCATCCACCCCATATATCAAACGACCGTCGCTCTCTGAACAACGCGCCGGAGCACCACCCAAAACCCACCATTAACATCACCACTAAACAGCCTTGTAGCTCAGGCCGTGAACCTGACGGCCGAGATTAGTTCCTCTCTCGGCCACAATCGTTTGATTAGAAGTCGAATTCAAACAGGTGCACCACCTAACCATTTTTATCCAAACGCATCACTCTCTCGACGCACGGTAGATCGTGCTGGCACGCCCGCGCACAACCGCACCGCATCCAAAAGAAGGACGTCACGTGTTGACGCATATCCCCTCGGCCCGGAGCACCATGCCGTGAGATTTGCGCAGCCAACATGCGTTGAGAGACCTAGGCAGGGACTAGCAACCTTGAATTAGGAGGAGAACAGAAGGAAAGCAGAAAACCCATAATATTAAAATGGCAAGCCTTAGGAGAATCTTGTCTACCCGTTCTTTTGAAGAAGGAAGCTCTAGTAGCAGTTCTAGCCATAGAACCCTAAGAATTAAAAACTCTCAAGAAATAATCATGCGGGACGTAGAAAAGGAGTTGTGCAATTGGGATATACCCAGAGTACCCATCACTGATATATACTATAAAGGATCTTTCAAGTTCAGATCTGATTACGCAATAAAAACAGTTGAAAAAACGATATCTGTGATTGATAAAAATGATAATTTTCAGCTATTCACCCAGAGTCAAATCGACCAGCATCTGGATAGAAAATATAACTATTTGCACATAGGATTGGTGCAGGTAGCGGTGAAACCACTTACCAGAACAGGATTGCCCAGTTCAATCTTGCTTTGTGTAAGAGATGGAAGGCATAGAAAGTTCACAGATTCCTTGTTAGGAATAGTTGAGTCAACCTTAGGGGAAGGTCCGATATACTTTAACTGTTTTCCAAACTTTTCTGTTGCACTTTCTGATGTAAATATCTTGAAAGCTTTAACATTGAATATTCAAATTCAGGGTTATGATATGGACCCAGGATCCCAAAATCTTGCGATCATTTATAGGGTTTTATATAAGGTTATGAACACTGTCTGTCCCAAAGCTAAAAATTTAGACAGTAAAGGTGAAACTATCTTGTTCCAAACCAACCTTGAAAAATCAAATGTAGCAATCCCGAAAATGATAAAGTGGAGTGATATAACCCTACCAGAAAAGTGGATTTTGGATGAGGTTGTCCCAAAGAAGCCCCTTGAAAATCAAGAGCCTACTCAGATTTCCCAATTCGCTGATGGAGAGGTAGAAATACAATTCTCCAACGCTAGAAAAACTAGGATTGATCTAGCACCCTCTAGATCTAACCTAGAACCACATAGGTCGAGTACCTCCTCTGGTATAGCTTACGATCTAGACCATGGCAGAATGGTCTTGGCAGGTCTTAGGAGAACCCAAGAACAGATACAGAGGCCAGCCTACAGGATTGAACAAACCCTTCCAAACCTAGGAATTAGGAGAAATCCTCCTCAACCCGAGCCTACCTTTTCGGATGTAGAGGTTGAAATAAATATGTTAAAATCCTTTGAAATAGAACACGAAAACATAAAAAGGAATTATCTGAGTATTGAAAATAGTAATAAAAGAATCTGGTTTGAAATAGCCTTTCAGAAGCATAGGCAAGATCATCTCTGGAGAGCCTATACCGCCGTTATGAAAGAAAAGAAATTCAATTGTTTCTTCTTTACGTGGTTAGATTGGTGTGCTCAGAAATATGACATTCCTGAATATAGGAGTCATATAGAAATGATAGGAAGCCCGTTCTCGACTTACACTTCCAAAGATGGGAAGTTAGTAAAAGCCATACATCCACCCGAGATGGTGATTAAGCAGAAGGATGTGATAGTTGCTCCCTATAAAGAAACCACTTTCCTTGATGATAGTGCCAATAATTTTCGCACAGCTAGTAAAGAGGATATAGGTGTAGTTATTCAGCAGGATTGAAACGTCTGTTTCTGCAAAGGAACAGAAATCCGACCCCGGTCCCTCAGAAACTAAAAGGACCAAGGAAATGAGTAGTCAAGTATTCTTCAAACCACCTCCCTCTTTGGATAATAAAAATTTTAAGATGGGAAGAACATTGTCAGAAGATGAAAATTTTGTTGACATCCTGGCAAAGAAATTATCAGAAGTAAAATTGTCAGACAAAGGAAAAGGTCCTCAAGTGTCGATACTCACTGAAGGGGAAATAGATGACCTTGAAGCGATGTTTAAAGAAGAACAACCTGAAATTAATAGGTTAACGAATGAAAAGAAATTCACTCAAACTGCTAAAACAAAAAAATACTACCCCAGACCCACGCCAGTAGATTTACAGTTTGAGGAAGATGGGATGTGGAATTCCGCTCAGTATGATGGAAGCTCCATAGTAGAATGGAATATTGATGGTCTAACAGAATATCAGATCATTAATGCAATGAAACATATGATGATGTACGCTACAGCCTCTAAGATCAAAGGAAATGGAGATAAGAGGGTGGCTGAAGCTATCATCGCAGGCTTTGTCGGTCAATTAAAAGGATGGTGGAATTTCTACCTAAGCGACTTAGCAAGAACCCAAATCCTAAATGCTCAGGTAGCCATTGGTCAGCAGAATGTACAGGATCTGACAACTGGGTTAATCAAAAGTGAAAACATTTACCAGGAAGATGCGGTAAATTCACTAATTTACACAATTACTCTACATTTTGTAGGAACTACAGAATTACAGCACGATAGGTCTAGAGAACTCTTAATGAACCTTAAGTGTCCGACCTTGTCCCATTTTAGGTGGTATAAGGACGTGTTTTACTCTAAGGTATTCACTAGGCAAGACTGTAATGCTGACTTTTGGAAAGAGAAATTTCTTTCAGGATTACCACTTCTATTCACTGAAAAGGTTAGGAATAGAATTAAAGAGAAAAATGGTGGTGTCATTCCTTATGGGTCTTACACCTATGGGGAATTGTCCTTTGAAATCTGCGCAGAAGGATTAGCTCTTTGCACAGATATGAAATTAAGAAAACAGCTTGATAAGCAAAAGGCCCTAGGCAAAAAAGAATTAGGTGACTTTTGTGAACAATTTGGTTTTGAACCAATAAAATCATATTCACATAAAACATACAAGAAGGGAAAGAAATTTGGGGGGCGTAAGACTAAGAAATACGAGAAATATAAGTCTGAACCTAAGAAGCCATACAGAACTTTCAGAAAAAAGAAATACGCAGGAGAAACTAGCAAAAAGGCTAGTAAAGGAAAGAAAGGAGCTGTCCCAACATGCTATAAGTGTGGAAAAGTTGGACATTATAAATCTGAGTGCAAAATGAAGGATAAAATCAGTAACTTGAGCATTAGTGAAGACCTTAAGCAACAACTTTGCCAAATAATGCTTAATTCATCTGGTTCTGAGCAAGATAGTGATGACGAACTAGCCCAACTAGAGAATGAAGAATTGTTTGAATTGGATACTGAAACTAGCTCAGATAGTGAGGAAGAGTGTGCCTGTCAATTTAAAGATCTTAGAATATGTGTCTTAACAAAAGAAGAAAGTCTGATAGTAGACTTAATTGATAAAATAGAAGATCCAGAAAAGAAGAGAGAAGCTTTGGAAAGTTATATCTTGTTAGCTAGAACATGACCAAGTAGTCCCCAACCGGCCATAACTAATGTAAGACAACTAGTTGAAAACTATAGTAAACAAGATGAATGATAAAATTCATAAAAAAGAACCTACGCTCAACGACCTTCAGTGCGAAGTCCATGATGTGAAAGGAGAACTTAGAGAGTTAAAAAATAGGGTTAGAGTTTTAGAACTCTATCGTCCTTTTTCAGAAAAAGATACAAAAGAAAAATCTGAGCAATTAGAGTTCAAAAATCTAATGGAGGAATTTCAAGAAAAAATAGGACCTGTAACAAGAGAAGCCCTACAGGAAGAATAGGTTAATACTATGAAATTCACTAATAGCATAGATAAAGTGATAGCACAAAAATGGTATGCAATGATAACTATTGTTATTAATAAAACCTACAAGTTTACTGTTGAAGGGCTGATAGATACTGGAGCCGATCTTAACTGTATAAATGAAGGTGTTGTACCTACAAGGTATTTTCAGAAAACTACCCAAGTCCTACACACGGCAGTCAATAGTCAAAGGATGGGAATTCAGTTTAAATTATCTAACGCTGCTGTTCTTAATCAGGGTATTTGCTTTGAAACCCCTTCTGTCTAGGTGAAAGGTTTGAACCAGTCCCTGATATTAGGAACCCCCTTCATTAATATGCTTTATCCTTTCTCTGTTTCTGAAGAGGGAATAAGAACTGAGGTAGAGGGTCAACCTATAGTTTTTAGGTTTTCTTAACCACCCAAGCATAAGTATATTAATGAAATTCAAGAAAAGATAAAGAAGAAAGAGAATTATCTATATCATCTGAAAGAAGAAATGCAGTACTACAAAAGAATAGAAGAACAACTGCAAGACAGTAAGGTGAAAGAAAAAATAGAGGAAGTCCAAAAGATGTTTGAAAGTCAGGTTTGTGCTGAAATACCCAATGCTTTTTGGAATAGGAAAAAACACATAGTAGAATTGCCATATCAGCCTGATTTTGATGAAAAGAAAATCCCAACCAAAGCTAGGCCAATTCAAATGAATGCTAGGCTAATGGAAATTTGTAAATATGAAATTCAAGATTTATTAAGAAAGAAGTTAATTAGGAAAAGCTCATCACCCTGGAGCTGTTCTGCCTTTTACGTAGAAAACGCAGCAGAATTAGAAAGAGGGGTACCTAGGTTGGTGACAAATTACAAACCTCTTAATAAAGCCTTAAAATGGGTTAGATATCCAATTCCTAATAAAAAGGACCTTTTGGATAGATTGAATAAGGCAGTAATTTTTTCCAAATTTGATATGAAATCAGGATATTGGCAAATTCAAATCGCAGAAAAAGACAGGTACAAAACAGCCTTTAATGTCCCCTTTGGACATTACGAATGGAATGTTTTACCTTTTGGATTGAAAAACGCTCCCTCTGAGTTCCAAAATATTATGAATGATATATTTAATCCTTATACTGCCTTCACCATTGTTTATATTGATGATGTTTTGGTTTATTCTAATTCTTTAGAACAACACTTTAAACATATGAATATCTTCTTGAAAGTTGTGAAGCATGCAGGGTTAGTGGTTTCGGCAAAGAAAATGAAATTATTTTCTTCAAAAATTCATTTTTTGGGACACAATATTAATAAGGGACTAATAGTTCCTATTAATCGAGCAATATCCTTTGCTGAAAAGTTCCCAGATGAGATAAGGGACAAGCAACAGTTACAAAGGTTCTTAGGAAGTCTTAATTATATAAAGGATTTTTATAAAGATTTGGCTCAAGATTCGAAATTGTTATACCAAAGGTTGAAAAAGAACCCAATTCCCTGGTCAGAAGAACACACTAAAGCTGTTAGGAGATAGAAAATTAAAGTCAAAGAACTTCCTTGCTTAGCCTTGGCCAACCCCGAAGCCTTTAAAATAGTAGAAACAGATGCTTCAGAAATCGGGTATGGAAGAATCCTAAAACAGAAGGTCAATAATTCAGAACAATTGGTTAGATTCACTTCTGGAGTTTGGAAACCAGCTCAAAAGAATTATTCTACTGTTAAGAAAGAGATGCTAGCCATAGTCCATGCTGTTTCTAAATTCGAAAGTGATCTTTTAAATAAAAAATTCTTGATAAGAGTGGATTGCAAGGCTGTGAAGGACATTTTGTTTAGAGATGTGAAAAATTTAGCATCAAAACAAATTTTTGCAAGATGGCAAGGAATACTTTCTACTTTCGATTTTGATATTGAATTTATTAAAGGAGAAACTAATGCGCTCCCTGATTTCTTAACTCGAGAGTTTTTGCAGGGTGCGAACCAGGAGTTCCGGACAAATGACTCCCAGTAGGAGCTCTTTAGGAGCTCTTGCTAGGTCTTCCCCGTCTGATCCAAAGCCTTTGATGACGTCTTCTCCATATAATAAGGGTAAGGAGAAGCAGATTGCTGAAAATCCATTACGTGAGTATATGAATATGTCTGTGGCAATCATTGAAATGAATGATCTGGACAAACATCCGAAATTTCTAGCTGAAAAATATTTAAGGGATAACCTTCCTCCCTTAAATAAGCCCCGTCTATTCTATGAAACTCTCCTAATTGAAACTAAATCTGTTAATATAGTTCATCGTCATAGAGGTGAAAATACCAACACTATAGCCTTCTCCGAAATCCAAATTCTAAATGTTATTTCCTTGGAAGAATGGGGTCCTAGCCCTGAAAGGGCCAAAAGATTTATCCATCTTGAAATTAGGCCATATTCATATAATTTCTGGGATTATAAAAAAGCATGAGAATATGTCTTATGTTTTCAAAATCAAAACTATTCTCACACCTAGTTAATCCAATTTAAGCTTCGAGCTCTGAAAGAACTCCCTAATTGGTTCAAGAGCTTTTTCCTTATCTAGGGTCCTACTATGGAATACCTTCCTCCTGAAATTAAGGAGTCTTTTCAAATGAAATTTTGTAAATGGAATAAGAATCATCCTGATCAGAGGACTTTGTTCATGTGGTTCATGATAATGTATGAACTACCTTGGATATTAAAATGGGAATATGTTATCTCGGATGACATTGATAAAGAATGGACTTATATTCCTAACTTAGTCCGAAGTATCTTAATTCGTTGGTGGGATAAATTCACAAGAGATCATTTAGTTCCTGCTAAAATTACCCCAGCGATTATTCCCTCTTTTGATCCTGTTGCTACTCAGCCTTTGGTCACTTCTTCTGCCAGTCTAAGTGTTTCGCAAAGGCTACAGATGTTGATAGATCAGCCAGGCTCTTCTTCATCGAAAGAAGATTTGAAAAAGAAAGTCCTCAAGATCTTGGATTTAGATGATGAGTCGATGGCATCAGCTTCTGCCACTCAACCTGAAGATGAGGTGGACCCTTTTGCTAATGAAGACATGCTTGACCACTTTCATCCGGATCTCCATCAGGATCTCTATGGTGGGCCTTAGTAATATTCTGTCTGATAAGAAGACAATTTGTGTTTACTGTAATTTACGATAAAGTTTTTTACTTTTGCTTTTCCTCTGGTAAAAGCAAGATGCTCCTGCTTTTACTCTGCTTTTACTTTCCTTTTGTAAGAGTTTGCCTTTTTCCTTTTTTGGCCGTTTACGTGAAAGTTCAGCCAGAATCATTAAAGTGAAGATGCCGCTCTACTGTAGGCTGCTTTGTGATCTTCTGTCTCTAATTGACACGTCAATAGCCAGGAGGCTTTAAATGAAGGACTCCTCCTCCTCAGTGGAGCACCGAAAAAAGATCGCCTCTCAAGCAGGAAATAAACTTTGTATTTTGAGTGTTTTGGAGTGTTTTTGAGTGTTTTCAAGTGCTGCTTCTGCGAAGCTTCTGTTAAGCACTACTGCTTTCCCTGCTTCTATGTAAGTTTGCTAAATATTAATGATATTACGTTTGATATCGTATTTAATTTCTCTATATTATTATCCTTGGTTTTGGCTTTGTATGTTTGAATTCCTTATAATAATTACGTTTATTCTCTACGTCTCCACACTACCTTTAGCACGTAAGCTTAAAATTGATTGAAAATTGTTTGCTCTTAAGAGTCTGGGCCAGTACCTGGTATATATATATATATAGTCATGAAAATCCATTTTTGATGCATGGTAAATGTAATCGATAAAAATAATTCCATTTCAAAACAAAGAACACTAACAAGAAGTCCAATGCTGCGTGACCCTGATAGGGTCTGGTTTGCGGAGTACGAGGTGCCTCGGTACCTATTTAAGAATACAAAGACTAAATGAATAAAAAGCGCTTCGAACGAGAACTTTAAAATAAAACCCTAATTTCCCAGAATTTAAGTGTACGTATGATGAACGAGACATTCCTAGGGTCCAATTACGTGTTTCACATGGTGGAATAGCCTCAGAAGACGCTCGGTCAACTAGGCGGTCAAACTTCCCAAATTTGGTCAACCGGGATAGTAGGGGCCACGACCTCCGATTTTCTATCCAAAAGTTCCTATGGGTTCAACAAGGTTCATTATACATGTCTTGCAAGTTTGGTCCGAATTGAATGGTTGGATCGCTCGTGATCGCACGATCGGACGGTTATCGTTTATTCCAATCTTTGAAACATTGAATCGAAGCTTCCGATGCTCCGATTCATGATCCGCGAATTCCTACACGGTCCTAGAGGTGCCTAGATCAACATATTTGAAATTGGAATTGATCCAACGGTCCGAACATATCGAACCCAGATAACACCTAATATGCGTAATTCGATCGACAGTTAACCAATAACCAAATTCAAATCCGAGCATACCGTCGTGCTCGGGACGACATGGGGATCATTTTAGGACCAAATGGGTCACCCAAATAGTGCCCACGGCAGGGAGCACATGAGTGCCCACAGTAAATTCCGGTGATCAGAAAATCTACAAACCTCCAGTCAAGACCTATGCCAAACGATCAAGCACATCAAGAGAAGTAAGTTTCATACATGCGTCGAAGACTAATTTGGCCATTAAGGCTCTCGAACGAACTGTTTTCTCTTTGAAAAACCTAAAAAGTTTTGGGTTTGGATTCGATGATTTCTACATGAAATTGGGTAGGGTCTTTGAGGGAAATTACAGAGGGGAGGTAGGGGAGTGGTTTGGGTGTGATAACACGGCTGGTGGTGGCCGAAGTTGGCCGGAAAATCCTTCGAAAGTCACGGCTTCGAAACAGCCAATTTTTGAGCCTCCGTTTTGATCGATTTTCTGGTTTAATCCATTGGAATCAAAGCTTAAAATTGGTATGGATGTGAAAAGGGGAGAGAGATGAAGAGTTTGCAAGTTGTGGCACCAGTTTAGGTGTTCGGACGATGGAGATATCTTTGTTTGAAATCTGTTGTTCGTGGAGGAGGAGAGAGAGGCTGAATCTAGGAGAGAGAAAGGGAGAGAGAGAGAGAGAGAGAGAGAGAGAGAGAGAGAGAGAGAGAGAGAGAGAGAAAGGGATCTGACTGGCCATTTAAAAACAGACTTTCAAATATTTACAGTTATGCCACTGGACTTCTGTAGATCATAACTTATTCGTTATAACTCTGATTTGAGCCCACTACGTGTATACGAACTCATATAAATGCGATCTACGCCATGGTTCCATTCAATTCCCCAAAACCCTATCGGATTAAAAAGTGACCAAAATAACCCTATCCCCAAGGGCAAAATTGTAATTTCAAAATTAAATAAATTAAATAAATTTATGAAGATAAAATAATTGATTAAAATTGGGTTGAGATGTTACAAAGTATTTCTTGGGGATTGAGGTGGTTCAATCAAAGCAAGGGATATTTCTCTCTCAAAAGAAATATGTATTGGACTTGTTGACAGACACAGGAATGCTAGATTGCAAACCTGTAGACACTTCTATTATTTAGAATCATCATCTTGGAGAATACCCGAATCAAGTTCCAACTAACAAAGAAAGATACCAAAGATTAGTGGGAAGATTGATCTATTTGTCACATACTCGGCCAAACATCGCTTATGCGTTGAGCGTAGTTAGTCAATTTATGCACTCTCCATGTGAAGACCACATGAATGTAGTTCTTCAAATACTTAGATATTTGAAGTATGCACCCAGAAAATGACTTATGTTCTCAAAACATGGTCATCTAAAATATTGATGGTTATACAAATGCAGATTGGGCAGATAGTGTAACAGATATAAGATCCACATCTGGTTACTTCACATTCATGGGAGGTAATTTGGTGTCATGGAAGAGCAAGAAACAGAAGGTAGTAGCTCTATCTAGTGCAGAAGCCGAGTTTAGAGGTATGACTAAAGGAATTTGTGAGCTTCTTTGGTTAAGGAAGTTGCTTATTGAACTTGGGTATGAACCTACATCGATAATGAATCTCTTTTGTGACAACAAGACTGCAATAGCTATTGCACAGAATCCGGTTCAACATGATCGCACCAAACATGTTGAGGTGGATCGACACTTCATCAAACAAAAGCTTGAGGCTAAAGTAATTCAGTTCCCTTTCGTGAAGTTCGAGATCAATTAGCAGATATTTTGACAAAAGCGATTTCCGGTAAAGAGTTCCGCACATCAATAGACAAGTTTGGCATTGGCAACATCTATGCACCAACTTGAGGGGGAGTGTTGGCATGACTTGTGACTTTCCTTGCACACCAAGGATTCCCATATTAAGTGTAATTGATTTCCCTTTTATTTCTGATTTCCTACCGTAAATAGAATTATGAGTTATAACTTTCTTTGGCCTTCAAGGTTTTATTGTACTATAATTATATGACCTTCTATTGTGACTCAACCATAAAGTGAAATGTGTCCTCTCTTTTTTATTTGTCAAAACAACATTTTTTAACTTTTACTGAACCAAACTTTTTACCAAAACAGAAAAGAAAAAAAAAATACCATTGTTTTTATTTTCTCACTTGGTAACATGATGATGTATTGAAAAAGCCTCCGTGAAGAAACTATGTCTACAAATGTTGTCAATGGCAACTTTGGTTGTAAAGGGATTATTAAAGTTAGAGTTGGAAAGGGCCACAAATACTTAAAATTTTGATTGAAGAAGGAAAATTATTATTTTTAAAATGGTTGAGAAAAATCAAAGTGAAAAAAAAAAAGGATTTTTTTTTCTGTTTGGGTAAAAAGCTAGGGGGTTCAGTAAAAGTGAAAAAGAAGTTATTTTGACAATTAAGAAAGAGAGGACACATGTCACTTTGTGATTGAGCCACAATAGAAGGTAAGAAGGGAAGTATTGTCCCTAAACTATGTCTACTAAATTTATTTATTTATATATTTTAAACAAACAACATTAACTAGTTGTATTATCATTCTTTCTCATGTTCTTTTCTTGTTGTTTTAAACTTGTTTGTTCAATTTCTTTTTTCAAATACAAGTAAATTTTTTCTTAAATCTTTTTGGTTATTCATAAACAAATACGAAAACTAATATATTTTGTTTTGCCAAAGGTGGAAGATTTTATTCAAATACAACAAGTAACGTTTGCATCAATAGCTTCATCAAGTAAGGTTAGTTTAATCTCCTTTAAGAAGTGAAGATGATTGAATTTGAAAACTCTTCTAATATTGGGTTGGTAGTTTGTCTCTAAATAAAGAGATTCGAGGAGACATCACACATGCTAAAACTAGAAAAAGAAAAAGAAAAAGAAAAAGTAGAAAGACATCAAATAATGCAACTATTAAACCTAGAACTAGAGTCAATTCATATATTTGGGTGCTCAATGGAAAGAAAAAAAGGAAGAAGAAAAATAAACATGGAAAATATTGGGTGATGAATAGAAGTATAATACCCACCTTTTTTGAAGTTGTCTTGAGGATAAGAATATGAAAACTTAGGTAAGGTGGAAGTTTTGCCTTCCTTGTATAAACAAAGTTATGAGAAATAGATACGTTCTAGGAAATAGAAGCTAGGAGTTTTTAAGAAATATGAATTAAAAAAAAAGAATATCAAACAGTTGTTGGATAAAATTATAATTATAAATTATTAGTAAGGACAAATTAGTCATAAAAAATGTGCATTTAATGCTAGCCTTACTTTCCCATGAGAAGGGAAAATAAAACCCAAGGGGGAAGGAGGGTTTCACTTTCCCCCCTACTTTCCTATTTGTTAGGCAACGATTTCCCATTTCTGAACTTACCAAACATGGGAAAGGAATTGATTTCTCATCCCCAAGCTTCCTTTCCCATGAACCAAATGGGGCCTAAGGGGAATGCTAGCAACCTGTTATCTAACCTTCTCTTTTGGACCTTCTCCCTTTTCCACATAATATGTGTCACTTTTGTTACACTTAAAATAATGTCATTAATACATGAGACAACCTAGCTTTTGTTTTCCAAATTTACCCTTATGCCTTAAGTACAAATAAAAAAAACAGAAACAAAAAGGACAGAGAGATGGAAGAGCTAATTGGGAAGCAAAAGCTCGAAAATTTTAATAAGAAGATCATTCAGTTCAATGTGTTGCCAAATATTCCAGCAGACCACGTGCTTTTCATGGAATTAGAGAGATGCTTTAGTTATTAGATAAG
Source organism: Prunus kanzakura (assembly GCA_020521455.1). Taxonomy (NCBI): domain Eukaryota; kingdom Viridiplantae; phylum Streptophyta; class Magnoliopsida; order Rosales; family Rosaceae; genus Prunus; species Prunus kanzakura. The sequence goes on along the minus strand of BPUM01000817.1, from coordinate 914,973 downwards.
TTTTTTTTATAATACAGGCAATAATGACTAGACCCGTTGGCATTGGATAGAGTTCTAATTTTACTGCGAAAGATGAGACATGGTTGGTCGGTCATGCCCATTCTGATGAAATTATCTATATAAAAAGATTACCGATATTAAACTGCTCTCTCAAACTTCACAAATAGTTTAGAGATCAATCTCTAGCTTCCACAAACAGATTAAACACATTTTTCCATGGCATTGATCCTTCCTAGCATTCCAAGCCTTACCACCTTTAGCAGCCTCCAAGTCAAGTTGGCTGCAAGCCAAGTGAAAGGTGATCAGCATATTCCAGCTGACATACCCAGGCACCAACTTACCACCCACATCAGATCCATCATCAACAAACAAGACGAACACGAACCGTTTTACGTTCTAGATTTGGGGGTTCTTGTCAGCCTCATGGAAAAATGGAGCCATTGCCTTCCCAATGTTCAGCCCTTCTTTGCTGTCAAGTGTAACCATGAGCCTGCATTCGTTGCTGCATTGGCAACACTTGGTGCAAGCTTTGATTGTGCCAGCAAGGCCGAGATTGAGGCCGTCTTTGCTCATGGCGTAAGCCCCACGAGAATTGTTTATGCCAATCCATGCAAGGGTGAGTACCATTTAAGGTACGCAGCTGGAGTCGGGGTTGATCTTGCGACCTTCGACTCCAAGGACGAAGTTGATAAGATCAAAAGGTGCCACCCCAAATGTTCCTTGTTGCTTCGGATTGCTGTACCGAATGACAAGAGCTCGTGGCGTGCATTTGGGACCAAATTTGGTGCGTTGCCTGAGGAGGTCGCACCACTCCTCAGACACGCACACAAACTAGGGTTAAGAGTGGTGGGAATTTCGTTCCACGTGGGATCGAAAGCATCTGAATCTCAAGTGTACGGCAGAGCAATAGCTGCCGCTAGAGCTGCGTTTGATGTGGCTGATGAGCTCAAAATGCCCAAAATGCATATTCTTGATATTGGTGGTGGGTTCAAAGCAAATCAATTGTTTGATGAAATAGCCGAGACTATAAATGTTGCCATCAAAGACTACTTTTCTGATCATCAGTCAGATTCTGATCTGAAGGTGATGGCTGAGCCAGGAAGGTTCTTTGCTGAAACTGCATTCACAATGGTTGCAAATGTGATGGGGAAGAGAGTGAGGGGAGAGAAAAGAGAGTATTGGATTAGTGAAGGAATTTATGGGTCATTTAATCTTCCAGCATATGATAAATCCTCTATGCAAATCTCACCGCTCCAAATTCTAAGTCCTCACCAAAATCAAGTGACATATTCATCAACAGTTTTTGGGCCGAGTTGTGATTCATTGGACACAGTTGTTGCTGACTGCAAACTGCCTGAATTAAAGCTGAATGATTATCTTCTGTTCCACAACATGGGCGCCTACACTACTTCTGCTGGAACCAACTTTAATGGCTTCTGCATTTCTGCTATTCCCACGTACCTGGCATTTACAAGTGCTAATAATTAAACTAGATTTTGTTGGGTTTGGTATGGCTGATGCTATTTTCCTGTAATTTCTTCTTTTCTGCTCTATTAAAAGAGAAAAAACTGTTAGAAGTGGGGAGTGGAAAATAAGGGCTTGTTTGGTATCCTATCTAAGTAGCGAACTCAAAAATTGTTATTTTTCTTGAAAACAAGGAGTTCTCAAATCCATTTTGTAAGATTCAAAAAATTGTTTGGTATGCAACTTGAAAACTATTTTTGAATCTTTAAAATTTGAAAACTTGTTTGATTGAATTCTTGAAAACAATTTTTTTTCTTCATTTTTTATAATTAAGATATTTAAGCAGCACATACTCTAAAACTCAAAGATCGATGCATATTAATCCGAACCAATGTACAGGATAACTAGTTGGATATATAAGCAGCACATACCCTAAAACTCAAAGATCGATAACACATAATTATAGGGCAAATTTCCACAAATTCACACACACACAAATCCCTAATTCCAAATTCTCAGACACATAGCAACAGAAATTTCAAAATCACATTAAAAAGGAACTACAGTTAGAGCATCCACAATCATGCTATCTATTTTTTAGTTAAATTTTAGCTAAAAACATATAAAAGTTATTTTAGGAGCTCTCTATAAAATTTAAACTTCAATCATGCTCTTCAGTTTAGGGAGTCATAAATGCTATAACTCTTTTTTGATTGGTCCATCTCTATTAAAAAATAGTTAGTATTAAATAAAGGTTTGAAATACTCAATAAATAAAGTAGCATTAAATTATAGGGAGCCACTAGGAGTCTTTTCTCTCTCCTCAGATTTAGGAGCTCCTAGAGGTCTCCCTATTTTAGGAGGTGGATAGGGAGCATGGATTGGAGTTATATTTTTACAATTCCTCCCTAAAATTTATCTAAGGAGGTGGTTTAGGGAGCCCATTGTGGATGCTCTTAACCCAATATAATATCTCCACCACAAACACAAAATAAACCTTAGAGCTTTGTTGCTTTGTTACAATCTCTTGGCCTACTTCTTAACAACAATCAAGACAAAATATTTCACTAAATTTAATCGAAGTATCCCTTTGAACCAAAAACAAAAAAGAAACATTAACTCTAAACCAATGATTAAACAGTAACTCTAAGCTCAATTAATCATTTAATCTAAATAAATTAATACTCATTCACTCTCATTCACTTTAGCAGGCTATTGAGCTCTTCTTCGTGGATCTGACATCTTCACGAACATCTTCCTCCAATCCAAATTAGTAAACTTATCCAAAGCTTTCACATAAGCATCATCATTCACTCCCTCCATGGCCTCCAATATTTCCACACAATCCTCAACATAGCTCAATTCTCTATATGGAGAGGATACTTCCTTCTCACTCTTACAGGTCTTGCCAATGAAACTTCAGTCTTGGCATTAAGAGACTTTGTCCAAGCTTCTATGGCTTCATCCATGTTGGTGGATTTAGATGACTTTGACCTTGAGGGAAGATCACTTTGGGGGAATAGAGCAGCACGCTTGTTCTTATTGCTAGTTCCTTCATCTCCCTCACTAAAGCCTCTTGAACCAATTTCTCTATTAAGACCTATGTGCGCGCCAGTGGTAAGAAAATCATTTTCTAGCTCTCTTTCAACCTCAAAATTTGGAGGAGAATTAGTAGAAGCATATTGCATCTGTCCAGTGGCAGTGGTGTTGTTGAAGATCACAACCAAGCAAATCATAATGAGGACATCCTTGCTACGAAAACGGCTTATAAACTTGTTTTTCTGTAAAAATAAAACAAGATATATTAGAAAATGCACATATATTGAAGGATACCAAAACAAGATAAATTATACAACAATACGCATACCTTGAGATATGACCCAAACTTCTTCAGATGCTTGAACAGTGTTCATGTTTAGGTCCCAACCCATCCCGGTATGAGAAATGAGCTTTCCAAACTCACAATGAATCTTGCGCAATCAGTTATATTTTTGCTTCAATTTGTCACGGTTGTATCTTTTCCCAAACTTGTCAAACAACTTCTTTAATATCCCAGCCCACTCATTCTTATCTAAAGTATTGGTTTGCAAGCCTTTTTTTGCCTCTTCATACAATGGATGAATAAAATGGTCTTCAATAGGCTTTGGCCAATTAGCTTTATCATCAAGCTCATTTTCAAGGTCCTTATTTGACATCTCTCTACTATGTATGAAATCAATGTAAAAAACAACATCACACATTGAAAACAGAAGAAGAAAAATTGGTTTTGCATAAAAACAAAGTTTTATATCAATATCAACACTACTACAAAATAGTTAAACAACGACACAAAATAGACGACGCTGCATCTATAAACCGTCGTCATATTTTAAAAGACGACAGTTTTATAAAACCGTCGTTGTATATTACCTTACACACTGCTAAAATGGGTTTGATTTTAAAAACACGACGCTTGTTAATTGACAAGCGTCGTCTTTCAAAACGCGCTAAATGAAAAGAGGCACTTAAGTGAATTCGCGATCTTAAATTTTCAGATTTCTCCCCATCGCTCGAAAAAATCTCTCCCTCCTTTTGAAACCCTCAACAACTCTCTGGATCTCCCTCAACCCTCTTAAACACTCCCTCTCACCACTGAAGCACTCATCTCTATAATGTTCACTGCCATCGTCACCAAGCTTGCTGGCATAGGAGTTGGAGTTTGCGATTTAACGTTCTAGGCCACTTGAGCCCCATGGATGTCGTCGACTCCGAGCTCGCTGGCATAGGAGGTCACAATCTCTTCCTCTTCTTCTTCTCTCTATCTTTGGTTTCATTGTATGCATCAATTTAGGGTTCTTCAAGTTGGACTAGTTTTATCAATTAATTTTGGGGGGTTAGGGTTTTCGATGTCTGATTTTTGGTTTAATAATTCGTGTCTGATGCGATTAGTATCATATCTAGTCGGATCGTCAACATGCCTTGGCTTCGGCTGAGGAAGAGAAGCCGGACAAATATGAAATTCCACCATCCCCTGATGAGTCCAAAGCTTTTGCTGTTATTGAGAGTAAATTTCTCCAAATCTCCCTCACTTTATTGAACTTTGTTTTTGTTAAAGCTATAACTTCTATATGCTTGGTTGTAAGAATCTGATTTTCTTTTTCTTGATGTCTTGGGACTTGTTTGAAATATATGTTCTGTTTGTAAATGGAAGATCCTATACACAAACATGAGAGACTTTGTTCTCAGCACTGTTCTCAGCTCTTCCTTGTCCATGGTTCTGCTGTCCAAGTACATTGGTGGCCTGGGGATCAAGCTTTTACTCCTTCTAGACCTCACTTGTGTAGACAGCGGCAGATTTTGGGGTAAGCTATGTGTATGTTTCACTCGTTTCTTTTATTCTTGGAATTTTCTTTTTCACCCTCTTTCACAATTTGTGACAAGGCAGAACAATTGCCTTCCAATTTGTAGAGCTTGATTTTGATATTTATTCCCTTTTCAGGAAATTGATTTGAAGCAGTGGGTCTTATATTCGTGGAGACTTCTTTGTCTAACTCATCAGGTACAAACCAAAGAGTTATTTGTATTTCTTTGAGTTTGGCAGTATTGACTTCAGAGCTGAACTTTTTTTTTTTTTTTAATCTCGAAATTCATTGGTGTGCATAAAAAATACAACAGCCACAAATTTGAATTTTACCCATCCGCACTGAGGAATTAAAACCATCTTCACTTTGGGTCTAAAGACCAAATTTTGGTTTGTCATAAGGAAGAGTCGCTGACAGAAAGTTGAAGGCTTTGCATCTATTTTGACTTGGCTACTCATGTGCTTCTGGTATATCCTTCTTCCTTTTTATTTTTGTTTTTAATCAGGTAGCTTTAATGCTTTGGCATGCTGCTTTGTTTTGTGAATTTGAAAACTGACAAGAACTTGCAGAGTGCCCTTCTTCGTTGTTTGGCAGATTGAGTTGGTGCCCTGTGCTGTGGCCTTGTGTTTATTTCCAAAGTTAGAAATTTCATCTTTGCTCTTGCACCTTGCACCAAGAGGTCAGTTGTCCTGCAACCTTGCTTTCATGCTTGTACCTGTTTGCTATTTGTTGTTTTCTGTGAGTTATGAAAATCATACAAAATGGGTCTCGTGTTTTTCCCTTAGAAACCCCCAGTTAAATTAAGTCATCCTTACTTTATCTCCTTTTGTTTGGTTTTGCAGACTTGATAGGAAGACTTGACTATATTTCTGTGAGTTCTGTAGTTCTTATTCTTGTTTTGCATTTTTCCTTTCTTGAATTGTACTTTAATACTCATCCTGTTTTGCATTGTTCCTTTCTCTTTGCTTGAAAATGTTCGATCTTTGCACATAAACTTCAGCTTCAACTGTACATTCAAATTCTTCATTACTGTCTTAATTTTGTTGGTTTGTTTGCTGAGGAAAAAAAAAACAAGAAGTGAGATTCTTACTTTGTTGGATCACAAGAAATGGATAACACTATACAACTAAGCTATGGTAGTATTAGTTTTCAATATAGCTGTGGGGTTGGTTTCTTGGGTTTCTTTGTGTTAACGTAACTGTGTATTTAATGTGTAGCTAATTATGTTTATATATCTTAATTTGGTTTTAATGGAATTTTTAATGCAGGTTGCTCAAGTGCTTCTCACACTGCCATGCATATTCATTTTCCCAACTGGGTTTGCTAAATGGGATTCTATTTCAGCTTTTCACTACTACAATATCATTTGGATGTATGAGGAAGGCTTGGATTAGGAGTACGTAGGTCTTGTTAGGAAAAGATTGTACTACTTAATTACCATATGTATCAATTGAATATTTATATTTAATTGGTAGGAAGTATGTTTGTCGTAGAATAAAGATTGGTTAACTATGTAATAACTATTGAATCTTCAAGTTTTATGAAAGAAACTATTTTTTAGTGTATATATTCATTAATAAAGCATTATAGTTGGTTTTCTAGTTAAAATCGTTGCATAGCATCATAAGAAATCAAAAAGAACTAAAATGTAGCAATTTGGGAACTTATTAGACGACGGTTTTTATAATAAATAATGGTCTTTACAGATAATTAACGACGGTTTTTTTAAAAAACCGTCGCCTTTACAGACAATTAACGACGGTTTTTATAAAAAACCGTCGCCTTTACAAACAATTAACGACGGGTTTTAAAAAACCGTCGCCTTTACAGACAATTAACGACGGTTTTTTTTTATAAAACCGTCGTCTTTACGACAATCCACGACAGTTTTTTAATAAAACCGTCGTCTTTCCTCCTATAATTAACGATCTTTACCTCTAAACAACGACGGTTTTGATAAAAAACCGTCGTCTTTATTAAAAACGACGACGGTGATTTCGCGTCGTGGTTTTACTTTGCAAAAGACGTCGCTCGATTTTACGACGGTTTGAAAACCAAATTCACGACGGTGAATTCCCGTCGTCTTTTGCCTTTTTTGTAGTAGTGCAAGGGTCTGAGTCTGACCAAACCCATAGATCACATTACAACAAATGGCTGATCAAAATGAGTAAAAGCTGGACATAACGCATTTTTGGTTCATGTGCCACTACACAAACAACATGTCTTAGTTGGTACTTTTCCATGGCACGTCATGTGATGTAACTGAGTTTTACCATAGCTAGTGAAAAGGAAGCTTCGAAGTGCAGAAAGGGCGTGCTTCGTGGGGTTTGGAGAATGTTTGAGTAAGATGAAAGCCATGGGATTGCAATTTATCCATATAAAATTGAAGAAAAGTGACAGTATAATGATGACCTTGATACATAAACAAAAAGAATAAATGAGATTGACGTGTTGATACCTGAGAAGATGCCCACAAATCAGCACAAAGAAAATAAAAGTTGACGATGGCAATGTTAGTGTGTAAATTGGTGAATCGATTAGAAAAGTTTATAAGTTTTTATTTGTGTTATGCCTCAGCTCATAGGCTGAGTTAGTATGTTTAAAATGTAACGGGTTGGTTAAGTCTCATAGGGCTTAACAATGGACAAGTGTCTTAATCTCAAAGCATGTAATGGATGGTTGAGATTGAATTTAGGAATGTGTCTATCTCTCTCACCTCCAATGGTATGTACAGTGAGTGAGCTCATATGCTCTGTCAAAAAGTGTGAGCAATATAGAAAAGAATAGAAATCTGATATTCTCTTCCATAACTACTAGTATTTGATTTTCTCTGACAGGCAAAGCGTGAAGTAAACTACAAATCCAACCAGACTAAGAGCAAAAGAGGCTGAGCAGCAGGATTGCATATTTATTAAGTTACCTTACTTAATAGGATTTGCATACATTCACTTACTAAGTAAATAAATTCACAATAATAGATTTATGCCAGCCATAAAATTTGAGTTTATGGAACAATAAGGTCACAAAACAAGAACATGGGAATCAAAATCAGACAGTTTGATGTCTTCCAAAAGTCAAAAGACACTGAAGAAGACCACATGTTTCATTAATCAAATAAGTGTCAAGCAACAAAACAGACATCTCTCTACTATGTATGAAATCAATGTAAAAAACAACAACATCACACATTGAATGATTGTGGGATCGATTTTCATCCCACGTGAATATTCATCCAATATTCCGTCTTCTTCTTTGCTTCTCTTCTCCTTGCAAAACAAATCGGAATAAGAGGACCACAGCTGGGGGTGTTGGCCAAAAGCCCTCTGATGCCTAAGTTAGATCGAGTGTTTGTTGGAAAACAATAGCTAACAATAGGATGGAGATTTATCTAAGGTGAGAACCAGGTGGCCGGAGCTGATTGTGGTGGCCAGAGCCGTTTGTGGTGACCGGAGCCTTGTGTGAGAGAGAGAAAGAGTATGTCAGCTAGGGATTGTCAGAAACCATTTCTGCAAAGTTTCAGATAGAAATTTAGACGTATCTCAACCCTTGTGTGTAGTCATCTATTTATAGGAGCCTCGGAGGCTAGAGTTTTAGAAGAATAATTCCACAAATGGAAAGGAATTATTCTTCTCTGATTTGGCGAGATTGGTGTAATTAGGCATTTGATTTAAATCAAATCCCTAATTAAGGCAAGAATCAAATAAATCCCAATTAAATCAGGTAACTCCCAACTAGGTCAAATAATTCCCAAATTGATTGGCTTAATTATTTGACCTAGGATCTGAGATATTTTGCTTCCATAATGATGATGCCACAATTAAAAAATAGCCCTTTAGTCCACAGAGAACAATGGAGCAACATAGATTTGTTGTTTGTAAAGAAGGCCACACGTAATATCCATCCAAGTTACTTATATATATATATATAAACAAATAAAATCAAAGAACAAGATACTGAATATTCCATTTAAAAATAAAATGGGAAAGAGAGATTGTAAAATGTTCTCAGCAACCAAACAGATTGTAAAATGAGAAAGAGAGATGATTGTCGTCAAACCTTGCTACAACGGCCTGGATCTTTGGATCCACTAGAATCTCCCCTTTCAACTTCAACCCCCAGAAATTACTTTGTCTTTGTACCTCTCAACCTTGAAAGCCCTTGGTATCAAGAAGCAAGTTGGTTCTATCTAATAGAGAAAAGAAACCCATTATTAAATTGAAACAGAAACTCACATTACCAACGAACAAAACCCAGCTATATATCCAAAAAAAATCGAGAAACCAAAAGACAAAAGGAATAGAAAAAGAAAACTGACCTTTAATATTGGAAATCCCCAATTTCTAGAGTTTGAATTGATGAGAGAGAGGAGGAGAGAGGTAGACAGAGAGAGGGACAAAGAGAGAGAAGGACGAAGAGAGAGAGCACGAGAGCTTCAAGCTTCTCCCATGGAAGCTTGAAGCTTGAACGAGCACCAGAGTGAGCTCGAGAGAACCAGCAAAGCGAACGACGAGAGAAAAAAAATTTAAGAACAACGCATTAGTTTTGTTTTCAATAATAGGGGTCTTTTTCAGTTTGTTTTGGGTTTGGGTTTTTAAAAATGGGCCTATCGAACAAGTTTTTGGGTCTTTGGACTTAAAATCTGTTTTTGAGTTTATAAAATTGGACTCAAATCAAATACCAAACAGGCCCTAGTTTTTTGGACTAGTTTCAGAAACAAAAAATTAAAGTATTGTGTGATCTCTCTCACTTTTTTACTTTAAATCTTGTTTGGCCGTTTCGTGTGATCGAAAAATTATTATAATATGAGTAGACGACATGGTTCATATTTCTCACTTTTAGTATAAATAAATATTTACATATATTATAATACATGGACAACTTATATGATGTGTCTGTATTCTAGTACCATCCTATACACTCAGGGCTCGTTTGGTACGTCGTACTGTATTGACTAATTTTTGTCAAATAGTATTAATCTGTTTCGGAGAGTACTGACTGTTTATCCATAATATTATATACTGTGTTTGGTGCTTCATCGGATAACATCAGATCATGAACTACAACTCATGAATTGATAATGTAACCAATAAAAGACGACAATAGATATCCAGCTAACAAACTACAACTCAACAAAGTGAGCAAAGAGCACATGTTTAACAGAAAAGAACTTGTGACCAATAAATCAGTAACACCAAGGGCATCTGAGGGCTGGGAAACTCATTCTAGGTACTACAAATTTCAAGTTTCCAATCTCACAATGGAACTTCAAAGAGTATTGTGCTTTATAAGAGATATAGGTGCAACAAATAGCACTAGTAGAGAGATGTGCAACAGTTCGCATTATATTTGTAACACTTGAACGAAAAAAGACAATTAAAAAAAAAGAAACATGGAAAAACAAGAATCAATAACACGTACAAATTAATAATTCCCACTCAAATGGATATTAGCAGAGAAGTTTTTTGCAACTAATCCCAGTGTTCCATGCTTCTTAAATCAAACGTTTGATTTTAAAAAATGTCAAAAAAGAAAAACTCATGACTTAATTTCCACAAAAATTTAATAAAACAGGAAGTGTATAAAGAAAGAGAAGATTGAGGCATAAGAAGAGAGTAGAAGCAAGAAGAAGCATATTATTGGAGGAGTATGAGAGAGAGAGAGAGATGAATACTAGGAGAAGAGTGAAGAGAACAACCAATGGATAAGATAGCAGAGAAAAACCCTAGGTAGAAGAAGATGAAAATAGAGTCTCTGATTTTTCACATAGAACGTGCGTTCTTTTTCCCTAGCCTTATAATTAAGCCTGTATTATTTAAACTAAGGTGTGTGAGTTGTATTAGTTAGTCAGGTAGGAGAGTATTAAAAGCCCAACCCATTTAAAATAGTCAGGTAAACAACAGACATGAACTATTAACTCCTATCGAGAGTCTAATAAGATGAACCCACTTAATTTGTTGCACTGCTCTAATTTACTTGTTTTTGTGGTAGTACCTTAATTGTGTGATATTTCTTACGTTTTTATGCAAATGCTCTTATGTAGCACTAGGGACCGTTGACATTCACTATTTTATTTTAAATCTTTATTTGTAGTAGTTCCTAATTGTGTGATCGACAATCTGCATATAACCTTTTATACAGTTCAAAATATTATTTCAAATCTTGTTCTATGTACTTTAATTCATAGTAGATCACATTCAAGTTGGACAGGAAAATTGGTTGACTCGAATGCTCGAGCCCACTTGCCCACAAAGAGAGCGACGACCAAGGCCTGCCCAAAATCAAATGCATCGATCCTTGTCAGTTAGGGGTGGGCATAAAAACCGTCGAACTGGAAAACTGAACCAAAGTCGAATCGAAAAAAATTGAAAAAATTGAGTTGACCAAAAAAGGTCAAACTCGAACCGAAACCAAACCGAACTAATTTGGATTGGTTCTAATTCCGATTTTGACTTTATCAAAACTAGTCCAAACCAAACCAAAGTGGTTATTTAAATGGGATTTTTGTAGAAATGTCACCTGAACTTATACATCAGTTTCAATTTGTCACCTTAAAAAAAAATTTAGGCGAAATGTCACCTAAATTTTTCATAATCCATGATTTGTCACCTGACTTTAACGTCAACCAATTTTCCATCCATTTTAAAAGGGTATTTTAGTCTTTCCAATATGTAAACCCTTCTTTTTTTTTTCTTTTTTTTTCTTTTTTATAATTTAAATATAAAGCTATGTAAACCCTCTTTGAAGCTCATTTTTTGGTGAAGAAAATGGAGTTAAAACCCCAAAAGCAAGACTTTTACTCCTGAACAACACTCAAACTTTATGGTTTCAATTTTTTTAGGGAAATAATCATAGGTACTAATTCAAATTTGAGAAAAAAACTGACAAAAGATATTATTTGGAAATTGATATACAAAACAAAAGTAGCCCAAATGAGTTCACAAAATAGGTTCAAAACGTGACCAAGTCTACAACTTCTACCGAGGCCACAAAGCTACAGCACTTCAAAACATAATCCCAATTTTTATCTATTTGTAAAATAAATTTTGCATGGTACCAAGACCAATTAAACCTAAGTGCTTTATGGTTTCCATACGTTATTCTTCTTGGCATAAGACTTGGTGTTGGTTTTCATTGTGCTTGCTCTTGTAGAAGAAGAACTTGGGTTTGAGACTTGTGCATTGGATTCAGACATATTTCTTGCAAATTGTATTCCTCTTGGTACAGAGTGTGCTTGATTTGTTGAGGTTTCACTTGTCCTATTTCCTCCATTTGTCTATGATTGTTGTTAGCTTGGATTTGCTGAAGTTTTCCCTCTTGGATCACCTTCTCCATTCACCTGTACCAAATCAAATTTCATTGCCAACTTCTCAACATTTAATGAAATAAAAATAAAACATAAAATCTCATTATCTTTATACTTGAGCTCTTTTTGCTTGCTTCCTCATTTCAAAGTAGTAGCATTATGGCCTCCTTGGCCACACTTGCTGCAGTTGATCTTGATTAAGCATCTTCGAAGTTTGTTTGGATTTGAAGGAGGTCGAACCTCATCTGGCTCCCTACATTTGAGCATCCTTGGTCTCCCAGCTTGCTTGTGATATTTGGGGGGTCTAATAGGTTGATGGTTTGTCACTGGCCAATATTCTTCACCAGCCATTGGGTTGATATAAGGCATGTAGGCTCTTAAGAATGCTGGTTTCTTGTAACAAGAGTGAACATAGTTGTATGGATCCTCCTCTCTTCTGTATATTGCAGAAATGCCATGAGAACAAGGAATTCCAGTGAGATCCCACCTCCTACATGAACAAGTGTGGGCTGTCAAATCCACCACAAATTGTGCCCCACTAATATGCCTCACTTGATACTTCTTGTCACCAGCAAGACAAGGAATGCAAGAACCACTTTCTAATTTGTTTTTCTCAACAATTTTAAACACTCTAGGGCCAACATCAGAAGTCCACCTATCTGCAGTCTCTCTCATTCTTGCCATTCTCACCATCAGATATGTCCTAATCCTCTCCATCATAGTCAATATTGGTTTATCTCTTGCACTTAATATTACACTGTTAAAAGACTCACATAGATTATTCAACAAGATATTACATTTTGATGTAGTCCTTAAATGGGATCTACTCCAATGCTTTGCAAGCTTGTCATCAAACCATCCTACTGCACTTCCATCTTCAATTTCCATCCTAGTCATATGTGCTTTAAACCCAGGAATGGTGGTTGCCCTTGCTGCTTCCCAAAGTATTTGCTTAAGTGCCATTCCATTGTGACCTTTCTTGAAATTATTATACAAGTGTCGAACACAATGCCTGTGTTCAACACTAGGAACAAGGTCTTCAACAGCTCTCAATAGACCTTTCTGCTTGTTTGACATAAAGACCCAAGAAAGCCCATTATCAATCCTCAAATCATTGACGAGTATTTCTAGGAACCAAGTCCACGTGCACCTATTTTCTATTTCAACAATGGCAAATGCTATTGGATATATGCCATTATTGGCATCTATCCCAATTGTACAAAGTAATTGCCCAGGATGTGGACCTTTAATGTGGCATCCATCTAACCCCACAACTGGCCTACAACCCTGTATGAAGCCCTTCTTAAGAGCTGCAAAACACACATACATTCTGTAAAAAATAGGTTTTCCACCTTCCATCTCTGTCTTGACAACAACTGTACTACCAATGTTTGTTCTCTTTAACTCCTCACAATAATCCCATAACCTTCCATATTGCTCCTCATAAGTCCCATCAGTCTTAGCAGCCACCAAACTTTTTGCTCTATATATTTGGTTCTTTGTGATATTTAGATTGTATTGTTTACGCACAACTTCTTGGAATTTTGGCACTTCCCATTTAGGATTATCAATCAACTCTTCAGTGTACCTATGTGACAGCCAAGTAGATGTGCATAGTTTTATTTTTCTGCCCTCGCGCATGTGTGCAAATCAGTAAGTGTCTTTACCATAAGAGTAGAACTCTCATCCACCTTAGATGCATAAATCACCCAAGGACATGGCTTCTTGCACTTCGCTTGAACTTTGAAACTCTCTCTTAGTGTGAATCTAATATCTTTTCCATTAACACAAGCATAATATCTTACTGCATGTTTAAACTCATTCCTATTAGCAAACATCATGCCTAACCTAAACTGTGGATTCTTCATATACATATCACTCCTAAAATGAGTGAAGTTAGGCAACTTCCTCTTTCGTGTACCACCATTTTCTTCACCCTCAAAATCTTCTTCACCACCACTCTTAAATTCATCTGAATTTTCAGACTCTGTTTCAACATCCCCAAACTCCAAATTTGGGAAAGCTGCAGCGCTACTTGAGACATTGACATTAATATTGCCTCCTTCATTGGCACATTTCTCTACAATGTCATCAAAAAGATTATCATCCTCAGCATCACTTTGCTCATAGTCAGAATCTTCATATTTAGAATCCTCATCTTCTACACCTACATCAACTAGGTTCTCAGCATCCACACCTTCACCAACTTTTGGTTCTTCTTGACTGAGGCTTGACTCCACACAATTATTGATTGCAACTTGACTCTCAATATTTGGGACCATTGTACACAATTGCCACTCTATTTGGGGGCAATATAGTAACTAAAGCCCAAAAATCAGAGTCATTCTTCAAATTCCTACATTCCCCTTCATTTGGCAATCTATAATAATATGCTGACGTCTTGCTGTACCCTAAACTCTCAGCACAATCCTCAAGATCCCATTTTGACATCAAATCTCGATTTAAATTATCATACCAAGCCACATGCCCAGCAACGTACTTCAAGTTCCCATCACATTGCTCTATAAAGTGACCCCCATGGTGAATTTTCATGGTAAATAAATCGCAATCACCTACACAAACACTCAAATTAACATTTATATAAAATATAATAGTTGCAGCCGACACATTCCCACACAACAAAGTAATTGACTTGCAAAAGGACAATACACGTTAACCCAAAGCACAAAAACAAAGCAATAGCATATAAATAAAGCCAAAGAACATAAAGAAAGAAAAAAGGATCCCATGAATCAAATCTCCTATTTTCATATAAAAAGCAAAAACTTCAGAGATTCCCAAGTAGAAAGCAAAGCTTTACCGTAGTTTGGAGGGTTCCCAGTGACTCTGTAGCGTAGAGTCGCCATCAATCCCAACGTCACTGACAACTCGCAGATATGCCTTTAAAAAAATTTGAAACCCTAAATTCTTACTGTTGTTTAGGCATAAAAGAGCTTCTGTCTTCTATCTTTTTTTTTATTTTTTATATTTAATTAAATAGGAAAAAGAGCTTCACAGAGGTTTATATATTGGAAAGACTAAAATACCCTTTAAAATGGATGGAAAATTGAATGACGTTAAAGTCAGGTGACAAATCATGGATTATGAAAACTTTAGGTGACATTTCGCCTAAATTTTTTTTTAAGGTGACAAATTGAAACTAATGTATAAGTTCAGGTGACATTTCTACAAAAATCCCTATTTAAATTAATCAATTAATTATATTTTTAGCCCACTTTTCTCCACCTTTAGCCCAATGTTCTCTCAATAAAGCCCAACTTTATATTAAAAAAATCCCAAAGCCCAACAATACTAAGCCTATAGCCTAGACCCAATTAATAACCCTACTTTCTAACTCTTAATAACTCATTTTCTTTACTCAACCGCCACTCCCATCTTTCCTTCATCTCTCCTCTTCTGTTTTTTTCTTCTTCTTCTTCTTTTCTCTCTTCTCTGTGCCGACACTCTCTCTACTCTTTTTTTCTATTTTTTTCTATCCCACTTTTCTTCTTTCTCTTCTCTCTTCCTCTCTCTTCCTAATCTTTTTCGTTCCAATTTTTTCTCCCTTTCTATATTTTTTGTTTTAATGTTTTCTGCTTCTCTCTTCCCTCTTTCCCCTTTCTCTCTTCCTCTTTCTTCTTCCTCTTTAAGGTTCCGATTTTCTTTCTCTCTTTCTATATATTTTTTTAATGCTTCTCTCTTCCCTCTTGCTATGGAACTTTCTTCATATGCTGGTTATCAGGATCCAAGGACTATCAAGCATCAGAGTCTAATGCAAGACTATGAAGAGCTGCATAATGAAAGGAGAAGATATAACCAGTTTGTTGGTCTTTTGTTATAAATCAAATGAAACAATTTCCAATTTTTTTCTTTCCTCTTTGTGGAACTTCAGTCCGCCAATCCTTTTGAACATATTTCTGTATAATCTGTGAGAGATGTAATTTTGGGGGGTTTACTCAGGGAAGCCAATACAGAGTGATGTGTAAAACTTTTCATGATATGCCGAAATTCTTTTGTGGGTTTCTTTAGGAGGGTGTATTCAATTTAGATTTTAAATGATTTTAAAAGAGTTGTAAAGTTGATGGAGTTTAATTGAATTTAATTGAGTTTGACTAAGGGTGGTGTATTCAATTTAGATTTTAAAAGATTTTAAAGAAGTTTAAAATTTTAGGTGTATTCAATCACGATTTTATAGAAGTCTATTCAATTTTGGGTGTGTATTCAATTCAGACTTTTTAAACTCCATTCAAATTTGGATATATTCAATCACGACTTTAAAAGACTTCATAAAAGTTTGGGTGTATTCAAAAACTCATTGATTTTAAAGGAAATACAAAAAGTGGTGGATTTTGTTTGATAATAGATTAATTTTAGGCTATGACAAATCTTTGCTTCTCCCCAGAGATTTTGATAGATATTATTTTTATTCTCAAGATATGATTTCACCACTTCTATTTCCACTATCTATCATGACTATCACCATAGCCACCCCGCCTCCACCACCACCACCACCACAATCATCATCATCGCCACCACCACCATCACCACCACAACAGTCATCATCGTCGCTGCCACCACTACCACCACCACAATAATCGTCGGCGCCGCCCCCCACCACCACCTCCACCTCCACCACCACCCACCGTCGCCCCCACTACTAGCCCCACCATCACCACCACCACCACCTCCACCACCACTGCCACCACCCTTACCCCCACCTCCACCACCACTACCACCCCCACTATCAACCCTACTCTCACCACCACCATAGCCATTGCCAACATCATCACCATCACCATCACCACCACCGCCACTACCACCGCCACGTCCACCTCACTCCCACCACCACCATCACTATCACCCCCACCTCCTCCATCACGTCACTCCCTCCGCCACCACCACTACCACCCCCACCTCCTCCACCACTACCTCCCCCACAAACCACCATCGCCAATGCCATTGCCATCACCACCATCGCCATCACCACCACCGTCATTGCTATAAACTCCATTAAAATCAATAATAAAATTCTAACAAACTCAATTAAAATCTATACACGAATTCAGTTAAAATCTATGTGGAGTTTGTAGAATTTAGTCAAACTCAATTAAATTCAATTAAACTCCATCAACGATTACTGTGGTGGTGGTGGTGGTAGTGCTGGTAGCGACGATGATGACTGTTGTGGTGGTGATGGTGGTGGTGGCGATGATGATGATTGTGGTGGTGGTGGTGGTGGTGGTGGTGGTGGAGGCGGGGTGGCTATGGTGATAGTCATGATAGATAGTGGAAATAGAAGTGGTGAAATCATATCTTGAGAATAAAAATAATATCTATCAAAATCTCTGGGGGGAAGCAAAGATTTGTCATAGCCTAAAATTAATCTATTATCAAACAAAATCCACCACTTTTTGTATTTCCTTTAAAATCAATGAGTTTTTGAATACACCCAAACTTTTATGAAGTCTTTTAAAGTCGTGATTGAATATATCCAAATTTGAATGGAGTTTAAAAAGTCTGAATTGAATACACCCAGAATTGAATAGACTTCTATAAAATCGTGATTGAATACACCTAAACTTTTAAACTTCTTTAAAATCTTTTAAAATCTAAATTGAATACACCACCCTTAGATACATTGTTTATTTGGATTTTGTTTATGTGGCTGCTAAGAGATTTGAGAATAAAAAGGATAAATCAAATATTTTGAAAGAAAAAAAAAAACTCAACTGGGCTTGTTAGCCGATTCAAATCGGGAAAATCATAACCGAACCAGATCTGAATCGGTCTGGGTTGGTTTGGTTGAGTAATTAATTTTTCATTAGAATCGGATCGAATTGGTCCGAATGAAAAATACGGTTCCCAGCGCTATTGTCAGCTACCTTAGACCAACTCTCTCCAACCCAAGGTCTAAACCCAAATAGATTTAGCAAGGAGACTATAATGAAGAGTAAAAATAAGGGATTATAATGACGGCTTCCTTAATAGTCATCCGATTTATTAGAGTAAACCCCCTCATTGTTGTAACACCTCAACATAGCCCCTCATTATAGAAGCTAGATTTAGTGTTTTTTTGCCCTCTTGAGTTTGGTACTTTGGATGTCTAATGAAGTTGTTCTTTGATTAAAAAAGAATAATTCAATGGCTCAAATTGAAATCCAATGATCAAAATAATAACATA
The DNA here is from genome assembly GCA_020521455.1 of Prunus kanzakura. Classification (NCBI taxonomy): domain Eukaryota; kingdom Viridiplantae; phylum Streptophyta; class Magnoliopsida; order Rosales; family Rosaceae; genus Prunus; species Prunus kanzakura. Next base: position 896,685 of record BPUM01000817.1, on the reverse strand, counting down.
AAATATCTTACCCCAAATTCTATAAATACGCATCTATTTATAAAATAATTAACCAAAAATCCATTTCTTTCTCATATATTTTTTACACAAGCGATATTTAGGGGATAACATTTTTTTTTCATGGGTTAGGGTCTTTGTGGGGCTTGCCCCTAATGGATCGAGTATGAAGGATAAAATTTGGGCATGAGGACAAATTTGGAAATTTTTCGAATATGGTATTCGAGGAGGGACGAGGATGCTATTTTAATCACGTACCCGTATACTCCCTTGTTTAGAGCATATATGTGTGCATGTTGTTTTAGTAGATCCAATTTCTTTGGAATCACATTATAGTTTTGTAGGTATTAATTTGGCTAATTAATTATTATTTTATATGAATGAAAATGGAATTGATTTATACTAGATTCATAACACTTTTTTCTTGTTCAAAAAGATTTTTTTTATTGACACTTTTGTAATAGGGAAGGTCGGGAAACCGATCCCCAACGAATGAGAGAATAGGAATTCCGGATTTGAATAATGTGCAAATAGAGGCGGGGATGAAGGAAAAGCAAACCCAACCCCAATTCACCACATTACGTGTGAGAACCTTTTCTTTTTTATTATTAAAAAAAAAAAAAAAACTCTATATATATTATTATTTAAAAAAAAATATTCATATTGCATATTAATTTTTTATTATGAAGACCTAAATGTTATAAAATCTTAAGCCTCGTATGAGATTATTTCTTTAGGTGAAAGATGACACCATTCTTGTTTTCCATGTGTAGAGACTTGCAATTGATTTTAATCAAATCATCATTGCCATGCCACCTTACATGCTAGTAACAAGTGGTGTTGTGATATCATTGGCCAAAGGGGGATGAGTAACATTATTCCCTTACTTTTTTGTCTTATATTTTGGTGGTTTAAAATATTATATATATAAATATTATTTGGTTGCATCTATAGCCTCTCCTATAAGTATCATCCTTTCTTACTTCAATCATTCATTCCAACTCTTTAGAACAGATTTCTAGCATGAAGTAGTGTTTGTGTGTGTGTGTGTGTGTGAGAGAGAGAGAGAGAGAGAGAGAGAGAGAGAGAGAGAGAGAGAGAGAGAGAAGGAAGAAAAAGAAACAAGATGAAGAATGTATGTCTTTGTCTTGCAATATTTCATACTTATCATGGTGAGTGGGTTATGTAATGTGTTTTAAAAGTTCTTATTTTATGATAAATGTGAAAATCATGGATTATCATGGATTTATTCGATTTACAAATCTCTCTCTATTTTCAAGTCAAGCATGTCTAATTTGTGCAATATTTCACACTACATATATTATTTGGAGTTTTTGTGAAGTACGTACTATTCATGGAACATGAAATTGTGACAGGGTATCCGAAGGATAAATGTACTAGACGGAGACGTAGGGCAGTGAGGCCGATAGGGGTCACGTGCTGGAAACAATTTGTGAAGGATAACCAAGATATGAAGTGATGATGTGATATAATTTGGTTGTGTATATTTTTATTATATTTTCTAGAGTGTGTAAAATGGTATTGTTTGACTGGCATATTACATAATCTACTCACTAAGCAGTGGTTTTCTCATCCCACACCTATTTATTTTTTTGATCAATTAGCGGGCAAGACAAAGATAAAATTAGAGAAGTTGGATTAGTTGATAGTGATAAAGTTTTATTTATATCTTGTACACTTGTAAGATTATATTATTATTTTTTATATAAGGGAAATGTATTTTAACCAAATTTTTAGTCTTTTTATTTTATTTCATTCAATTCGAGCACCGTGATTCGGAAATATTCTTTATTTCCGGATCTGGGCGTCATATTACCATCTCTAGTAATATTGAGAGGGGGAGGATTTTGAACACGTATGGATAATTGCTCTAAACTAGGCCTGGGCACGGATCGGTTCGAAACGGTAGGAGGCTCTTCCGTTAACCAAACCAAAGACTTCGGTAGACCATTTTATCTTCCGTTAACCAAACCAAAGACTTTGGTAGACTTCGGATCGGTTAACCTAATATTCGGTTCGGATTGGTCAGTACACCGGTAGTACCGTAATAAAAACATACTAATAAAAATACAATTTATAATACTTTCACATAACATAAGTTCTTGAACAAATACACCAAATTATCCTTTTAAAATATAAAAATCCAATAACCTAATTCATCCAAGTATGAAATCAAACAACTTAGTCACTATATATCATTCAATATGTACTCAAGATGTATTGGGAGCCACTTGTGTTTGTTGTTTGAACTTTTGAGTGTTCTTTTTATTGAATTCTCTACAATTATATAAATGATTTTGACATTTGTTACGCGTGGGGTTCTTTATTTTTTCATGCTGAATCCAACCATATAAAGAATATAAAATCTGGATCAATAGTTTGAAAGTTACAGGTAAAAAACAGGACAAAGGTTGAAACTAGAAAACATAGGAAGTTCCCTCTCTGACCAAAAAGGGCTACAGTACCGGATAAGTGATACAATGGTGATAAAGAAGTGATACAATGGTGATAAAGTAGTGATACAATGGCGATAAAGAAATGATACAGTAGAGATAAAAGAGTGATACAAAATGCTGATTGTATTTACCTTTGGTTTCTTGTTTTGTATTTAAATAATAAAATAAGTATAAATATCGGATCGGTACGGGTTTCCGTCGGGTTAGGAATTTTGTTTCCATTAACCAAACCAAACATTTCGGTACGGATCGGATCGGAATAATTAAAATTAAAAAATAATTATTTAACCAAACCAAACCAAACCGTCGGTACGGTATGGTCGGTACACCGATAATTCGGATGAGATGCTTGTTAAATAACTTGCTGGTGGATCTTGTTCTTTAATGTAACCAACGGCAATAGACTAAACTAGCAAATATTAGAAAACTTACACACACAAGAATTATACTGGTTCGGCAGAACTTTTGCCTACGTCCAGTTGTGATTTCTCTAGGTAGAGAAATCACCACTCCTTTGATTAATAATAGAGATTACAGAACTTTTGCAAACCCTAGAACTAATCTCAAAACTCTTGGATGTCTCTTGCTGTTTTCTCTCTCTCCAAAATAAGCCTTGCCACACCCTATTTATAGATATAGAGTTGGCTTACATGTCCTAAGGCTGATTGAATTCCTATTCCTAAGTGGATTAGGAAATTACACTTATCCAAAACCAAATAGGCTTCTAGAAATCCAAACCTAAATTGAATAAGGAAAACTGAAATTCTTTCCTAATCCCTCTAGGACAAGAATACCTCTAATTTTCCTAAAGCAATCCTAAACCAACTAGGACATATTTGACGAGCCAAAATCCTAACAATCTCCACCTTGGTGAGTCAAACCAAGTCTTGATCGTTGCACCCCAGAGTATATTTGAACCTCCTTGAAGCAGCTCTAGAAATCTTCAAGAGTTTTCACCTTGGCAATCTTCTTCTTGCCTCATTGCACCTCAAGTGAGGAGGTGCTCTACTTTAATCAATCAACGAGATTGATCAAGTTCAAGCAATGCTTGAACTTCTTGACCGGCACTATCTTTGTAAGGAAATCTGCTGCATTGTCATCCGTATGAACCTTTTCAATCCAAATTTCCTTAGACTCCACCCAATTTCTGATTCTGTGATATCTTGCTTCAATGTGCTTTGATCTTCCAGAAAATACTTGATTCTTTGCCAAGTAAATGGCACTTTGACTATCACACTTCAGCTTCACACAATCTTGGGTTATTCCCATTTGACTTACCAAGCCATTAAGCGAAATTGCTTCTTTCCAGCTTCGGCCAATGCAATATACTCTGCCTCTGTGGTCGACAAAGCTGTAATTGGTTGCAGTAGTGCCCTCCAACTGATTGGTCCTCCTGCGCATGTAAACACATAACCAGAAGTTGACCTTCTCTTGTCCAAGTCCCCTGCATAATCGGCATCTACATATCCCAACACCCCCGCATTTTCTTTTTGCTTCTCAAACATAATCCTTCGTCGCCAAGAACCCTTCAAATAACGCAAAATCCACTTGACTGCATCCCAATGTTGCTTTCCTGGATTTGCCATGTACCTGGAAACGACACTGATTGCTTGAGCTATGTCAGGACGTGTGCATACCATTGCATACATAAGGCAGCCCACGGCATTAGCATAAGGAACCTTCTCCATTACTTGCTGCTCTTCATCGGACTTAGGACACTGTTGCCCACTTAACTTGAAGTGAGCTGCCAAAGGAGTTGAAACTACCTTTGCTTCTTGCATGTTGAACTTCTCAAGGACCTTCTGAATATACTTGGCTTGTGATATTCAAATCCTTCCAGTGGTCCTATCTCTCTGAATTTCCATGCCAAGGATCTTCTGTGCTGCACCTAGATCCTTCATGTCGAACTCCTTGCTCAACATCTTCTTCAAGTCTTGAATTCTAGACTTGTCCTGACAAGCGATTAGCATGTCATCCACATATAGCAATAGCAATATGATCATCTCATCTTGGAACACATAATAGTACACACAACAGTCATATAAACATCTTCTAAAATTGATTTTCAGCATGAAGTAATCGAACCTCTTGTACCACTGTCTTGGAGACTGTTTCAGGCCATACAGGGACTTCCTTAGCTGACATACCAGGTTCTCTTTCCCATATTCAACAAATCCTTCTGGTTGAGCCATGAAAATTGTCTCCTCTAGATCCCCATGAAGAAACGTTGTCTTCACATCCATCTGCTCAATCTCCATGTCATGCTGAGTTGCCATTGCTAAAAGCAATATGATAGAAGTATGCTTGACTACGGGTGAAAAGATCTCATCATAATCCACCCCTTCCTTTTGTTTGCTTTGAATCTCACGGCATCTTGTTCATGTAGTCCTTCCTTTTTCCTAAATACCCACTTGCATCCAACTAGCTTTCTGTCTTTGGGCTTAGGAACCAACTCCCAAACAGAGTTCTTGTAAAGAGACTCCATTTCTTCTGTCATAGCACTTATCCAACTATCTCGCTCATCACTTGCTATAGCTTCTCGATAAGTAGTTGGATCTCCTTGACTAATGTTAAGAGCATAATTAACTTCGTCTTGGTCAAACCCAAACCTGTCAGGTTTCTTCTTGTTTTGATTAGGTTTGTCCAGTGCTATGCATCTCTGGAATGCAGGTGGATTGTTGGTTGGAGTTCGAACCCTTTGGGATGTCTGGCGAATTAGAGTGCCTTCAAACTGCCCTGTTTCTTGCTCCACCTGATTCCTAACTGGTGAACAATGCTGATGCTCTTCTTCTTCCTCAAAATAATCAGATTCGACATCTTGCTCAATTTGCTCCACCTGAGCTTCTTCATCTGAACTGATTAACGGAATCTTTGTTGCTTCAATTTCAGCATCGTCTTTCTTCTCCCTATTGCTCTCGACTTTATTCAGAGGCATGGTTGTCTCATCAAAGACAACGTCTCGGCTGACAACCTTTTTCCTGTTGTTGATATCCCAAAGCTTGAAACCCTTCACTCCTTTCTCAAAACCTAAGAATATGCAATGCGTAGACTTTGGTTTGAGCTTGGACCTTTCATCACTTGGAATATGTGCGTAAGCACTACAGCCGAACACCCTGAGCTTGGAATAGTCCACCGGCTTCTCAGACCATACCTCTTCTGCACTCTTAAAACCGAGAACTGTAGATGGTGATCTGTTAATCAAATAACTTGCATGATTAACAGCCTCTGCCCAAAAACTATCAGGCAATCCTGCATGAAATCGCATGCTCCTCTCTCTCTCTCCATGAGAGTTCGGTTCATCCTCTCAGCAGCTCCATTTTGTTGGGGATTCTTCTTTACTGTGAAGTGCCTTATGATGCCTTCCTGCTTGCAGTAATCGGTAAACTCATTACTTGTATATTCACCTCCATTGTCACTTCTCAGGTACTTGATCTTTCTTCCAGTTTGATTCTCGGTTTCTGTTTTCCATTCCTTGAAATTCGCAAAACCCTTGGATTTCTGCTTCATGAAATAAACCCAAACCTTCCTAGAAAAATCATCCATGAAAGTAACAAAATACCTGGCTCCACCATTTGATTTGGTTGGTGCAGGGCCCCAAACTTCTGAGTGAATATAGCTGAGTTGCTCCTTGCTTCGGTTATCTGCACTGCTACTCGCGAATGATACCTTCCTTTGCTTTCCAAGAACACAATATTCACAGAAGTCCAGTTTGCAAGATGACACGCCTTCCAACAGGCCTTGCTTGTGTAATTCTTGCAACCCTTTCTGGCTTATGTGCCCGAGCCTATGATGCAAGAGTTCAGTCTTGTCTTCTATACCTTGATTTATAGAAACAGCTGCACCCCCGACTATAGTGGTCCCAATTAACTTATATAGCTTATTGGGTTGTAGGTCACCCCGCATTACCACCAGTGATCCTTTGGCTACCATGAGTCTTCCCTTTTTAGACTCGTAACCATAGCCGGCCTCATCTAAGGTACCCAAGGAAATCAAATTCTTTCTTAGTCTAGGGACATATCTAACATTCCCCAAAGCTCGTATCATCCCATCAAACATTCTGATTCGAACAGTGGCGATTCCTTTTACAGGACATGCAGAATCATCCCCCATTAAAACTTCCCCACTGCTGACTTCTTTGTAAGTATCGAACCATTCTCTTACTGCACACATATGAAAAGTGCATCCGGTATCCAAAATCCAATTTGCGAAAGCCTCGAAGCCTGATGTTACTGAAAGAAGCTCCCCGTCACTCTCATGCTCGGTGACTGCACTAGCTGAACCTGAGCTTCCTTCCATCTTGGCTTTCTTCTCTTTCCAAATCTTGCAGTTCCTCTTCCAATGATCGGCTGAACCACATACGAAGCAACCTTCCTTCTTTTCCTTTTTCTTCTTGGATTTTGACCTACCTCTGTTGCCTGTTTTCTCATCCTTGGTCTTTTCCCGCCACCTCTCCGTGCCTTTGGCATAAAGGCCTTGAGAGCTTTCAGTTATATCATCTAGTTTAGCATATGACTGAAGAGCTTGAATTACGTCTTCAAGCTTGAGGGACTCTTTTCCAAACATTAGAGTTGTTCGAAAGTGCTTGAAAGACGAAGGTAGAGACCTCAGCAAGATGATAGCCATATCATCATCTTTGTAAGTTTCTTCGACCTTTTGAAGATTAGTTATGCAATTCTGGTACCTGCATACGTGATCTTCAATATCACCTCCTTCTTCCAGTCGAAGTCCGAATAGTTCATCCTTTAGAAAAAGTTTATTGGACACGGTTTTGCCCATATAAACATTCTCCAACTTTGTCCATGCTTCATGGGCAGTCATCTTTTCGGTGATGTGTGACTGAACTGATCTTGTGAGATGGATCTCGATGGAACTCTTGGCCTTCTTGAGAACCTTAGTCCATGTTGCGTCTGTCATGCTTGTCGGCTTCTCACCATTGAGTGCATCATCCAAATCTTGCTGTATCAGTACGTTCTTCATCATCCTTTGCCAATCCATGAAGTCATCCTTGCCGTCAAAAGGTTTTAGAACGGGTCCTAGATCCGCATTCATCTTCCCTTTAGACATCGTAGAACCCTTGAACCTGGCTCTGATACCAATTGTTAAATAACTTGCTGGTGGATCTTGTTCTTTAATGTAACCAACGGCAATAGACTAAACTAGCAAATATTAGAAAACTTACACACACAAGAATTATACTGGTTCGGCAGAACTTTTGCCTACGTCCAGTTGTGATTTCTCTAGGTAGAGAAATCACCACTCCTTTGATTAATAATAGAGATTACAGAACTTTTGCAAACCCTAGAACTAATCTCAAAACTCTTGGCTGTCTCTTGCTGTTTTCTCTCTCTCCAAAATAAGCCTGGCCACACCCTATTTATAGATATAGAGTTGGCTTACATGTCCTAAGGCTGATTGAATTCCTATTCCTAAGTGGATTAGGAAATTACACTTATCCAAAACCAAATAGGCTTCTAGAAATCCAAACCTAAATTGAATAAGGAAAACTGAAATTCTTTCCTAATCCCTCTAGGACAAGAATACCTCTAATTTTCCTAAAGCAATCCTAAACCAACTAGGACATATTTGACGAGCCAAAATCCTAACAATGCCCACCCCTACTCTAAACCACTTGAGCCACAAACTCCTTCCTGTATTCATTCACGAGTTTCAACTTCATATTTTGTTGCACTCGTTTTATGACCCGACTTGTTTTTATGCAATAAATTAATTTTTTAAATAATAATTTTTAAGTTAAATTGTGGCCAAATAATTTCAATTTATAGATTTTAATGTTTATATATAAAATCGATGCAAGAAATTGTGTTTATTATAAATTTCCTAAGAAGTATACTTTTATTTTTTAAATTTTTTAAATTTTTTTATTTTAAGAAAGAGATATCATTCATACTCCAAAATAGGTATACATAGATCGGCACAGATGTAGTGGCCTCGTTAAAACCTTCCTAGGAAAACCATATGGGTCAAACCCCAGTGTAGAAAAGAGTACTGCACATGCCATGGACTAACAGAAGAGTCCAATTCAAGGCCACTTTGGATAGTTACAAAGAACCGGAACAGAAAAAACTACTAGAAACCAACACAATAGACCCCACAATAGAGTACATCAATGCATTCTAACTGTCAAAAGAAGCCTACTATGAGAACTCATAGCCCTTTGTACATCACAAGAGGACACAACAGAATACACCAAGAAAGTGTAGGAAACCTTTAGAAAATCATGAGTTTCATTTGAACATCAACATAGATAAATAAAATCATGGCAACAAAAGCTCAAGCATGCATCTATGAGTTCAAAAACAAAAAAAATTCCCATAAATATTTTAAGCCAAGTGATAGTTGTATTATTTTCCTAAAACATACTTCTAAGAAGATTGGAAGGAGGAGTTCCTAAAATATACTCCTACGATCGAATTCCACCAAAGTTGTTGAAGCTTGAATGGCTCCTTCAAAATCTCCACCTTGTTGTTCAAGCTTGAATGACTCCTTCAAAAAACTCCAACTTGAGAGGTTCTCCAAAAGTCACCAAAGTAGGTAACCTCTTAATCTCTTCACCAATTAGAGCTTGAGAAGAAGATGATGAGCTTAGTAAGAGGATGATGCTAGTAATCCCTCACTAAGGTAGTATGAAAGATGTAGAGAGAGATCACTTTGGCCAGCACTTTACCCCTTACGGGCCGACCCGGTGTGAGCGGGGATTAGTCTGGGTTGTGGTTAAGGTTTAAAGGTGCCACCCATAATTGGGGCCCATCCAGGACCACCTCGTGGTTCAAACAAAAAAAAAATGTAGAGAGAGTTATTGGAAGACTATAGCTTTTTTCTCTCTCTTGTTTTTCACTAATGACCCCTTAGGCTTCAAAAAGATGATTGTCATCTTTTACTTGAGTCAACAAGTTGACTCTAGCAACCAAAGGCCCATATGAACATCCATCCCTAGGAATTGGGCCTCTTGGGCTCAATTTCAATTAAGTTGTCATACAACCCAATCTCCATGTCCAATAGGATAAATCCTAATGGGCCTAGAGTTCAACATTCTCGTTTAAAGCCTATTCTGACATCCCGTGTCGTTTAAATTAATTCCATAATTAATTTTGCCTTAATCAATTAACTACGCTTAATTGATCTCCTCAATTCATCATCTCCATAACAGTTTCTCAAACCTCAAGTTTAATGGTGTGTGATCCATTAGGTTCTAATTAGTAAGGGGTGGGTAATTTGAACTCTTCATAATTGATTGTGAATTCAAACTCCTTTTTAATTCTCCCTGTTAGTTAGGATCACAAGTCCTTTGGGCTTCCACCATCCATGAGTGACACCTAGCAGTATATCATAGATATTCAAGCTAAGTAGAATAAGCAGAGAACCTATTCAATTGGAATTACAATCACTACTACAAAAATTGAAATAGACAACGGGAATCCACCGTCGTCTAGAATGTTTTCAAACTGTCGTGAAATCGTCCGCCATATTTTGGTATATAAAACAACATCGGCTAATAAGCAATGTCATTAAAACATTCAACGTCAAAAAATATTACAAACCGACATCTAATTACGATACATATATCGTAAAATGAAACCTTCGACAAAATTAGACAATGATTTTATTAAAACGCAGACGTCTAAATTGTGTTACATGTTAATATTAAAATAAAAACCGACGTACAGATAATTATCCACGTCCCTAAATGAAGGAATACGACTTGTATAACATAGAAACCGTCGTGGTTAACGTATACTACGTTAAATAAATAAACAAACTGCAGTCTAACAGACAAAAGACGACACAAACACAAAAGAATGGTCGTGTTTAACTTATACTACGTTGAATAAATAAAAAAACCGATGTCTAACTAATAAAAGACGACACAACCACAAAAGAACAGGCGTTTAAAGTATATTACATGTCAATATTCACAAAGGAAACGACGTACATATAATTATCCACGTCCCTAATTGAAGGAATAAAGATTTGGTTCTAAGTTGTTTTCAACCATTCTATCACCCTCATGTTGTTCCTGAGGCTCCTAAAATCTTCTAAACTTCATACCTATCACTAGAACTCATAAAAAATTCAAAAAGGAACCAAAATCATAGACACTCACACTTGAAAAATTGCTTTATCCACCCAACTCGAAAATGGAAGTTCAAACTCTTCCAATTCAATTTCCCTAACACTCAAGTAACTCAAATTACTCTTTAAGGGACTAAACACACAACCACAAAGTTAAAACCAAAAATCCGAAATTGAATCACCTTATAGATGTTTTTCTTCTCTTCCTCTTATTCTACCTTCTCTTCCTCACCCAAATTTCATCTCCGTCATCCTACAATCTTATCTTAGTTTAAGCAATTAACACCCTTAGCCTAGACTAGGTGATTCATCTCTAATAAGTGAACAACCCACCCCAATTTGAGATCAAGATTAGATTTTGAAGGGAATGTATAAGGGAAAGGGGGAAGAATGAAGGGAAGAGCATAGTTTTTCTTACACGTCGCAGATTCCTCTCTTCTTTTTCTCTTTTTTTATTTTTATTTTTTGCCTACAAGGGTATTTTGGTAATTTTCACACATAGGAATTTTGGCCCAAAATTCAGAAACGATATCCTACGCGTTCGTTGAGTCGACTACTATCGTCTCACTTCAATGTCTTAAATTTTCCTTTGAAAAATTCACCAAATGTTATGTAAGGGCATTTTGTCCAACTTGAAATTAAACACACTTAATTCAATAGTCTCAATCCAAAATCACTTGATAAAATACCCATAATTATTCTTCACAATAATATTATTTTTCACTGAAATACGAAAGTCCATTTTTAATTTTTTTGGAGGTATTACACTGCATCATATATATATATATATATATATATATATATATATATATAGTAAATTGCCATACACACCTCCTGAATCAGGACCCCAACCCCCCGAACTAAAAAGTCAGCCAATTTAACACCTGAATAAATTATAATGGCTAATTTAGCCATTGCCATTAAATTTTGTGAATTTCATTCAATTTTTCATTAACTATAAGGGTAAACTAGTAATTTTGAGTATAATAAATAATAAATAAATCAAACGAAAAGAAAATAAAAAAAATAAAAAAATAACAATAACATTTATAAAATTAAAAGACAAGCCCCACCAATCTCTCTCTCTCTCTCTCTCTCTCTCTCTCTCTCTCTCTCTCTCTCTCTCTCTCTCTCTCTCTCTCTAAATTGATGAGTCGATGTTTGGTTTAAGAAGCTCGAACAATCAACGGCAATGGAGATGTGTCTCTAAGAGGGAGCTAGATTGAAGCTTTGTCTGTAAATTTGGGAACTTTGGTGGAGGAGAGAGAGTTGTCGGAAAATATGTGCGTCACTTGAAATTATGAGTTTTAGAGGGCTGGGTAATCTGGGTTTGAAGCGGCTAGGTTTTGGACGGAGGAGGCTAGTGGTGGGGCTGGGTAAAAAGAGCATCTACAGTGGGGGGGTGTAAATTCAGGGGTGTAAAGCCACTTTTACATCCCCTTTACACCTCCGGGGGGTGTAAATATGTTTTTTGCTCCAGTGGGGGGATGTAAATTCGGGGGTGTAGCCGTGGGTCCCAGCCTTTTATGTTGACTTTTCTTCATTTTTCTTCTCTTTTCTCGGGTGGGTCCCGCCTGCAAGGGATGTAAAAATGGATGTAAATATACATTTTATTTTACATCCCCATGGTGGTGATGTATATTTACATCCATTTACATCTCACCATTGGATACGATTCCGGTGACTCGGGGTGTATATTTAACATACACCCCCATATATACCCCCCCACTGTGGATGCTCTAAGAGATGGTGGTGGTTATGGTGGTATAGTTGTAGATCTGAGATACTGCTCTTGTTGGGTAATCGGTAATTATGTTGCGGATAATCTTCTTAGGAAGAATTGAATGAGCCCATGAGCATTTACTTCTTGATCTTTCAGCTGGGTAGCTCTAGCAAGCTACTTTGTTCAAGAACTTGGGTTGAGTGTTAGAGCACCTCCACCCAAAAGGGCAAGGGCAAGGCAAGGTTTGACACTATTCATGTGAATAGTGATAGCCTTGCCTTTTTTGGTCCCACCCCAAAGGATAAGGGTAAGGGCAAACACTATTCACTTTAATTTATTTTCTAATTTTTATACACCATTAATTTTGGTGTGGGAAGTGAAGAATATGACTAAGTATTTATTATTTTAAAAAAATTCTAAAATTTTTGGTATTTGTGTAGATTTTTTTCGATTTTTTTTTTTTCCGTTGCTGACGTCATCAATGACGTCAGCAAACCCAGGCAACAGCCCATGCAAGATTTGCCTTTGGGCCTGCCTAGGCTTGTGGAGCCCACCAGCTGCCCGGTCCTGTTGTTGCGTGCTGGAGCCAATTGATGGGCCTGGGCCCCCTCCTGCCCAGGCAAAAGAGGAGCGCTGGAGGTGCTCTTAGAGTTGAGAGGGGAAGAGACGGGGACAGAGAAAGAGATGGGGAGAGAGAAAGTCACCTTTTTTTTTTCTTTAATTTTCTATTTTCTAACTATTTTAGTTTATTATAATAATAATAATAATAATAATAATCAAATATTAAGTCGAGTGGATGGCACGTGACTTTTGGGACAGAAAAATATATGAAATTCAAAAAAATTAACGGCAAGGACTAAATTAGTGATTTTAATTCATTTGAGGGCTAAATTGGCTGATTTTTTAGTTTAGGGATTTAATTTTTACAAGGGTCATATTTCACGAGGTAAAACGACTGAAAATCCTATATATATGACAAAAATTCGCACTACAACTTATCTAGAAGATCACTACGCTTGGCATTGAACTTGCAGAATTATTCGACCAAAAAAACACTTGCAGAATTTGTTGACTTTGCTTGACCACATGAATAGTTGTCCAATCCATTTTTTTTTTTTAACAAAAAAGAAAAATAAAAAAATTATAAATTTTTCTTTAATAAAAAGAGAATGAAATTTAATTAAGTTGATACAATTTGGGGCATCAAAGTGTCGTTTCAAGCGAAAGCTTCGTCTGTTCCCAATTTGTACCATTTGTAATGAATTCCCAGAGTCAATTAAACATCTCTTGTTTCTCTGCCCTTGGGTGAGGTATGTCTGGTTTGCTTGCCCTCTCTCTTATAAGCCTAATCCTCAAGAGTTTACTACGCTTGATGAGTGGCTTGTTGGGGTCTAAATTGTGGTTCTTTTGGTAAGGAGGCGAAATATTGGATCCTTACTGTTTTTGCCTTCACTAGCTGGTCCATTTGGAAAGTGCAGTGTTCCTTCCACTATGATAGTTCTGTTTTGAGTTTGCCCAGTCTTGCTTCTGTGTGTCTAATTTGGCCACTCGGTGCATATTTGAATTTCTTCTTGTTCACCCATTACCAAATTCGGATTCTCTGTGTATTAGGGGGGCTCATCCCCACCCACCCCCGTCTACACTGTGGATTGCTCCTCCTGATAATATTCTCAAAATTAATTGTGACGGTTCGTGGGACAAGGTGACTGGTGCGGCCTCTTATGGTGTTATTATCCGTAATTCTACTGGGATTTTAGTGGATGGAGTTGCTCGTTGTTTTCAGGCTCATTCTGCTGAAATTGCTGAGTGCCAAGCTCTTTTGGATGGGATTAAGCTTGCCTATGGGAGGGGCTTATCTCAATGTATTGTGGAACTAGACTCAAAGGTTTTGTTTACACCATAATGAACGACCAATCAGAGAGAGACACGTGGACAGGATCGAACCTGGTCAAAGTCGCATTCGGTACCCTGTGCCTGGTCAACGTTGCCTTCGGCAACTTTGCTACCGATCCCTCCATTAGGGCAACGCCCACTCTCAGGACACGTGGCGCGCTCACAATCGACGCCCACTGTCCCACATCGAAATTCTACATCAAATGCACACCTCCCAAGGCCTATAAAAGAGGCCAACTACCCCAAAATAGAGGTAATCAGAACGTACGGCATACAAGCCTATTGATCTGTCAGTTAATCTTTCTTAATCCCGAACTTACTTAAGCATCGGAGAGCCTACGGCCGGTACCACACCGGTGCCCTAGGTCTTACCGAGCGTTCTCTTATTTCGCAGATTACGCTCTCTACCGAAGCCCTTGACTTACCGAAGGCATAAATTACTAAGTTGACCCTCAAAGTCAGAGAACCACTTTTTGGCGTCAACAGGTTTGTTACTCTGTTGTTCAAAAGGATCCCTCCCTCTCCAAGGCAGTTGTACCCAATTCTTTGTGAGATTCAGCTTTTTAAAGCTTCTTTTTCGTTTCTCCGTTGGTCTTGGGTCCCCAAGAAAGCCAACCAAGCTGCGGATTGGATAGCTTTGTCAATGCGTCGGGGGTTGTGCGCTGAGGCTTGGGTAACTTCCCTGATCTTCATTCTCTCTCGTGATGGGCTGCCTTGTCCTCTACTCCCTGTGTGATGCTGTTCGTTGGCTGTTTTGTGTTTTCTTCTTTTATTTTTACTTTCTCTTGTAGCTTTTCTTTACTTTTACCTTTTCATGTCTCTTTGGTTTCTTTTTCTTGTTAATGCCGTTTGATTGGTTGTGTAGTCTCGGTGGTTCTTTGACCTCTCTTTGGTCTTTATTAATGAAAGTTCATCTTTACCCAAAAAAAAAAAGTGTCGTTGACTATCTGGGGCATCAAAGATGGAAAGACATTGGGTTCAAAAAGCTACCAACTTAATTTGAATTGTGCAAACTAGAAGTATATGATAGAGAGAGCACACACTGAACTACACACTATAATAATATGTTTGATTGCATAAACGACCATCTTATTCTATTAATATTAGATCATAATAATTTTTAGGTAGTGAAAAACATAATGCCGACTTAATACTTCCAATAAGGCATAGCAATCGGTCCTTCCTTGGCCTTTTCTGCTTTTCACATATAAGTTGTTTTTTTCTCTCTTAACTGTTGTTGTACCAGAACTGTTTCTGAAGATAGTTAACAACCTTGTTGTCCACTTGGAAGGCCTTGGCTAGAACATCAGGATTGATGGGAGGCTTGGAGCCAAAAACTGCATTTGCAATGGTGATAACGCCTGGGTTCTGGCTGCTAAGGGCGGCAAGGGCTACAGCGTTGACGTGTCCCACATTGAGTTGGAAGTGAATGAGACCAATTGGGAACACAAACACATCTCCCTTGTTCAATACTTTAGTGAATAGGCGATTGCCATCACCGTTGGATGTAACTAAACCAACATAGAGTGTACCTTCCAAGACTACAAGGATTTCAGTGCCACGAGGGTGAGTATGAGGAGGGTTTAGGCCATTTGGTCCAAAGTCTATGCGAGCTAGGGATATGCCGAGAGTGTTCAGTCCGGCTATTTGGTCCACGCTCGCAGGTGTCACCGTTGAACCAACCGGATTTTGAGTGCTTCTTGGAATTTGAAACCCGGAGAGGAAGAAATCGTTCGCATTGGCAAGCTTAGCACTACTACAAAAAATGCAAAAGACGACGGGAATTCACCGTCGTGAATTTGGTTTTCAAACCGTCGTAAAATCGAGCGTCGTCTTTTGCAAAGTAAAACCACGACGCGAAATCACCGTCGTTGGTATTACAAACCACGTCATTAACAAAAAACAACCGACGTCTGTATACTGAAAAATGAACCAAAAAATTGTCCTGGAGAAGTATAGACGACGTATTTTATACAACATACGTCGTGTAAAATTATACAATACGTCTTTAAATAAATAAAATATGACGTTATAAAATTATACGACGTCTAATATATGTTTATAACCGTCGTGAAATTGTATTGCCACTTCGTTTTTTCCATTAATATTGACGTGGAAATAGCGGTTAGGGTAAATCACCGTCGTTGTTTTACCAAACAACGTCATTTAAAAACAAAAACCGACGTCTGTACACTAAAAATGAAACAAAAATTGTCCTGGGAGTAGAATACACGACCTATTGTAAACAACAGCCGTCGTGTAAAATAATACAATACGTCCTTAAATAAATTAAATCTGACGTTATTAAAGTATACGACGTCAAATATATTTATATAACCGTCGTGCAATTGTATTGCCACTTCGTTTTTTCCATTAATATTGACGTGGAAATAGCGGTTAGGGTAAATCACCGTCGTTGTTGTACCAAACAACGTCATTTACAAAGAAAAACCGACGTCTGTACTCTAAAAATGAACCAAAAATTGTCCTGGGAGTATAATAGACGACCTATTTTATACAACAACCGTCGTGTAAAATAATACAATACGTCTTTAAATAAATAAAATAAGACGTTATTAAACCATACGACGTCTAATATATTTATACAACCGTCGTGCAATATTATTGCCACTTCGTTTCTTCCATTAATATTGACGTGGAAATAGCGGTTAGGGGCAAATCATCGTCGTTGTTGTACCAAACAACGTCCTTTACAAACACAGACGACCTATTTTATACAAACACAGTCGTGTGTATATATATACTACGTTTTTAAATTAATAAAATATGACGTTATTAATATATACTACGTCGTATATATCTATATAACCGACGTGGAAAATATGTTAAGCTCATGACTTACGACCTATTTATTTCTATTATCGACGTAGTATGTGATATACAACGTCGTGATAATGTAAAAGACAGCCGTGTTTCTCTATTTATACGTCGTCTTTAGTAAAATAATAGTCGTCTAATCCATCCAAGACGTCGTCTTTTGTAACGTTCAGGTTCGATATTTGTCCTTTTAGACGTCGGTATTATTGTACTGAAGTCGTGTTATTTGTAATTACATGTCGGCTCTTTATCCTTCTCCGACGTGATATCGTTAATAACTGTTTCACAATAACATCGACTTTTTTCACTTTTAGTTCGCTTTTAGACGTCGGTAAATTCAATGACGTCGTTGAATGATCCAAAACGTCGTTTTTTATTGACAATTTTATGACAACAGACGTCTGTTTTTCACAGTTTTATAAGGACCGTCGTTTTATAATACTGAACCAGTATTTTATGTACTGATTGTTTTGTGTCCAAAACCTGCATAATGAAAGTGAAGAAAACACATTACAATTTATTACAAAATTAATGTCATACAGTAGTGCTGTTTAGGGCATAAATAATTTCATAAATTACAAGAGCATCATTCAATCCATATATCTTCACACCCATCTCGAATATTTTGACTCCCAAACTCACCCACTAGTTCATCAAATGTGTCAACATTTGGCATCCCTCTAGTAAATGGCTCACACTCAATTCTCACATCACCTAAGACATCATCACCAATAACATCATCATTATATTCTCTATTAGGTGCTGATAACACTACCGACCAACCATGATGCATCGGGTCGTCAACAAAAAATACTTGTTTGACTTGAGAAGCCAAAACAAATTGGTCATTCCTATGTCCAATTTTACTCAAATCTACAAGGGTAAATCCAAGTTCGTCGACTACAAGGCCGGAAGTACTATCTATCCAATCACACCTAAAGACTGGGATTGTAAACTTTTGGTAGTCAAGGTCCCAAATTTCTTGAATGACACCATAAAAACCCATATTTGAGAGAATTGGGTTTTTATCCTTGGCACTAGCAACTTGCATGGTATGTGCAAGTAAATAAACTCCACTATTTTGAACTGTCCGCACATCATCTTGTGCCTTGATGTTAAATTTAACACCTTTAATAAGATAGCTCCTATATAATGGCACTGCCATGTTTGGACCAGCTGCTAGCCACCTTAAATTTTCTGACATCCCATGATTGCCTCCCTCATCAAGTTCACTTTGAACCTGCAAATTAATCATATCTTAATTCAATCTAACATAGAAAGAAGAAAATTAAAAGTCCAATATGTTATTGAATAACATATACCTTGAAGTGTAGCCATTGAATAAAAGTGCTATTGTGCTTATCTTGCAGCCACTTTGTTCTCTTTCTAAATTTTGGATAAGCGGCCTTGATGTGGATCATATGTTCCCTACATGACACGAAAAATTCAAGCATTACGATCCCAAACATATAAGATAAACATAAGGAATAATTTAAAATGGAAACTTAAGGAATAAAACTCATACTCGATATAAGGTAGAACTTCCTCCGTATTCTCCAAGACATATAGATGTGCTTGGTTCAACAGGTCCCGATCAACTAAGCTCACTGTGCAACCTGATAATGGCTTTGAAACTCCTATCTTCTGACTTGATGGCACTCCAATTGTACTAATATCAGATAAATGTTCAGTGCAAAATTCTACAGCTTCTTCAGCTATATAACGCTCCGCAATGCAACCTTCGGGATGAGTACGGTTCTGAACATACCCCTTTACAACTTTCATATATCTTTCGAACGGATACATCCATCTACAATAAACTGGCCCACATAGACGAACTTCTCTGACAAGATGTACTACTAGATGAACCATGATATCGAAGAATGAAGGTGGAAAGTATTTTTCAAGCAAACACAAAGTAACTACTACATCTTCTTCCAACTTATCTAGCTTGGAAACATCAACCGTCTTTGCACATATAGCATTGAAGAAGAAGCACAAACGAGTTATTGCATACCTTGCAGACTTCTCCAAAACAGAACGAATTGCCACAGGGAGCAATTGTTGCATTAAGGTATGACAATCATGTGATTTAAGGCCAAGAAGTCTTGAATCTTGTAAAGATACAAGATTTTTTATATTTGAAGAATAACCTTCAGGGACCTTCATACCATAGAAAGAATTGCAAACCGCTCTCTTCTCTGCTCTTGACAAATTCCAAGGCCCTGGAAGCAAACGAGTACTTCTTTCTCCATACTCGGGTTGCAAATCAGTTTTGACCCCCATGTTCAATAAATCTAACCGAGCAGCAATCCCATCTTTATTTTTTCCAGGGATCTCCAGCAATGTACCAATGATACTATCACAAACATTCTTCTCAATGTGCATAACATCGAGGACATGCCTCACTGGAAGGTATTTCCAATACTCAAGATCAAAGAATTTTGACTTCTTCTTCCAACAAACTCTGTCACCATCATTTTCACCTCCACCTCCCCCTTTTTTCGATCCCCATATGTAATTAATATCTTCAACCATTTGCAGCACTTCTTCTCCCGTTAATGGCTCCAGAGCCGTGCCATATTCAGGTTTCCCATTAAAAGCTGCACGTTGCCTCCTATATGGATGATTAATTGGTAACCATTTTCTATGCCCAATGTAACAAATTTTGTGGCCATTTTTCAACCTGTGACTAGGTGTATCATCGCCGCATATTGGACAAGCTTTATATCCTTTAACAACACAACCAGATAAGTTTCCATAGGCGGGAAAATCATTAATGGTCCACAGTAATGCAGCTCTGAGTGTAAAATATTCTCCTATGTGTGCATCATACACTCCTCTAATCCCATCCCACAAAGATTTTAAATCATCAATCAAAGGCTCCAAGTAGACGTCTATATCATTTCCGGGTTGTTTAGGACCGGAAATCAATAAAGTCAACATCATGAACTTTCGTTTCATGCACAGCCATGGTGGGAGATTATATGTAACTAAGATAACTGGCCAGCAACTATATCTGCTACTTAGAGAACTGTGGGGATTGAATCCATCAGATGAAAGAGCCAATCTCAAGTTTCTCGGCTCATTACCAAACTCGGGCCATTTATCATCAAGAAGTTTCCAAGACGGGGAATCCGCCGGATGAGACATCTGACCATCAATTGATTTTCTAGCAGCATGCCAAGTCAAATTCTTAGCTGTCTCATGTGATTGAAACATCCTTTTAAACATTGGAATTGGAGGAAAATACCACAACACCTTCGCTGCCACACCCTCTTTCAAGAATCCATCTTTGGTTTCCTTCCACCTTGAGATACCACAACTAGGACAATTAGTTGAATCTTCATACTCCTTCCTATACAAGATGCAATCATTGGGGCATGCGTGGATTTTCTCATAACTCAGCCCCAATGCACACAGAGTCTTTTTTGCCTCATACATAGAGGCCGGTATTGTATTTCCTTCTGGAAGCAACTCGCCCTGAAGTATCAATAATTCTGTAAAACATACATCACTCATCCCATGTTTTGCCTTCAAATTATACAACTTCACTAATGCCGATAACTTGGTGTACTTTCTACAACCAGGGTACAATGGTTGATCTCCATCCCCAATCACATTAGCAAACTCATAAGGATCCGATCCAAAATCACCAAAATCATTATCATCCATCTCTATTTCTTCAGACACAAAACTGTACCTACTATGGTCATCATCTTCTTCAACATTTCTACTAGCATTACTAGTTGCAATTGGTTCCCAAGGTTCTCCATGAAATGTCCAATTCTTATAGCTTTGGTCAACTCCATTAAAGTATAAGTGATCCCTTATAATTCCAACCCCAAACAATTTCAAATTCGCACATTTAACACATGGACAACGGATATGCGTTGTAGTTAGAAGATTTTCCACAGAAAATTGCAAAAATTCTTCCACCCCTAACTCATATGCCTTCGATCTTCTATCCGAGTGCATCCATGACTTATCCATCTTGGACACTATATCCTATTATCTATAATAAGGTGAAAAGACAAGCAATGACTATCACTATAGCAGATTATATAAGGTTTTAATAGCAAATAATATAGTATACAGACGACGGTTTTTAAACAACAACAGACGTATTACACATATATAGACGACGGGTTTTAAAAAACGTCGTCTAATGCTAGCAAGAAACAGACGCCAGCGAACTTTAACCACGACGGTAGTTAAAACAAGCGTCGTGGTATATTTTTATAGACGACGGTTTGTTAAAAAAACCGTCGTCGTATGCATAAAAAGGATTTCGAAATCCCAGTTTATTTTCAAGAACCCAGAATATATTCAGAACACAACATATACATTAATTTTTATGTAGGGTATTAAGAACACAACATATACATTAATACTAAGCACGAAACCAACATATACTACGCATGAAAACATTAAATCCATTCCCGATTCATAATAACAGAGAGTATTAAAAGATCCGACAAGATTAAACCCTAAACCCGATTCATGAAAACATTAAACATTAAATCCATTAACCCATACCGTCGACAACATTAAAAAATCACAAAACCCTTTACCACAGAACTGAATATCATTCAATGAATTTACAAGCATGAGATTAGGGTTTGCACTTACAGGTAGGCAGAGCTCACAGCTTATGGCCAACTTGGATTCGACGGAGTTGTAAACTTGGCCAACTTGGATTCGACGGAGAGACTAACTTTGAAGTGAGAGAGCGGAGCGAAATGTTTTAGGACACAGACTATGGTCAACTTGTATAAGAGTTAGAGCGAAATCTGAAAATTTTAGGTCGAGCTGAAATTTTTAGAAAGCGCGTTTTTTAAAAAACATCGACGGAAACAAAAACATAATCGTCGTTAAAGGTTCACCCTAAACATGACGCTTATTTTAAAAATAACGTCGTTGTAAATATACTTACGACACAAAACCAAACTACCGTCGTTAAAAGTTCAACATAAAGAAATATGCCCTAAACCCTAATAAATAAAACCTAAATTATATATATTGTTTTTACAAATAATTTTTCAAAACGGATTAGGGTTTTATGGCCTAAAATATCTCGTCCATAAAACCCTAAACCCTAATCCCTTTTCTAAATTTATATAAACCCTAAACCCTAAACCCTAAACCATTAAAGTATAAGTGAGTTGTGACTCATGATAACATTTTAATTTTTGGTGGTAATTTTAAATTTGTATAACTCAAACTATATTTTTTAAAGCTTAAGGGGGAAGAAAATATTGCAATGACTTCATAGGAGTTGACGTTGCATTTTTTGGATTTATTTTACATTTATTATGAATATTTCGAATTAAATAGAATAAAATATTATTAATAAAACCCACAAACCACGTCCTCTTTAATAAATTAACGACGTTTTAACTAATATAAACGACTTAATTTTAACAACAAACGTCGTTTAGAGTTCAAACCATGGCCATTTTTACAACTAAAACGACGTACAAACAATTTTCCACGACCTAATATCTTAACATCTCGCCGTTTAATGTCAATCAAACAACGTCATCTATATAATTAATAGCGTCGTTTTAACATCCATTTACGTCGCGTTTTTAAAAAATATGACGTTGTTATTTGTGTACAACGTCATTTTAAACAAACCAGGGTTTAGAAATGCGCTCTTCGTAAATCATCGACGGAAAACAAAAAAACCGTCGTTAAATATGACATCCATACCCTAAACCCTAAACTCTAAACCCTAAACCCTAAACCCTAAACCATAAAATATAAACCCTAAATTATATATATATATGTTTAAATAATTATAGAAAAGGATTTATGGTTTTAGGGCCTAATATATATTAACCATAAACCCTAAACCCCAAAAATAAACCTTTATCCCCCTAAACCCTAAACCCTAAACCATTAAAGTATAAGTGATGTTGTGACTCATGAAAACATTTTTCTTTTTGGTGGTAATTTTAAATTTGTATAACTCAAACTTAATTTTTTAAAGCTTAAGGGGGAAGAAAATATCACAATGACTTCATAGGAGTTGACGTTGCATTTTTTGGATTTATTTTAAATTTATTATGATTATTTGAGTTAAATGGAATAAAATATTATTAATAAAACCCACAAACCACGTCGGCGTTAATAAATTAACGACGTTTTAAATTATTATAAACGACTTAATTTTAAAACAAAACGTCGTTTAAATTATAAACCATGGCCATTTTTACACATAAAACGACGTACAAACAATTTTCCACGACCAAAACTCTTACTTCTCGCAGTCTAATATCAAGAAAACAACGTCGTCTATAGAACCAAGAGGGTCGTTTGAACAACCTTTTACGTCGGGTTTTTAAAAAAATATGACGTTGTTATGTGTCTGCAACGTCTTTTTGAATAAACTATGGTTTTTCACAACATGAAAACCTCAACAAATTTGTTTCAGCATGATCTTGGGTTTTTAACAACATGAAAACCTCAACAAATTTACAGGGACGTTGACGTCAACAAAAACTTGCTAATTCTAACCAATTTTGTACAAAAACTTGTCTAATTCTAAAAAATTTTGTACATTTTATAAAAATGTTTAAGTATGCTAAAATTCCTCTACTCCATATGAACACACACAAACTCTGCCCATTCTTTCCTAACTTCGGCAATGGCAGCTTGGGGGTATGGCGCTTGATTCTTTCCTTTGGCAAACTGCAGTTCATAAACAAAGATTAATATCACCGACGACGCTATTATTCATTTACCGACGTAGGATATATATTCAACGACGGTATTTTTAATCTACCGTCGTTGATAATATAAAAATCGACATAAAAAATAAATCTGAAAATTTTCTTCTTACCGTCCTCTCAAAATCCAGGGAAGTATCCTTTATGATGTCTCTCATAAAGCGCATGACATAATACCCACATTCTACACTGCTTGGTTGCTTTGGAGTGCCGGGCAGAGTTTTCCAAAGAGGTGTTTTACGGCCTACTCTGCCTATGTGTGTATTATACATTTTTAGAGCAGAGTTCACTATGTTTTTCCCGTCCTCATCCACAACACGATTTCCAGGCAGTGGATCCAAAAAATAGACGGTCTCCTTCTTTGCTCTCACAATGATCAAGACCCAATGACGGCTGCACAAAATAAATATCAAGGTTAAATATAGTTTTATATGCAGAGCATCATACAAACAAAATCCTGTTTTTTGTTTGGAGACTAACCCTGGATTGTAAGGCATCAGGAAAATCTGTTCACCATCTGTTTTTTGAAGTCGATTGGCTACGAGACGTGATCTGTCAGTTAATGAACCAGCGTCGGCACTAACTGCAGTAGGGTCGATAAAGCCAACCATATTCACCATATTTGCAGCTTTCAGATGATCAAATAGGCACCTAAATATATGAATTGAAACCATGAGTGTTTTTTTTTTAAACATAAAGGAGAGTGTCAAATGAATATTTGATAAGGACAAACCTCATATATACTGCAACGACAGTAGCCCCAATTTCTTCCATACCAGCAAATTGGGTAATATCTTCATGCAAGACGAAGGTGTTACGATCTATGCCAAACACCTCCTTCTCAATAGTAAAGGACATAGCCTTCTCCTGAGGCTTTAGTGTCGATTCAACATAACTACAAAGGGATTGTAAAGAAGATGGCAACTCCAGCTTTGAATAATCTGGTACTTCAGTACTCTGTTTGAAAAAATAAAGCAACATAAAGTGACGTGGTAAATAAATAACAACGACGTTATTAAATAATTACAGACGTCTATATTTAATTACACGACGGTAAATAATAAACGTCGTGGTATTTAATATACTACGACGTTATGTAAACTTGTACAACAATTTAAACTTGTAAACTAAGTTATGAGAATTTACCTGTTCAACTATCTCATGTATCTTTCCTTCTACTCTCTTTTCTACTTCCCCGGATTTCTGTTTTAAGAAATAAAGAAATATATAAATGACATGGTACAAAAATTAAAAACAAATAAATTCACCGTCGTGGTAAACGTTAACAGAAGGCGGTTTAATACAAGAGCGTCGTGGTAAAAAATTAAAATAAACCGTCGTGGTAATCAATAACAAACGACGGTATGTAATAATTACAGACGTGTAAAATTCATTAAACGACGTTAAATAAAGAATTACGACGTTAATGAGAATTGAAAAAAAAAATGAAAAAGGCTAAGTTATGAGAATTTACCTGTTCAACTCTCTCAAGTATCTTTCCTTCTACTGTCTTTTCAACTTCCCCGGATTTCTGTTTTAAGAAATAAAGAAATATATAAATGACATTGTACAAAAATTAAAAACAAATAAATTCACCGTCGTGGTAAACGTTAACAGAAGGCGGTTTAATACAAGAGCGTCGTGGTAAAAAAATTAAAATAAACCGTCGTGGTAATCAATAACAAACGACGGTATGTAATAATTACAGACGTGTAAAATTCATTAAACGACGTTAAATAAAGAATTACGACGGTAATGAGAATTGAAAAAAAAAATGAAAAAGGCTAAGTTATGAGAATTTACCTGGTCAACTATCTCAAGTATCTTTCCTTCTACTGTCTTTTCTACTTCACCGGATTTCTGTTTTAAGAAATAAAGAAATATATAAATGACATTGTACAAAAAATTAAAAACAAATAAATTCACCGTCGTGGTAAACGTTAACAGAAGGCGGTTTAATACAAGAGCGTCGTGGTAAAACTTTAACACGACGGTAAATATAAACAGAGAAACAGAGAATTCAAAGTTCAAAAACGTTACCATTTCTTCCTGCTTTTCCCCATTCTTGGCAGTATCCTCCTCAAATTGAAGGGCTCTAACATCAAGTGCCCCTGAGCAGCTTGCTTTGTCCGACATTGGATTTTTAGGACTTTGCCCTTGGATTTGGGACATTGTATTCAGTTTCAGCATGCTTTGATCAAAATTGGGGATGAGTTTGGAAAGCTGACTCAGCAAATTTTCCCTCTCAGCTTCTACCAATTGCTTGGTCCTAGCCTCCATCTTTAAACTCTCTTCCCTTGATCTAGCCTCCATTTTCAAAGTCTCTTCTTGAAGGACAAGTCTTACACTTTCCTTCAATTGATCGGCAAACTTTACCTTCTGTTGTCTAGGTAAATTGAAGTATTGCTTAGGGGAAACCCCAGCCCCTACCCCTCTAACTCTTCCTGGATGCTCGGGACCCAAAGCCATTGTCAAAACATCATTGGTTCCTGACAGAGAAAGAGTGCCTTCAGAGACTTGCTTTTGCAAATCATCCTAACAAAAAGACATAATAAAAAGTCAGAATAAGAAAACAAACGACGGTTATTTATAAAAAATCGACGTAGTATAATATTTCGCACGACTCAATAACATAACAATCGACGTAATATAGTATTTCATACGACGCTAACTAAATGCCGACGTTATTAATTTATTAAACGACGTCAATAATAAACCACCGACGTCTTATGATATAATTACAAAAAACAGAGCATGGATTCCAGATTCAGACCTTTAACGACGCGTTTTAAAATATTTCGACGTAGTAATACTTTTCACACGACGCAAAAATATAACAGCAGACGTAATAAAAATTTTAAAACAGAGTGAGTAGGCTTACAATTAATTTTGCTTTCTCTGCAGTCTTTGGATCCGGGATGTTACCATGTTTGTCTTCTCTTGCTTTTTTCCATAAGGTAGATCGATCAATATCTACCCCAGGCATGATTTCCTTCAAGTCCTCCTTAAAACCAACATATCCTTTTCGAGACAATCGATGATTGTACTCGAGTTTCTCCCTCCTCTGTGATTGTTCTTCATGCACAGCCCCAAATTTTTCAGACAACCTTGAAGCTACAAAGGCATCCCATTGAGCTTTCTCTAAGAATTTGTATGTTTCAGGGGGCTGCCTTAATCTATTCTGCTCCTTGATGAATGGAAGGATATGAAACCTCGTTAATGTAGACTTGAAATCCTTCCATTTCTTGGCGGCAGAAGATAGCACCATTTGCTTGCCCCCTTTACCAACCACAAAAGCCATGTCAACGGCTTCCCAAATCTGCTCTTTTATATCCTTGGATATTTGAACCCATTTCTTGTCCACAAGTGGGACTCTGGAGCGTGCCAACACACCAATGTAGGACTGCATCTCATTATGTGCACGGCCATATGGTTTCCCTTCTTCATTGTACTCAACAACAGGCTTGATTTTCTGAATTTTTCTCTGCACAACACGGGGCATTGTGCTCATACCCCGACCTGACTTTGGCTCCTCAGAAATAGTTGCCGTGCTGCCTGGTTCTGTCTCAGAAGATGAAACAAACTTCATCTTCTTCGAGGACTTGGTTTGAGGATTTACAACACTAAGCTCCCTCTTCGAGGATTCATTTTTTTTCAAGCCAGACTCCTTACTTTGGGATTGAGAAACCATGGTTACAGACAAATTAAACCTGCAAGTGAAAATTTATCAGTGAAATTAATAAAAACCACGACGATTATTTATAAACTACGACGTATTATAATATTTGAAACGACGTAAGAATAAAACAAACGACGTAATAATAAATTTAAACGACGGTAGTTAATAACCGACGTGGTAAAATATTACGACGACGTCAATAATAAACAACCGACGTCTTATGATATAATCAAAAAAGAGAGTATTAAATATTACAACGACGTTAATAATAAAAATCGCCGTGGTATTAAAATAAAACGACGTAAATATTAATTTACCGTCGTCTATACCACAAAAACATTAGGAACAACGTAAAATATTTTCAGCAGAAAAATAATTAAAAAGATTTTCGAAACAAAAACCATTGTTCAGAGAAATCAAACATGCGATGAATATATCCTTAAAAATCAAAAACCAAAAACAGGATCTCATTTTAAAAAACAACGAAGAACACTTTCACACGACGCTAGGGTGACTGGCGAACCGTCGTGGTCTATAAATCTAACCACGTAAATAACAAGCCACCGTCGTCTTATTTAGTTGAAGTAGAAGAACCAGAGTAGTGTTCAAACTTGGAAACTTTTCGTCTTTGTCTGCAAATTTTATCAAACTTGGAAAGAAAATATGTAAAAAGATTTAAAAAAACGAAAATGATATGCGCATGCAAAACAGGAACAAAAATCCTTTCAGAAATGCTTACCCTTTGCTTGCGATGAAAGCTTTCTTCTGGAGTTTGGTGTTTCAGTTCAGAGATGAAGACGAAGAGGAGATGAAGACGAAGAGGAGATAAGCTTGAAAGTTTGAAACAGTTCTTGGAGAATGAAAAATGAGAGAAGCTTGAAAGTTTTTTCTCGGGTTTGGAAACAGTGCAAGTATGGGTCAGGAAGGCGAAAAGTTTAAAATAATAAAAAACCGTTTAATAAAGACGACGCTATTAATAGTATGCGCCCTAGTATGGAACATTATACGGCACTATTTTTAACACCGCCCTATAATATTACTTTACACGACGGTATGTTTTAATGAAACGACGTTTTTAAAACGAATTACACGACGAATGTTTTTTCAAAAAAGATGAATCGTCATTTTCCAATTTACCCAACGACCTTATATTCAATAATACCACGTCGTTTTAATTACTCATACCGACGTGAAAAATTAATTCCACGTCTTCATTTTTCAATTACGCGCTTTGTTCTTATGAACAGACGTTGTACTTATAAATTGAACGACTGTGTATTTTAATAAACCGACGTGGTTACTTTTGTTCTGAAAACGACGTCGTTCTCTTTTTAATACGCGCCAAATGACTTTTGGATTTTCGATGCAATTATGACGGCGCTTTTTTTATTTTAACGGACGTTGTACTTAGAAATAGAACGACAGTGTATTTTAGGAAACCGACGTGGTTACTTGGGGTTTCTGAAAACGACGTCGTTCTATTTTTAATACGCGTCAAATGACTTTTGGATTTCCGATGTAGTTATAACGGCGCTTGTTTATCTAAACTGACGTTGATTATTAAAATATAACGTCGCTATGTAAATTAGAACCGACGTTGTACTTCGATAATTTGTTTAAATATGATTTTTTCACGCGTTTTTTAACTCTCAGTTTTCAATTAGGGTTGCAGAATGATTCCTCACAAGACCAAGCATGGGTTTGCTACATCCTCCTGTGTAGCAAGGGTGAAACCAGCTTGAGAACCCGCATGGGTGTTCCTGATGCTCGCAGAGACGGACTCAGGTGGTGGCTGTAGCTGGGAGTGGGCTTGAGGTTCAGAATGAGTAGGTGGTGTCTATTCATTCCGAACCTCAAGCCCACTCCCAGCTTCACCCCAAAGGCACAACCCACAACAGGTTCTAAGGCTGGTTCCACCTTGCTACACAGGAGTTTTGAAGTTGATCACTGTGGAAAAGGGGACTACAATGTAACCAGGAATCGAGGAGTGAGGGTTCACACTTTGTTGATTTTGATTTTGATTTTGATTTTGATTTTCAGGAATCGAGGCTGTGCAGGAGCTTGAGAACAAGAGGAAGGAGAGGGCCCAGCTTGCATATGAGAGGAAGAAACAGTTGAACATATATTTGCCACGATGTATTTGCCAAATTTGTGTTCATATATTGTGTAAATATTTAACACGAAGAGATTTGCCTTTTAAGATGAAAATGTTGTTGAGGATTGAGAATTAAATTTTGTTTTGTGTTAAGAAAGATATTACCAAAATAAAAGAAAAATTAATTAATTTTAAAAAGCTATAAACATAAGACGGCGGTTTACAGAGAGGGCAGACGTATAAATTGAAAAAATACGACGGTAATTTGAACTTAGGACGTGGTAAATAAAAACGACAGTAGTGTTGTAGGTACCGTCGTAGTATACTCCAAAATAATAAGTCGGCGGTTTACAGAGAATGCACCGTCGTAGTATACAGACGTTGATTCCTCTATATTATACGACGTGGATTAAGAACAGTTGGTCGTGTTTAGTAAGGAGTTAACACGGCAGGTTTTTTGGTGAACTGTCGTCTTTATTTTCTACGTCAGTGTATTCATACCTGCTGTCGTTGTTTTTTGGTCAGATTTTAACTCTGAAGAAATCCTTTTTTAAAAACGACGGTTTTTTTATTTGTATGCGTCGTCTTTTAAAAATATTGAACAGTAAATCACTTATCCACGACGGTTTATTTTAATACCGTCGTCGATTTAAATACAACGACGGTTTTATGTTATGCCGTCGTCTTTTTCTGGTCGTCTTTTCCCATTTTTGTAGTAGTGTAGGGTCCTTGCAGAATTTCCCATTCACAAACACCGCTATCCTATTCAGAATCACTGGTTGTACAAAAAAAAAAGTAATTAAACTTTTAGTATTAGAGCTATTTGGACCACATATACTTTCTCCTCTGTAACATACGTTAAATCCACATAAGTGGCTTAGAGACTTGGTTTCATGGTGGGATGAAAATCCTTCATGGGATATAAGTCTATTTATAGATTGGAGAGAATGAACTAGTCTTGTCCTCTTACAGATATAATTCTTCTTGTGGAAGCAGGTAATTAAAGACTTGAATATAATATTTAGAAGCAGGTCCAGACTTGGAAATTGATAAAATCTTTTTTGTATTTTTTATGTCAAAGAAAAAACCACGTACGAGGTCAGGTGAGGAATAAAAGAGAATATATATATATAATCATGATGACAAAGACCAGGTACTAGGAAGTTGTACCAAAAAGAAAGAGTAGTTAAAGGAGATAATTATTTTAAAAAATGTAGGTGGTATTTAACCAATGGAGATGTTCGTTGTGCTATATCTAAGAATAAAAAAACCCAATGGAATTGTTCAATGTTTTGTGCTATATATGGATTCCTTCTACCAAAGAGAAAGAAATTCATGTTTCTCATGAACATTGATGGTGACAATTTGCCTCCATATAAAGTATAACAGTGCCCCAAATTGCTCCGGTCATTTCCACCTGCACCGTAGAAACTTGAGTCCATGTATTTTTCTTCTTTTTCATTTTCCACCTTCTATTTGAAGCTGGTCTTGCACTCTGTTTTTCGATGCAGCGGTTGCGCTTCACTATTCTGCGATTTGGGGTTAATAAGATGGCTAAAATTCCCGCTTACACGACAGACATGAGCTTAGCCAAGTTGATTAGAGTGGATGTACTCCCCACTTTGTACTCGAGTTCGAATCCTCTTCCCCATAGTTTAGATTAAATTAAAGTAGAATATCGTATGTATAAATTTTTATTTATTTTTATAAAAAACATTCCGCTTGTAGACTTAAAATGCGAGCTATCACTTCACAACCCTAACTTCCCTCTGTTAGATTTCTTTATGCATATAATCTAGATCTTTACTGTTAGATTTCTTTATGCATATAATCTAGATCTTTCACACAATCAAGTAATACGTATAAGGACATGGAAAACGTACCTGGAGCCGACTTCCTAGAATACACAGCTTCAGAATTCATCCTATCCGTAGCGCAGCAATCCCAGCAATTTATCAGTGACGGCTCAAGGACTTCTGCTCTCTCTCAGAATATGTTTCAGCTCTCTCTTTATGATGAGAATAGGTTTTAGAGAACGTATCTGATGAGAGCAGGGCCTTTAGCTTATATACGGCTAGGTCAAGTCGTCTCTACTCATCACCGAGGCCGACTTGACTTATCTTTCAAGCCCACTTGAATTGGTTCACGCAAAAAGGAAACAAAATAGGACTCCTTAATTAGGCTCCAAAACCCTTCCTTATTTCACAAGGTTTTGGGCCTCAAGGCATAACTTAATTAAACTCTTATTAAACCTTATATGACTTAGTATCTAGTGCTTGAGGCATTAAATGCGCCGGCTGGCTTGCGCATTTAATGCCCCAGTTGTCAGTCACTTCGGAAGGCTAAGGGCCCATCCCTTGGAATCCTTTCGGCCCCTGCTCACGCCGAGGCCGAAGAATCCAGGGATGTGGGAGCAATGTTTGTGCCTAATAAATCACGGCCATGAATTGGCCAGGGGAACCCCTCTTCTCGGCCTCAAACTGAAACGCAGCGTTTTGTCAGGGTGTTTGGCTTTCCAGAGAAACAAGAAAAATTGCTAAGGCACGATCATCTCGACCTCAATCAAGGGCCGAGGCCGAGATAAAGCAAAGTCACCGCCAAAGGCATTAAAGTCAGACCACCACGTGATGGCAGGGTCCCTTGCTTCATTTAATGAAGTAGTGCCTGCTTAAATGCAGCAAACCCACTGACCAAGAATAAAACATTTAATGCGCGAGGGAAGGTGGGAAGTGATTGGAGTCAGGATTTGGTGACAGGGATCAGAGTGATTAGACGCCAACATTCTCACAAAGCTCTTTGCAGCTTGAGAGATTAGGTAACTAGCTATCAGAGCAATAAATGCGTCTCCACGGCCAGAAGCGCAGAACCCACGATCAGGGCGGCGGCCGAGATTCACCGGGATTCATGGGGTCACACCACCATACTTCACGATCCCAAATGTCGATTAGACTGCCCACTTGCGTTAATCAGGCTCCACTACGCAGATTTTTTAGCCTCGATTACCCCTCCAGGAGCTCTACCTATAAATACAGGACTCAGGACCACTTTCAAAGGGTTCAAACACCAAACAAAAGCCTCCCACGGAGCAACTTATATTTTCCTGTAATGCACTTTCAATACCTTTACTTGCTTTTCTAGGAGTAGTGTTAGTTTGTAAGGAAAATCCATTCATCAATATATCATACGACCCTTGATTTTCAAGGCGCCGGAGCACCACCCCTGTTATTCGCTCACTCACCCCAGATATCATACGACCGCCGCTCATTGAGTAGCGCGCCGGAGCACCGCCCTAAAACCCACCAAACACCACCACTCAACGGCCTTGTAGTTCAGGCCGTGGACCTTACAGCCGAGACTAGTTCCTCTCTCGGCTACGATCGTTTGATTAGAAGACGAGTTCAGACAGGCGCACCATCTAAACACTTTCACCCACTTCAAACACCTCGACGCACGGTAGACCGTGCTGGCACGCCCGCGCACAAACGCACCCCGTCCAAAAGCTGGAAACCGCGTGTTAACGCATATCCCCTCGGCCCGGAACTCCAGGCCGTGAGATTTGCGCGGCAGACACCCCTAGGTCGCACGACACCATTGGTGGCTGTCGCCGTCGTTGCGAAATCGAGAAGTTTGGGCCAAAACCCTCACGGGTTTGGCTTCGATTCTCCTATTTCCGGCCAGTTTTTGGCCGTGGTCCGAGAACAAAAGTTGATCTCCTTGTTAGTTTGATTCTGTTGGTATGGGTTTTATTGGGTGTTTTCGAGAATTTTTCTTCGCTAGAATATGTGGGCTCACATGTCGATGATAGATGCCGACATGTGGGTTAAGATCCGATCACCTTTGACAAAGTGTGTTGTATGCCCTTGAGAGGCAGTCTGCCTGCGTAGAACTTAGTTTTGCCACCTAGGCAATGTAGGATTCCGATGTGTGTGTTGTAGAGCGGGAGTCCCCTGGTTGGACAGCTCATCCCTAGTCGCAGAGTAAAATGTTGATACCCTAATTGGTAGTCAAACAATCTCCCAGTTAGATTGGTTTCCCGGTAACTGTGATGGTGTAAGGAAGATACTTATATATATATATATATATAATATAAATACATATTTATATACTTTGTACCTTATACTTATATAATTTAAGAAACTTTCTTTGCATTTTGTGTTTTGCAAATTTATACCTCAGAAAGGGTATGGTTACAGGAAGAAGGGTTTAGCTTGAGTATTATACTATGCTATATCGGGTTTATGGGATTTCTATGGTTTTAAAATTTAAGTACATTATATCAATGGATTTCATTGCATGATTTGGCATTGTTTTTCTAAAACGGTGGGGTAGTACATTCGATTACAGTTATGTTCAAAACTTTACTTTTGTCCACTCACAATTTGTGCTTTGTGCCCCCCAGGCCGTAATTGGACGTGACCCGAGCAATCAAGCCAAGTCTTTCTCTTCTCGTGCTTCGACTTCATTGTAGGATACTTTTGCTGTTTATTTCCTTTGAAAACTACTTTGGTTGTATAACTAAAAAATTTCTTAGATTGCTCTGTTATTGGCCATATAAGGTTGAATTTGAGGCCGGAGGCTTATCTTGTAAACTGTGTGTGCTGTCAGCTGGGACTTTATTGTGCTGTTTTTACAGGTGGAAAATTGTCACTTCTTGGATTATGGTAGCACTCTTTGTACCTTTGGTGGCTTGTCCACCACCATTTTCTTTTCAATGATTTGTAGACTTGCGTTGGAGGTGTGACCGATGGGTTATGGGTGGCGCGGCATTTCTCTGTTCTTTGTCTTAAGGTTTCCTTATTTTTATTTTTATTTTATTTTTGTCAAAAATGTTTCCTAAGTTTGTGTTGTGTTTTGTGGGCTTGTCGCCTTTATGTAAGTTTTATGACTCTAGTTGCATTTGGTTGAGCTCATGTTATGAGCTCACTTTGGTGTAACTAGCTTTGACCTTGTATTTAATGAAACGTGATTTCAACGGAAAAAAAAACCTTAAAATGCATCCTTCGGGCTAAGATCAAAATGCGGGCCCATAAAGTGTAACAAAGATAGATGGATTGGATTAAAAAGGAAGCGAAGTTATAACCGGGTTGGAATAGTGTACTAGTGGGTAGGAAATGAGGCATATGGCCCCTTAAAGCTTTTTTTCAAGAGCTTCAAATTTGAGAAAGAAAAAAAATAGGGCCTAAAATATACACTACTCAAGCTCTATAAAAACAACTAACATTTCAATGGGTCTACAATAACGGAAAAAACCATTGAATATCTTACATTTTACAACACTACCATCGCAATGTTATAAACACAAATCAAATTTCTCACAACAAAAAATAGCCCAAAACGAGCCCAACTTATTTTTTATAAAAAACCAAAATAAGCAGAGATGGGCTTAGCCAAGCTGGCTAGTGCACTCGAGTTTGAATCTCCCTCTTCGTAGTTTAGATTAGTTTAAAGTAGATTATCACTTGTATAAAAAAAAAATTTGCAAAAAGCCACTTGTGGTTCTGTAGTTTGTCACTTTTACCTTTTTGGTCCCAGTCGTTTCAATTTCGTCAATTTTGTCACTGTGGTTTCAATTTGAAGCAATTCAAGGACAATTCTCAATTTCTATCAAAAATTTTAAACTTCTTTTAGTTGTGGAGGGGCAATTCGGTCAACAAATTATTAAAAAATTCATTTATATAAAAAAAAATTAAGACATAAAAAATAAAATAAAAATCTTTAAATTGAAAAATAATAATAATTTCCCACCACGCACTGAAGAGGCTAGCCCCTGCTTCTTCCAAGCACTCTCTGCAACCACCATAGCCGGCCCTGGCCCAGGGCTACCAGGGCCCAAATTTTTCTTAGTACATGTATATATATATATATATATATGAAAAAGGAAAAAAAAGGAAAAAAAGAAAAAAAGAGAAGAAACTAAACAGACACTCAACATTAAGTCATGCGTTTGAATTTTTTTTTTTTAAATTTAATACGAGCATTGAATGTTTAGAGGATGAGAATTGAATGTTTAATTTAGTTTTATGTGATTATATTTGAAGGGAAAAATATGCTCAAAACTCAGATGTTATATTGTTCTCTGTTTATTAGTTAAATTATTAGAGTTGAACATTTCATGCTTGTTTGTACCGTATCTGACCCTCCACTTGTTCAACGACACGTGGATCTTATAAACTCACCCAAGCACCCAAGGCCTCGAACAATCGGCATCTTCTACCGATGGCACTGTCTCAAAGCAGCGAACAGCCACTACAAGTCCATCACCGTATGCAATCGGTACCTCCTGCCGATTCTGCAGAATCAACCTCGAAGCACCCGCCCGAAATATCTAAGGACTCGTGTCAACCTCTCAGGGCCCTCCCACGAGTCCCACATCGAAAGTGAGTACTAAGAGCATCCAAAACCCCCTTTATAAATAGCCCCCCTCACTACAATACAGGGGTAAGACTTTTCAGCTTGACTTTTATACTTCTACATGGTCAACAGCAAGAGCTCTTAGAAAACAATCTTACTTTGGCATCGGAGGGTCTTAGGCTGGTTCCACACCGGTTCCATAGACCTCACGAGTCTTAGCTTCCTTCTATTCAGGATCAGCATCCGAAGACAGGAAGAATCTCCATCTATCACTCAATCGATCTCCCAGATCGTCTACCACACTTGTAAGTTGCACTCATCTTTATCTGTTCAAGTTCTAGTGCCAACAGATTGGCGCCGTCTGTGGGAATCGCTTATCGATTAACCCATATCTCAAAAGAAACTCTGAGACCAAAAAATGAATCCATCTTCGGCCCTTCCTGCCGATGGGCCCATCATCGGCCTCGGCGGTGAGCCAAGTCTGGGTCCCCTACTTCAGACACCGCGACCAGAGGCGCCTCCTCGGCCAACCACTCTGGAAGCTCGCATGGATACCCTTCAGCGGGATATGGCAAGGATGCAGGAGCACAACAATATCCTCGCCTCCAAACTCGGTGACACCCAGAGGCAGTTGCACGATCAGCAAACGCAGTCAACCCAACTGCACAACAGTCTGGAACGAACCATATAGCTACGGCAGGAAAAGTCAGTCAAGAGCGTACGAAAACCTAGCGCTCAAGATAAAGGGAAACAGCAGGCCGCAGACAAACCGACTGCCTCCCGAAGACTGTACGTACCCTCCCCCAAGGAGCGCCATCCAGAATATCGAGTCTACTCCGATTGTCGCGATAGGATCAACGAACGCAGGGAACGGCAGCCCTCACCCATCCAGATCCGAGCAAAACTCAACGATCGGCAGTTGGAGGCGCTTGGACCCAAATCCCCCTTGCGCCAACGATACAGAGCACTCGGCCTGGAGGAAACAGACGAATCAGACTACGTCCCGCCATCACCAGGAAATACTAGCTCCTCCCGATCGACGAGACCCTCGAAGGAGCACCACAGTCACAGATCGAACAGAGAAAACGACCAGCATGCCGAGGGTTACAGAAGGAGCCCAAGCCGAACGGCAGGTCACCAGAATCAGGGCCACCGCTCTGATCGGCGTACGGAGAAAGAAACAAGGGAGCCTTTCGGCAACGATCTCGACTTGGGGAACTGTACAACCAGGACCGTTCACCAATCGCATCCGAACTTTCAGACACGAAAAGGAGGTTCAGGCCCTCCGAATATCGTTCTACTCAGGGGTGGAAGACCCTGTTACTCACATTCATACCTTCCAATCGGCCTTAGGTTGCAAAGGGTTAACGGACGAGGGCCAATGCTTACTGTTCCCCTCCACCCTGACCGGCGCAGCTCTGAATTGGTTCTACCGAATGGAGCCAGGTACGGTTGACTCATTCGATCAGCTGAAGCAGACATTCCTCAACCACTTCATGATTCAGACCGATCGCCTGTACTCTGCCGATGATCTCTATACCGTTCGGCAGCAAGACGATGAACCATTACGGGAATATGCGGCTAGGTTCAGCCACGAATACTCTCGATGTCCCGAAACTGACGATAGGGCAGCCTTCGGTGCCTTCAAAAGCGGCCTTCGGTCGTCCCAATTTCGGTATCTGGTCCACAGCAGCAACTGGACAACCTACTCCGAATTGATGAAGCAGGCAGTCATCCACGCCAAGGCCGAACATTTCAATTCCAAGGGATCGGCTTCAGCCCTACCAAGCAAAGCGGTAACAGCCGATAGGCCTTCGGCACAAGGCTATGACCGGTTCCCAGCGAATCGAACTGTGAATCCAGCCCCCTACCGAACGGCACCCCCTGAATCTGCTCCTTACGAGCCCCGAAACAAACGAAAGGACCACTTCCGGGATCGGCAGGACAACAGCAAAAAGGGCAAGGACACCGGCAGGCGAAACGCCTTCGGGGATCCGAAGAAGAATCGGCCAGAGGAAATTTTCACTCTGCTCAACACCACCTATGAACATGTCCTCATGACCGAAGGTGAAATAATACCGAAGCCGAGCAACCGGAAGCTTCCTCGACAGAACGAGAAGGACACGGGCGTCTTCTGCCGATACCACCAATACAACGGCCACGACACCGAATCCTGTATCGCCCTTCGAAGAATTGTCGAACGCCTCATCAACGAAGGCAAACTGGATCAGTATCTAAGCCCGAAACCGACATCGGACAAATCGGCGAATCGGCAGATCAATATGATCAGTGGAGGGGCCCCCATTGCCGAAGCCAGCCACCGATCCATTAAGAATTACGTTCGTGCCGTTCAGCATCCCCAGATCCTCAGTGTAGCGGGAGGACGTAACGACAAGTTTCAGCGAAACGGCTGGGAACCTATCACCTTCTCTGAGGAGGAAGAACGAGGCATCATCTTCCCTCACTCCGATCCCATGATCATACGGGCCGATATTTCCGACTTTGACGTAGGCCGAATCCTCATCGATACTGGCAGTTCGGTCAATGTGCTCTTTGCCGATGCTTTTCACGCCCTCGGTACAGACCATCGGCATCTGAACAGAGAGATCACCCCTCTCCTCAGCTTCTCGGGCGACGTTATTCAGCCAATCGGCAGTATTCAGCTCCCACTTGCCATCGGCACCATCCCCCGACGAACGATCATCTACACTCATTTCCTGGTGGTCGACTGCCCAACGGCGTATAACGCCATCATCGGTAGAACTGCGCTCACAGGGATGAAGGCCATGCTGTCACCACACATGCTCCTCCTCAAGTTCCCCACACACGCTGGCGTAGGCCAAGTGCGAGGGGATCAATTGAGTGCACGGACTTGTTACGTTTCGGCAACCAAAGAATCGGCAAGAGCTACGCTTCGCGAAGCGTACTCTGTGTCTACCAAGATGACGGTACCGAACGGCAGGGGGACAGACAAACCGGATGATCCCAGAGATGAGGCCGTCACCCCACAGGCACAACCCGTCGAGGATTTGGAATCGGTTGCTCTCTCCGAAGCACAGCCCGACCGCCAGGTCCGAATCGGCACCACCTTGACTTCGGCCCTGCGTACCGATTTCATAGCCTTCTTGCGCGCCAACACAGAAGTCTTCGCCTGGTCATACGATGACATGCCTGGCATCGACCCAAGCGTCATCAGCCACAAACTCAGCATCTGTCCCACTTTCAAGCCCATCAGGCAGAAACGCCGAGCCTATGATGCCGAACGGTACGAGGCTATGAGAATTGAAGTGGAGAAACTACGGACAATCGGCTTCATCCGGGAGGTCACCTACCCAATTTGGTTGGCAAATTCGGTCCTGGTCAAAAAATCAAGCGGCGCCTGGCGAATGTGTCAGGACTATACCGATCTCAACAAGGCTTGCCCCAAGGACAGCTTTCCTCTGCCAAGGATCGATCAGATGGTAGACGCAACGGCAGGCCATGAACTTCTCAGCTTCATGGACGCATACTCAGGGTACAACCAGATATTTATGAGCCCTGCCGATCGCGAACACACGGCATTCATCACCGACAAAGGACTCTACTGTTACAACGTCATGCTGTTCGGCCTTAAGAATGCTGGGGCAACCTACCAGCGCTTGGTCAACAAAATCTTCTCTGAACTCATCGGCACCTCGATGGAAGTTTATGTGGATGACATGCTGGTCAAAAGCAAAACAGCTGATTCTCATCTCCACAACCTATCCCTCATGTTCGATGTCTTAAAGAAGTACCGCATGCGTCTGAACCCAAGCAAGTGTGCCTTCGGCGTCTCCTCGGGTAAATTTCTCGGCTTCATGATCAGCCAACGAGGAATCGAGGCCAACCCTGAAAAAATCAAGGCATTGCTCGACATGCAGACACCGAAGACGCAGAAGGATATCCAAAGCCTAACTGGGCGTGTGGCCGCCCTGGCCCGATTCATATCCAAGGCTACCGATCGGTGCGCCCCTTTCTTCAAAGCCCTCAAAGGGAGCAAACGGCAGATCGCCTGGACTGCCGAATGTGATCGAGCCTTTCAAGACCTCAAAGCCTACATGAGCAGGGCACCCTTACTATCCACTCCTCTTCCCGGCGAAGAATTAATTATCTACTTATCAGTATCGGCAACGGCATTGAGCTCCGTACTCATCCGCAAGCCGAACGGCATCGAGCTGCCAATTTTCTATACCAGCCACGCCCTGCAGGACGCCGAGATTCGGTATCCTGAGCTGGAAAAGCTTGCCTATGCTCTTGTTCTGTCAGCACGCAAGCTTCGGCCGTATTTCCAAGCTCATAGTATTGTTGTTCTCACCAACCAGCCTCTGCGCCAAATACTACAAAAACCAGAGACATCCGGTTGGCTGGTGAAGTGGGCCATTGAACTCGGCGAATTCGACATCCGCTATCACCCTCGGCCTGCCGAGAAGGGCCAAGCCGTAGCTGACTTCATCTCTGAAATGACTACGTCCGAAGAGGAACGTCCGGAGGACATCGCCCAAACATCAGCTTCGGCATCCACAGTTGCTCACCCAACCGAAGGGAACTTTAGGCCGTCAATTCCCATCTGGACTCTCTACGTGGATGGCTCATCCAACCGACAGGGCAGTGGAGCCGGCCTAGTACTAAAGGCCCCTGATCAGACAACCATCGAATATGCCATCCGATTCCAATTCCAAGCTTCCAACAATGAAGCCGAATATGAAGCTCTCTTGGCGGGCCTTCGGCTTGCCAAGGGAATGGGCGCTCAGCAGCTGAAAATATGCAGCGACTCACAACTTGTCGTCAATCAGATACTGACTGAATTCGAAGCCTAGGACACTTCGATGGCTGCCTACTTGACGCATGCCCGCCGGTTGCTACATCACTTTGCCGCGTATCAGGTTCAGCAGATCCCCAGATCCGAGAACAGCCATGCCGATGCCCTATCACGATTGGCCTCAGCAATTGACGACAACGTCGGTCGCCACGTACCGATCGAAATCCTCGCTCGGCGCAGCACCGCCGAAGCTGAGATAAATGCCGTTCGGCAGGATCCAAGCTGGATGGATCCAATCCTCGCCTACCTCACAAATGGCACGCTACCAACCAACAAAACTGAGGCCACGACTCTCCGCCGCCGATCGGCACGTTACTTAATCTTAAATCAAATCCTCTATCGGCGCGGCCATTCCCTGCCATTGCTTCGGTGCATGACCCCGCAGCAGGGAAACTACGTCTTACGAGAGATTCACGAAGGAGCTTCCGGAGACCATTCTGGCGCTCGATCTCTGGCCTTCAAGACCATTCGGCAGGGATACTATTGGCCGACCCTCCACACCGATGCCACCACACTCGTCCAGAAGTGTGATCAATGCCAACGTTTCGGCTCTGTTCCAAAACTACCTGCCGAATCACTTACTCCAATTGTCAGCCCATGGCCCTTCGCTCAATGGGGTTTAGATCTCATCGGCCCCATGCCCCAAGCAACGAGACAGCTCAAGTACGCCATTGTCGCCGTCGACTACTTTACAAAATGGACCGAAGCCGAAGCCTTGGCCACTATCACTGCAGCGAGAGTCGAGCATTTCGTTTGGAAGAACATCATTTGCCGATTCGGTCTCCCGAACGCAATCATCACCGACAACGGAAAACAGTTCGACTCCTCTCAGTTTCGGCACCTCTGCCACCGATTCGGCATCAATTTGTTCTTCGCGTCTCCAGCACATCCACAATCGAACGGCCAAGTTGAAGCCATCAACAAGATCATCAAGAAGACACTGAAAAAGAAACTCGGGGCAGCAAAAGGGGCATGGCCCGATTTACTCCCAGAGGCGTTATGGGCCATCAACACCTCCTACCGACGGTCAACTGGCGAAACCCCCTTTTCCCTTGCCTTTGGTACCGAAGCTGTTGTCCCAGTCGAGATCAATGCACCCTCGTGCCGAACGGCATCTTACAAGCCAGAGCGAAACGAAACCTTGCTCACGCTCAACCTGGACCTCATCGATGAACACCGTTCCCAGGCTCAGCTTCGGAACGCTGCCTACAAACAACGGACCTCTCGCTACTACGACTCGCGCGTCAGACGCCGATCGCTCAAAGTGGGGGACTGGGTCTTACGC
Organism: Prunus kanzakura; assembly: GCA_020521455.1. NCBI lineage: Eukaryota > Viridiplantae > Streptophyta > Magnoliopsida > Rosales > Rosaceae > Prunus > Prunus kanzakura. The sequence goes on along the minus strand of BPUM01000817.1, from coordinate 854,685 downwards.
AAGATCTCTCTCGCTACCAAGAACCCCAACGAAGGCACCCTTGGCCCTTCTTGGGAAGGCCCTTACGAGGTCGTTACCGTTTGCCGACCCGGAACTTACCGATTGCGCGGTACCGATGGTCAAACCCTCGGCCACCCATGGAACATAGAGCATCTCAAATACTACTACAAATGATCGCACCTTCGGTCTTCACCTTCGGTCATCACCTTTGTACAAATGATCGAGCCTTCGGTTGTCGTCTTCGATCGTTATTTTTGTAATCGGTTTATTTTCAATACAATCCCTATTCCATACGTACTGCTTTACCAAAAAGAAACGGTATTCTACTCTACATATATTACCAACGGCATGCACACATATACGAATATGGGAGTTATATTCGAACCAAACACAAATATACATAGCATAAAAACAAAAGGGCCACCGAAGGGCAAACTGTATAGACAAAATGCCGTTCGGCATATTTCAAAAAATTGTTTATACATTTTCCCAAAAATGATAATACAAATTCTAGTCTAAAGGGGAGGAGGATCGGCAGATTCATCATTGGCAGATGCGGGCTCGGCAGCGACCGACTCTTCGGCATCTGGCGCCCTGCTGACCCTCGGCACAGGATGGCCCTCTTCCTCCTCACTACTGGAGTCGGTCTCATCGACTTCCTCGGGCTCGGCATCCTCACCCTTGTAAGCCTCTACCATCTCCTCGGTTACGCCTTTCGGCAGTGGTGGCGGATCCCGAAGGAAGTTGAGGTTCAGCTTCTTGTCAGCGTTGTACCGTTTGAATCGGTAGACAAAGTCGTCACACTGCTCCATGACTTCTTTGTCCACCAGAAGCGTGAACCCCTCCGACCCCTCCGACGATCGGTAGTCAGCAACGGCCTTCGCCTTCGCCTCCTCCACCTCCGTCGCATGCGACCGTTCGGCTGCGTCCATAGCCACCTCCACTGCCGCCTTGGCCTCTTGAGCAGCCACCGCCTCCAATTCGGCCGCCGCAAGCTTCGAGGACAGCTCTGCAATTTTGGCAGCGTTTTCCTCGGCGTGCCGATTAGCGTCCTGCAGCATCTTCCCAGCTTCGGCAATCTTCGAACGGCCCTCCTCGAATTTCTTCTGGTACCGTTCGGCAGCGTTTATGGCTCGCTTTACGCAAAGCCACATCTCCATGTCAGCCTGTACAAACACACAAACTTCAGTACATGCCGAATCTACAAAGATTTGGAAACAAAATTTTCTACCACTTACTGCAGCCTGAAGCCGGAAGGCTCGTCCGGTCTGCTCACGCAACGTCTTCACCGACAGTTGCTCAATTTCGAACAGCTCCATCTGTGCCCCATCAATCATGGAGTTGATGAACGGCACCACCTTCCGGGGGCAAGCAATGTTAACTGGCCCCTCCTCCCCCTCCCCTTCATCATCGGCAATCACCACCGATGTCCCCTCATTCGGCAGTCTCGGCTTCTTCGGCAACGGCGTCACATCGAGAGCCCCCTCGATCATCCTCTTGCCTGTCACCTGGAGGTGCACTTCTCTAACGGCCTCAGCTTCGGCCGCCCTCTTCTCCCGTCGACGATCAGCCACCGTCGTCTCATCAACCGAGACACCTCCAGACGACTGAGCCGCCTTCTTTTTCTTCGGCCGGGGGGACTCCCCTTTCTTCTGCTTCGGCTTCGGTGTCCCTTGGCCCTCTAGTCGCCTCCGAGTCGCCTCGCTCATAGGTCTCCCACCTGCCACTGCATAACACACAAGTTAGGGAAGCAACGGTACAACGAGAAAAAGCCACACAACTGACTGCCGAACGGCATCACTTACTCTGCCTTCTCTCTTCTTCCTCTTCCTCCCTGACCCTTCGGTCGTGTTCTGCTTTACCGATCAGGCCTGCTTTGTAAAGATTCCGGAAGTAGAGCAACTCCTTAAAATAGCGATCTTCTTCGGCAATCTTTACTCGCACCCGCTCTATCGCCTCTACCTCTCGGATCGGTGCGGCCGGCCGTTTCAAGGACACTGAAACCAGAATGCAAACGGTTAGCAAAAAACAAAAAACAAAAAACAAAAAAAACAAAAAACAAAAAACAAAAACAAAACACCCCTGCCGAACGGCAGGCCCTATCCTACCGACTGTTTGGAAGGTCGTAGGGATTCGCCTCTCGACGATTACTCCTGGTGCCGATTCCCAATCGCCGGAGACAATCACACGGCGCTTACGCCATGTCTTTTGAGAGCTCGGCACCCCAGTCACAAAGTGTCCACGCTGCCCTGCCGATAGACAGTTGGACTGCACCCACCCCCCATTATCAGCACTCTTTGCCCTCGTCACACTATACAGTTGGGCAAACTGTTCGTAGCTCGGCTCCCCCTCGCCAGCCAGGCTGAACGCTGCGATCGTCCCAAGCAACGTAATCCAAAAGTTTGGATTGTACTGCCCCGGTGCGTACCCGATCGCAGCCAAAATCTTCTGCACCGAATGTTTCAGCGGCAGCCGAAGCCCATGCTTAAACACGTCGGTGAAGAAGACTACGCCCTTGTCATTATCACTGAGCGACTCTAAGGGCTCCGGAATCCGCATCCCTACCGATTCCGGAATATTATACTCCGCCCGAATCTTGGCCAGTTCAGATTCGGTCAGCGTGTTCGGCTCTAAATCATCTACTCCGAACAAAGGTTCCTTGGGCTTCGCCATTGGAATCCGTTGCTTGCCCTTCACAACCCTCAGCACCCCCTGGCCAGGAGCAGCAATAGACACAACACCCTCTTCGGCCTCACGACCCGAAGTCGACGGCTCACCACCTTCAGACACTCTCGTTGAAGTGCCCCCAGCTTCGGTGCGCACTCCTGCACCCTCCATTATTTCACAGCTTGAAGAGCTCCCAGAATCGGCACTCTCACTCCCCTCGGACGACCTCCCCGAGGACGATTCGTCCTCAAAAGCCCTCATACTACGCCTACCCTCGGATTCGGTATCTGACATCTACAAACACAAACGAAGGACAACTAAGTGTTGTGCTAGAATCAAAATCCTATTCTACCACCCAAACACCTATGTTCATGCTTGCTCATGCTTGTTCATACTTATTCATACTTTATTCAAACCAATATTTTTCGGATTCAACACTTTGATTCAGAAAAATACAAAAACATGGCAACATACCTTGTTTGCACGGTGGTTCAAGTTCGCCGGAAATCGCCTCCGCCTTGTTCAAGTTCGCCGGAAATCGCCTGCACAGCCTTCACACGCTTGCCGGAAATCGCCTCTCACAAGCTCTCTTTGCTCTCAAAAAACTCCAAGTATTCAAACCCTCGTCCACTTCTCATGTTTATAAAGCCGATCTAGCATCGGGAACTGAAGCGACGCATCGGGATACGAAACGACGCGACCCTTCACGGCCATGCCGACACGTGTCACGCATGCACAGGGACGCCCGGACATTGTCAGTTGAAACGCTTCAACTCCTCAGAGACGTTTCAACTTCCTGAACGTGGCAGATCTCGACACCTTCGAGCACAACCCCACTAGCGAACGGCAGGCGCACATTGGCTGATTTCTCAATCACCTCTCGTGCCGAACGGCAGGTGCACATTGGATGATTTCTCAATCACCTCTCGTGCCGAACGGCAGGCGCACATTGGCTGATTTCTCAATCACCTCTCGTGCCGAACGGCAGGCGCACATTGGATGATTTCTCAATCACCTCTCGTGCCGAACGGTAGGCGCACTTTGGTTGATTTCTCCATCACCTTTCGTGCCGAACGGCAGGCGCTCATCCATGGCTTTCCACTGGCCTCTCCAACCATCCGGTACCAGATGCCATCGCTTTTCAAATCTCACTCGCTCGGGCACTTGGGGGACTACATACCACCATCGGCAACACCGAGACCATCGTGTTCGGATCGGAATACCGAGGACAGATTCAAGTCCCCAACCGAGAAGCTTCTCAATCGGCAACTTGGGGGACTACTGTTTGTACCGTATCTGACCCTCCACTTGTTCAACGACACGTGGATCTTATAAACTCACCCAAGCACCCAAGGCCTCGAACAATCGGCATCTTCTACCGATGGCACTGTCTCAAAGCAGCGAACAGCCACTACAAGTCCATCACCGTATGCAATCGGTACCTCCTGCCGATTCTGCAGAATCAACCTCGAAGCACCCGCCCGAAATATCTAAGGACTCGTGTCAACCTCTCAGGGCCCTCCCACGAGTCCCACATCGAAAGTGAGTACTAAGAGCATCCAAAACCCCCTTTATAAATAGCCCCCCTCACTACAATACAGGGGTAAGACTTTTCAGCTTGACTTTTATACTTCTACATGGTCAACAGCAAGAGCTCTTAGAAAACAATCTTACTTTGGCATCGGAGGGTCTTAGGCTGGTTCCACACCGGTTCCATAGACCTCACGAGTCTTAGCTTCCTTCTATTCAGGATCAGCATCCGAAGACAGGAAGAATCTCCATCTATCACTCAATCGATCTCCCAGATCGTCTACCACACTTGTAAGTTGCACTCATCTTTATCTGTTCAAGTTCTAGTGCCAACAATGCTTGAGTGTGATTGATCATATTTTTAGTTTCTATATTTCTATTGCCTCTAACTTGTTGTGGTGATTGTTTAGATTTTTATTGTCATTAGTTCTGTTTAATATAAAATTTTAAACTCTGGAAATCTGATAAAGACGAAAAAGAAAATTAAGACATAGCTCAAAGTCTAAAAAAGATCTTTAGAAAAATTTTTTCTTAAAAAAATCAATGCTTAGTTTGTTAAAAAAAAACTACAGTTTTCAGTTATTAATGTGTGTACATGGGCACACTTTAGATTTTCACCCTAGGCCTTTGAGAGCTTAGGATCGGCTCTGGCAACCACTTGCATTGATTGTCTTCCAGCACTGTGCCATTCATACACATTCCCCACCCCTCCTCCTACTCCCAACCGCCTTGTCCATCAAATCCAGAGCACTATCACCAGCCAATATATCGTCATGGTCCAGCTGCTTAAACAATGACAAATTGAGATTTGAGGGTTTTGGTTGGTGAATTGATTTAAGTTTTGGGAGATTGATGAAATGAGAAATTCGAAAAGACCCCAAACACATTTCAAAGGATTCTGCTTACTTAAACAATTTTCGGGGTTTTTGCAATGGCCGCCGAACTGATTCCGAGGACACCTGGCATCAAGGAAATGAGGTCCGAGACTCGGTAGGACTTCTGTTATAGCACGGATTTGGGTCATGGGCACGAAGCTTCCATGTCCCTTAGTCCGCAGGGGATAACAAGGGTGAGTTTGAGGGAGGAGATTGATACTTCCATGCCTTTCGGGTCGATCGAAGAGGCTGTGACCCGTTTTGGTGTCGCGGATCTTGAAGCCACATGGACCTAGTAAAGTTTATTTTGTGGTGTTATTCTGTATGCTTTCAAATTAGATTTTCCGAACTTCTTGCATAGAGAAGACTTTGTAAAATGAGACTTTGGTTTGCAGGAGATAGTAGAATTACCCACTAGAGCAAAACCTTGCCAGATTTGGTGGAGTCAATCTCGACAGACTGCACGGCAGGATCCTCAGACTGACGTTGTGGATGGTGTCATTTTGGGGCGACGCTGCCATCGGTCGGGTAAGAGGGCGGCAGAGGGTGTGGGCTTGGAGGTGGAGGCAGGGATGGATCCATGATTTTTAAATGGACTGAGCTGAATTTACCTTATAAAGAAATTCGACGGCACAAACGAATTTAATTGATAACAAAAAATGATACACCTAATTAAGGAGGACATAATGAACCATATACCCTTCAAAATGCATCTAATACATAAGACAAAAGCTAGTAAAAAAAAAGTAATAAATAAACATGCAATGCAAATACAAAATAAAATTATCTATATTGAATTCTTTGAGTCTTTAAAGAATTAAAATTATTCATTATTCATTCATTATTGATATTATCAACTAATTTTTTATTATTTTTTTGGTTGTGTGTAAATACTACATCACATTTATAAAAAAAAAAACTTGTCTCTCAGAAAAAAAAAACTTGAAAAAAATCCGTATGGGCTATAGCCCATATAACCCCCAACATAGATTTGTCCCTGGTTAAGAGTGAAATTTACTATTCAATGAACTAGATATGATGACTCAATGAGTGTAGTATTTCTATGTATTCGTACTGAGTACAAGAACATACCACAGAAAAATCGTATACCAATATTATAGATTTTAGTGAAAAATTAGTAAAATAATACCGTGTCATTTTGTAGTAATGTAGTGAAAAATACTACTAAACTATAATCTAATATAATTGGTAAAAAAGTAGTAATGTTGTAGGCACTGAAATCATTTCCAAAATTTTGAATCATATTATTCCACTTTCATGTCATTTCGTAATCGATTTTTTGTTGATTTATTGTTGAAAGTTTGTAGGGCTACTTCTTTAGTGGCAACCCATCTCCTTAGGCCAGACAAGTCTTTCTCATATCCCAAAAAATAAAAAGAACAACTTGAATTGATTGATTTCGTAATAGGTTAAGGAAATATTTGGTTTTGGTGAAACTTAAGAATTTTATTTTATTTTCTTGATAGTAAATTTGAATAGGCTTTAAGAAACTTTTTTTATTCTTACAAAAAAAAACAAGAAGAAAAAGTAAGGGACTTGTAGCAATCAAGTGGTGAAGAGCATGTACCATCGTATCCGAGGTCCTAGAATATCGTTTGTGAAAAAAGCAAAAGCATAAGATTCTCAATTAATTAGCCTCAAATTCTTATGGTTGATCTTCAACATGCATATATTTTTTCTGATTGTGGTCCACTATTATTTACAATAATACTTGTAAGATTCTCAATTAACCTTCTCGAATTCTTTCCAAGGTTAAATTTGACATATTCCTTGATACTTCTTGATATGGTCTAATTTGCCCATTCTTTTTCTTTTATTCAAGTTGTCTGCCCTGATTTGATTTGATTTGATCTGCCTTAATTTGCCCATACTTTCCCTTTTCTTCTGCCCTATATCAAATTTATTTAGGTTATAAGCTTTAGCTAATTTAATGTTGTGACTTTCTACTTTTAAGTTGAATTTTTTAAATCATGTTCCAAGTTCAATCCCCGTCTCTGACGGTTTCCTAGACTGAATAGGCTTTTCTGTACACTATATAAGGACATGGATATTTACCTTATGAGTCACACAAATCAAACCTAGCTAGTTTTTCTTTTTCTTGGGTTGGTGCATGCACTTTCAGGGTTCGTAAAGCCAAGGTGACGATCAATCCAAAAGAAAAGAAAACGTGATGGCCAAGACAATCAACAGAGAAGAGCTGGGCAAGGTTGAGATTATATTAGACCAAGAATTAGAGAAAGCAAAAGGTGAGATTGGTGTTGGGGACGTTATTTACTTGGAGGAGCTGTTATCCGAAATCAGGGATAAGTGTGACCAGGGATTGCAGACCCTCAAAGCCAAACAGGGCGAGTACAAATTATGGGTGGACATGTTGGAGCAGGAGTTTCAGCTGAAGTTGAAAAAGAAGAAGGAAAAGTTTGAGGAGAGGATGAAGAGAGAGAAGGAGAAGCACAGAGAAGAGAAGGGAAAGTGGGAGGAAGAGAGAAGTTTATTGAACGCAAAGTATGAGGCGATGCGGTGGACTTAAGCTGGGTTTATTGTGGGTTATATATTTTGATTAAGAACGAAAAATAGTTAGGGTTTATTTTCTTGTTTTTCTTCATTATGTATTATTATTTTCCTTATTGTTAATCAGAAGAGTTATCAATTAAGTTTTGGCCCTGTTGTTCTTGTTCTTCTGAAAATTAGCACCATCAACATTTGTTTTTGCTATAGGAATAGGATGCTCTACTTGTGTTTTGATGCTTGTATAATGCTTATGTCCAAAGCAATGTTCTTTTGAGTTCAATGGTTTTTTGATTTTTTTTTTTTTTTTCGTTTTACAGGCGATATTTTAAGGTGAAGGAGATTCAAACTTGAGTTCAACTAGATCAGGAACGGACCTATATAATTTTAAAATTGGGTTCTACGTACACATTTGCAACTGCTTCAGAATTCAAATAATAAATAAATCAAACAAACATTATTGTTCTTAATTTTAGATAATAAAGCAATCATTAATTAACAACCCACAAAATATAATAAATCACCAAGATTTTTACTCTAAAAAAAAATTCACTGTTAAAGTTAAAGATTTACTTGGTTAAATGACACAGAAGTGTGCTTGAAATAGAATAGGTTTTAATTGAAGTGTTGCAAAGTGGCTGCTTTTTAGGTTTTTGTTAGTTCAAGTGATTGGGCCAGGATTAGTATATATGTTATGTCTTATCTAGATGATGGTTCCTACACAAGACTATTCTGGAATAGTCAAAGAAAATTCAAATTCTATTCTTATTCTTTGCTGATTGATTGGTTTGACTTATCTTTATCTGAGTAAAGGAGTCTTGAAGATTCTATTAGCAAAATAAAAACTCACCTGGAATATAGCCCAGGTGAGTCCCTTCATAGGTCCGTCTCTGGGTGGAGGATGAAGTCATACTGGGGGTTGTGAGGAGAACTGGAGAGAGGTTTTATTTTTATTTTAAAATTTATATTTCGATTACTCTTTTTAGAAGGAATGCATTTTTTTTAGTAATTTGTGCACCGAATTGCCACTCCACAACTAACAAAAGTTAAAAAAATTTGACAGAAATTGAGAATTGTACTTGAATTGCTTCAAATTGAAACCACAAGGGTAAAATTGACCAAATTGAAATAACATGGACCAAAGTGATAAAAGTGGTAAATTACATGGACCCAAAATAACTTTTTGCCTAAAAAAATTTCCCAAAATTATATCATTTCACTTTTTACGAAAAAACGCTGCATAAACAAAAAGAAAAACACCCACAGCCAAGGCATCGTCCATGATGCATTGCCTTCCCATATCAAGCTCTGAGAAATCAAATGGCACCATAACCGCTGCAAACCTCCACAAACTTCCACTAACCACTATTCATCCGAATCTACATCAACAACATAAAATCACCACGAAGCAACAACACTAAATCACGAAGCAAAAGCATTTCTAGAAACCTGCCTAGCTTTGACAACAGAGGTATAACCTGAACACGGTGGGGCGGAGCCACACTGGGACCAATGTGGTCACAGGCCCCTACTCAATTTTTAAATATTTTAAAAGTAATATACTGTTATGTATTTGTATATATATATTATTTCAAATACTTTACATTTTGATATGTACCCACATGTGTGGTGGATGACCTTTTAAGGTATAATGAGGTGCTTCCAGGTATACAGAGTACCTTATTTCCATTTTCAACATTTAAGTAAATGTCTTTCTCCTTTTACTTTAATTTATTTTTATATTACTCCATTTATTTAAGTTTACAATGTAAATAAGGAAGTACCCCCTATTTGGATTCAAATAAAAATACTAGAAAATCAAATTCCCACCAAATCAAAATATAAAAATTCGGTTTTAGTGCAAAATACGATTTAGGCTAAAAATGATGGCTCATTAAGTCAATATATACTTCATACTAAAATCCCATAAAATCAAGTTTTCTTATTTGATGTGTAAGGAATAAAAGCCGCCAAAAATTATCTTGAGAAAATGATTATTCTAAAAAACTATTTTTCGTACTTAGTCAATATTTTTAGATAAAACATTTTTTCATGTATGATATGAATGCATGAAGGGACCTAAGGTTTTTTTATAGTTTGTGAAATTTTGATTGACCTAAGGTTTTTTTTTGGTTTGTGAAGTTTTGATTTTTTCTTTCTATTGGGTTTAATGGGGGGAAAAGCTTTAAAGATATTTGCTAAATCGCTACTATTTGTCTATCTCTTGCAATTTTTCTCGCTTAGAATGTATTTTTCTATCCCTTTGTTGAGGACAATTATGATTGCAACCAATAAGCAATATAATTCTTAACATATGTGATATATATATATACTATTTTTCGTATGTATTGTGAGTTCGAATTTTTTATTCTTTATAATTTGTAAGAGGCTCCCACACACATGTATTGTTCAGAACACCCATATACTATATATTTTTTTCTTTGAAATATGTCTTAGATTCGAGTTACTAACATGCGATAACAGTTAAGCATACTAAAGGAACCGATGAAAGCATTTAAAGACTCGACCACTTTTAAGATAAACCCACTTTTTATAGTTTTAAAATTGTCTCCAAGTAAAAACGAAATAGTCAAGAGATAGTTTATCCGGGGGGTTTTCCCCTGGATCTCGTTGGATCTTCGACTTATGGTGGATGTATGTCGATCTGCTTCTTTTGGCAGATCTATTGTCTCAAATCTGGGTAGCTTTGGTTGTTCCTCATCTTGCGAGGGTGCTATTTGAGGTGTTGCAGCTTGGTCATGGTAGATCCACTGCTCATTAGTGTGTTAAGATCTTTGAGTAATTACGGCGCTCTCTATGTCATGTCCCAAAGGAAGATTAGCAATCATCTGTTTTCCTTTTGTCAGCATTGTTTTAGCTTTTTTATATTGGTTTAGTTTGTTAAATAAATTCAAGAAACTTTATCAAATTTTGTGTTTTTTTCTCTCATGATTCCGGAAACTGGGTTGAGTTTGTTGGGTGTCCTTTGTCTCTTTAGGAGAGTCATGCTGGTTAGCTGCGAGTTTTTGTCATTGATGTCATTGGACTGTATTCAGGAAAATTATGACGGTTGAAAGGGGTTATAGAAAAGTGATTTTCGAGAGAGATTCTCTCCAGATCGTTTCAACTTTTCGGCTGACTCAGGTCACTAGGGAAGTTTTACCCATGTCTGCCATATTATTATTGAGATCACTCGCTTTATAGTATGTGTCCTTTTTATTCTTTATTCCTATTGATCTAATAAAATTCTATATCCTTTTTATATAAATAAAAACCAAAAAAATTATCATCGAGTATTATTATATTGTCTTACAGTATAAAAAAAAGAGTAGGGATTATGTGTTTTTGAAAATAAATAAATAATTAATTAATTATTGCAAAAGCCCAATCTAATTACTTAATTAATTATTCAAATTATTGTAAAATTTGAAATTCATATTTAATTTTTGAATTTTATCTGACAAGGGTTGTGTCTTAACAGTAATAGATACCTATTGTTTCAGGTTTTAGCATTCCTATATAACGACAAGTCCTCATTATGTGAAAATACATCAAATTTGCAAACCACATCACCAACACAGTTGTATCCTAAAGCAGACGCCTGTAGAAAGTTGGAAGAAAGTTATCGTCAAGCTTCGGGTACCGGTGTGAAACTTGACGAAGGCTCTCCGATGCTTAAGTTAGCAAGTGTGGGGTATACAGTAAGTTTGGAAAAGTAACAATAAAGGTGAAAAGTAGTTACCCATTTTACTTGGGCGCTATTCCTCTTTTATAAAGGAGTGAAAGTGGGGGTTTGCACAAAGTTTTGATATGGGACTTTGTGCAAATCACAATGGTGGTGATACATGTCCAAGACTTTAGGTTCTGTAGCTAGGAGCTTCGGCAACCGCCTTCGGTAGGCAAATTGCCGCTTCGAAGGGAGGTATCTCTTCTGCAGGTTGGGATCATGATGACATCATCAATGTTTTAGGGATTGCCCTGAAAGTGTTTTTCCTTCGACAATCGATGTGACTGCCTATGCACCAGTCCCCCTATGCCAAATGTACTCGGTTGATTATGGTACAAACATATATATATACAGAAATTCTCTTATGCAAATATCCAGACGTTATTATCATGCGGACGCCATGTTTTTGTACTAGCCCTCTCTGCTTTCTTGCCTATTTACAATAGAATCCGCACGATAATAATGTGCGGACATCCGGATAAAAGAATAACTATATATATTATAGAACCATCTTTGATTATGTGTGGCATCAAAGATGGAAAGACATTAGTTTCAAAAAGTTACCAACTTAATTTGAACACAAATGCTAATCATACACATTTATATACCACGTCTCTAATAAAAATATACATTATTAATATGTTAATCACTATGTTTGAATGCAGAAACGACCATATCTTATTCAATTAATATTCGATCATAATAATTTGTAGGTAGTGAAAAACGTAATACATCAGATCAGGCATAACGATCGTTTCTTCCTTGGCCTTTTCTACTTTCCACATAATAATTTATTTGTTTTTCTAATTGCTGTCGTACCAGAACTATTTCTGAAGATAGTCAACAGCCTTGTTGTCTAGTTCGAAGCCCTTGGCTAGAACATCAGGCTTGATGGGAGGCTTGGAGCCAAACACTGCATTGGCTATGGTGATCACTCCTGGGTTCTGGCTGCTAAGGGCAGCAAGGGCTACAGCGTTGACATGTCCCACATTGAGTTGAAAGTGAATTAGACCAATTGGGAAAACAAACACATCTCCCCTATTCAACACTTTAGTGAATAGGCGATTATTGTCGCCATTGGATGTGACGAAACAAACATAGTGTACCGCAATGGTGGAATCATGAATTTTTCTAGAGGTGTGCTAAATTTTTTATTTTTTATTTTTTGGTATAAAAGATCTATATAAACAATGAGAACAATTTTTTTTTTAATGCTAATTGATACAGCGAGAACCAAGTGGGAATCAGAAACTGAAACTGTGGGAAGCAAAAACACAAACAAAAGTACAATTTGTAGCAATAGCATATCCAAAATATTTAAACATAGGCATAAACACTAAAGCTTTGTTGCACTTGTACATCTCGATGCGAACCTGTAAATCGGAAGAAGAAGAAAAGAGAAGAAAACAATGGTTCCCCCACTTACGTGGTCTCCAAACCACAAAGTAATAAAAAACAACTTACGTTAATATATATATATATATATGTGCAGCAAGTATGTGACTTTATGGGCCAACTAGCTTAACAAATGGTGGGCTAATATTATATTCGTGAGAGTAGGAAATATTTTATAAAATTTAGTAAATTGAGCTTAGAACCATAAAATTCATTTGTAATCACCTACAACCCTTTCCTTTATTTTTCTATTTAAAATACCCAATTTTTTCAAATAAAACCCGATGACTATGATCCAAGTAAGCAAGTTACCTAATCTAACTTCAAATCTAATTTATTCTATTTTTCAAATTCCAAAACTACCCCTATTTACAAGTTAACGTGTTATGTGGGGTGTAACTAATGGCACACGTTGAATTTGGAAAGATTTTCAAATGTTGTAATGGATGTAGGAATTGATTTAGAAACTTATTTGAAATTAAATGTTAAATTCAACATGAAAGTATTAGTAACGTTTTTGTTTTTTTTATGACCCCAAAAAAAACGTTTTGGTTTATTTAATAATTTTTTTGTTGTTATTTTCCTTTTATGAATTATACTACTAGTAATCTATTTTATTATAGTTTTATGAATAATAGTGTACATTCTAATTATGATAAAAAAAATATTTTGATAATCTATTTATTGTTTGTTTTATGAAATTTTTTTAAAAATGAACTTATTTTTTCTCTAAATAATGTACCTATTTTTTTCTCAAAATAATGTACATTTTTTTCTCTGAATAAAGTACCTATTATTTGTTTTATGAAAAACAATTTTTTAAAATAAACCTATTTTCTCTCTCCAAATAATGTACCTATTTTTTTCCTCTAATAATGTACCTAGTAAAACAATGTACGTATTTTTTTAAATGAACCTATTTTTCCTCTCCAAATAATGTACCCATACACATTTATAGGTATATTGTAAAATAATTTACCTATGGGTAAATAATGTACCTATATTTTCTATAAATTATTGTGTACCTATATTTTCTATAAATTATTGTGTACCTATTTTTAATTTATGAAAAATGTACGGAAATTTCAATTACAAAGTAACTCACTTAGTTTTTTTTTAATTTTTTTGGTAAATAATATACCTATATTTTATTTAAATAATATATTTATATTTATATTTTTCGTAGGTACATTATTGGATATGTAATTTACAGATTTTTTTTTGTTTGCAATTTTAGGGGTGGTATGTGAGAGGGAATGTCAACCAAAAGAAATGGGGTGATTGATATGCTATTAATAGGGAGTGTTGATTACAATTATGACAGTTAATAAAATGCTTGAAATAAATTATAAATGAATTATGAAGTTTGGTGGCAACGATGTAAAAACATAGGAATATTACGACCTCTTATATCTTACTGGTCATTTAAATTTGAAATTGGGTTTTACAGATAGATTTATAGAGTGATGGGTATATGTCTAGGAAATAGAAAATGTAGGGATCTATATTGGACAAGCCCTATAAAATTTGAACCAAATCAGTATTTTATCAAATCTTGCACTAAGCTGAAGCCCAGTCTAGTCTACACGTAGTTCCACCCTTGAGCGTACCTTCCAAGACTACAAGGATTTCGCTGGCACGAGGATGAGTGTCCGGAGGGTTTAGGCCATTTGGTGCAAAGTCTATTCAAGCAAGGGATATACCGAGACTGTTCAGTCCTGCTATTTGATCCTCGTTTGCGGGTTTCACTATTGAACCAAGTGATTTTTTTGTGCTTCTTGCAATTTGGAGCCCGCAAAAGAAGAAATTATTTGCATCAGCAAGTTTTGGGTCCTTGCAGAATTTCCCATTCACGAAAACTGGTTGTACAAGAATTAAAGTGATTTGACTTTCAGTATTATTAAAGAGGTGATACATTAAAGAGGAACCACATAAGTGGACGACATTTACTTTCTCCTCTCCAACATAAGTGGAACCACATAATTAAGTGTAACCAGCATGATACATTAAAGAGGTGATCACCATGGTGTCGGTAAATATAGGTACAAATTACATACTAATAGAAATTGTTGGTGCATCATAAGCCATGCAAAGGCATATAGTTAACAGAAAAAGGATCTTCATAGTATCCTAATGCCCTGCGAAAAGAATTAATGTGGAAATAACAGTATTGAAAATATAACATAGTACATATTAATGTATATCAGCATTTTTGGCGTCATTAAGTGCTACACAGAAGTCCTGAAGAGGATTGGGGTCAGAAGCAGAGACAAGGAAGATTGCAAATGCCAATATGGCAAGAGTGCTTATGAGGAAATGAACACTTTTCACCACAGTTGGCTTAATTAGCTACGTTGCCTCAAATTTGTACTACTGTTTTGTGTAGAGAGTTGGTTTTGAGGGTGGGATGAAAATCCTTTATGGGATATAGGTCTATTTATAGATAGGAGAAAATGAACTGGGTCTTGTACTCTTTGTATATAAATTTTGCTCTTGTGGAAGTAGGTAAAGACTTGAATATAATATTCAGAAGTAGGTCAAGACTTGGTAATTGATAAAATCTTTACGTGTGTGTATATATTTACCAAAATTTGATTAGTTTCTTCCTTCCTGATTTATAGTTTGAATTTGTTTTAGTTTTTTTTTTATTGCCAATAATTTGTTCTATAGTTCACACTCATCCTTCTGGGGAAAATAATGAAAAAGAAAAGATTTTATAATAGATTGGAGAGTCCAGATGATGCTTACATATTTCAAGATCTTTGACTCAGTTCCACTGTTTGGTGTTTCAGTAATCTACCTTTTGTAAAGGGCTATTTGGGTTGTTTAATACGATTGAAGTCAAGTGAGGAAGAAAATATACGTATAATAATGATGACAAAGAACGAGAGTTAGTTCAGTTGGTAAGATTCATGCACTGTGTGTAGCCCCATTAGGATTTCAATCCCGCTACCAACTGTCCTCGTTGGTGCGCGATCTGTAATTTCCTACATAAATCCATATCAGTGGCAGTTGGTGGTTGGGTGCCACGCGTAAGGACTTTCAGCTCGAGGTTGTAGGTCTGATGAGAGTAGCCCATTTCCCCCAAAACTTTATTTCACCAAAAAAAAAAAAAAAAAAAAAAAGCAGGGTTAGTCTAAATTACATATTTCTATCAACTCAAAATTGGTGTTTTGCTTGACCAAAAAAAAAAATTGGTGTTTTGTTATTATTTATAATCAATTAATCATTAGATTTTTTTTGAGAAAATATTTATCCAACCTTCTTTCTTTTCTTTCTTTTTTCGTTGTCTTTTCAGATTTTCAGAGAGTTGTTTTTTATAATAAATGCAAGCCACAACAATAAAAATCAACTAAAAATATGATCAATCAGCATGCAACGCAAGTATGAAGGATTGGAAAACCCACCTGCTCTCTCGCTGTTTTCTTTTGGCAATACCCGAATGACGGAGTCATTAAAATCAATACCGGCGGGTGCCAAAAAAGTGAGGATGGAAGCATTGTTGCTAGGGGTGCACTAAGAGATAGTTCTGGGTGGTGGATTAGAGGCTTTGCTGTTAACTTGGTGTAGGACAAGTCTTGGAAGCTGAGTTATATATCTTGGACTGAAAATTGCTTGGGATATGAGTCTGACTCAGTGATTGCGGTACACCTACTTAATAAAGACGTGGAAGACCTTCATACTCTTGCAGCTATATTGTGGGGATGCCAAGACTATATAGACAGAAACTGGGTTTGTTCTATTCATCATGTATATCATGAGTGCAATATGGTGACAAATAGATTAGCGGAATTGGGTTCATGTCTTAAGTTGGGTTTGTCAACTTTCCATGATCCTCTTGATAGTATTAGGTCTTTTCTTAGTGAAAATTTACTTAAAATCTGTAGGCCTTGAGCCATGTAATTTCTCTATTGGGCGTTAGCCCCGTTTCTTCAACCAAAAGAAGAAAGATTGGAACTTTTAACAATAATTTAACTAATGAGCAAAGACCAATAAAACCTAGGTTGTGAACTCTTTGTTCAAAAAATTAAAACTTAAAACTTCGATTTTCCAATTGCAAATAACAAGAATTCATGCCAAGTGAAAATTAACTTGAGTCAATTCTTTAAAGTCATCAAGGGAGAGTTGACCAAGATAACCTCAATTCTAATCCTCTAAACATCCAAAGCCACATAAATATTAAATAATAAACAAAACTAACAAAGCAAATCGACAAAACTAAGCTAAACATACATTGTGATGTCCCCAATAAAACTTGTTAAAGATTGGCTCACCATTGATGTGGGGAAGTAAACAAGTAGAAGAAAACAACAAAAGGAGGTTGCAGGAAGACCGGTCCGCAATTGCCAGCTAACCGGTTGGTTTTCTCGAGAGAGTGCGCCATTGCCAGGCTACTGGACAGCAATTGCCAGCCAATCGATTGGTTTTCGCAGATTTTGCTGACCTGTTGCGTTTTAAGCCTATTTTGATAGGATTTTAGTTGTTTTTTGTTTCCTAATTAAAGTACACTTGTAACCCAAATCCTACAAGATATAAATAGGACTTTGGGGCAAGGTTAATTATAACAGAGAGAGGGAATTACTAAGCCGAGAGTTTACAAGGGCATCAAAGGGTTTGAGCAAGGGTGTGTGTTTCATGTTTATAAATGTTATTGTTCAATGACTCCAAATAAAAGAAAATATTGCCCTTCCATGTTTATATCCAAACGATTTTAGTCCTTCAATTTCGAGGCATTAATTGTGTTTGGGCTTAATTTTGTTGAGGGCCAAAATGTGGCTATCATTGAAGTTATTTAATAATAGATCTAATGAGACTTTGAGCTATTAAATAAGTGAAACCCAACTTTTCCAGATTATATATATATAAATTAGGTATTAGACATAACAATCCCTATTAATTAGGATTTAAGAAAGAGAGTATTTTTGTTTGGGTTTTAATACCTAAATCTATTTACAGTAGGAAATCAAGAATTAAAGTAAATCAATTACAATTATAATAGAAATTCTTGGTGTGTAAGGAAAGTAAGTTAACAGTCCACAAGTCACGCCAACACTTTCCACTTGGCTAGACCCCATTGGTCCATAAGAAAAAGAAAAAAGTGTCAAGTATTTTCAAGGCTAGTCATGTCAATTTGGTTAGATTTGACCAAGATTCCCCTGAACTTCAAACATGAAATTAGTCGAACGTTGGAAGATTTGTAAGTAATTCAAGTCACCACGGGAAAGATTCTCCTATTTAAATTAGGTATTATGGCAATATATAAAGAAGACTGAGAGTCGATAACAATCTCTCTCTCTCTCTCTCTCCATACAAATCATCTCAACAAATATCAAATTGATCACAATTAATCCCAAAAAAGATTTCACACAAATTTCAACCCAGATTCGGGAGATTTCTAGAGGCCAATTCCTAGAGATTTTAACACCATTCAAGATTGCTCTTCCATATGCTAGTATGATTTCCAACTCAAGTACTATACAATTTGTGATTATGTTGATTCATGCTGAAACAGTTCAGTCCGAGTTGATGTTGTGAATTGGCTTACTATCACTACTACAAAAAACGAAATAGACGACGGTAATCCACTGTCGTGTATCATGGTTTACAACCGACGAGAAATCGACCGCCGTCTTTTCATACATGAAATAACGACGGCAAATAACCGACGTAGTTAATATAGTACACGTCAGTAAAATACTAAAACCGACGTAGATTTCATACATAAAAGCTAAAAAAGAGACCTTTCGACTATAATAGACGACGGTTTTAGTAAAACACATACGTTGAAATAATGTTAAATGTCAAAAACAACTACAAAACCGACGTAAATATGCTTATCAACGTCTCTAAATACACAAAAACCGACGTGTAAAACTTAGAAACCGTCTTGGTTAATAAATACTACGTTCACTAAATGAAAAAACTGACGTCTTAAACATATAACATGGCATATATTTACTTGAACAGACGTAAAAACAACAATAACCACGACACTTTATATCACCACAGACGTTGAAAATGATTTTGACGGCTTGAACACAAAAAAAACGACGTGGTTAATATAGTACACGTCACAAAAGAACTAAAACCGACGTCGATTTGGTACATAAACGCATAAAAAAGAGACCTTTCGACTATAATAGACGACGGTTGTATTAAAACACAGACGTTTAAATAATTTTAAATGTCAAAAACAACTATAAAACCGACGTAAATAGTTTTATCAACGTCTCTAAATTAAATAAAACCGACGTGTCAAACTTAGAAACCGCCGTGGTTAATAAATACTACGTTTACTAAATGAAAAAACTGACGTCTTAAACATATAACATGGCATATATTTACTTGAACAGACGTAAAAACAACAATAACCACGACCCTTTATATCACCACAGATGTTGAAAATGATTTTGACGGCTTGAACACAAAAAAAACGACGTGGTTAATATAGTACACGTCACAAAAGAACTAAAACCGACGTCGATTTGGTACATAAACGCATAAAAAAGAGACCTTTCGACTATAATAGACGACGGTTGTATTAAAACACAGACGTTTAAATAATTTTAAATGTCAAAAACAACTATAAAACCGACGTACATAGTTTTATCAACGTCTCTAAATTAAATAAAACCGACGTGTCAAACTTAGAAACCGCCGTGGTTAATAAATACTACGTTCACTAAATGAAAAAACTGACGTCTTAAACATATAACATGGCATATATTTATTTGAACAGACGTAAAAACAACAATAACCACGACCCTTTAGATCACCACAGACGTTGAAAATGATTTTGACGGCTTGAAAACAAAAAAAACGACGTGGTTAATATAGTACACGTCACAAAAAAACTAAAACCGACGTCGATTTGGTACATAAACGCATAAAAAGAGACCTTTCGACTATAATAGACGACGGTTGAAATGAATTATAATTAGCCGACGTGTTTTCTTTTTAAAATGGCGGTATTTATTGCATTTTTGCGTTGTCATTCCACGTCGGTTGTGAAAACCCGACGTTGGTTGTTTTTAAGACGTCTCGTTTTGCGATATTTGTAACTTGACCGTCGTATTTTCAGCTTTAACCGATTATTTTTTAATTTTTGATTCGTTGTGCCCAAAGCTTGCAGAATGAAAATGTGATCGGAATTAAAATGATATACAGAGCTATGAATTAATGTCATACAATTAACTGCATAACTAATGTCATACATTACAACAATCAATCAATCCATATATCTTCACACCCATCTCTAATGTTCTCACTCCCAAACTCACCCACTAGGTCATCAAATGTGTCAACATTTGGTATCCCTCTAGAAAATGGCTCACACTCAATTCTAATATCACCTAGCACATCATCACCAATAACATCATTATATTCTCTATTAGGCATTGATAACACTACCGACCAACCACGATGCATTGGGTCGTCAACATAAAATACTTGTTTGACTTGAGAAGCCATAACAAATTGGTCATTCCTATGTCCAATTTTACTCAGATCTACAAGGGTAAATCCAAGTTCGTCGACTACAAGGCCCGAAGTGTTATCTATCCAATCACACCTCAAGACTGGGATTCTAAACTTTTGGTAGTCAAGATCCCAAATTTCTTGAATAACCCCATAAAAACCCATATTGGAGACAATAGGGTTTTTATCCTTGGAACTAGCAACTTGCATAGTATGTGCAAGTAAATAAACTCCACTATTTTGGACAGTTCGCACATCATCTTGTGCCTTGGTGCTAAATTTGACACCATTAATAAGATAGCTCCTATATGATGGCACTACCATGCTTGGACCAGCTGCTAACCATCTCAAATTTTCTGATATGCCATTATAATCTTCCCCATTAAATTCACTTTGAACCTACAAATTAAACATATATATTAATTCAATCTAACATATATATAGAAAGAAAGAAAATTAAAATAATAAATTGAATATGTCATTCAATAACATATATACCTTAACACGTAGCCATTGAATGAAAGTGCTATTGTGCTTATCTTGTAGCCACTTTGTTCTCTTTCTAAATTTCGGATAAGTGGTCTTGATGTGGATCATATGTTCCCTACAATTGACACGAAAAAAACACGCATTACGGTCCCTTATATATAAGATAAATATAAGGAGTAATAATATTTAACATGGCTACATATATATGAAAAATTAAACTCATACGTACTCGATATAAGGTAGGACTTCCTCCGTATTCTCCAAGACATATAGATGTGCCTGGTTCAACAAGTCCATATCAACTAAGCCCACTGTGCAACCTGATAATGGCTTTGAAACTCCCATATTCTGGCTTGAAGGCACTCCAACTGTACTAACATCAGATAAATGCTCGGTACAAAACTCTACAGCTTCTTCAGCTATATACCGCTCAGCAATGCAACCTTCGGGACGAGTACGATTCTGAACATACCCCTTTAGCACTTTCATATATCTTTCAAACGGATACATCCATCTAAAATATACTGGCCCACATAGACGAACTTCTCTGACAAGATGTACTACTAGATGAACCATGATATCAAAGAATGAAGGGGGAAAGTACTTCTCAAGCAAACATAAAGTAACTACTACATCTTCTTCCAACTTATCTAGCTTGGAAACATCTACCGTCTTTGCACATAAAGCATTGAAGAAGAAGCACAATCGAGTTATTGCATACCTTGCAGGCTTCTCCAAAACAGAACGAATTGCCACAGGGAGCAATTGTTGCATCAAGGTATGACAATCATGAGATTTAAGGCCAAGAAGTCTTGAATCTTTTAAAGATACAAGATTTTTTATATTTGAAGAATAACCTTCAGGAACCTTCATACCATAAAAAAAATTGCAAACCGCTCTCTTCTCTGCTCTTGACAAATTCCAAGGCCCTGGAGGCAAGCGAGTACGTCTTTCTCCATACTCGGGTTGCAAATCAATTTTTACCCCCATGTTCAATAAGTCTAACCGAGCAGCAATCCCATCTTTATTTTTTCCAGGGATCTCTAGCAATGTACCAATGATACTATCGCAAACATTCTTCTCAATGTGCATAACATCTAAGGCATGCCTCACAGGGAGGTATTTCCAATACTCGAGATCAAAGAATTTTGATTTCTTCTTCCAACAAACTCTGTCACCATCATTCTCACCAACACTTCCCCCAATTTTCGAGCCCCATATGTAATTAATATCTTCAACCATATGCAGCACTTCTTCTCCTGTTAATGGCTCAGGAGGCATGCCATATTCAGGTTTCCCATTAAAAGCTGCACGTTGCCTCCTATATGGATGATTGATTGGTAACCACTTTCTATGCCCAATGTAACAAATTTTGTGGCCATTTTTCAACCTGTGACTAGGTGTATCATCGCCGCATATTGGACAAGCTTTATATCCTTTAACAACACAACCAGATAAGTTTCCATAAGCGGGAAAATCATTAATTGTCCACAGTAATGCAGCTCTGAGTGTAAAGTATTCTCCTATGTGGGCATCATACACTCCTCTAATCCCATCCCACAGAGATTTCAAATCATCAATCAAAGGCTCTAAGTAGACGTCTATATCATTTCCGGGCTGTTTAGGACCGAAAATCAGTATAGTCAACATCATGAACTTCCGCTTCATGCATAGCCATGGTGGGAGATTATATGTAACTAACATAACTGGCCAACAACTGTATCTGCTACTAAAAGAACTGTGGGGATTGAATCCATCAGATGAGAGAGCCAATCTCAAGTTTCTTGGCTCATTACCAAAGTCGGGCCATTTTTCATCAACAAGTTTCCAAGACGGGGAATCCGCTGGATGAGACATATAACCGTTAACTGATTTTCTTGCAGCATGCCAAGTCAAACTCTTAGCTGTCTTATGTGATTGAAACATCCTTTTAAACCTTGGAATTGGAGGAAAATACCACACCACCTTCGCTGCCACACCCTCTTTCAAGAACCCATCCTTGGTTTCCTTCCACCTTGAGATACCACAAGTAGGACAATTAGTTGCATTCTCATACTCCTTCCGATACAAAATGCAGTCATTGGAACATGCGTGGATTTTCTCATAACTCATCCCTAAAGCAGACAAAGTCTTTTTTGCCTCGTACATAGAGGAAGGTAGTGTATTTCCTTCTGGAAGAAATTCTCCTTGAAGTATCAATAATTCTGTAAAGCAAACATCACTCATCCCATGTTTTGCTTTCAAATTATATAACTTCACCAAAGCCGACAACTTCGTGTACTTACTGCAACCAGGGTACAAGGGTTCATCGCCATCCCCAATCACATTGGCAAACTCATAAGGATCAGATCCAATATTGGCAAACTCATAAGGATCAGATCCAGTATTGGCAAAATCATTATCATCCATCCCTAATTCTTCAGAAACATAACTAAACCTACTTTGCTCATCTTCTTCCACATTTCTACTAGCATTGGTAGTCCATTCCCAAGGTTCTCCGTGCCATCTCCAAATCTTATAGCTTTGGTCAATTCCATTAAAGTATAAGTGTTCCCTTATAATTCCAACCCCAAACAATCGAATATTCCCACATTTAACACATGGACAACGAATCTCAGTTGTATTTCCAAGATTTTGTAACGCAAAATTCAAAAATCCTTCCACCCCTAACTCATATGCCTTCGATCTTCTATCCGCATGCATCCATGACTTATCCATTTCACACTCTATCAAATTCATATAAATATATATATATTAAAGTGGAAAGACCAGCAATGAAACACTACCTCATTCAAATAGCAGAGAAAAAAATGAAAATTAAATATAAAACATGGAAAAGACGACGGTTTATAAAAATAATCGTCGTTTAATATACATTCCGACGACGGCATCTATAGTCACCGTCGTCATTAAGATACCCAAACCCAGAAATTTGAACGGTGTTCTGGTAGCCTAAAGACGACGTTTAATGGAGAAACAGTCGTCTTTAGGCTACCAGTTGCGGCTTAAAACGCAGACGACGGGAGTAAATGAACAACCGAAGTATAATAAACATTTGGACGACGGTTTGATCCTTCAACCGTCGTCGTAGTTAAAAAAAAAACAGCTTAAATCTCCCATCCCCATTCCTTTTCCAAGAACCCATGGCCAAACAAACATAATAAAAGAACCCAAACAGAGAGCAATTATTACAAGATTGCAAACACCAAAACCCTAATATAGCTACCAACGAAAACATTTATGGATTTAAGAAGAGATTAGGGTTGTACTTACATGGATATTGAGAGAGAGCTGCGAGAATATAACAACTGCTTCAGAGAGAGCTTGGAGAATCTACGTACCCAATGCTTTGAGAGAGAGCTTGGAGAATCTACGTACCCAATGAGAGATCTTGGAGAATCTACGTACCAAATGCTTTGAGAGAGATCTTGGAGAATCTACGTACCCAATGCTTTGAGAGAGAGCTGAGAGAATATAACAAAAGCTTGAGACAGAGCTGAGAGAATTAGGATTAAAGGGACTAGAGTTGTACTTACATGGATATTGAGAGAGAGCTTGGAGAACGAAAACTTTCAGACAAATTTATGTTGAAGAGAGAGAATGAACTATTTGAGGGTTAAAGGGAAATTCTGAAAATTTTAAGTCGCGGTCAAAAAATTTTAAGTACCGCGTTTTTCAACCACGACGGTCAACACTTATAATGACGTCTAATAATTACTTACGACGGCGGTTATAATAAATTTCCGACGTCGTAAACACTAAAGACGTCGCTATTTTATAACTGACGTCGTCAACCGAATTCAATAAGTCTTTGTTAATGTAGTTGACCAAAAACAGCGGGAGAAAACCGGCGTCGTTTCAAAAAACCCTAAACCCTAAATTTTAAAATAATTTTTAAAAAATACACAAGTACGAGAAAAATGAACCGAAAATTGCTATGGATTCCGTACAACATTGCCTTCTACAATAGTAGGCTAAAATATGGATTTCATAATTTTGAATTTATGGGCACCAATGGATCACATAAACCTTAGGGTTATGTTATGTAAAGTATAAGGAGTACAATGCTTTGTCTCTAAATTTGTTTGAATTTTGTTATCATATGAACTTTGAAAACTAAAATTACATTTTTCAAGCCTTAACGGGCAAGATATTGTCTCAATCAGTGCATAGAATTTGCCGGTATATTTTTCGGATTTTGTTTTGAATATATTATTAATATTAGTAATTAAATACAATAAAAAAATATTTCCAAAATTATATTTTTTAAAGCTTTAGGATAGAGACAATATTCCAATGCTTGGTAGTTTTCAGTATAATTTTTGGATATAGTTATGAATTTAATATGGATTTAAATAAAATATAAAAGTCAATAACAATTAAATTAAAAATGACTTAGCCGACGTTGTATCCCTTTACAACAACTTTAAACATAAAAAACCGACGTTGAAACTATATTTAAGAATATACACAGGATGAATTAATTATAAACCGTCGTTGTTATAGTATTAAACGTCATTTTAGTGTATGTAACGGACGTTGTTTAAATATATAAAGGCGGATATTTAATAATATCCGCCTTTGTATGATATTACAACGTCGTTAAGGTTATACTAACCGACGTAGTATATGAATACAAATTCATTTATACAGGATGAATTAATTATAAACCGTCGTTGTTATTAATATTAAACGTCATTTTAGTGTATATAACTGACGTTGTTTATATATATAAAGGCGAATATTTAAGAATATCCGCCTTTGTATAATATTACGACGTCGATAAGGTTATACTAACCGACGTAGTATATGAATTCATATTCTTTTATGCAGGATGAATTAATTATATACCGTCGTTGTTATGTCTATTACACGTCATTTTGTTGTATATAACTGACGTTGTTTATTTATACAAAGGCGGATATTTAGAAATTTCCGCCTTTGTATATTATTTAGACGTCGATAAGGTTATACTAACGGACGTAGTATATGAGTACAAATTCATTTATACAGGATGAATTAATTATAAACCGTCGTTGTTTTGACTATTACACGTCGTTTGTAAGAATTACCGTCGATGTTAGATTTCCATTTACTGCAAGACGACCATTGTGTACACGTATGAGACGTGTAAATTAGAATCAGACGTCGGTGTTTGGGAACTAAACAAATTTTAAAACAAAATTTAATTTTGTTGATTTTTGTTCTCTTGATTACAACAAAATATTTATGTACATTTTAAATAAACTAAATTAAACCTGAACATTGTTCATAAATATTTATCTACATCAATTATCCTTCGGTAATTGCTTGTTCACGAATTCTGCCCATTCATGCCTAACTTCGTCAATATCCTCTTGTTTATACTGAAGTTTATCTTTTTTCTTGTCAAACTGCAAAATAAACCAAAAAACCGACGTGTTATAAGGATACAAACGACGGTTAAACAAAAATATGACGTAGTAAAAAAAAGAAAGTATATCTAAAATGTTGCGTTTTACCTTCTTCTCGAAATTTAGGTCTGGATCATGAATTATATCTCTCATGAATCGCATCACGTAATAGCCACACTCTACACTTGTTGGTTGTTCAGGAGTGCCGTGTAGATTTTTCCAAATGGCCTGCTGTTTACGTGAATTTTTGTTTATATGAATGTTAAACATTTTAATTGACCTGTTACAAGAAAACAAAGGGTGTTAATGACAAAACAAAAAATTTAAATACAAATAGTAACCATCGTGGTAAATCAGTCAAAACGACGGAGTTTTTTAAACCCAGACGTTATATTTTGTTTAAAACGGCGGTAAAACCTAACCGTCGTTGTGTAACGTTATAACGTCGGTAAGAGTAAAAAACGTCGTATGACAAAAATTGAGCAGAAAAAATTAAAACGTTCTTAAATAAAACGCAAACGACGTGGTAGTTAAATTAAAACGACGTTTTTAAGAAAATACTGACGTGGTAGTTAAATTAAAACGTCGGTAATATCTTCCCGTCGTTATATTATATAATAACGTCGGTATTAGTAAAAACCGTCATTTATTTAAATACTTTATAGGAAAAATCATAAATCAGAAGAAATCAACTTACGTATTCACTATATTTTTCATTTCGTCGTCAACCATGCGTTTTGGCAGTGAATTCATGTAATAGGCAGTCTCTGTTAATGGTCTCACAATTACCATCACCCAATGACCCCTGCACATAATGATTCATATTAGAAAGAAAAATATTAGAAGCTCAGGAAAATACTTTAAATGGTACTAACCTTGGATTATAAGGGACCAAGAAAAATTGATTCCCATCTGCTGTATTAGGGCGGTTTGACAGGTTTTTTATTCGGTCTGATATTGATCCAGCTCCAAAGCTCACTAGCCCAGGGTCCACGAGGCCAACAAGGTTTACCATATTTGCCATTTTTAAATAGTCAAATAGGAACCTAAATATATGAAAGTCAATTAAATGAGATTTTAATTTAAAAGAAAGGAAAATGTCAAACAAAATGGGATTAGGGAGAATTACCTCATGCATACTGATATCACTGTGGTTCCAATCTCAACCATGGAACCAAACTGCAAAACATCTTCAGTGAAGAGGAAGGTATCATGCTCAATGCCAAACACTTCCTTGGGCATGTGAATTGTTAGAGCCTCGTTACCATTAGGCAACAACTTGGTCTGGAAATGTTGGCATAAGGCTAAAAGAGGACGTGGCATGTCTAGCTTTGAGAGATCCTGTTTAAAGAAATTAATAAAGAAATATAAGTTAGTTTGTGTGTGAACTAAAATAAACGACTCTAAATAAACACAAAAAACATACGTGGTATATAATATAAACGACGGCTTCTAGTTAATACTGACGTTGTATTGAATTTATAACGTCGCTATTCTATAGAAAGGTCGTCTAATATAAATACAGTTAATGAAATCATGAAATGGACGACGGTTTATAAAAGCGTCGTGGTATTTAACGAAACACGACGTGTCTTGTAAGAAACAGACGTATATACCGTCGTTATTTTAAATTTTAACGTCGGCTATTAAAAGGAGCGACGTCTTTTTAAAATTTAAAAAGCAGAAATAGAAAATAGCAGAGATTTTACCGTGTCCTCTTTCTCTTTTGCAGCAGTACCAGCTTCAGGCTTCGAATCTTCTAATTCCAAAGTTAGGGGTCTGATATTAGTGGCCCCAGAGCAGCTTGCCTTATCAGACATTGGATTTTTTGGGCTTTGATCTTGAGGGGGTAAAATAATTGGAGGAATTGGAGTCCTTGGAGAAATTGGGGTTTGGAGCATCTGGCTGGGATCAAAATTAGGAACTAGTTGACGGATATATGCCAACAAAGCCTCCCTCTCTGCTCTGACTGCTTCCATTATAGTTTCCCTTGACTTCGCCTCAATCCTCAAGGTCTCTTCTCTGACTGCCTCCCTCACACTTTCCTTCAATTTGTCACCAAATTTCACTCTCTGCTGCTTCGGCAAATTGAAGAACTGAGTTGGGGTAACGCCAGCACCAGCTCCTCTGACTCTCCCACCATGCTCCGGGGTTCCCAAAGCCAGAGTCAAGATATCATTGCTCCCGGAGACAGTCAGAGTGCCTTCGGAGATTTGCTTTTGCAAATCATCCTAAAAGAGAGAAAGAGAGATTGTTAGAACCTGAGCAGGGTGTATGACAGATACATATACCGACGTTGTAAATTATAAACAACGACGGTTTTTATTAAATGACAGACGTGGTATTAATTTAAAACGTCTGTATATAAATACCGTCGTTGTTTATACTTTACAACGTCGGTATATAAAAATACGTCATATATTCAAAATAAAACAGATTAAGACATAAATAAAAAACCGTCGTAGTATTCAAAGTAAGACGACGGATTATTAAACAAACAGACGTAGATGTACAATTCCATACGGCTGCACAAAATTACCGTTGTTGTATAATCATTCTAACGTCTAGATAAGATAAAACCGTCGTAAGTTTTAATGAAGAAGTGAAAAAACTCGATTGAAATATGCATTCTTTTCCAGAAATTGTGCACCACAAAATTCAGTGAAATAGACAGAGAGAGGGAGAGTGTGTGCATGAGTAAACTTAAAACAAAAATGCAGTTCATAGAATAATTTAATCCGTCGTATTAATTCTATCTAGACGTCTACTTTATTCAAAAACCGACGTCCTATTCACTTTTAAACGTCCGTAAATTATGCCCGTCGTGGTGTTCACTTTATAACGTCGCTTATGTAAATATAAACGACGTCTATACCAAAATAAAACACTCTGTTTTTCAAATTTAGAACAGAGTTAGTGAG
Organism: Prunus kanzakura; assembly: GCA_020521455.1. Taxonomy (NCBI): domain Eukaryota; kingdom Viridiplantae; phylum Streptophyta; class Magnoliopsida; order Rosales; family Rosaceae; genus Prunus; species Prunus kanzakura. The sequence continues at coordinate 825,686 of BPUM01000817.1, read as the reverse complement.
ACTTACGATTAGTTTTGCCTTCTCTGCAGCCTTTGGATCAGGGATGTTTCCTGTTTTATCTTCTCTTGCTTTCTTCCACAGAACAGCTCGATCGATTTCTTGACCTTCGGGCATGGTTTCTACCAATTGGTCCGTCAAACCAACATACCCTTTTCTAGACAACCTATGGTTGTACTCCAATTTCTCCCTCCTCTCCTTCTGCTCAGCATGCTTAGCTTCAAAATCTGGGGTTAACCTTGAAGCTACGAAGGCATCCCATTGCGATTTCTCTATGAACTTATAAAGCAATGGGATTTCTTTTAATTTCTCCTTGTCATGTGCGAATGGAAGGATATATTGCTTAGTTATGTTATACTTGAAATCCTTCCATTTTTTGGCGGCAGACTGCAAGACCAAGTTCTTGTAACTATCCCCAATAACATAGGACATTTGAACAGCTTCCCAAATCTGCTCCTTCACGTCCTTGGGTAATTGTTTCCATTTCTTGTCCACAAGAGGGACTCTGGTGCGTGCCAAAACACCAATGTAAGACTGCATCTCAACAGCAGCCTCGCCATGTGGTTTGCCATCTTTATTGAACTCAACCACAGGCTTAACCTTCTCAATTTTCCTCTTCACAACACGGCTCATTGTGCTGATACCGCGGCCAGATTTTGGCTCCTCAACAAATGTTGCTGTGCTCGAGTCTTTCTCTGAGGTTGAGGAATATCTCATCCTCTTCGAGGGTTTGCTTTGAGTTGATTTTTCAAGTTCCACTGAACCTGTTTTGGGTTCATCCCCTTGTGCCATTGAACCTGCTGTGGCTTTTGACGCTTCAGCTTCCTTCTTTTGAGATTTCGAAACCATTTTTGATTAATCTGCCAGAAAAACAACGTCGGTTATTAAAAATAAACGACGTAATAATACAAAACAACGACGGTAACACTAAAAAAGTGACGTCCTATTAAACGATCTCTCAGATCATGAATTAAAATAAGACGACGGTTTTATATATTTCATGACGTAAATGTGCATAAACTACGTCGGTTATTAACAATAACCGACGTGGTTTAAAATTACAAAACGAGTGTTCTTCTCACAATAGACGACGGTTTTATCTTGTTTCCGACGTATTAATTGTCACACCATGACGGTTTTTAGCCACCGTCGTGCAGTTTGCATTACGGCCGTCGTGGTGTGTCCATTCCATCGTCGAAAACAAGACAGAACTGTCGTCTCTTGGCGTCGTGAGAGTATCTACTTATGTATTTAATCAAAACCAGTGAAAAATTTCTTCAATTTGACAGAATCTTGTTTCCAGACAACTACGGCATGCAAATGAAAAGTAAAAAAAGGGAAGAGAGTGAGAAAAAACCTTGAATAACACCGGCGTGCAAAGAAATGTTTCCTTCCGACGAAGACGAAGAACAAAATGGTGATTTGGACAATGAAGACGATGATTCAGACGATGATGCTAGGTCAGGTGACGAAAATGGTGATTTGGGAAATGAGAGGGAAATACGATACTTTATCGGGAAGTGAAAACCGTAAAATATTAGGTCAGGTGACGAAAAGTTTATATATTTTCCCAGAGTTCAATACAACGACGTTGTTATTAAAAAACCGCCGTATTATTTAGTTATAACGACGGTAGATAATTCATAAATGACGTGGTTATCACAACAGCCGAAAGACTTTTGGAATTCCGATGTGGTTATGACGGCGTTTTTTTTCTCTAAACTGACGTTGTACTTTTAATTTCAACGACTGTGTATTTTAATAAACCGACGTGGTTACTTTGCGGTTCTGAAAACGACGTCGTTCTCTTTTTAATACGTGCCAAATGACTTTTGGATTTCCGACGTGGTTATGACGGCGCTTTGTTTCTCTAAACTGACGTTGTACTTATAAATTCAACGACTGTGTATTTTAATAAACCGACGTGGTTACTTTGGTTCTGTTCTCTTTTTAATACTCGCCAAATGACTTTTGGATTTCCGATGTAGTTATCTTTTTAATACGCGCGAAATGACTTTTGGATTTCCGATGTAGTTATATCTAAACTGACGTTGATTAGTCAAATATGACGTCGCTATGTATATTAGAACCGACGTGGATATTTACTCGATTTTGTTTAAATAGGATTTTTTTACGCGTTTTTTAACTCTCAGTTTTCAATTAGGGTTGTAGAATGATTCCTCACAAGAAATTGTCTTTCTGAAAGCAAATGGGTTTGCAGAATGATTCCTCACAAGACCAAGCATGGGTTTGCTACATCCTCCTGTGTAGCAAGGGTGAAACCAGCTTGAGAACCCGCGTGGGTGTTCCTGATGCTCGCAGAGACGGACTCAGGTGGTGGCTGTAGCTGGGAGTGGGCTTGAGGTTCAGAATGAGTAGGTGGTGTCTATTCATTCTGAACCTCAAGCCCACTCCCAGCTTCACCCCAAAGGCACAACCCACAACAGGTTGTAAGGCTGGTTCCACCTTGCTACACAGGAGTTTTGAAGTTGATCACTGTGGAAAAGGGGACTACAATGTAACCAGGAATCGAGGAGTGAGGGTTCACACTTTGTTGATTTTGATTTTGATTTTCAGGAATCGAGGCTGTGCAGGAGCTTGAGAACAAGAGGAAGGAGAGGGCCCAGCTTGCATATGAGAGGAAGAAACAGTTGAACATATATTTGCCACGATGTATTTGCCAAATTTGTGTTCATATATTGTGTAAATATTTAACACGAAGAGATTTGCCTTTTAAGATGAAAATGTTGTTGAGGATTGAGAATTAAATTTTGTTTTGTGTTAAGAAAGATATTACCAAAGTAAAAGAAAAATTAATTAATTTTAAAAAGCTATAAACATAAGACGGCGGTTTATAGAGAGGGCAGACGTATAAATTGAAAAAATACGACGGTAATTTGAACTTAGGACGTGGTAAATAAAAACGACAGTAGTGTTGTAGGTACCGTCGTAGTATACTCCAAAATAATAAGTCGGCGGTTTACAGAGAATGCACCGTTGTAGTATACAGACGTTGATTCCACTATATTATACGACGTGGATTAAGAACAGTTGGTCGTGTTTAGTTAGGAGTTAACACGACAGGTTTTTTGGTGAACTGTCGTCTTTATTTTCTACGTCAGTGTATTCATACCTGCTGTCGTTGTTTTTTGGTCAGATTTTAACACTGAAGAAATCCTTTTTTAAAAACGACGGTTTTTTATTTGTACGCGTCGTCTTTTAAAAATATTGAACAGTAAATCACTTATCCACGACGGTTTTGTTTTATACCGTCGTCGATTTAAATACAACGACGGTTTTATGTTATGCCGTCGTCTTTTTCTGGTCGTCTTTTTCCATTTTTGTAGTAGTGTATTTAGTATGTAGCGGAGCAACCAGTCAAAGTTGCTAACAAACTGCTCAAATAGTGTAGCAAAGTGAGTAACCGATCGGTCTAAGCACCAGACTGGTCAGTCGTCTGGTTTCCTATTTTAAGTTGATCTGATTATATGTTTTACCTATTTCTTTAGGCCTTGTTTGGTAAGCTAGACTGGACTGGATTGGATTAACCTTTCTGCACTACACTGGACTAGAGGTGTCAAACGGGACGGGCCGGCCCAGCACGGCACGAGCCCAGCCCGTTTAAATGAGGCACGGCACGGCACGAGCACGAATATTAATGGGCCGTGCTCGGCACGGCACGAAAACTTGGGCCGGGCCGGGATCAAGAAATAGGTCCAACGGACCGGGCCGGCCCATGGCCCGATATGGGCCGGGCTTGGCCCGAGCCCGCTTCAAGCACGGCACGAGCCCAGGCATGAGCCCAAGCATGGCCCAAGCACGGCCCATTTAGCATTTTTTTCTTCTCAAAAAGTCAAAATGCAATAATTTGACATCTAATGTCATTGTTTATATGTTTTTTTTATAAAAAAATATCAATACATATCAACTACAAATTACATCTAATTAAACATATCAACTACAAATTAATTAAACAACATTGGACTTGATATCTAATCAATACATATGACATATACGCTTCTCCTATAATCAAAACAAAACATTTCTTCACATATAAAATAATAAGTTGTTTAAAAATGAAAAGTTTAACTGGACTTTGTGGAGTTGGACACTTTTTGCCCTCCGCCCCTTCATATTGTTTGGATGTTTGATTGATTAATGTTTTCAAATAGTTCATAATTTCTTGCCTCTAATTATATTTTTAATGTTTATAATTTGAATTATCTAGTGGAAAAAAAAAATTAAGTGAAAAAAATTCAAATTAAATGGGTTGGTTCTTCGGCCCGAGTAAGGCACGAGCACGAGCACGGGCACGGCACGAGCCCGGCCCGGCCCGTTTGAATATGGACATGGGCTTTGGACCGGGCCGGGATCAATGATTTTATTAAATGGGCCGGCACGGCACGGCCCGATAAATTAAATGGGCCGGCCCGGCACGGCACGAAAATATTAAAAGCACGAGTTTAAATGGGACGGGCCGGCCCGGCACGGCCCGTTTGACACCTCTACACTGGACTGATTGGGATATGACTGGATTTTAAGAAGTTGTTTGGTGCAATACAACACCAAAGTTGAGATTAGTATGCCATTTTTGTTATTTTTTATTTTTTATATTTTCATTTCCAAATTAATTACAACAAAATTGATTTTCAATCCAACAAAAAAAAAGAGTTTTTCTATTTAAACCCCACATTTCTCTTAGTTCACCCAATACTTAAATCATTAAGCTGTAAATTTTATTATTGTGTAAAAAGACAAAAAAGGTCATCCAACTTAATACTTAACAATAGTATATCTATACACACACCCCACACACCCCACAACTCTTCAAATTAAGTTTTAAAAAAATACAAACTCTTCTACATCCTATGCCAAATTACTTTTCTCTTTTAAAGACGTAGAACATTGACGAGCCTATCTCTTTGAAATCTGCGCGGAAGCTGATGGAAAGACTTGTTGATTGTTTCGCTGTAATGATCTTATTCTCTTCCCTTTGTTGATTGCTTTTGTTTTTTTTTGGTACTCTTTGCTGTTGATTGCTTGATTGTTTTGATTTTTGATTTAAAATTTATACCTGATGTTTTGGTAAAACTGTTCTCTATCTTTAGAAAGTATGGGGTAACTTGAATTTTTCTTCATATTATATTAATTGACATACACGTTCAAAAGGCACGAAACCAAGAGATTCATGGGAATATTGTTAAGTTGGGTTTTTATTATCCTGCTGAGAAGAGGGAGAGAAGCCCAAGCTTTGATAATGGTCCTACAATTTGCTGGGTGCGCCGTATATCAAAAGACAAGTACTTCTACTTTGGCTGTGAGCAATGGATTGCTTTGTCATATCATATAAGTTTTCCAACCTGAAATTCGGTATCTTTCCTTGTTTTAGCTGTGTTTTGATATTGATGCAGCTGTGTTTTTTTTTTTTTTGGGTACAGTACATTATATTTGATATTGATGCAGGTACCATCTTTTTCTATACTCTTGAGAAGGTACCATCTTTCATTAAGTTATAAATCATATGTATGAGCTACGTCAATCATCATTAACCCTTGAAATAATTTTCCAATTTAGATTCAGAAAACAAATTACTTTGAGTATAAAAGATTAATACATGCACGAATAAGAATGCTGCCACAACGAACCAATGCACTGCAAAACTCAAGGAAGAATAGGAAGCAACAACAACTTATATCAGTTTGAAACTTGAAGGAATTCTTTTAAGGACAATTATTCAAATGTCAAACAAGCCACGTGAAGTTTTTCAATGTAAACATGAATGGGCTAAGCTTGCGGACTTAAGAGTTAAATTGTATGTTTATGAACGGACAATGAATAAGACTCTGAAATATCATCAAAAAATTAATTTAATACTTACTATTTCTCATGCTTAGAACGTATTTTCTCCTCTAAAGGTAGCTTGTGGGGTTTAAATAGAAAATCTCTTTTATTTCTTATTTTTTTTCAATTTGGGGTGTATTTAAGGGTAGTTTGGGAAGATAGTGGGGTTTACTTAGAAATTGTGAAAATTTAAATTAAAAGTTGGGGTGAACTTAGAACATGGGGTGAACTAAGAGAAGTGTGGGGTTTAAATAGAAAATCTCAACAAAAAAATATGAATATAAATCGTCATCTTCAGACTTCTTCTCAGCTACCTCCCTTCATATCTCAAAGAAGAAAAAAAAAATAGCCACAAAAATTGCAAATTAAAAAATATATATAAATAAAGAGGAAGAAGTTATGAATCTGCCTTTCACTAATTTTTTCTTCTACCATATGCCTTTCGTCCAAGATCTGAGGTCTAGATATGGCAGCACAAAATATATGGCAGAGGGGAAGAGAGAGGATCTGAGATAAGAGAGAAGAGGAGAAGAGAAGAGGGGAAGAGAGAGAGAAAAAGAAGAGAGAACAGAGAAGAGAGAGAAGAGAGCACAGAGAAGATGGAGAGGCTAGCTAGAATGAGGAGGTTGAGTGAGGAGCTTATTTGAGGAGGTGAAATCTCACCATCAACAACCAAAAACAAAGTACATGGGGGGGGGTTGTGCATTGGGGGGTCCACACCCCTTTCCTTTTGATGGTGAGATGGGCCTCCTCAAATAAGCCCCTTACTCTACCTCCTCATTACAGAAGCTCCCCAGAGAAGAAAGAGAAGAAGAGAGATGGCTGGAGGCGTACTCTCTGGCTTCGAAACCCACGTCTGGGGTTGGGTTTCTAAGCCCCAATTATTTGGGACTTGGATCCAAGACTCATATCCAGTCCTAGGCACACTTTAAGCCCACCAAACAACGGCTAGGACTCATGTTCATTTTAATTGAAAATATCCAGTCCAATCCAGCATACCAAATGAGGCCTTAGGGTTTTATTTTCATACTTTGATTCTAACCACAAGAGATAAAAATGCGACTTTAGGAGAGTTGTGGAAACATAACGAGAGATCGATACAGAGAGGCACCAAAGGGTTTGAGAAATGATGAGAGAGAGAGATTAAGGCCTAGGGTGTAGAAATGGGCAAAGAGGTTCTTCTTGTAACCAAAGTTGTTCTTTTTGACCAGTGAGATCACCGAAGACTTCAATATAAATGGTCAAACCTTGTTAAATTGTTTTGTTCTCGTGGTTTGCTTTTGTTTTGCGTGTTGTGTTGGTTTATCAGTTTTTGCCAGTTGGTTGCGTGTGCTCATCACAGCCCATTGGTAACAATATCTTGTCATTAAATTTTGGGTAAAGGGTCTAATACCCCCCTGGACTATCACGCTAATTGAAATGTCCACCCTGAAAAAAAATGTCAGCCAATTTAGCTTTCGTATTATATTTAATCGCCAATTTCACCCCTGCCGTTAGGTTTACCCCAATTCCATCCAAATGACCGTCAAAAAAATCACGTGAGCACGTGATTCACTGTTGAATTAAATTAAATTTTTTAAAATTTAAAATAATTAAATTGTTAAAACTACAACAAAAAAAAAAAACAAAAAAAAAAAAAAAAAAAAAAAAGGGGAAGGCAATCATCGTCTTCCCCAGCCCCTTCCTCCTCACATGCGGCTCAAGAGCAGGGGTAGCTGGCTCGGGCGGAGATGGATAAAACAAGGCGGAATGTTTGCTTCAGTTCGAGATCTATAGCCAGTTATAGATGCATATCCAGTTCCTAGGCCCGCAGCATACCTTCCGATTTGAGAGCCATAGCCAGTTGTGAAACCCGTTGATCCAGTTGGTTTCAGAAGCAAGGGTAGCATCCCAGCCTCCTTCCAGCAGCGCTTTCTTTGATTAGCTAGTCCTGCAGCAACCATTTCACCAACAGAACTAGTTTCCCTTCCCGACGAGCTTCAAAGTCTCCACGATTTCGCCTTCGCGAATCTTCCCTATATTGCCCTGCGGATCAATTTCAGAAACCCTTTCGTGTAGGGCCCTACAAATTTCCGCCTTCCAAAAGCTTCTCACTTCGAATTTAATCTTGGGGTGTGTCAAAGTGTTCACCTTGAGCTGTTCTGGAACAAAAGAAGGGTTAGGGTTAGGGTTAGGGTTAGAGGAGGTGGCAGGGAGGGTGGAGATTAAATTTTAGGGGTTGCTAGTATAGCCGGGCGGCTATACCTTTTAAATATATTATATTACATTTTTCTTATTTTCTTAATGCATTACCTTGTAAAATGTCAAATTTACCCTTATATTTGACAGGCATTTGGATGGAATTGGGATAAACCTAACGGCAGGGGTGAAATTGGCGATTAAATATAATACGAAAGCTAAATTGGCTGACATTTTTTTTCAGGGTGGACATTTCAATTAGCGTGATAGTCCAGGGGGGTATTAGACCCTTTACCCTTAAATTTTAATTCAGACTACATTTATGGCCTATAACCAGTTCATCGTACTTCATTGTTTTCATTCTTTAATATAGTTTAGTTCATGTTTTTATATTGCAGTCGATATAAATTGTGAATCCATTTGGCCATTGAAGGCGTAGAAAAAGAACGAATATGAACAAATTCATCTCTCAAAGCACAATGGCTTGGTTTATCAACTTATTAATGAGTCATTTTGCAGTACTAATAGCCGCAAGTTTGCAATTATGACAATTTTGGAGACTTTCCTTTGGCTAGACAGATTTGGAGTAAATACTGTGTTTTTTTTTTGTCAGAAAAATAATTAGGCGCAATGCTTCTGGTGGCGGGTGAGCAAGAACAAGTTGATCCCGGCAGAATATAAACCCTAGCGTACGTGTTAAAAACACAACTTTACTTTTCAATTTGACATGTTGCAAGTAACTTGTAAAACTTTGCTGAAAACAGTTTGCTGCCCATCAAATAAACGGGTTCTCAAAATATATGCATGCCACCGGCCCACTGCTAAGCTAAACTTGCAAGCGGCACCTATGAAAATTATGCATTTCATTCTAGAGACAAAGTTGAGTTCTGTCAAATTACACACACAACCACACAGTCCAATACCTCATACAAACTCAAAAGCATACAAAAACAAATTGAGAAAATAAAGAGGAAAAAGTGGGGAAAAAAAAGAGAGGTGACCCATAGATATGTCATTAATAGGCTTGTTGACCCACATCATAAGCCTATTAATTGATCTGCCCACCACCCCCCGTGGTTATTGGTGGTCTAACAACCCTTAAGCTTTCAGCAACTTCCTGTACATAAAAACACACACACATATATATACATATGTGCATTAACTTAGAAGATATGTGACGTATTTAATGTACACAGTATCAGCTGAAGTTTATCTTCTGGTATTTGTTTTCTTACTCCCGGAAGAGGTTTCAAGTACGAATCACCTTTCGGTGCTCAATAATAAATAATAATAAAAAGAACTTGATGTCTGCAAAGTGTGTGTGTTTGTGAGAGAGAGAGAGAGAGAGAGAGAGAGAGAGAGAGACTAACAGAGGTTTGTGTAGTAGTTGAAGATGGAGCTGGATCAGCTTCTGCTGTGTCTGTTGCTGTGACTGATGGATCTGCAGCATCATCTTGTAGCTCTACTTGGGAGGTTGAAGGAGAAATTTTATCAGGGTTTGTTTCAGTGCCTTTTTCCCCATTATCTTTTTCCTCCTGTGTTCTATTCTCAATACCCAAACACTTGAAAAAGGCCCTAACTGCTTCTTCAAGGAAATGGCATGGGTGTAAGTAGAAATTATAGGAAACACCTCTCTTCTCTTTCACCTCCACCTCCCCATCATCAGTTGATACTTGTGAGTACTCCATTTCAACAAAGTCCTCTTTTTCTTCTTCTTCTTCTTCTTTTTGTGTTTCAGACAGAGAGATTCACCTACTTCTTTAATACCCTCTTAAATGCTTCTGCTCTCCTTCAGATATTGCTTTGAATGCCTGTTTTCTTTTCAGTTTTCACAAATGTACAAAATTGCCCTTCTCTTTTCTCTTCTATTACATAACTTTGCATAAATCTTCAGAAATTAAAGTTGTGGGAAAAAATAATTAATCCGTAATGCAATGTGACTAAAAATCTACAACATGTCTTTTGAAACACATCGAATGAGGTATGATGAGCAACTAATTTTATGTGCCAAGCAAATTTGTTGGATTGCTAATTCAACGAAATGAATCTCCTGGGTGTCACGGGTACGATATGAGACTGTATTTTATAATTACTCTAGTTCAAGTGATTGGTTGGCTGTGTGGATCTTGAAATCGAGTCTTTTCATTTTTATCAGTGATATTTCTATAGTTTGACCCAAAAAAAAAAACAAGAATATTATTAGCAAGAGAAAAGCTACTAAATCAAAAGGTAGTTGATAATATTGTTGTCATTTAAAAGTGGCGTGTATTAGCTTTTTTCGCCTTTTTATATAACGTAAAATTATGCAGCTAATGAGGCAATTAAGACCAAGTTATTCTAAGATTCATGGTGACATAAATGATATACATGTGTGTATTAGGTAATTAATTTTGATGGAGCCATCACCGCCATGCTACCAACTCTTGGAGCATGTATGCTGTCCAAGGAATGTGCCTTGTGTCTTTTGTACACCTAATCTCATGTTACATTCCTCTCTTCACTTACTACGTTCTTGCTTATACTACTTATTTCTTTTGCAGGCATGTACCTAAACACTTAGGACATATCCAACGTAATTAATTCTTATTCTACACTAACTTAAAAACACGTGTTCTCGAAAATCACTAATCAATATCTATATGAATTAGTGTTTTAAATAGAGTTTATGGCCTTATGATTTTTAGGGTCCAGGACGAAGTTGAAAATAGACCCTATGAATACAGCTTCACACAGAAAAATTATTTGATTTTAGTTACATGTGTGCATGGAATATTAGAAAATAGGACCTTTTATAACCATGTTGAGATTTTTTTAAAAATCACAAAAAAAAAAGAAGAGATATTTGTTAAAAAAAATTACAAATGTGGGATCGAATAAGCCCCACCACAATTCTCAATTGCAAGATGGCTACAACACACAGCCACAAAAATATGGGAATCAATCACTGTGGCAAGGAAGCTATTTAAAAGGGAGTGTAATGACTCAACTATGCTGTGACGGTGACTCCAATCTAAATAAATGATTGGTCCTACTCCGAGCATCAAGCTTGATCTCAAAAGATACCAAAGGACCATAAATATGGGTTAACGGGGTTGTCAATCACAAGAGACAATTAATCTCTAATCCTCCGAATCATGCATGGATACAAATGCATGTGTTAATGATCAAATTAAATGAGTGGTTTCATCAAAATTGTCAATTAGTATTCTTTGACATTGACAATGAAAAAATGGTACAAAATCATTCCAAATTTTCTCATGAGTCATCTATCCATGCAAATTTCAATGAGATTAAATTCCTATTAAATCTATTATACACCAATTCTAAATTAGTGGGCCATACTTACCCATTAATTTCTAAATCAATTTCGAACTACGTCAGTTTGATCCCATCAAGGGTACATAGGCAGTCTAGCATCTCAATGGACGCAACTGTAACCAAATTTGAATCACTAGTTACATCAACTAAATTTCCACAAATCAAATCCATCTCCACACTGAACTACGTTGGTCTGATCCCTTCGAAAGGGTACATAGGCAATCTAGGCTCAATCTAGATGCAACCGCTGTCAAATACAATTTGACCAAATTCGCCCCCAAATCATGATATGCCCCTTGAAACATGCCTGAAGCTATGTAGTATGTGCTCCCTCGAAAGAAAATTAACCCTAACCCCCAAATTTGCTGTAAAATCCAAAGCGAATTCATCTAATTAGATGCCATATCTTGAATTTTCTGAACTTTTTTACATTAATGTGATTGAATGATAATTAGAACATTTTGATGGTATATACTATGTACAAGGCCGGCCCTAATTTTTGGGTGTGCTAGGTTAGAAATGAAAATGAGGCTCATTTCTCTTTCATTCTCCTGAATATAATAAACTAACATGGAAAAAAAATTATGCAATTAAATACAATTTGGATAAATAAACACGGCTCCAATATTGGTTATATAATCACTGCCCCAATTTGAAAATAAACAAGAATGAGGATACAAATAATTTGCACTCTTTCATATTTCCTCGCTAAATAATCAACTAACAAGAATTTTTTGATAAATAAGAGAATTTCTAGTCCCTATTGGCTTTCTTTCATTGATTGCTACTTTTAGCAATTAAGTACGTAAATACATGCAATTGATGTTCGTATATTACATAATTTTCATTTGGACTCTTTAGAAACACTGGTAATCAGATTTGGGTCCTCCAAATGCCAAACTATTGAGAAATTATATTCTCCTCCAAAATCATATTCTTCAACTTGGTACATATATAATATATATAATTTGGGCCCTACAAATGCGAGGCCCATGGCCATCGTCCTCCTTGCCCACCCTCAGGGCTCCATTGACTATGTATTATTATTTTTTTTTTACTATATTATTTCTATTTCCAAAAGATTTACGTAGGCGTCAATGCTTAAACTACACTTTGTAGGACATAAAATGCGTCGTATTACACGAAAACAATTTAAAACATTGATATTAATTGAAAACAACAAATGATCCCATAGACAGACAAGAAAAATTGAATATGTGAATTAGACTTGATTTCGTGTTTCCCTAAAATCATAGAATGAAAACAACAAATGATCCCATATACAGACAAGAAAAATTGAATATGTGAAGTAGACTTGATTTCGTGTTTCCCTAAAATCATAGAATGTTGTTTTACTTAGAATTAACTTTTAAGGGTGTTGACCAAAAACAAAAAACCTTTTAAGGGTGGGTACGGTGCGGTCCAGCTTGGTCGGCCAGAACCAACACCAAAACTGAGACAGGGAAAGTGAATTTTGAAACCGTAGGCCCGAATTGGATTAGTCAGTTTGGTTCGATTTTCTACGTACAATTAGCTACATTGAGGCATGTGCATCACATTAGATAATTCAATTAGAATAAACTAAAGGTAACATTCATCATGTGAGAATGTAGATGGCTCCCTTGTAATTTTTTTCCTTGTTGATCTAATAAATTTCTATCGCTTTTTTATCGAAAGATTTGTAGTACACATGAATAACATTACTCTAAATCTGAAGCCATATTCAATGTTGTCATAGCTTATATGCGTTTTATTATAATTATTATATATATCACGTTACCTATTTGACTAATTCACAAGTCATGTGTAAAACTATGTCCTCCCACACACATTGGAGATCAGCACAAGAAGCACAAATTAAAATACAAAAGCACATGCAAGCTGTTAGAAAATCTGAAGCTTAATTAGATCGGACGTAGCAAACTCTTGTTTCACATGAATGATGTACATGCACATCCATTATTAGCTCAAGTCTGCATGTGGGTTTCATATATGGAGACCATCAATTAGTCTGAGCACCACTCCCTGTGCTTATTTCTGGCCTTGCCGCACGAAGAGTAATTCTCTGTACATAACAACACAAATATACAGTTTAGAGAGAGAGAGAGAGAGAGAGAGAGAGAGAGAGAGAGATATGAAGGGGGATTATATTCACCGGTCTTTTCGGGGCGTTAGAAGCAGCAGCAGGGTCAGCTTCCGGGGCTACTACTGCCGCTTGCGGTGGAACAACTTGTTCTGCTGCCGTAGCTGACGTGGCTGGTGTCCCTTCAACAGAAAAATCTATAAGCACTTGTGCGGTTGAAGTTGAAGAATCCCCAACACCCAAACACTTGAAAAGAGCCCTAACAGCTGCTCCAAGGAATTGGTAACGATCATAAGAAACAGCAACCATCTTCTCAGTAGTGATGATGACCTCCTTTCCTGATGATGCCTTCTCCATTTTAATGATCCTTTAATTTTTCTTGTTTCCCTTCTTCTTCCTCCCCTCTCATTAAATAATTACTTGGCTTGTGGTATTTTTACAATTAAATAATGAAACTCGTGGTTCTTTCACTTGTTAAAAAAATGTATAACATTATAATCTGCCTCTTTTTCTCTTCTATTTCACACCACAATTATAGGCGCTCAGGTTCACCGAATTGACCTTGCAGTTTTGCACTTACTACTATGACCAAAATTTTCCTCAGTAACACATATATCTAGAAGGTCAGTATGTATGTGCGTGCATGGAGTTCATGTATATATAGAAATTGCTGCTTGCATATATGGCATGCATTTGTTGACTTCTAGTACTAAACTCAGCTTTCTCATGCATGGGTCCTCGATCCATGAATCAACAATGGTAGCTTCACTAAATTTATTCACCAAAACTAATTACTGAACGGTGTGTCCCGAGTCGAAAAATTTGTGATTGGACCCTTTTTGTAAACACTCATAGTTTTTCTTTACAAAAAAAAATTTTAAAAAATCAATTCCATTGGAAGGTTCAAACTTAGAACTTCTTTAATATTAGAAAAAGAAATACCACTAGATCAAGAGCTAGTTGATCACCCTCGTAGTTTCCTTCCACACGTGATCGTATGTACAATTTTATTTTGCATATATGCTTTTTGGCTCAAAGATTTGTTTAGAAATGAAAGGGACATAACTGCCTCATATTCCTATTTCTCTCGTTCAACATTTGCAACTTTTAGAATTATTGTGAAATCCAACAACGACAAAAAACTAGCACATTGTGTACAGCTCTATCATGTGCTCTGCCTATTCTGTCATCATCTAAAATACACAGAAATGAAACTTTTGTGCAACTTTAAAAATACGAACACCCCAAAGAAAATAAAAGCCAACGAAAGCAAGGTGGTAAACGTCACAATTAATTTCTATTTAGACATGATAAATACTGCAGTTCGAATCTTTTGCAGAAGTAGTCCTCAAGAAAGTTAAGGATGATTGGCAATAAATTTTAGAATTTTGATTAAATACCATGCATTTGTGGTGCCACATAGGTAAAATATTTTTTTTAGTACAAACAATAGTCTAAGCTAGAGGGAATGGGAGTTTCTCACACACACACAAATAAGATGCCATGGGGGTTCAAACTTGAGACCTCAGGTCTGCAAGTCAAGGCCATTTTGCACTCGGCTAGACCCCATTAGTTAGGTAAGCTATTTTTTAAGCACCAAATGCCATTGAAATTACTCAATCCATTATTTATTTTTGAATTATTTACACTAACACCCCTAAGTTTTTGGTCCTTTTACAAAACTCCTTTGAGGTTTCGCAAATTACACAAACACCCTATGAGATATCAAATTATTTTCATAAAACCCCTTCAGTTAATTTTCGACCTCAAAATTGCGAATGTCATTAAAATAAATAAATAAATAAAATTGCTCCAAATGGTAAAGTTAAAATATGAGATTCCATAGACCTCATCAAATTAAAGTCCTTTGTGTCATAAAAAAAAACCCCCTAGCCCCCTCCTTAGAAAAAAGCCTCCCTAACCTTGAGGTGGGAGGAGGTCAATGCTCCTCCTCCTCCCCTCTCCTCTCTTCCTCCCCTACTCTCTACTTTCACACATAAATCCCCCTCCCATCCCCTACTTTTCCCCTTTGTCCTCTAATCCCCTTCTTACGCCTTCCCTTCCTTTCTTACCCGCCTATCCCCTCACCTTCCTTCCCCTTTCTTTTTTTTTCGGTAGATCTAGGGTTCAAGCTTTTGATTCGCTTGGGGACGACGTGGCTGCCTGTGTTGGTTTTGTTGGTTTTGTTTGATTCGCATGGTTCCAGCTCTTGATTTACTTCATGTGTTTTAGTTTTAGTTTGTAATAAGTGCATCAACTCTTAAAGATTGTACTTTGCAGTTTTAGTTCTTTGCGTTGAGGTGCGTTGTGGTCTATGCCTGACTTTTGCAAGCTTGCATTTTTTATGTTGGAATTTATTTGGCCCTTTATGGCTATTTGTTGAGGTACACTTGTGCACCTGATGTTGCTAGTGGTTTCCTTCATATTTAGATTAACCCTTTTATGGTTACTGCACTTCCTAATTTGTAATAACCTTGTGTGGTTATCTGTATTTGTACTAGCGATTGTGGCTCACAACCTTTGTGCCTAAATTATAAATACAATCTATTGTCTTTATCTCAACAAAAAAAAAAAAAAAAAAAAAAAAAAAAAAAAAAAAAAGAGATTTCATTGTACAAACACCCAGATAAAATCATCAATTTTTTCGACGGAAAAATTAAAGTAAGGGGTTTAATGAAAATAAAAAATAAAAACCTGAGGGAACCAAGGGGGGTATCAATGTAAATATCTACCCCAACAACAAATTCCAGAAAATCTATGAAATTTAGTTACATTAAAATCAATTAAAATAATCGAGAAATAAATGTATGATACTAGAATATGGTGACGTGGTATACCATGTCCATGTGTTATAGTAGTACTGGACGACAGGGTTGATGTTTCCAACTTTTAGGGTTTATGATATAAATAAATACTCACTTATATTATAACACGTAGACAAGTTATGTCATGTGGCCGTACTCCAGTACCACACTAATTACTTGAAAAATCACTACAAACAATTTAACTTCCGTAAAATCAAACTAGGAAAAAAAATTTCTTTTTTCTTTTTTGGTTGGAGTATATGCTCTATATAGAAGCACACTAAAAGAGTACAAAAGATAGCAAGGACACCATCTGAAATAGCGTAATCTTATGTCACGACCCGATTCGAAAATAAGGAATATTCCCGAATCATGGTGTGAGTCATACCATAGTCATAAGAATAAAATCCTACAACCGTGATATGATGAGAAATAGAGCCACAAAATAATACAAATTTACTTAACATCACAAAATCAGAGTCGCAGTAGCTTGTAGTTAACTACACACTAGGATCTTTAACAAACGGTTGACTACTTACAAATATTAATTACACAAATCAACAATAAAAGCCCAGCAGCTTAGTTGAACCTACTTCCTCAAACTTCTTCTTTAATCCTACACAATCTATAAGGGTATGAGCATTCTAATGCCTAGTAGAGTACCATCAAACCCCTCAAGGTCAGCTATCACAGTTAATCAAAGTGTCATGCATCAAACAACACAAGATATATAAATTATACAATCAGACTAGATAAATAAATTTGCATATGCGGTGATGCCATGAACTCACTCCCTTCTAATCCCACTAATTCATACCTTAGGGCAACAAGTCTGCATATTCCATACCATGCGTTTTACCACTGTGGCTCCGAATACCCTAAAATATGAACTAGCGCCCATCCGTCCCTTAACCCATTTTTCTTTTTGGTTTACGAATTTCTCAACTTTCACTTTTCATTAGAGGCCCTGCTCCCATCACCTGAATATATTCAAGCTCTGCTCCCGTCACCTGAATATATTCCATATTTAATTTACTTAGATATATCTAAGGCCTTCTCCCACCCCTTAGATATACCTCAAACGACACACACACACACCCCAAACACCACTATCTTTATGATGCATATGTAATGCAGTGCAAACATCATTTATCTCTGCAGAATAATAATATAGATAATAACAATAATATTTCAGATTTAATCACATGAATAATAATATTCACCGAGCAAAGCAATAATAATATTCATATTTATAGTACTATGTATAAGCACCAAGATTAAAAGTGACATAGCCCAATCATTGGGAAATCAGGAAACCCTACCTCATGTCCAGCTAGCTTAACCTTATGCGGTTTCGTCCTCGAAAGTACGCAGAGTAGAACACATAGTTAAGATAATTTATTGATTAAAATTCATTGAAAATACGGAAACAAATTTGAGTGTCCTACTAGTGCACGTAGACCTAAAACCCCATAATACACTTGACAAGTTGTTTGACCCGATTGTTACTCCCTTAACCTCACATCCAAGTGAGCATAGAACCAAGCGTCAAGGAAAAACTAATCTATTCCCCTGCTATTATAGTTCTACTCTTTGGGAAGTTTAAAATCAGGTGATTCGGCTTCAGACTCATAAATAAAATTTAAAACATCACTTTAAAACTAAAATTTCAGTTTTGCTAAACATTTGGGTTGGAACACGTTAACTTTGAAAATTCACTAAATATTAAGTTCAAATCAAAATAATGTAAAACTTTCTAGATCACAACTAGACATAGAAACATTAAAGATGTCAAAATTTGATAAAAATTAGGGTTAAGGAAGCATGTCAAAATAGAAACCAAAACAGACTAGGCTGCATAACGTTCTTTTTTTCAGGTTTGTACACTTTATTTTGAAAAATCACCAAAATTACAATTTACCACCAAACTGGATAGAACTTTCTAGATCCGAAGAAAATACAAGAAAGTAAAACATACTAAAATTTCATGAAAATCCAAGCTTAGGAAGTGTTCACCCGTTTTGATTTGTTTCCTGTGATGGTAGGGTAAAGTTCCCCATTAATCCAAAGACCATGGTTGGTCAATAAATTAACTTTCTTTGTATGTCGAGCGTGCCACCGTTAGCAATTTTTCAATTCTAACAGACTTGAGAGTAAAAATAACTTGCGCCCCAAGCTATTGACTTTGAACAAACGATTGTGAATTTGGGTGAGGAATATCTCTCAAGTAAGTTATTTTCTATGCCTTAGACTGGTAAGGACTTCATAATTTATCTAAATAAAACTGGGAAGTAAAGCAAAAATAC
The DNA here is from genome assembly GCA_020521455.1 of Prunus kanzakura. Classification (NCBI taxonomy): domain Eukaryota; kingdom Viridiplantae; phylum Streptophyta; class Magnoliopsida; order Rosales; family Rosaceae; genus Prunus; species Prunus kanzakura. The sequence continues at coordinate 807,159 of BPUM01000817.1, read as the reverse complement.
AAGTGTTTGAAAATAAAAACAAGTTCAAGGAGAACTGTTTGAAATACAGTAAATGAAAGGAACTGCTAAGTCCGGAAATACATCAAAATATTGGACTTCGAATTCTGCCTGAAATGCCATTTCTGAGAATATTTTAGTCAAGCTGGACTACACTGGATTGTGTGGCTGGACTGGACTGAATTGGCTGCACCTTCAACTAATAAATATTAGCTGGAAATCGATACCAATGTTGAAATTGGCAGAGCTATAATCAAGTTGAGTTGTGAGTGGCTGGGAATTCTTAGTAGAATCTCAAGGATAGCTTTGAAGGTCCTTGGTACCTTTGTTGGCTTTGCTTCTATTGAAGGCTAGAATGATCAGTGAACTGATTGTTTCTTTTGTATTTGTTTTGTTGATTGTTGGTCGTCGCTTTTCAGTTCTCATCCCTTGTATTTATACGAATTTTGGTTCCTAAAAATATCTGGAAAATATCTCCTGGAAAATATCAGTTGTGATGAATATCTTTTCCTTGTAACTTGTGAAGAAAATATCCCTCTTTTGGAGGCACATGGATGTTTTGCAGAGATACTCAGCATGCTTTCTCTAAGAATTCCTTTTGAATACCTTATGGCCATTTTTGTAACTTGTGCTTCAAAATATCTTAACTGATGAGACCACACGGGTCTGTAGTTCTTGAGACTTAAATGGCTATAGGAGATAACTTTTGCTTTTACCTTTCTGTTGATATGGTTTTGAGTTCATGAATGTCAAACCTCAAGTTTCAAAATATGTAATCTGGAAACTTGGGAAAGCTATTTTGGCTTATTTTATCTCTTGGAATGATATGGGCTTCTTTTCCAATTTTTGGCAAGTGGAGCCCGAATAGCCAGTTGGGCTGATGAGTAAAAAATAAGTCCAAATGTATTTTGGCTAGAATGGAGAGTTTGGCCAAAAAGTGCAAATTTTGGTACAAACAGGAAGTTTTCAAACACTTACTTCAAAACAGGGTATGCAGCAGAATCAAAACAATTCCAGTAGGATAGTATCTACTTTGAAATTTCACAAAAATCAATTTAAATTCAAATGGCACAAAACCAACTTTGAAATAACCCTTGAGATATTCATTTTGATGTAACAAAATCCCATAATGAAATTGAAACAAAAATCACATCGAAATAATCTAGAACTTCACAAAAACATACTTCGAAAGATATATATATACTTGAGGCATTCTAACCACACTTGGTTTATAACTAGTACTCAAAGAGACAATAAAAAGATGAGCTTCATGCCTTCAAAGAATCATTTACTTGAGATGATAGTGGCTAATTTGAGCAATTGAATGATAAGGAACAAGCCATTTGAGAGAAAGTACACATCTATAACAAGAAATTCAATCATAATCAATTGAACAAGTTTTGTTCATACCAATTTTCAGAGAGTTATAATGGTTGCGTTTGGATGATCTTTGGATATGTTATAAAGAGGAGAATTTGGAGTAACTATCATGAAGAAACCATAGTGTTTTGAGCTTTTGAAATGAGTGTTTTGGACTGAAAACCAGGGAAGGAACTAAGGTTGAAGACTATAAACAAGTTCCACTCTAAACGTTCCCAAGGTGGCTATAGAAGTCCGATCAATCTGAAATTTTGATATGTTATAATAGACAGCATTTCAAACAACTTTGATGAAGGAACCAAAGTCATTTGAGTACAGGAAATCACAGAAACATATTGAAACCGAGCATACTGCTGTGAAATCAGGAAATGGTAAACTTATTGTGTTCCTACCAACGTTTCAGAGCCTATACTAGTCGGATTGAGCTGAAATTTGAGTATGTTATAGGAATCACGTAAATGAACAACTTTTATAAAGAACGTTTTCTCATTTGAGCTTCCTAAATTTGAGTTCTCGGCTGCTCCAAAGAAGTAACGAAATTTTGAATTTTTAAGAGGAACAAAAGAAGAATAAGGATGAAACTAAGATGAATGAGGAAGAAAAGGATGATACAATGAATGATGAGGATAAGAGTAAATTCATGATTGAAGAGCCTTAATTAGACTAGGTGAGTCATCCATTTAGAAGAGGGTGATAATACAATGAATGGGAAGAAGAGAATGAGAAGAATCTTAGGCTAGACTAGGTGACTCACTCACTATAGGTTTACAACTCATCCCAAAATCAGATTTTGAAGAGAATGTAAGTGGGAAGTGGGAAAGAATGAAGGAGGGAAGAAAGCTTTGTCTTACACGTTGCTTTCTCTTCTTTTCTTTGCCTACAAGGGTATTTTGGTAATGTTTGTCCAACTTGAAATTAAACACACTAAATTTAATAATCTCAATCCAAAATCTCTTGATAAAATACTCATAATCATTCTCCACCATTATATTATTTTTCACTAAAATATGAAAATTCACTTTGAATTTTTTTCGGGGTATTACATCTTAAAAAAGATTTGTTGCTTGAACCAAACATAGGGAAAAAAAAAAAGAAAAAAAAAAGAAAAAAAAAGGAATCTTGGACACCTTCAAACTGCTCACAAGAAATATCAACAATCACTCTACACAAAACAAAACAAGGAAAATTAGAATAATAAAGACATATAAATCGAAACATTAAGGGCATGTTTACTTACGAGGGATGAAGAAAGTAAGGAATCGAAGAATTTAGAAATCGGGGAAGTAATGAATCGGTATGGGAAGAGTCATTCTCATTAAGCTGTTTACTAACCATATGGAATCAGCACATGAATGTGGGGTTGATTCTTACTGTTACTGTTTACTAATTCTCATGAATCAGAATTGAAATTAATTTGATTACTAAAATGCCCTGCACATATAAATATATATTTTTCACCTACGTAACTAGTAAAAAATCAAATAATAATAACATGCATAATTTTCATACAATTAAATACATGATCTCCATACGATTAAATACATAATCTCCATAGTACCAAAAAATATATATATAATCTCCACAAAAGTCATTCACCCATTACTCATCAATCACAATCAATGTCAGCCATGCTTCATAAAATTAAATACATAATCTTTTTTTCTCTTAATTAGTCATAATAAAGAAGACCCTCAGCAAATCATGCTCTTTGGCTAAAACCTTCGTGATACGAAATACTTGCAAAGGAGATAGGAATTCTATTTTCCTCAGTTCACCATCAAGTTTAGCTTGCATATCAGCAAGATCCTTATCTTTTGAAAGAACATTAACCAAGCCTGCAAGCTAAGGTGACATTCCTGCTATAACTTCATCCATAAGTCCAAATTTGTTAGACATATCATCCAAAGCATTTACCTTCCTAAGAGGATGATTTGGACCACTTGCTACATCTTGTGCATGTCTCTTTTGTTAGGCACGTTGTTGGCCACTTGAGGGTTGGGGATTTGGTTGTGTAAAGGTTGTCTCATCATCTTCCAAATCCTCAACATCCTCAAATTGAGATCCCCCGTATTCTAAACCCCCATAGTGTGACCCACCATTAGGATTTGAGAACATATCCTCAATAAAGTCATCACTCACACTTTTATTTTGATGAGCACTTACATCATCTCGCCTAACATCTTCTTCATCATCATCAACATTTCCAGCATTTGTTCCAATAGCATGATCTTTTCCGTATATCTCTCCAAGTGCATAGTAATGTGGAAACGACTTGCCATACAAACCACTTGCATCCTTTTTGTTCTACAATTACAATATATACATATGCATAAGTATTCTTAAATAAATATTAAAGACATATCATAATATATGTAATTTTTTTTAATTCGATATGTATAGAATATGATATGCCTTACCTTCGCCCACGCATCAAATACACCTTTCTCACATACCAACATCATGTCCTCTTCATTCCACCCAAAACCACTTTGAGATAATGTATCAGCTAAAGCACCATATTTTCCCTTCAAAGTCTTCACCCTTGATTCAATATGGGGTGATGCCTTTAACCACGAATTTGGAAGTTTGGCTTCTAGAATAATTTCTAATTTATTTAAGTATCCATTTTTAAAGCCTGAGTCACCTCGCCAATTGGTATTCTGATGGAGTTCCATCAAGCATTCCATCAATGTGTTATCCTCCTTAGCTAACCATCGTTGTTCTTCTTTAGTGACCAAAATTTGACAAAGCTTATGAAATGATTTTCTATCCATCCTTAGTTGGTCAATACATGTAGTATCACTCTCATAAACTAGTCTATGTAGGTATTCTCACTACTACAAATATTCAAAAAGACAACGCTGAATACACAACGGTTGGCTCCAAAACCGTTGTAGTTGGTTCTTTCACAACGGTTATTACTTAACTGTTGTTAAAAGGGGTTTTTAAGCGTTGTTGTTTAGGGTATGTGATTTTTTTTATTTTATTTCATAACTTTCCACAACGGTTTTCGTTTCCACCGTTGTAATTGACGCTTTAAAAAAAACACTGAGTGAACAGTGACTCAATATTTTTTATTAAGCCCCGATAGTTCTCATTCTCTCTTCTCTCTTCTATCTCTTGTCTCTCGCATCTACCTCTCTCCACCTTCCGACCTCGTTGCCTTGGCTTCGCCACGGCCATAGATAGAGAGACTCTGTCTCTCGTGTCTCCCTCTCTCCACGCTCTCTCTCTCTCTCCTTCCTCTCCTGTCTCTCTCTCCTCCCTTCTTCTAGTTCAGAGGGATTTGGGTTTTAATTTTAGGGTTACTGATTTGGGTTTTAATCTAACCATTTGGGTGTTGGCTTGCAGAGTGAGAGAGAGACAAAGACAGCGGCTAAAAATCGTTGTCTATTAACGGTTTCAGAAGACTTTCAACAACAACTAAACCGTTGTCTATTAACTTTATTGTAGTAGTGTTTAGTTGTTTGTAAACTCTTATCACCGAAGGAAGACTTGGTCGACGACGTTTTCGATAAGCTAAGTGTGCATGGACATAACCCACATTGCATACAACAAATATTAGTCAAAGGTAGACAATCAAAGCATTTATAGTAACACGTAGTTTCATCTTTGTGGACAAACTTAATCGAGCCATTTGTTTATATGATATTAAAAAATATATATTGTTCTAGATATCAATACCTCGGTATCTGAGAAAGTTGAATTTCATGAACCTTACCTGATTCAGGATATGATATTGCTTTGCTAAACGCTGCTTTCGTGCTCGGCAATATATACTCTCAATCACTTTTATTGACACCAGCAAAGAACTATAAAACTATAAAATTAAATATACAGTAATACAATAATACAATAATACTAAATGTAAAGTTTCATTTCATTTGGGGCAAAGTCTACGTATTACAATCTTCTGTATTACAATAATACAATAATACAGAAGATTGTTGTCTTTCTTTTGCCTTAGACATGCACAAATATATATGTGATATGAAAAATAGTTTCACATATGTAAAGAAATTCATTCAGATACCACCAACATGGTCAACTATGACAAGATCATCAATTTCTTTATCCATGGTCATGTTTTTTTATGCAATGAATCATAGTAATATTTTGACGTTTTTAACTTCTTGAGATTTATCCATCTTTGTCATTTCAAACTCTTTAACTTTACTCTCCATGCGGACCTTAAAAACTTTATCTTATTGTTCAAGTTATGTAAGTTAACAACAACCAGAAATCTATGATGAATATGATTTTCAATATATCTCAAACAGACAGAGACAAAAACAAGACAACCTCTCTATATAATAACGTATCTTTACTTTGCTTTATATGATCATGCTCTTGTTTTTGTTTTGGTTTTTCAATCCATTAATATCGAAGACAGAAGAAGAAGAAGAAGAAGGTAGATAGATATAAGGATTTACATAGAACAAGGCATTGATGCTGCTTCTAGGAGGCTTAGCATCTACAATGCTAACTTGAAAAAGAAGTTGGAATGTCTAAGAACTTCTTGGTGTGAGTTTTTCTTTTTCTAGGCTTTGGGGTGTTTTGGAATTATGGTAAAGTGGTAAGGGTATTTTTGGAAGGTATTAAGGGAAAAAAAAGAATGGGAATCGGATCGACTACGCCCCCTAATTGATCTAATTCCAGATTTTGATGGGATGTGATTACGGATTTTGATGAGGGGCCCACATATTTTTTCATTCCTCATTGCAAGTAAACGCAAGGGAAGTTAGGAATGGAAATAATTCCTTTCCTCCCACACCTATTACTAATACGTAAACATGCCCTAAAATAAATAAGTAAAGAAAGGCACAGAGACACGTTGGCTAAGTCAAACGCAAGGTGACAGAACCGGACCTGAATTCCCCCTTGAAATCTATGACGAGGCTTGTACCTATCTGACATCTTCCAAATGTTGGGCCCACTTTACTAAACCGCCCTTGATCCTGTTTTAACATAAATAAAGGATTGGACTTCTACCAGAAATTCGGCAAAGTCTCCCTTGCAAATGGAGCATTCCTCAAATAAATCCATCTATAAACATGTCATAGAAAATATCTCCCAACATCCATAAGATAAGAAGCATACACACATTCAACAACAGTTTTACAAGCCTATCCAACCCTAATTTGGGAAATATCAGAGTAACTTTCGAATAAATTTAATTTACAACAACAAAGGAAGTTCAACAGAAAACTAACAAAAGTCCTACAACGGAGCAGCAAAGTGCGCCGAGAAGAAGGTTCAACGTGGATTTGCGGATCTCGTCAACCTACAGCCTAGAGGCGCAAAACAAGGAAAATGTGCTTGGACAAAAAGAAAGTTTTTAACATAGTTTATATTGAACATACTAACCCCCACCGTTTTTAGAAAAAGGATGATAACCCATGCAAGAAAACCCTTTATATATAAACGATAATTGAAGACATTTTAACTCTTTAAATTTATATAATACCATAATATAGTGAAAAATACCATATTCAAAATAATTTGAACTGCAAACATGCCCTTCCCGAGGCACATGTAGGCTAAAAAATGATATAAACCGAATAAGCTTAAGAAATATCCAAATATCCAAATCCATACAAATCACCTATACCTCTGCAGAGTACCCACAATGCACATGCTCAAGTAATCTCAACTCTGAAATGCACCCACACACACACACACACACACACACACACACACAGACAGAATTTTAGCACATTTCCATCTATATATCGTAAATTTATCGATGATTTTGCCGATATTTTCGTCCAAGTGGCAGCTGCAAATGGTCAATATATCGCGATAATATCGATAATATCGCGATATGAACTTTCAAAAATTAAAGAAAACTCACTTCACGCATGCAGGGGTTCGAACCCCTTCCCCATTCTAAGATCTGTAGCCACTTAACCACCACGTTAGTCATCACTTTGTGATAATAAGCTATGGAATCTGTATTTATAATACTTGCGAGCTGTTTCTCAAAATAGAATTTAACATAATTCCTTATTGTTTTATATTGTTGATCAGTTACTTAATTACTTAATATAATTTATTTCTTTTCTATTTAATCTATTTAATGTTATTGATTATTTTATTATTCATTATAAGTACTTGCATTACTAAATTCCCCTTCAAATTGTTGCTTAATTACTTAAATCTCTATAATCATTTTCTTTATTTACTATTTAATTCTTCCTTGGATAAATTTATTTATGTTCTTAGTTAATTTTCAATCTTCACTATTATTTTTTAAGCATGGTAAAGTGCCTAATTTTCATGAAAAATCAAGTTGGTTTACATCTTTAATTATTTTTCAATTTTTGATAAATAATAAATATAAGAACGTGTACCATGTCCAGTGAATAATGTGAAATAAGGTTACTCATGTATCTTACCATGCAATTTATAAAGTGTAAAATATTGTACTAAAAAATGAGAAATAAATTACTAGGGGGTGTTTAATTCTCTTTCATTAATTACTCCAGATTTTCTAAGTTATAGCGTTTGTCAGCTCGCAATATAATCAACTTAAATCACTCAAACCCACTATGCAATGCATTTCCTTCCAATTTTTTGTGTCAAAATAATAGATGATTGACTAAATAAACTTCTTCTAAAGTTTCATTAAAAATTTCCATGTATTTATCACAATTTTCGTGGTTTTTATTCAATTTTTATCGATATCGATATCGATATTTTCCCAATATTTCCATCGATATTTCCATGTTTTTGAACCACTGATATCGATATTTAAGTCATTGATCGTAACTGTTATGTCAACTCATTATAACAACTAGCCTCTCCGCACGCGCTTCCGCGCTTGCGATAGGCCTTTTTTTTAAAATTTAAATTTATTTTAGAATTAAAAAAGAGAATGGGTAGTTATGTTCCATAAATATAGGATTCATTATCTGAATTTTCTTTTAATTTTAATTTTTTAAATATGAAAAGTGTGAATTTACTATATTATCCTCATTTAATTAATAATTTCAATTCTTAATGTTTGCATTAACCAAGGGCATTTTCTGGTATTTTGAATGTTTCACCATTCTCTGCCTTTTGCTTTATATATCTATATATATAAAGCAAAAGGGAGAGAATGGTGAAACATTCAAAATACCAGAAAATGCCCTTGGTTAATGCAAATATTAAGAATTGAAATTATTAATTAAATGAGGATAATATAGTAAATTCACACTTTTTCATATTTAAAAAAATTAAAATTAAAAGAAAAATCAGATAATGGATCCTATTTTTATGGAATACAACTACCCATTATCTTTTTTAATTCTAAAATAAAATTAATTTTTTTTTCAAAAAGCCTCTAGCAGGCGCGGAAGCGCATGCAGAGAGGCTAGTATAGATGAAGTAGAAGTTGGGCAATGGAGCACTTGAAGATGGTTATTTATTTCTTTTTTAATTTTTTAATTTATTCATTTTTTATAATATTTTAATAATTACTTAATTTGTTGTCCGCATGGCGCGATATGACTGAATCATTAATCCATACCGTTATTTTAGCGAAACAGCATGCCACGTGGCACAAAATGGTAGGCTAAAGTTGTACCACAACATGAGTGGAAAAATTGGCGAACAAACTAAGTTGGTATGAAAGTGGTTGAAAACTCATGCAAGTGGGGATGGTTGGATCTTGATAAGGAATTCTCGTGTGTGAAAAGTTAAATGCCATCATTTGAATTGTAAGTGCTATATAATTAAGGCTCAACCTAGTAAATGTTATGATTTTGTAGTACAAACCGCATTAAAATCCCTCTTTTTTCTTATTATTATTCTCTAAATAAATCATCTTATATTATATACTACGTGGCACGCCATGCACAAACTTTTTATGCCCTCCACAATGGAACGTGACACATAAAATTAAACAATGAAAAAACAAAATGAAGAGATTCATAAGTAGATATATACAATGATCTATGCTTGCCCAGTATTTTTTAAGTAGAAGCAAGCTAGCTGAGAGCCTCACTCAAAAGTAACAGGAATTTCCCTACATAATTAAGAACAGTGAACACATAAATTAATTGATGCAGTTGACGGAGAGCTAGAGATGTCTATCAGAAAGTCAACATCATGATTGATGATTTAGCGGTCGCTAGTCTTTATTGGAAGTTTGAATTAAATTCAAGAACATTTGTTCCACATTGGTAGAAAGAAGAAAAAGTGAGGTCTTTATAAGTGTGGAAGTCTCACACTTAGTAAATGGAAGTTGGGCCAAGTGGAAGCCAATTGGGCTTCAAAATCGATTTGGGCTTTGAATATTATATAAATAATATTTAATTGTCAAAAAGACGGGCACTTGAGCACTTTCAAATTTAAATTATTTTTTAAGTTTCGAATTAATAATTTTTTATTAATTCGGATTAGTTTAATTAATTGTTTTCTAACAGTTGTGACTCTTCTAATAAGGTTTTAGAGGTTTATTTAAATCAAACAAAGTTCGCTAGATTCTAAATCCTAGTACTAGGCCTTAGATTATAGATAGTTGAATCCTAGAAGGCAGTCACTTGTAAAACTTCAAGCACCAAGAAGGGGTGAGATTACTATCTTTAGGACATTGCATAACTTCAAGCACCAAGAAGGGTTGAGATTACTATCTTTAGGACATTGCATCACAATCTGCAAGTCTCTATCTCGGATCCAAGTCAGTTTCATTTGTTATTTGTTAATTGTATTCTGAATTACAGTTTATTATAAATACAATTTCGTTGGTTTATATATATAATCATTTTAAATAGTCACTAATTGTATTTGGTTTGCTAACCTTCCCTTATACGTTTCATTATATTAAAGAGCTCATGTATATATAATAACAGGAATATGTATCGATCCTTGTTTGCTACTTTAACAAGAATATAGGGTTTAGGGGGCTCGCTTACTTTAGAATTCAAAAGTTGTTGAAGAGGATGTTGGAGATGCTCATGATCATCTTTGTACTTATGGAGCTTTCTTGGGTTGTTTCAACGGCAGGAGCATCAGCTTCTGCTTCTGGGATTGGTTCTGTTGCTGTGGCTGCAGGTGAACTCTCACCACCAAAACAATTAAAAAGAGCTCTTATTGCTGCTTCTAAGTTGCTCTCTTTAAACCCATCGAATACAACAGTGCTCATCATCGCCTCCTCTCCTGATATTGCTGCTGCTGGTGAAGACTTTTCCATTTTATGATATATATCCTTAATTTACTTTAGTTTCTTCTTCCCTCTCCTCCCCTCCCATTAAATAAATGGATTCCTCTCTCCCTTCAAAATAAATTTAATTGGACTTTCATTGACCAAAATAATAATAATTATAATTGGTTTCTTTCCTTGACCAAAAAAACAAATAATTGGTTTCTTTGTGTTGGTTGACCTGTACTTAATTACAAATTTAAAATAACAATGAAGTTAAAATATAACATGTGTTTAAGAAAATTAAAATTAGTTATTGAATTTAGAGTCGGTATCATATTTTAACTACTCTAGACTGTTCTACAACATTCGAAACTCCACATGAGTTTTTCTCATTATTAGTCGCCTTTCTCACTATCTAGAATGTTATACATAATTCCTAACATAAATTTGACAGTGTGATTATAAATTATTAATGCATAATAAGAATTTGAGTACGTATTCAACTGGAAAATTGTAGGGCATGTCAGTTTTTTTTTCTTCTTTTAACCCTAATTAAACCCTTTTGTGGGTTTAAATTTCTCAAACATTTCTAATAGGGGAGGGGGCTAATGTTGTCATTTTCGTTGAGGGTGGGCATATGGGTCATTTTCTATCTTAGTCAAAGCAAAATTATAACCAGCGTGGGAACTAAAATCAGGCTAAAATACAACGACTTGTTACTTGTATATAATGCATGTGTTACGAGGCAAAGTAACAGCTATGCAAAAACCCACTCTATTAAAGAAGGAATATGTCAGATGAATGGTATTAATCCATTGACTATTGGTCAGTGGTCATTTACCTAATCTCATATTATATAAATTAAGCTTCTCTATCATCACAGCTAATTAGACTTTGATCTTATTAAGTACTCAGATTGAAGTGATCAATGTCGCTATTTAAATTATTTTAACAAATTGACAATATTATATACATAATTCCAGCTAATTATATAATTAAGTACTCAAATTGAAGTGATCATCAAACATGGGATTAGCTTACTTAAGTTGGCTAGAGCGGATGCGCTCCCCATTCTGCACCCAAATTTAAATTCCTCTCCTCGTAGTTTAGAGTAGAATATCGCTTGTATCAACAATAAATAAATAAAGTTGTATAATATGCGAACAATAAAAAAAAACACGGAGTTATATTGAAATCACATATACAAAACGTTTTTTTATTTTATTTTTATCATCGTCAGCATAAGAGAATTCGAACTTCAGATTTCTTTCGGCATTAGAAATAGATATACTACAAAATAGACGGTACAAATTATAGAGGAAGTTTAATATTTAATAAGTCAATTAAGTTTCAAATTTCGGCTAAGTATATTTTCCATGTACCTTGATTGATAGAGTACAAAAAATTTATAATTTAAAAAAAAAATCAATTTCCAACGTCCAGTTTGTGAAGAACTGTTTGTCTAATATTATAAATTATTTATTGCTTCCTTACAAAAGCTGGCCCATTGTTTAAGCTAGCCCAGATTTTCTTAAAAGCCCAAAAACACAAATCAGCCAACTTGTTCTCCGGCTACAATGAAAAAGGCCCCGTCTTCTTCTCTTACTCGTCTATTTTTACCGGCAAAATTGCTGAGTGATCTCACAAACATAGTTAAATGCGTATCTAAACAACTTAAGAAATCAGATTATTCTTCTGTCTCCCTCCATAAATAGGAGTGTAGGCATCAAAATTACAGTAGTCAATGATTTAAAGTTTGACAATTTGACTAGTCAAAGCTTACTCAACGGAATTGTGGATCCACACGAAATACACGTGGCACATGACTCACCAAGACAAAGATGGGCATTGGAGATGACACATGTCAGCATATGGAAGCATCATCACTCAAATCAAATTAGGTAAAAAAGGAAGAAATCATCCTTAATTGGTTATTTTCCTAAATCATAGGTTAATTTCCTTAAACTATAAGGATTTTGACCTAGTAGGCTTGGCGGGCTGAGACGGGGCCGGGTTTTTTTTCCTAAGGCTTTTAAATCTTTTTGTTATAAATTTTTAGACAATATTGAAAAAATTAATTTCAATCATAACATATGTAAAACAAAGTAAAAGTTAATTAATTCATAGTACGTATTACATTATTTCAATTACATTGTTATAAATACATAATAAATAAAGTGGTTTATTGTTCTATTTCTATTAATTTCATTTCTACACCATTGTTACATTGATATTTCTTTTCTACATTATTGGGCCGATTTTATTATTCTATTTATTATTTATTTTATTTATGGGCGGGCCTAATTTATCTTGCTCTATATTTATAAATACAGTCCTAATTTAGGTTATTTTGCTATACCCAATTTGTGTAGAGGCTTAGCATCATGCGAGGTGTATGTAAATACAAATGAAAAAGTGTCATTTGTGGTAGATACCATTTTCCATGAGCATCAGATGGCTTGGAAAAAGGTTCTATAAGATCTTCCATGGAGAGAGATTTCACACACACACACACACACACAAAACTATGATGTCATGGGGATTCGAACTTGAGACATTTGGTCTGCAAGTTAAGGCATTTTTTCACTGGGCTAGACCCTGTTAGCAGTGGCGGACCTATTAAGGAGCAAGAAGGTGCAGCTGCACCTCCCCTCGCCGGAAAAATCACTGTTGGTGCTTTAAATTGCACCTCTGCTCAGTTGGTGGTTGTGAACTCCAGCAGGCCCATAGCCTGTGCAGATTATGCTACTACACAGGGCTCCCAAAAATCAAGGGCTTCCAAAGAAAGAAGACAGGGCAAGGAAAACCTTGAAATTTTGGAGTTGCAGAGCCACAATTGCGCGAGGAAGAAGACGACTGGGTGCTGATGTTACTTTTAGGTTTCTCTTCATATTAAACGGCCCCGTTTATGACTTAGTTTGATTTTAAATTGAAACGGGGCGTTTTGGTACTTTTTAGTATAGTTTAATCCTATTCAATTGCAACCAAATAAAAAACAATTAAAAAAAATGAGACGGTGGTGCTCTGCATCCCTACCTCTCATGTCACCTCATGTTATTTAGTTCTGATTGGGCTTTGACTCTAAAGCCTTATTATTGTTATTATTTTAACGTCTTATTATTATTATTATTATTTTCAGTTTTTCAAAAGGCACATAATTGACTGGGCTCTAACTCTAAGTAAGGAAAAAATTCAGTTCTATTTGTGAATTGTGAATTTTTGTTTTTTTATTTATAAAAATAGGTCCTTAATATTTCTCATTGTATAAGCCCTCCAAAATGAATGGACGGGCAAAATAACTCAGCCAAAGTATGTTTGTTGTGTTGCGTGGTGCACATCTGGCCAAAATGACGTCGTTTTGAGCCAGACCAAATTTATAAAAAAAAGAGAGGAGGAAACCGGATTGCAATTCATGGACTTTAAACACAAGCTTATGCCTGCATTTTGTGGGCTATAAAAAGTCTTTAAACATGTTTTTCTTTCTTATTCAAACAAGGATTACAAAAGGTTTTTAAAAAGAAGGAAATCAATTGGTTCTATTGCTACTTTTTTTTTTCCTTTTTTTTTTGTGTGTTTCTTTTTCCCCCCTTTTTTTTGTAATCTGCTTCTTATTTTATTTTTTCTGATTTGGCTCTTATGATAAGTATTCAATAGCAAACTCGAGGAAGAAGAGTCTCTGCAACGCACGACTCATGATATGATCAATTATGATTTGTTTATATTCAATTTATTTTTATAAAGCTTTTATCCTTTCAAAATTGCACCTCCGCTAAATAATTCATGGGTCCGCCAGTGCCTGTTAGTTTTTGTTTTTAATGTTCTCTAACTACTTTAATAAAATATTTTATTTATTTTACGTCTAGACATGGATTGAAAGAGAAAGAGGAAGATTGTGACAACTCTAGTTGCAATAGAATTAGAGAAAGAGGAGCAAGAAATCTATTATGATCCCCTCAATGAGAATAGTGTAGATCATGGCAATATTGATATCGTTGCTGAATCCGATCAATGGTCTGCATGGAGGAATAATTTGGCTATTGAGATGTTTAATGACTGGAATTTGGATGTCAAATAGAGCAACATGTTAAGAATATTTATTATTCTATTTATTATGTTTATGTTTATCTAGTTAAGTTGAGGAGTCCTATCCTTTAGGGACTCGGTTGTTTAGTTGCAAGTTAATATGAGAGTCCAAGATGTCATGGAGTCATGATTAGTGGCTGAACGTCATGGTTTAGTCGTGCAGTAGTTGTTCCAATTATTTAGCTTAGTTGCTTTGTTAGTTTGCTCTTTAGTTGTATTCAGTATTCAAGTTTAATGTGAAGAGAAGTTTGAATTCCACAAATACATTCTTGGTTCTTCACCTGTTTCCTTATTTTTCAACATCTGGTATCAGAACCTCATTGGGCCTGACGTATAAATTTCCAAAGAGTAGCATCAGCATTTCTTGCCCCAACAAGTGTCAAGGATGTCTGACTGAGAATTTCGTGCAGCCAGCAATCCCTCCTTTTGATGGTCATTATGATCATTTTAGCATGCTCATGGAGAATTTTCTGAGATCCAAGGAATATTGGGATCTTGTGGGAACATGCATTGTCGAACCAAAAGGTGAGCTGACACAAGCACAGTAGAAAAAGATAGATGACCTAAAGTTGAAGGACTTGAAGGTGAAAAATTACTTGTTTCAAGCCATTGATCGAGCAATTTTGGAGACCATTCTCAGATACTTCAAAGCAAATTTGGGACTCAATGAAGAAGAAGTTCCAAGGCTCAGCTAGAGTGAAGCATGCACAGCTTCAAGCTTTGAGGAGGGATTTTGAGACTCTTCAAATGAAAAATGGAGAGTCTGTGACAGATTATTTTACAAGAACCATGGGGATTGCAAATAAGATGGGAATCCATGGTGAAGCGATAGAAGATGTAGTCATTGTTGAGAAGATCCTACGTTCTCTGGCACCAAAATTTGATTATATTGTTTGCTCAATCAAAGAATCACATGACTACAGAGCTCTTTGCTGGTCCATGAACATAAATTCAACATAAGCACGACAGAAGAGTAGGCGTTGACGGCGTCAACCCAAGCTACAAGGATGACTAGTCATACTAAAACCACAGGTTCAAGAGGAAGAGGTTGTGGCAAAGGTAGATGATGAGGACATCGAGGCAATTGAGATGGAAACAGACAAAATGGAGCATCTGCTAAGAAGTATGATGATCAACAATCCTTAATCTCTCAAAGTAGAGGGGGAGGACACAGACAACAGAATGACAAGGCTAACGTTTAGTGTTTCAAGTGCCACAATTTTGGTGACTACCGATCAAAATATTATACAAGGCTGCCAAGAGACAAAGAGAAGGGGGAGCAATCCAATTTTGCTGAGAAAAAGGAAGAAGCAACACTATTGATGGCATATCATGTCAAATAGGAGAAGCGAACATCAAACCTTTGGTATCTGGACATGGGCTACAACAACCACATGTGTGGTAGTAAGTCATCTTTTTCCTAGATAAATGAAGTATTTCGTACAACTGTAATTTTTTGTGATAATTCCACAGTGAATGTCATGGGAAAAGGTGATATTCAAATCAGCACTAAGGGTGGTAACATAGAGACTATCTCTAATGTTTTTTGTGTTCCTAATTTGAAAACTAATTTGTTGAGTGTTGGCCAATTACAAGAGAAAGGATATGTTAATACTATCAAGGATGGTGTCTGTCCAATTTATGATCCCGCAAAATGTAAGATTGCACAGGTTGAGATAAAACTAACAGGTTGTTTCAGTTACAAATCAAGAATATCCATGCTGGGTTTGTGGCCAAGGTGACGGATCGGACATGGCTTTGGCACTTTTGCTATGGCCATTTAAATTCCAATGGGCTCAAGACACTTTATCATAATTATATGGTGACTGGTCTACCTATGGTCACTCCTCCCTCCAAAGTATGTGAAGAGTGTGTTGTTGGCAAATAACACTGTGATCAATTTCCCAAAGGCAAGGCATGGAGAGTTCAGAAGCCGCTGGAGCTGATGCATTCTGATTTATGTGGTCCCATTAACCCACCATAATGGAAAAAATAAATATTTTAATTCTTTTATTGATGATTTTAGTCAGAAAACATGGGTATATTTTTTGCAGGTGAAATCTGAGGCTTTTAAAGCATTTAAAAGTTTCAAGGCTCATGTTAAAATTGAAGTTGGGAGAGTTATTAAGACACTCCGTACAGATCGTGGAGGAGAGTTCTGTTCGAAAGAGTTTGAAGTTTTTTGTGACGAGTAAGGCATCCGAAGGCAACTGATAGTAGCCTATACACCCCAACAAAATAGGGTGTTAGAGAGAAAAAAAAACAAAACCATTCTCAATATGGTGAGAAGCATGTTGGCGAAAGGGAGAGTTCCAAAATTTTCTGGCATGAAGTAGTGAACTGGAGTGTTCATGTATTAAACAGAAGTCCCACTTTTTCTGTTCAAAACATGACACCGAAAGAAGCTTGGAATGGATGAAGACTGTTTGTAGATCACTTCAAATTTTTTGGTTGCATTGTATATGCACATGTGCCTGATGAGAAGAAGAAGAAATTGGATGATAAAGGCGAAAAATGTGTTTTTCTTTGTGTAAGTGACCATTCCAAATCCTATAGGTTATTCAATCCAATCACCAAGAAGATTGTCATCAACCGAGATGTAATTTTTCATAAGGAAAACATGTGGAACTGGATTGAAAGTTCCTTACAATAGCAGCTCATTCTTGTAATTTTTTATGAAGAGGAAGAAAAGGAGGTTGACCCATTATACGTACATCATGATCAGTCAAACATGCAACTGCAACAACTAGCCCAGTAGCAACAACTGCCAATTAATTCCAACGAAAATCATCAAGGCGAGGCATCTAGCCTACAGTCCCAACGCTTAAGGAAGAGGCCAACATGGATAATAGACTATGAGGTCAATGGTGTTGTTCAATCTGATGATGATGATGACACAATTGCACATTTTGCCTTGTTTTCATATATCCAATAAGTTTTCAAGAAGCTGTGAAGGAAACAAAATGGCAAAAAACCATGGACGCAGAAATCAGGGGCATTTAGAAAAATGACACATGGGTTTTGATAGACCTTCCAAATGGGCAGAAAAAGATTGGAGCGAAATGGGTTTTTAAAACCAAGCTAAATGAGAAGGGTGAGATAGATAAGCACAAGGCTCGTTTGGTGGCAAAGGGCTACAAACATGAGTTTGGTGTTGACTACAAGGAGGTGTTTGCACCAGTTGCAAGGATGGATACAATTCGACCTATTCTTTCCATGGTTGCTCAAAACTTGTGGCCAATTTTTCAATTGGATGTAAAGTCAACGTTTTTGCATGGGGAGTTGGAAGAAGAGGAGTATGTTGAGCAACCTCCTGGATACATGCAACATGGGAATGATACAAAGGTATATAGATTGAACAAAGCACTCTATGGGCTGAAACAAGCACCTCGAGCTTGGTACAACTGCATAGATGCTTACTTTGCTAACCAAGACTTTCACAAGAGTCCATATCTCTATATGAAAATTGGAAAAAAAAAAATGGAAAGATTCTTATTGAATGTTTATATGTTGATGATTTGATTTACACAGAGAGTGATAAGGCTACGTTTGATGAGTTTAAAAATTCCATGATGACTGAGTTTGACATGTCAAACCTTGGGTTAATGCATTAGTTTTTGGGCATTGAAGTGAATCAATCCCCTGCTGAAATTTTTATCTCACAAAAGAAGTATGTTCAAGAAGTTTTGGACAAGTTTCATATGAAGGTGAAATCATCATATGAATTATGTCCTAAGGATGATGTTATTGATTTGATTTATTGTAAAAGTGAGGACCAAATTGCTGATATTTTTACCAAGCCTCTCAAGCTGCATGTGTTCGTGAAATTGAGAAATATGTTGGGAGTTAGTTCTTTGAAGGATGTTGCTCGTTGCCCCTGAAGGTCGAAGAATTGAAGTTTTACCTTTAAACTAATTGTCTGTAGAGCACTCAGTTTAAGGGAGGTTGTTAAGAATATTTATTATTCTATTTATTATGTTTATGTTTATCTGGTTAAGTTGTGGAAGTCCTATTCTTTAGGGACTTGGTTGTTTAGTTTCTAGTTAATAGAAGAGTCCAAGATGTCATGGAGTCATGGTTAGTGACTGAATGTCATGGTTTAGTTGTGCGGTAGTTGTTTCTATTATTTAGCTTAGTTGCTTTGTTAGTTTGCTATTTAAGTTGTATTCGGTATTCAAGTTTAATGTGAAGAGAAGTTTGAATTCCACAAATACGTTTTTGGTTCTTTACCTATATCCTTATTTTTCAACATCTTACCAAATTCCACAAATATGTTATTGGTTCTTCACCTATTTCCTTATTTTTCAACATCAACATAAGTATTTGGTAATCATTTGAAGGTATTTAAAAGAATTATGTGTTTATTATTAATTTTGTGAAGTTTTGGACTATTTTTATGGATGTATCTTATTTTTAATTTTGTGTGGATTTTTTTTTTTAAATTAGTTATTTATGATATTAAAAAAAATCTAATAAACATTAAAATTAATTTTAATATAAAACAATTTTGAGGTCCAATGCATTCCATCCCACACTTGTACCAAACAACTAACTAGACTTAAGTCCAGTGCAATTTGCCCAACTTAAATGTGCAAACAACTTATCAAAGTCCAGCACAACCTAAGCTAGCCCAGTCCAACACTCCAAATCTTATCCTAACCAGTCCAATTCGGCCACCAAATGGGGCCTAATATCAGAAATTAAATTAATTAAGAGGTAGTTGATCCCATACTCATTTATTCTCTCTATTAAAAGTCATACTCCAACCCAAACTATTTTTATCTTTTCTTCCTGTCCTTATCTCTTTACATTCCTATCAAAACTATTTTTAAGCCGATATATGATTGGATTGGATTAAGAGGTAGAATTAGATTGCATTGGATTACATTGGATTGGAAATTATAAGTATCCTTCATTAGCACTAGCGCCCTGGGTTTGTGTTGCAGCTCCTGAGTCTTGAGTCCAAGGTCGTCAAGGGGTTGGAGGAGTGGATTATGTATCCCACCTTTTTTGGTATGTTATGTCATCCTATAAAAATGCACATAATGAGATTATAGTGAGATTACCTTTTATCCTATCCACATCCATTTTTTTAGCACCAAACATAGTATTGAATTAAGCTAATCCAATCCTGCTACTTATCTTACCTACCAAACAAAGCCTATGTAAGTGGAGTATGAGCTAAAGTTTTATCCGGCTTAATTATTTCTAAAGCAATACTTTTCGGATAAACATGGTCAAAAGTGCGCAAAACCAATGAGAAAGAATATGTTTCGCATGCAATTCGTTTGACTGCCTTATTTTCCTCATACTATTTGTTTTATCGTTGAAAGCCAATTTATACTTTCATCTTTGGCATGTTAAAATCAAGATAGCCACTGCTTTTTGCACTGCAATGGCGTAGAGCATAATAAATCCAATGTGCATACACACAATACAAAAGTGTACAGAAAACTTGAATCCAGAAAAAAATAAAATTAAAAGGCAGCGTCGTAATCAAATAAAATTATGTTTGTAAACCACTTTACTACTTGGCTTCATTAGAGCAAGTCCAGCGTTGGTGCAAAACTGGGCAAAAGGCAGCCCAGTCAAGCAAAAAACGAGTCCAGCGTGCAGCCTCAAGCCCGGGCAAGACATGGGACCCACCAGCCTGGGCAAGCCCACGGGCAAATCTTGCCTGGGCTCAAGCCCGAAGGCGCTGACATCAGTGCTGATGTCACGCTGACGTCAGTGAGCAAAAAAATTCAAAAAAAATTCAAAAAAATCCAAAAAAATTATATTTTTTTTATAAAAAAAAAAACCAAAAAATTATGGATGTTTTCCCTATAAATACATAACAATTTTATTCACTTTCTAAATTGTTTATATTTTGTTGCATAATTTTTTTTTTTCTTGCCCTTGCCCTAGCCTTTTGGGGTGGAACCAAAAAAGGCAAGGCTGCCACTATTCACGTGAATAGTAGCAGCCCTTGCCTTGCCTTAGCCTTTATGGGTGGACTTGCTCTTATCAGTAGACTCCAAGATTGGGACCCTCAAAACGGAATGCTGGATGTTGTAGTTTGGAATTTTTTATATTTTTTAAATTAATTTTTATAAAAATTAGAATAAACAATTATTAAGTTATTTAATTGTTTAATTAAAATATAAAGTGGGAGGGGGAAGAAGTTGGACCGAATCTGAGGTGTCTAATGGTGTGGGCCCCCACGTACTCAAGCCCAGGATTTGACTGAAAACGGGGCTGCCCAGGATCTGAGACTTGAAAAAAGCAAGTGAGATGGAGAGCAAGGTAGGGAATTCACTTTGTCTCTGGTTGATCTTAGTGGCTCATCCACTATGGATGACAATGGTGCTTGCTAATATGGAAGGTATGTAGTTGTTTGCTTTCTTGAGCTAGCTCACTTTGTTTGATTTTTGTTTCTTCATTCTCTTTTCCTTTTCCTTTCGCTTTCTTTTTTGTCTTTTTTGAAAATTATATTTTTGTTTACTGGTTTCATGAATTTCTGGAAATGGGGTTCTGTTAACTTTTTTTGGTAAAGATTTATGGGTTAATGGAATTTGGTATCCTCATTTAAACTTACTTACCTTGTACTGAGTATTGAAATACATTTATGAATCTTGAATATTGAAGTTTTTTATGCTTTTGATTTGTTTACAAAGCTATTAAATTTAATGAAATGGAAGCTGAACTTTGGTTTGTTTTGGTTGCTATAACTCAACCGGTCCTTGATATTAAGTGCCAGTATTTGGTTCTCTGAATATGACTTTATGATGTGTGTTGGTTGGATAGACCTCTATTTATTTGTCAAAAGTTATGAGTCAATAAGACTTTGAGAGTAATAGTTTCTTTCTATTGGCCTTCTTATTTTAAAATCATCTCTACTATAGTCAAGCAAATGCTGAACCCACAGAACTTTATGATTGAAAACCTGACATCCACCATTTGTTTTTGCTTGTGAACAATTGTGGAAGCACGAGATTAATGGGCTTTATTTTATTTTCTTTGTAAATCAAGTTTGCCAAATTCCACAAACGCAAAAGCACAATGGTTTTTAAGCTCAATGGTCTATGACCTTTTAAGCATCATATGTGCTGATTTAAGTTCTCGTGCAATCTGGCCTTCCTGCATAATGGTTTTGTATCTGTTTCTGGAAATTCTAGAGAAGTGTGCTTTGTAAAACTCAAACATCGTTGTCTGATATGCTATGTCAAGTGTGTTAATCGTTTATATAGCAAGCAACTAATTGCTTTTCCTTTTTTTTTTTTCCAAACAGGTGATGCTTTGCATAGTCTAAGGACCAACTTGGAGGACCCTAACAAAGTCCTGCAAAGTTGGAATCCTACCCTTGTCAACCCTTGTACATGGTTTCATGTCACATGCAACAATGAAAATAGCGTCATAAGAGTGTATGTTGTCTCTCTGACATCTACAAAGAATATGCTCTTGTATTACTCCTCTCGGGAAGAATTCAATTGACAATGCTTTGTTTTGTGTTTAATTCCAGTGATCTCGGAAATGCACTCTTGTCTGGTCAACTTGTTCCACAGCTCGGCCTTCTTAAGAATTTACAATATTTGTAAGTTACTTTGTGCTTCGATTCTGTGCTGCTGGCTATCATTCTTTTCTAATTGTTGTTAGTCCTAATGTAGTTACTCTGCTTGCTTCTTTTTTTCATTTTTTTTTTCATGCATAGTCATATGATTGTTATGCATATGAAAGAAATATATTTAGCAGCTTAGTACCAAGGCATTGCCTAGGCTATGGCTCAAGTGAGTAATATCAGGTTGGTGTGGGATATTTAACTGAAACACTAATACTATGAACATTAACATTGTGGTTGTCAGGTATGTTAGAAAACAACATTTGAGGTAGAATAGTATAAGGAACATGATGGCAGATACATTAAATTCCTGGAAGAAACAATTAGTTCGTATAATGTAACCAAAGCACTTAGATAGGTTTAAAGAACTTGGTCTACACTGTGTATCTATTTTGCTGGTTTTTGTTGGAACTTAGAAATACTGGTATCTAGTTGAAGGAAAGGACATAAGGTTATGAAATACAAGAAGTATTAGTGGCAAGTAGCAGACCCTTTTGTCTATGAGGTAGGTGGTGGGTTGGGGCCTACTTTAGGGTTTAGGGTTTAGATTGCATGAATAGATAAAAATATATATGACCTTCTTTAATCAAGTTGGAATCAGTATAGATCAACCCTAAACGTAATCTACTTATTGATTGGAATTTTGTTGAGAGACTACTTTTTGTAGCAATCTTCTGTAAGAAGGTTCTCTGTTTATGGTGTTGTATGTCAAGCTTTGGAAGTTATATGTAGCCACAGGTCTGGGAGAACATCATTTGTGAACAATGAGATGTGGCTCATTGTAGAGATTTTTCCTTGAATGTTATTCAAGTTTATTTCAGTTCACAATTTTTAAGTGTATCATATGTATTTGTGGAAATGTTCTCAAAATGTCATCTGACTTTCGTTCAGTGTTCCTGAAATGTGTTAACTGGCTTTTTTGGTTGCTTCTGGTCCTGAACCCAAATAGTCTATCAGAAGCTGAATGAAAAAAAATTGTTAAATTGTTACAATGGAAAAGTTTTGCACATATTTATTTATGCCCAACAGTGGAATTCATTTTTGAACCATATGCTTCATCTGGCATGTTCATCTTTTGGCCATTTGCTGAGATATTAATTTGGAAACACATACTGTAATGACACCTTTTGGATGCCCAAATTCCAAATAATGTGTTTGGTGCATATCAAATTGTCAGGAATTCACTTATGAATATTATCTACACTGTTATCTTTACTTAGACATACAGGCTTTCAGTTCATAAACTAGATTTTCCAAAAAAGTGTGGTAACTTAAAAGTTTTGATGTTAAATATGTCCATGCTGATTTGCTTTCTGAAAATGAGATCTACCAGTGTCTTATGATTTTCCCCGAGTCATCTGATATTATTGCAAACTTTTCCAGAGCTATCTATTAAATTTTTTCCCCCTTAAATGACAGGGAACTCTACAGTAATAACATAAGTGGACCAATTCCTAGTGAACTGGGAAACCTAACCAGCTTGGTGAGCTTGGATCTTTATTTGAATAGTTTTGCTGGTCTAATCCCAGACACCTTGGGCAAGCTGTCAAAACTTCGATTCCTGTGGGTATACTTGTCTTTTACCTTGTTTCTTTAATGTCCACATTCTAGACACACATGCCCGTGATATTTGGCTAGTTTTCTAAAACCTGAGGGCCTAACAAAGAGAGCATATATTCATGAACTACTGAGACTACAAGGAAAGAAAACAAGATTGAAAGAAGTATTTATTTGCATAGAAAAACACAAATTTATTTTATAACCTTACCATATTTTTTGATTTTGGGAAATGGAAGAAAGGAAAAGAATATATGTCATAGTACTTTGACTATAAAGTATGTAACAAACATATAAGAAATTTGCTGCTTCATGTTTAAGATTGTAAAGGATTTGAAAAGCTACATATATTTGATATAAAAGTAAAATATTGTCTGCCCTCCTTGAACTTCCAAAACCACAGCAATGTTGATGGCACAAAGGGGACTTAAGTTCAGTATTTTTGTGTTGTCAACATGACTCACATATATAAAATCAAGTGGCTTTATAATATCATTGTAATTATATTACGCACGTGTCAAACATTTCATTCCAAAGAAAAAATATGTATAAAACATTTTGCTCGTGCTTTTCTAACAGACTAGCATAAATAGTCTATAATATTGTTGTTTTCTAATGATTCAAATGAGTAAATATTATTTGATTGATTGTCGATGTTAACATCTATTTTCTTGAAAACTTTTCTGTAAGGATAGCCGACTTAACAACAACAGCTTGGTGGGTCCGATCCCTATGTCATTGACTAATATCTCCTCACTTCAAGTACTGTGAGTGCAAATTTTGATTTCAATATCTCTCTCTCTCTCTCTCTCTCTCTCTCTCTCTCTAATGTGTAGTATTTGTTCATTGCAAGAATTACATGCTCTGACATTGTATTTCTAAATTTAGGGATTTGTCAAATAATCACCTCTCTGGAAAAGTTCCGGACAATGGCTCCTTCTCTTTATTCACTCCCTTAAGGTTTCTTGTTAATGTCGAAATTCTCTTGCATTTTCCGATTCTGATGTTGATGATATGCTGAAGTGTTTTCTGTCATTTGCAGTTTTGCTAACAACTTGAATCTATGTGGCCCAGTAACTGGTCGCCCCTGCCCACGATCTCCTCCATTTTCACCTCCCCCACCTTTTGTCCCACCACCCCCAATTTCAACACCAGGTGTTTAATCCTATTCAATTGCAACCAAATAAAAAACAATTAAAAAAAATGAGACGGTGGTGCTCTGCATCCCTACCTCTCATGTCACCTCATGTTATTTAGTTCTGATTGGGCTTTGACTCTAAAGCCTTATTATTGTTATTATTTTAACGTCTTATTATTATTATTTTTTTCAGTTTTTCAAAAGGCACATAATTGACTGGGCTCTAACTCTAAGTAAGGAAAAAATTCAATTCTATTTGTGATTTGTGAATTTTTGTTTTTTTATTTATAAAAATAGGTCCTTAATATTTCTCATTGTATAAGCCCTCCAAAATGAATGGACGGGCAAAATAACTCAGCCAAAGTATGTTTGTTGTGTTGTGTGGTGCACATCTGGCCAAAATGACGTCGTTTTGAGCCAGACCAAATTATAAAAAAAAAGAGAGGAGGAAACCGGATTGCAATTCATGGACTTTAAACACACGCTTAGGCCTGCATTTTGTGGGCTATAAAAAGTCTTTAAACATGTTTTTCTTTCTTATTCAAACAAAGATTACAAAAGGTTTTTAAAAAGAAGGAAATCAATTGGTTCTATTGCTACTTTTTTTTTTCCTTTTTTTTTTGTGTGTTTCTTTTTCCCCCCTTTTTTTGTAATCTGCTTCTTATTTTATTTTTTTCTGATTTGGCTCTTATGATAAGTATTCAATAGCAAACTCGAGGAAGAAGAGTCTCTGCAACGCACGACTCATGATATGATCAATTATGATTTGTTTATATTCAATTTATTTTTATAAAGCTTTTATCCTTTCAAAATTGCACCTTCGCTAAATAATTCCTGGGTCCGCCAGTGCCTGTTAGTTTTTGTTTTTAATGTTCTCTAACTACTTTAATAAAATATTTTATTTATTTTACGTCTAGACATGGATTGAAAGAGAAAGAGGAAGATTGTGACAACTCTAGTTGCAATAGAATTAGAGAAAGAGGAGCAAGAAATCTATTATGATCCCCTCAATGAGAATAGTGTAGATCATGGCAATATTGATATCATTGCTGAATCCGATCAATGGTCTGCATGGAGGAATAATTTGGCTATTGAGATGTTTAATGATTGGAATCTGGATGTCAAATAGAGCAACATGTTAAGAATATTTATTATTCTATTTATTATGTTTATGTTTATCTAGTTAAGTTGAGGAGTCCTATTCTGTAGGGACTCGGTTGTTTAGTTGCAAGTTAATATGAGAGTCCAAGATGTCATGGAGTCATGATTAGTGGCTGAACGTCATGGTTTAGTCGTGCAGTAGTTGTTCCAATTATTTAGCTTAGTTGCTTTGTTAGTTTGCTCTTTAGTTGTATTCAGTATTCAAGTTTAATGTGAAGAGAAGTTTGAATTCCACAAATACATTCTTGGTTCTTCACCTGTTTCCTTATTTTTCAACATCTGGTATCAGAACCTCATTGGGCCTGACGTATAAATTTCCAAAGAGTAGCATCAGCATTTCTTGCCCCAACAAGTGTCAAGGATGTCTGACTGAGAATTTCGTGCAGCCAGCAATCCCTCCTTTTGATGGTCATTATGATCATTTTAGCATGCTCATGGAGAATTTTCTGAGATCCAAGGAATATTGGGATCTTGTGGGAACATGCATTGTCGAACCAAAAGGTGAGCTGACACAAGCACAGTAGAAAAAGATAGATGACCTAAAGTTGAAGGACTTGAAGGTGAAAAATTACTTGTTTCAAGCCATTGATCGAGCAATTTTGGAGACCATTCTCAGATACTTCAAAGCAAATTTGGGACTCAATGAAGAAGAAGTTCCAAGGCTCAGCTAGAGTGAAGCATGCACAGCTTCAAGCTTTGAGGAGGGATTTTGAGACTCTTCAAATGAAAAATGGAGAGTCTGTGACAGATTATTTTACAAGAACCATGGGGATTGCAAATAAGATGGGAATCCATGGTGAAGCGATAGAAGATGTAGTCATTGTTGAGAAGATCCTACGTTCTCTGGCACCAAAATTTGATTATATTGTTTGCTCAATCAAAGAATCACATGACTACAGAGCTCTTTGCTGGTCCATGAACATAAATTCAACATAAGCACGACAGAAGAGTAGGCGTTGACGGCGTCAACCCAAGCTACAAGGATGACTAGTCATACTAAAACCACAGGTTCAAGAGGAAGAGGTTGTGGCAAAGGCAGATGACGAGGACATCGAGGCAATTGAGATAGGACAGGGGGGTGGAAATAGCAGCACTCTATTTATTATTCTATTTATTATGTTTATGTTTATCTAGTTAAGTTGTGGAAGTCCTATTCTTTAGGGACTTGGTTGTTTAGTTTCTAGTTAATAGAAGAGTCCAAGATGTCATGGAGTCATGGTTAGTGACTGAATGTCATGGTTTAGTTGTGCGGTAGTTGTTTCTATTATTTAGCTTAGTTGCTTTGTTAGTTTGCTATTTAAGTTGTATTCGGTATTCAAGTTTAATGTGAAGAGAAGTTTGAATTCCACAAATACGTTTTTGGTTCTTTACCTATATCCTTATTTTTCAACATCTTACCAAATTCCACAAATATGTTATTGGTTCTTCACCTATTTCCTTATTTTTCAACATCAACATAAGTATTTGGTAATCATTTGAATGTATTTAAAAGAATTATGTGTTTATTATTAGTTTTGTGAAGTTTTGGACTATTTTTATGGATGTATCTTATTTTTAATTTTGTGTGGATTTTTTTTTAAAATTAGTTATTTATGATATTAAAAAAATTCTAATAAACATTAAAATTAATTTTAATATAAAACAATTTTGAGGTCCAATGCATTCCATCCCACACTTGTACCAAACAACTAACTAGACTTAAGTCCAGTGCAATTTGCCCAACTTAAATGTGCAAACAACTTATCAAAGTCCAGCACAACCTAAGCTAGCCCAGTCCAACACTCCAAATCTTATCCTAACCAGTCCAATTCGGCCACCAAATGGGGCCTAATATCAGAAATTAAATTAATTAAGAGGTAGTTGATCCCATACTCATTTATTCTCTCTATTAAAAGTCATACTCCAACCCAAACTATTTTTATCTTTTCTTCCTGTCCGTATCTCTTTACATTCCTATCAAAACTATTTTTAAGCCGATATATGATTGGATTGGATTAAGAGGTAGGATTAGATTGCATTGGATTGAAAATGATAAGTATCCTTCATTAGCACTAGCACCCTGGGTTTGTGTTGCAGCTCTTGAGTCTTGAGTCCAAGGTCGTCAAGGGGTTGGAGGAGTGGATTATGTATCCCACCTTTTTTGGTATGTTATGTCATCCTATAAAAATGCACATAATGAGATTACAGTGAGATTACCTTTTATCCTATCCACATCCATTTTTTTAAGCACCAAACATAGTATTGAATTAAGCTAATCCAATCCTGCTACTCATCTCACCTACCAAACAAAGCCTATGTAAGTGGAGTATGAGCTAAAGTTTTATCCGGCTTAATTATTTCTAAAGCAATACTTTTCGGATAAACATGGTCAAAAGTGCGCAAAACCAATGAGAAAGAATATGTTTCGCATGCAATTCGTTTGACTGCCTTATTTTCCTCATACTATTTGTTTTATCGTTGAAAGCCAATTTATACTTTCATCTTTGGCATGTTAAAATCAAGATAGCCACTGCTTTTTGCACTGCAATGGCGTATAGAGCATAATAAATCCAATGTGCATACACACAATACAAAAGTGTACAGAAAACTTGAATCCAGAAGAAAATAAAATTAAAAATAAAATTAAAAGGCAGCGTCGTAATCAAATAAAATTATGTTTGTAAACCACTTTACTACTTGGCTTCATTATCAGTAGACTCCAAGATTGGGACCCTCAAAACGGAATGCTGGATGTTGTAGTTTGGAATTTTTTATATTTTTTAAATTAATTTTTATAAAAATTAGAATAAACAATTATTAAGTTATTTAATTGTTTAATTAAAATATAAAGTGGGAGGGGGAAGAAGTTGGACCGAATCTGAGGTGTCTAATGGTGTGGGCCCCCACGTACTCAAGCCCAGGATTTGACTGAAAACGGGGCTGCCCAGGATCTGAGACTTGAAAAAAGCAAGTGAGATGGAGAGCAAGGTAGGGAATTCACTTTGTCTCTGGTTGATCTTAGTGGCTCATCCACTATGGATGACAATGGTACTTGCTAATATGGAAGGTATGTAGTTGTTTGCTTTCTTGAGCTAGCTCACTTTGTTCGATTTTTGTTTCTTCATTCTCTTTTCCTTTTCCTTTCGCTTTCTTTTTTGTCTTTTTTGAAAATTATATTTTTGTTTACTGGTTTCATGAATTTCTGGAAATGGGGTTCTGTTAACTTTTTTTTGTAAAGATTTATGGGTTAATGGAATTTGGTATCCTCATTTAAACTTACTTACCTTGTACTGAGTATTGAAATACATTTATGAATCTTGAATATTGAAGTTTTTTATGCTTTTGATTTGTTTACAAAGCTATTAAATTTAATGAAATGGAAGCTGAACTTTGGTTTGTTTTGGTTGCTATAACTCAACCGGTCCTTGATATTAAGTGCCAGTATTTGGTTCTCTGAATATGACTTTATGATGTGTGTTGGTTGGATAGACCTCTATTTATTTGTCAAAAGTTATGAGTCAATAAGACTTTGAGAGTAATAGTTTCTTTCTATTGGCCTTCTTATTTTAAAATCATCTCTACTATAGTCAAGCAAATGCTGAACCCACAGAACTTTATGATTGAAAACCTGACATCCACCATTTGTTTTTGCTTGTGAACAATTGTGGAAGCACGAGATTAATGGGCTTTATTTTATTTTCTTTGTAAATCAAGTTTGCCAAATTCCACAAACGCAAAAGCACAATGGTTTTTAAGCTCAATGGTCTATGACCTTTTAAGCATCATATGTGCTGATTTAAGTTCTCGTGCAATCTGGCCTTCCTGCATAATGGTTTTGTATCTGTTTCTGGAAATTCTAGAGAAGTGTGCTTTGTAAAACTCAAACATCGTTGTCTGATATGCTATGTCAAGTGTGTTAATCGTTTATATAGCAAGCAACTAATTGCTTTTCCTTTTTTTTTTTTTTTTTTTTTCCAAACAGGTGATGCTTTGCATAGTCTAAGGACCAACTTGGAGGACCCTAACAAAGTCCTGCAAAGTTGGAATCCTACCCTTGTCAACCCTTGTACATGGTTTCATGTCACATGCAACAATGAAAATAGCGTCATAAGAGTGTATGTTGTCTCTCTGACATCTACAAAGAATATGCTCTTGTATTACTCCTCTCGGGAAGAATTCAATTGACAATGCTTTGTTTTGTGTTTAATTCCAGTGATCTCGGAAATGCACTCTTGTCTGGTCAACTTGTTCCACAGCTCGGCCTTCTTAAGAATTTACAATATTTGTAAGTTACTTTGTGCTTCGATTCTGTGCTGCTGGCTATCATTCTTTTCTAATTGTTGTTAGTCCTAATGTAGTTACTCTGCTTGCTTCTTTTTTTCATTTTTTTTTTCATGCATAGTCATATGATTGTTATGCATATGAAAGAAATATATTTAGCAGCTTAGTAGCAAGGCATTGCCTAGGCTATGGCTCAAGTGAGTAATATCAGGTTGGTGTGGGATATTTAACTGAAACACTAATACTATGAACATTAACATTGTGGTTGTCAGGTATGTTAGAAAACAACATTTGAGGTAGAATAGTATAAGGAACATGATGGCAGATACATTAAATTCCTGGAAGAAACAATTAGTTCGTATAATGTAACCAAAGCACTTAGATAGGTTTAAAGAACTTGGTCTACACTGTGTATCTATTTTGCTGGTTTTTGTTGGAACTTAGAAATACTGGTATCTAGTTGAAGGAAAGGACATAAGGTTATGAAATACAAGAAGTATTAGTGGCAAGTAGCAGACCCTTTTGTCTATGAGGTAGGTGGTGGGTTGGGGCCTACTTTAGGGTTTAGGGTTTAGGGTTTAGATTGCATGAATAGATAAAAATATATATGACCTTCTTTAATCAAGTTGGAATCAGTATAGATCAACCCTAAACGTAATCTACTTATTGATTGGAATTTTGTTGAGAGACTACTTTTTGTAGCAATCTTCTGTAAGAAGGTTCTCTGTTTATGGTGTTGTATGTCAAGCTTTGGAAGTTATATGTAGCCACAGGTCTGGGAGAACATCATTTGTGAACAATGAGATGTGGCTCATTGTAGAGATTTGTCCTTGAATGTTATTCAAGTTTATTTCAGTTCACAATTTTTAAGTGTATCATATGTATTTGTGGAAATGTTCTCAAAATGTCATCTGACTTTCGTTCAGTGTTCCTGAAATGTGTTAACTGGCTTTTTTGGTTGCTTCTGGTCCTGAACCCAAATAGTCTATCAGAAGCTGAATGAAAAAAAATTGTTAAATTGTTACAATGGAAAAGTTTTGCACATATTTATTTATGCCCAACAGTGGAATTCATTTTTGAACCATATGTTTCATCTGGCATGTTCATCTTTTGGCCATTTGCTGAGATATTAATTTGGAAACACATACTGTAATGACACCTTTTGGATGCCCAAATCCCAAATAATGTGTTTGGTGCATATCAAATTGTCAGGAATTCACTTATGAATATTATCTACACTGTTATCTTTACTTAGACATACAGGCTTTCAGGTCATAAACTAGATTTTCCAAAAAAGTGTGGTAACTTAAAAGTTTTGATGTTAAATATGTCCATGCCGATTTGCTTTCTGAAAATGAGATCTACCAGTGTCTTATGATTTTCCCCGAGTCATCTGATATTATTGCAAACTTTTCCAGAGCTATCTATTAAATTTTTTTCCCCTTAAATGACAGGGAACTCTACAGTAATAACATAAGTGGACCAATTCCTAGTGAACTGGGAAACCTAACCAGCTTGGTGAGCTTGGATCTTTATTTGAATAGTTTTGCGGGTCTAATCCCAGACACCTTGGGCAAGCTGTCAAAACTTCGATTCCTGTGGGTATACTTGTCTTTTACCTTGTTTCTTTAATGTCCACATTCTAGACACACATGCCCGTGATATTTGGCTATTTTTCTAAAACCTGAGGGCCTAACAAAGAGAGCATATATTCATGAACTACTGAGACTACAAGGAAAGAAAACAAGATTGAAAGAAGTATTTATTTGCATAGAAAAACACAAATTTATTTTATAACCTTACCATATTTTTTGATTTTGGGAAATGGAAGAAAGGAAAAGAATATATGTCATGGTACTTTGACTATCAAGTATGTAACAAACATATAAGAAATTTGCTGCTTCATGTTTAAGATTGTAAAGGATTTGAAAAGCTACATATTATATTCATAAAGTAAAAGTTCCATTCACTTCATTGGTAGATAGTTGAAAAGAAACTCTGCAATTGTAGAAGCCTGTACATATATTTGATATAAAAGTAAAATCAATAAAATATAGGCTGCCCTCCTTGAACTTCCAAAACCACAGCAATGTTGATGGCACAAAGGGGACTTAAGTTCAGTATTTTTGTGTTGTCAACATGACTCACATATATAAAATCAAGTGGCTTTATAATATCATTGTAATTATATTACGCACGTGTCAAACATTTCATTCCAAAGAAAAAATATGTATAAAACATTTTGCTCGTGCTTTTCTAACAGACTAGCATAAATAGTCTATAATATTGTTGTTTTCTAATGATTCAAATGAGTAATATTATTTGATTGATTGTCGATGTTAACATCTATTTTCTTGAAAACTTTTCTGTAAGGATAGCCGACTTAACAACAACAGCTTGGTGGGTCCGATCCCTATGTCATTGACTAATATCTCCTCACTTCAAGTACTGTGAGTGCAAATTTTGATTTCAATATCTCTCTCTCTCTCTCTCTCTCTCTCTCTCTAATGTGTAGTATTTGTTCATTGCAAGAATTACATGCTCTGACATTGTATTTCTAAATTTAGGGATTTGTCAAATAATCACCTCTCTGGAAAAGTTCCGGACAATGGCTCCTTCTCTTTATTCACTCCCCTAAGGTTTCTTGTTAATGTCAAAATTCTCTTGCATTTTCCGATTCTGATGTTGATGATATGCTGAAGTGTTTTCTGTCATTTGCAGTTTTGCTAACAACTTGAATCTATGTGGCCCAGTAACTGGTCGCCCCTGCCCACGATCTCCTCCATTTTCACCTCCCCCACCTTTTGTCCCACCACCCCCAATTTCAACACCAGGTGTTTAATCCTATTCAATTGCAACCAAATAAAAAACAATTAAAAAAAATGAGACGGTGGTGCTCTGCATCCCTACCTCTCATGTCACCTCATGTTATTTAGTTCTGATTGGGCTTTGACTCTAAAGCCTTATTATTGTTATTATTTTAACGTCTTATTATTATTATTTTTTTCAGTTTTTCAAAAGGCACATAATTGACTGGGCTCTAACTCTAAGTAAGGAAAAAATTCAATTCTATTTGTGATTTGTGAATTTTTGTTTTTTTATTTATAAAAATAGGTCCTTAATATTTCTCATTGTATAAGCCCCCCAAAATGAATGGACGGGCAAAATAACTCAGCCAAAGTATGTTTGTTGTGTTGCGTGGTGCACATCTGGCCAAAATGACGTCGTTTTGAGCCAGACCAAATTTAAAAAAAAAAAGAGAGGAGGAAACCGGTTTGCAATTCATGGATTTTAAACACACGCTTAGGCCTGCATTTTGTGGGCTATAAAAAGTCTTTAAACATGTTTTTCTTTCTTATTCAAACAAAGATTACAAAAGGTTTTTAAAAAGAAGGAAATCAATTGGTTCTATTGCTACTTTTTTTTTCCCTTTTTTTTTTGTGTGTTTCTTTTTCCCCCCTTTTTTTGTAATCTGCTTCTTATTTTATTTTTTTCTGATTTGGCTCTTATGATAAGTATTCAATAGCAAACTCGAGGAAGAAGAGTCTCTGCAACGCACGACTCATGATATGATCAATTATGATTTGTTTATATTCAATTTATTTTTATAAAGCTTTTATCCTTTCAAAATTGCACCTCCGCTAAATAATTCCTGGGTCCGCCAGTGCCTGTTAGTTTTTGTTTTTAATGTTCTCTAACTACTTTAATAAAATATTTTATTTATTTTACGTCTAGACATGGATTGAAAGAGAAAGAGGAAGATTGTGACAACTCTAGTTGCAATAGAATTAGAGAAAGAGGAGCAAGAAATCTATTATGATCCCCTCAATGAGAATAGTGTAGATCATGGCAATATTGATATCATTGCTGAATCCGATCAATGGTCTGCATGGAGGAATAATTTGGCTATTGAGATGTTTAATGACTGGAATCTGGATGTCAAATAGAGCAACATGTTAAGAATATTTATTATTCTATTTATTATGTTTATGTTTATCTAGTTAAGTTGAGGAGTCCTATTCTGTAGGGACTCGGTTGTTTAGTTGCAAGTTAATATGAGAGTCCAAGATGTCATGGAGTCATGATTAGTGGCTGAATGTCATGGTTTAGTCGTGCAGTAGTTGTTCCAATTATTTAGCTTAGTTGCTTTGTTAGTTTGCTCTTTAGTTGTATTCAGTATTCAAGTTTAATGTGAAGAGAAGTTTGAATTCCACAAATACATTCTTGGTTCTTCACCTGTTTCCTTATTTTTCAACATCTGGTATCAGAACCTCATTGGGCCTGACGTATAAATTTCCAAAGAGTAGCATCAGCATTTCTTGACCCAACAAGTGTCAAGGATGTCTGACTGAGAATTTCGTGCAGCCAGCAATCCCTCCTTTTGATGGTCATTATGATCATTTTAGCCTGCTCATGGAGAATTTTCTGAGATCCAAGGAATATTGGGATCTTGTGGGAACATGCATTGTCGAACCAAAAGGTGAGCTGACACAAGCACAGTAGAAAAAGATAGATGACCTAAAGTTGAAGGACTTGAAGGTGAAAAATTACTTGTTTCAAGCCATTGATCGAGCAATTTTGGAGACCATTCTCAGATACTTCAAAGCAAATTTGGGACTCAATGAAGAAGAAGTTCCAAGGCTCAGCTAGAGTGAAGCATGCACAGCTTCAAGCTTTGAGGAGGGATTTTGAGACTCTTCAAATGAAAAATGGAGAGTCTGTGACAGATTATTTTACAAGAACCATGGGGATTGCAAATAAGATGGGAATCCATGGTGAAGCGATAGAAGATGTAGTCATTGTTGAGAAGATCCTATGTTCTCTGGCACCAAAATTTGATTATATTGTTTGCTCAATCAAAGAATCACATGACTACAGAGCTCTTTGCTGGTCCATGAACATAAATTCAACATAAGCACGACAGAAGAGTAGGCGTTGACGGCGTCAACCCAAGCTACAAGGATGACTAGTCATACTAAAACCACAGGTTCAAGAGGAAGAGGTTGTGGCAAAGGCAGATGACGAGGACATCGAGGCAATTGAGATGGAAACAGACAAAATGGAGCATCTGCTAAGAAGTATGATGATCAACAATCCTTAATCTCTCAAAGTAGAGGGGGAGGACACAGACAACAGAATGACAAGGCTAACGTTTAGTGTTTCAAGTGCCACAATTTTGGTGACTACCGATCAAAATATTATACAAGGCTGCCAAGAGACAAAGAGAAGGGGGAGCAATCCAATTTTGCTGAGAAAAAAGAAGAAGCAACACTATTGATGGCATATCATGTCAAATAGGAGAAGCCAACATCAAACCTTTGGTATCTGGACATGGGCTACAACAACCACATGTGTGGTAGTAAGTCATCTTTTTCCTAGATAAATGAAGTATTTCGTACAACTGTAATTTTTTGTGATAATTCCACAGTGAATGTCATGGGAAAAGGTGATATTCAAATCAGCACTAAGGGTGGTAACATAGAGACTATCTCTAATGTTTTTTGTGTTCCTAATTTGAAAACTAATTTGTTGAGTGTTGGCCAATTACAAGAGAAAGGATATGTTAATACTATCAAGGATGGTGTCTGTCCAATTTATGATCCCGCAAAATGTAAGATTGCACAGGTTGAGATAAAACTAACAGGTTGTTTCAGTTACAAATCAAGAATATCCATGCTGGGTTTGTGGCCAAGGTGACGGATCGGACATGGCTTTGGCACTTTTGCTATGGCCATTTAAATTCCAATGGGCTCAAGACACTTTATCATAATTATATGGTGACTGGTCTACCTATGGTCACTCCTCCCTCCAAAGTATGTGAAGAGTGTGTTGTTGGCAAATAACACTGTGATCAATTTCCCAAAGGCAAGGCATGGAGAGTTCAGAAGCCGCTGGAGCTGATGCATTCTGATTTATGTGGTCCCATTAACCCACCATAATGGAAAAAATAAATATTTTAATTCTTTTATTGATGATTTTAGTCAGAAAACATGGGTATATTTTTTGCAGGTGAAATCTGAGGCTTTTAAAGCATTTAAAAGTTTCAAGGCTCATGTTAAAATTGAAGTTGGGAGAGTTATTAAGACACTCCGTACAGATCGTGGAGGAGAGTTCTGTTCGAAAGAGTTTGAAGTTTTTTGTGACGAGTAAGGCATCCGAAGGCAACTGATAGTAGCCTATACACCCCAACAAAATAGGGTGTTAGAGAGAAAAAAAAACAAAACCATTCTCAATATGGTGAGAAGCATGTTGGCGAAAGGGAGAGTTCCAAAATTTTCTGGCATGAAGTAGTGAACTGGAGTGTTCATGTATTAAACAGAAGTCCCACTTTTTCTGTTCAAAACATGACACCGAAAGAAGCTTGGAATGGATGAAGATTGTTTGTAGATCACTTCAAATATTTTGGTTGCATTGTATATGCACATGTGCCTGATGAGAAGAAGAAGAAATTGGATGATAAAGGCGAAAAATGTGTTTTTCTTTGTGTAAGTGACCATTCCAAATCCTATAGGTTATTCAATCCAATCACCAAGAAGATTGTCATCAACCGATATGTAATTTTTCGTAAGGAAAACATGTGGAACTGGATTGAAAGTTCCTTACAATAGCAGCTCATTCTTGTAATTTTTTATGAAGAGGAAGAAAAGGAGGTTGACCCATTATACGTACATCATGATCAGTCAAACATGCAACTGCAACAACTACCCCAGTAGCAACAACTGCCAATTAATTCCAACGAAAATCATCAAGGCGAGGCATCTAGCCTACAGTCCCAACGCTTAAGGAAGAGGCCAACATGGATAATAGACTATGAGGTCAATGGTGTTGTTCAATCTGATGATGATGATGACACAATTGCACATTTTGCCTTGTTTTCATATATCCAATAAGTTTTCAAGAAGCTGTGAAGGAAACAAAATGGCAAAAAACCATGGACGCAGAAATCAGGGGCATTTAGAAAAATGACACATGGGTTTTGATAGACCTTCCAAATGGGCAGAAAAAGATTGGAGCGAAATGGGTTTTTAAAACCAAGCAAAATGAGAAGGGTGAGATAGATAAGCACAAGGCTCGTTTGGTGGCAAAGGGCTACAAACATGAGTTTGGTGTTGACTACAAGGAGGTGTTTGCACCAGTTGCAAGGATGGATACAATTCGACCTATTCTTTCCATGGTTGCTCAAAACTTGTGGCCAATTTTTCAATTGGATGTAAAGTCAACGTTTTTGCATGGGGAGTTGGAAGAAGAGGAGTATGTTGAGCAACCTCCTGGATACATGCAACATGGGAATGATACAAAGGTATATAGATTGAACAAAGCACTCTATGGGCTGAAACAAGCACCTCGAGCTTGGTACAACTGCATAGATGCTTACTTTGCTAACCAAGACTTTCACAAGAGTCCATATCTCTATATGAAAATTGGAAAAAAAAAATGGAAAGATTCTTATTGAATGTTTATATGTTGATGATTTGATTTACACAGAGAGTGATAAGGCTACGTTTGATGAGTTTAAAAATTCCATGATGACTGAGTTTGACATGTCAAACCTTGGGTTAATGCATTAGTTTTTGGGCATTGAAGTGAATCAATCCCCTGCTGAAATTTTTATCTCACAAAAGAAGTATGTTCAAGAAGTTTTGGACAAGTTTCATATGAAGGTGAAATCATCATATGAATTATGTCCTAAGGATGATGTTATTGATTTGATTTATTGTAAAAGTGAGGACCAAATTGCTGATATTTTTACCAAGCCTCTCAAGCTGTGTTCGTGAAATTGAGAAATATGTTGGGAGTTAGTTCTTTGAAGGATGTTGCTTGTTGCCCCTGAAGGTCGAAGAATTGAAGTTTTACCTTTAAACTAATTGTCTGTAGAGCACTCAGTTTAAGGGAGGTTGTTAAGAATATTTATTATTCTATTTATTATGTTTATGTTTATCTGGTTAAGTTGTGGAAGTCCTATTCTTTAGGGACTTGGTTGTTTAGTTTCTAGTTAATAGAAGAGTCCAAAATGTCATGGAGTCATGGTTTAGTTGTGCAGTAGTTGTTTCTATTATTTAGCTTAGTTGCTTTGTTAGTTTGCTATTTAAGTTGTATTCAGTATTCAAGTTTAATGTGAAGAGAAGTTTGAATTCCACAAATACGTTTTTGGTTCTTCACCTATATCCTTATTTTTCAACATCTTACCAAATTCTACAAATATGTTATTGGTTCTTCACCTATTTCCTTATTTTTCAACATCAACATAAGTATTTGGTAATCATTTGAATGTATTTAAAAGAATTATGTGTTTATTATTAATTTTGTGAAGTTTTGGACTATTTTTATGGATGTATCTTATTTTTAATTTTGTGTGGATTTTTTTAAAAAATTAGTTATTTATGATATTAAAAAAAATCTAATAAACATTGAAATTAATTTTAATATAAAACAATTTTGAGGTCCAATGCATTCCATCCCACACTTGTACCAAACAACTAACTAGACTTAAGTCCAGTGCAATTTGCCCAACTTAAATGTGCAAACAACTTATCAAAGTCCAGCACAACCTAAGCTAGCCCAGTCCAACACTCCAAATCTTATCCTAACCAGTCCAATTCGGCCACCAAATGGGGCCTAATATCATAAATTAAATTAATTAAGAGGTAGTTGATCCCATACTCATTTATTCTCTCTATTAAAAGTCATACTCCAACCCAAACTATTTTTATCTTTTCTTCCTGTACCTATCTCTTTACATTCCTATCAAAACTATTTTTAAGCCGATATATGATTGGATTGGATTAAGAGGTAGGATTAGATTGCATTGGATTGAAAATGATAAGTATCCTTCATTAGCACTAGCGCCCTGGGTTTGTGTTGCAGCTCCTGAGTCTTGAGTCCAAGGTCGTCAAGGGGTTGGAGGAGTGGATTATGTATCCCACCTTTTTTGGTATGTTATGTCATCCTATAAAAATGCACATAATGAGATTACAGTGAGATTACCTTTTATCCTATCCACATCCATTTTTTTAAGCACCAAACATAGTATTGAATTAAGCTAATCCAATCCTGCTACTTATCTTACCTACCAAACAAAGCCTATGTAAGTGGAGTATGAGCTAAAGTTTTATCCGGCTTAATTATTTCTAAAGCAATACTTTTCGGATAAACATGGTCAAAAGTGCGCAAAACCAATGAGAAAGAATATGTTTCGCATGCAATTCGTTTGACTGCCTTATTTTCCTCATACTATTTGTTTTATCGTTGAAAGCCAATTTATACTTTCATCTTTGGCATGTTAAAATCAAGATAGCCACTGCTTTTTGCACTGCAATGGCGTATAGAGCATAATAAATCCAATGTGCATACACACAATACAAAAGTGTACAGAAAACTTGAATCCAGAAGAAAATTAAAATAAAATTAAAATTAAAAGGCTGTGTCGTAATCAAATAAAATTGTGTTTGTAAACCACTTTACTACTTGGCTTCATTATCAGTAGACTCCAAGATTGGGACCCTCAAAACGGAATGCTGGATGTTGTAGTTTGGAATTTTTTATATTTTTTATTATTAATTTTTATAAAAATTAGAATAAACAATTATTAAGTTATTTAATTGTTTAATTAAAATATAAAGTGGGAGGGGGAAGAAGTTGGACCGAATCTGAGGTGTCTAATGGTGTGGGCCCCCACGTACTCAAGCCCAGGATTTGACTGAAAACGGGGCTGCCCAGGGTCACGTCCCTTTCCACGTTGTAGCGCCAAGGCGTTTTGACTGCGTCCGGGCAGCGGTCAGCACCGTTCGGGCACCTCTCTCACTTCTTTTTGCACTCTCACTCCACTCTCTCACTCTTCTCTCTCTCTGTGCGCGCACGCCTCACTCAAAAAAAGCGAAAATTAAAAAAATTAAAAACAAATTAAAAACTGCAGGAGATATAACTATTAACAATCCCACGCAAATGCTCAGACACAGAGAGAGAAAGTGAGGGAGAGCAAAAGGGTAAGTTTGGCGAAAAGGGGAGCAGAGAAAGAGAATAAAATGGTTGAAAATTTGTAGGTGTTTTTTTTAAATGTGTTCTTTTGGCTGGTCAGATCAGGCTTTCTTATTTGTAAAAAAAAACAATTTTTGATTTTGGTTTCGGTTGAGTGGGTGAAATTTTGGATTTTGGGAAGTGGGTAATGGTGGGTTTGTTAGGGTGAGATTTCTGAGCTGGGATTTTGGTAATCTGAGTTGGGTTTTGGGGGGTGGTTGGGGGGTTTCTGTGATGGTGTGTTTGGTTGTTAGATACCATTTGGATCTGAGACTTGAAAAAAGTAAGTGAGATGGAGAGCAAGGTAGGGAATTCACTTTGTCTCTGGTTGATCTTAGTGGCTCATCCACTATGGATGACAATGGTGCTTGCTAATATGGAAGGTATGTAGTTGTTTGCTTTCTTGAGCTAGCTCACTTTGTTCGATTTTTGTTTCTTCATTCTCTTTTCCTTTTCCTTTCGCTTTCTTTTTTGTCTTTTTTGAAAATTATATTTTTGTTTACTGGTTTCATGAATTTCTGGAAATGGGGTTCTGTTAACTTTTTTTTGTAAAGATTTATGGGTTAATGGAATTTGGTATCCTCATTTAAACTTACTTACCTTGTACTGAGTATTGAAATACATTTATGAATCTTGAATATTGAAGTTTTTTATGCTTTTGATTTGTTTACAAAGCTATTAAATTTAATGAAATGGAAGCTGAACTTTGGTTTGTTTTGGTTGCTATAACTCAACCGGTCCTTGATATTAAGTGCCATTATTTGGTTCTCTGAATATGACTTTATGATGTGTGTTGGTTGGATAGACCTCTATTTATTTGTCAAAAGTTATGAGTCAATAAGACTTTGAGAGTAATAGTTTCTTTCTATTGGCCTTCTTATTTTAAAATCATCTCTACTATAGTCAAGCAAGTGCTGAACCCACAGAACTTTATGATTGAAAACCTGACATCCACCATTTGTTATTGCTTGTGAACAATTGTGGAAGCACGAGATTAATGGGCTTTATTTTATTTTCTTTGTAAATCAAGTTTGCCAAATTCCACAAACGCAAAAGCACAATGGTTTTTAAGCTCAATGGTCTATGACCTTTTAAGCATCATATGTGCTGATTTAAGTTCTCGTGCAATCTGGCCTTCCTGCATAATGGTTTTGTATCTGTTTCTG
The DNA here is from genome assembly GCA_020521455.1 of Prunus kanzakura. Lineage (NCBI taxonomy): Eukaryota > Viridiplantae > Streptophyta > Magnoliopsida > Rosales > Rosaceae > Prunus > Prunus kanzakura. The sequence goes on along the minus strand of BPUM01000817.1, from coordinate 765,676 downwards.
GAAATTCTAGAGAAGTGTGCTTTGTAAAACTCAAACATCGTTGTCTGATATGCTATGTCAAGTGTGTTAATCGTTTATATAGCAAGCAACTAATTGCTTTTCCTTTTTTTTGTCTTTTTCAAACAGGTGATGCTTTGCATAGTCTAAGGACCAACTTGGAGGACCCTAACAATGTCCTGCAAAGTTGGGATCCTACCCTTGTCAACCCTTGTACATGGTTTCATGTCACATGCAACAATGAAAATAGCGTCATAAGAGTGTATGTTTTCTCTCTGACATCTACAAAGAATATGCTCTTGTATTACTCCTCTCGGGAAGAATTCAATTGACAATGCTTTGTTTTGTGTTTAATTCCAGTGATCTAGGAAATGCACTCTTGTCTGGTCAACTTGTTCCACAGCTTGGCCTTCTTAAGAATTTACAATATTTGTAAGTTACTTTGTGCTTTGATTCTGTGCTGTTGGCTATCATTCTTTTCTAATTGTTGTTAGTCCTAATGTAGTTACTCTGCTTTGCTTCTTTTTTTCATTTTTTTTTTCATGCATAGTCATATGATTGTTATGCATATGAAAGAAATATATTTAGCAGCTTAGTACCAAGGCATTGCCTAGGCTATGGCTCAAGTGAGTAATATCAGGTTGGTGTGGGATACTTAACTGAAACACTAATACTATGAACATTAACATTGTGGTTGTCAGGTATGTTAGAAAACAACATTTGAGGTAGAATAGTATAAGGAACATGATGGCAGATACATTAAATTCCTGGAAGAAACAATTAGTTCGTATAATGTAACCAAAGCACTTAGATAGGTTTAAAGAACTTGGTCTACACTGTGTATCTATTTTGCTGGTTTTTGTTGGAACTTAGAAATACTGGTATCTAGTTGAAGGAAAGGACATAAGGTTATGAAATACAAGAAGTATTAGTGGCAAGTAGCAGACCCTTTTGTCTATGAGGTAGGTGGTGGGTTGGGGCCTACTTTAGGGTTTAGGGTTTAGATTGCATGAATAGATAAAAATATATATGACCTTCTTTAATCAAGTTGGAATCAGTATAGATCAACCCTAAACGTAATCTACTTATTGATTGGAATTTTGTTGAGAGACTACTTTTTGTAGCAATCTTCTGTAAGAAGGTTCTCTGTTTATGGTGTTGTATGTCAAGCTTTGGAAGTTATATGTAGCCACAGGTCTGGGAGAACATCATTTGTGAACAATGAGATATGGCTCATTGTAGAGATTTTTCCTTGAATGTTAGTCTAGTTTATTTCAGTTCACAATTTTTAAGTGTATCATATGTATTTGTGGAAATGTTCTCAAAATGTCATCTCACTTTCGTTCAGTGTTCCTGAAATGTGTTAACTGGCTTTTTTGGTTGCTTCCAGTCCTGAACCCAAATAGTCTATCAGAAGCTGAATGAAAAAAAATTGTTAAATTGTTACAATGGAAAAGTTTTGCACATATTTATTTATGCCCAACAGTGGAATTCATTTTTGAACCATATGTTTCATCTGGCATGTTCATCTTTTGGCCATTTGCTGAGATATTAATTTGGAAACACATACTGTAATGACACCTTTTGGATGCCCAAATCCCAAATAATGTGTTTGGTGCATATCAAATTGTCAGGAATTCACTTATGAATATTATCTACACTGTTATCTTTACTTAGACATACATGCTTTCAGGTCATAAACTAGATTTTCCAAAAAAGTGTGGTAACTTAAAAGTTTTGATGTTAAATATGTCCATGCTGATTTGCTTTCTGAAAATGAGATCTACCAGTGTCTTATGATTTTCCCCGAGTCATCTGATATTATTGCAAACTTTTCCAGAGCTATCTATTAAATTTTTTTTCCCCTTAAATGACAGGGAACTCTACAGTAATAACATAAGTGGACCAATTCCTAGTGAACTGGGAAACCTAACCAGCTTGGTGAGCTTGGATCTTTATTTGAATAGTTTTGCGGGTCTAATCCCAGACACCTTGGGCAAGCTGTCAAAACTGCGATTCCTGTGGGTATACTTGTCTTTTACCTTGTTTCTTTAATGTCCCCATTCTACACACACATGCCCGTGATATTTGGCTAGTTTTCTAAAACCTGAGGGCCTAACAAAGAGAGCATATATTCATGAACTACTGAGACTACAAGGAAAGAAAACAAGATTGAAAGAAGTATTTATTTGCATAGAAAAACACAAATTTATTTTATAACCTTACCATATTTTTTGATTTTGGGAAATGGAAGAAAGAAAAGAATATATGTCATAGTACTTTGACTATCAAGTATGTAACAAACATATAAGAAATTTGCTGCTTCATGTTTAAGATTGTAAAGGATTTGAAAAGCTACATATTATATTCATAAAGTAAAAGTTCCATTCACTTCATTGGTAGATAGTTGAAAAGAAACTCTGCAATTGTAGAAGCCTGTACATATATTTGATATAAAAGTAAAATCAATGAAATATAGGCTGCCCTCCTTGAACTTCCAAAACCACAGCAATGTTGATGGCACAAAGGGGACTTAAGTTCAGTATTTTTGTGTTGTCAACATGACTCACATATATAAAATCAAGTGGCTTTATAATATCATTGTAATTATATTACGCACGTGTCAAACATTTCATTCCAAAGAAAAAATATGTATAAAACATTTTGCTCGTGCTTTTCTAACAGACTAGCATAAATAGTCTATAATATTGTTGTTTTCTAATGATTCAAATGAGTAATATTATTTGATTGATTGTCGATGTTAACATCTATTTTCTTGAAAACTTTTCTGTAAGGATAGCCGACTTAACAACAACAGCTTGGTGGGTCCGATCCCTATGTCATTGACTAATATCTCCTCACTTCAAGTACTGTGAGTGCAAATTTTGATTTCAATATCTCTCTCTCTCTCTCTCTCTCTCTAATGTGTAGTATTTGTTCATTGCAAGAATTACATGCTCTGACATTGTATTTCTAAATTTAGGGATCTGTCAAATAATCACCTCTCTGGAGAAGTTCCGGACAATGGCTCCTTCTCTTTATTCACTCCCATAAGGTTTCTTGTTAATGTCGAAATTCTCTTGCATTTTCCGATTCTGATGTTGATGATATGCTGAAGTGTTTTCTGTCATTTGCAGTTTTGCTAACAACTTGAATCTATGTGGCCCAGTAACTGGTCGCCCCTGCCCAGGATCTCCTCCATTTTCACCTCCCCCACCTTTTGTCCCACCACCCCCAATTTCAACACCAGGTGATTGATCTTCTTATTTCTATCAAACCTCCAGGGTTTTAGGTGATGGTTATATATTGCACATCTTCCATGGTCCTGGACTCCTATGGTTTCACATCTTGGTTATGATACTTAAGTTCATTGCTTCTCTATTGTCTTTGGGAAGTGTTATTTATGTAGTAGTTGTACTTTTATTGATTACTCGGCCAACACGGACAGTCTTTTGTTATTCTTTTGCTGTACCTTTTTTTTTTTCTCGATATTCTTCCCTGGTTACTACTCAATAGTGAACTACAGTGAGCTTTATTGCATCCTTTATCTGCAAAGGCAAATATATGTTAAATTTGGTAGGCAGGTTTCTTCATTTTAGTTCGGGATTTGTAGTTTCACTCTTCCAGAGTATGAATGAACTGCATTATCCTTCTGAAACTTAAATTTGCTGAAGTGTTGGGAAGTTTTTGTTGGTGCACTTCCAAGTTTTTGATGGGCATGGTGTTTGGGAGATGTGCTGTCATGGCAATCTTTTGGGTGGTATGGATGGAGAGGAATAGAAGAATTTTTTTGGGAGAAAGGGATGGGCAGGTTGATCTTCTATGTGATAGAGTTCGTTTTTGGGGTTCTCTTTGGGCGTCGGTATCTTCAGAATTTAGGATAGTTCTTTTCAACCTTTATTGTATTATTGGAATTCTGCTGTATACTAGGTTTTTTTAGGTCTGCTGCCATGTATCTTTATTGCCTAGCTTTGTTTTGCAGTCTTTGTGGTTGTATTTAGCTATAATGAAATTATGTTTCTTATCAGAAAAAGAAAAAGAAAGTTGAAGTATTGGCAAGTATACGTTTCATTGGCTTTAAAACTTTGAGTATGTGGTATCTAATCTTTATTTTCTTCACAATACAGGAGGGAATAGTGCCACTGGGGCTATCGCTGGTGGTGTTGCTGCTGGTGCTGCTTTACTATTTGCTGCCCCTGCAATTGCATTTGCATGGTGGCGACGGAGAAAGCCGCAAGAATTTTTCTTTGATGTACCTGGTTAGTAATATAACTTAAATATGGGTCAGTTTCAGCGTAATTGTTTGTTTAAAATATTATCTATATCTCATTGCAGCTGAGGAGGATCCTGAAGTACATCTTGGGCAGCTTAAGAGGTTTTCTTTGCGAGAATTACAAGTTGCAACGGATAGTTTTAGCAACAAAAACATTCTGGGGAGAGGTGGGTTTGGTAAGGTCTATAAAGGGCGACTAGCAGATGGTTCACTGGTCGCTGTGAAAAGACTGAAGGAAGAGCGCACCCCTGGTGGGGAGTTGCAGTTTCAAACAGAAGTAGAGATGATCAGCATGGCCGTGCATCGAAATCTTCTTCGGTTACGTGGGTTCTGTATGACACCAACTGAGCGTTTACTTGTTTATCCTTATATGGCTAATGGCAGTGTTGCCTCATGTTTAAGAGGTAGAGCTTCAACACATTTTAATACACTTTTAGGATGATACTTTATTGCTTCAGAAGCTTACGTTATCTCATTCAATTTGTGCTTTCAAGGTCTAACCCTGTTTGCTATTTCCTTATAGCTTCCTTAGCGTACATTTCTTCCATGATATGTTCAACTTTGCAAATTTACAGAAGGAATGAATTTTCTGTGTCCAATCCTTTATTAATGCCTTAATTTATGCTTTTTTCTAGAACGCCCACCATCCCAACCACCTCTTGATTGGCCAACTCGGAAGCGAATTGCATTGGGATCTGCAAGGGGTCTTTCTTATTTGCACGATCATTGTGACCCGAAGATTATCCACCGTGATGTGAAAGCTGCAAACATTTTGCTGGATGAGGAGTTTGAGGCTGTGGTTGGAGACTTTGGGTTGGCTAAACTTATGGACTACAAAGACACCCACGTCACTACTGCTGTACGTGGCACAATTGGACATATAGCTCCAGAGTACCTGTCTACTGGGAAGTCTTCTGAGAAAACTGATGTTTTCGGTTACGGCATCATGCTTCTGGAGCTTATTACTGGTCAGAGGGCTTTTGATCTTGCTCGGCTTGCCAATGATGATGATGTCATGTTGCTTGATTGGGTATGCATCTGTTCCATTATTATTCATGTTCATGGATTTGTTTTACTTCTATCATTATTTTTTATTAGTTAATGCCGCCAGTGAACAATCTCTTGGACTGTAGCTGTGAAGTCGCATTGTACCTTTTTTACTCTCTATGTTGTGTCCCTGAAGTAATCCCTAGAAACCAATAGCTCTTTCTTGATTTTGATATCCAACCTTAGAATGAAGGTCAGGGTTATTGAGAGTCAACCTTCTGAGGTAGGGTAGGAATGCTTATCAACTTTGCTTCTGTATACCAACAAAGTATAGATGTTAAGACAACACAAATGTGAATTACTAGGTGAAGATTCTGTTGGGATTTTTTTATACTTTCTGGGTAGGTTCCCCTTCCCCCCTCCCTTGAAATCACCTTTTTACATGTATATATATTTTACGTTCCCGGACCTGAAGCTTTGCTAGGTCAAAAAAATTGTTTATTCGTCTTGTCCTCATTATATATTTGGATGAAGTCAAGAAACTCTTGAGAACTGCAGTTGGATTGTTTTCCTCATATATTTTATATGTGTGTGTGTGCGTGTAAACATACATGACGTCAATAAATGGGATCAAAGTTGAATAAAATAGAGTACAAGTGAGGTTTTCTCAACACATCTTATCTTAAAGATGAGACATCTTGTATAGAGAATCTCTGATATCTGGTTGCTGCTGTGATATTTGGTTGTTTTTCCCCTATGTAGATACTTGTCTTGTTTAACTCCTGTCTTTAGATTTAAGAGAGCAATTATCAACAATCTAGTGCCTGGGGTTTCTCTGGATTGTTAGGAAACTGAGATATGAAATATCTACAAGATCTCATACAGCTGAGTGCTTTTCCAGGTGAAAGGACTACTCAAAGAGAAAAAGCTAGAAATGCTGGTTGATCCTGATCTCCAGAACAATTATGTAGAAGCTGAGGTAGAGCAGCTAATTCAAGTTGCACTGCTCTGCACTCAAGGTTCTCCAATGGACCGGCCTAAGATGTCAGAAGTGGTGAGAATGCTTGAAGGTGATGGCTTAGCAGAGCGATGGGATGAGTGGCAAAAGGTCGAAGTACTCCGCCAGGAAGTGGAGTTAGCTCCTCACCCAAATTCTGATTGGATTGTTGACTCAACAGAAAATTTGCATGCAGTTGAATTATCTGGTCCAAGGTGACCTTGGCATGGTAGAAGTGAAAAAAGAAAGGGGGGAATTATTTTCAACTTAATTTTTTAATTATATATATTTTTTCTTTAATGACCATATCCTGATTAATGTATCTTGTAAGTCCGTTCTGCGTTTTATTCGTTACACTTGTGCATATGAGTTGCTTTACCAAGGTGCAATTTGTATCATCTGCTGCAGTTTGACAAAGCCATAATTTTATATATAAGAAGCTGTGGCAGTTTTAATCTTTTATGCTCTGCATATATATGCCAGGTCAATTTTTTTATCTCATCTGTTTTTTCATGGGAGGCCACATCTGTGAATGAAATCAAATCCTGCAGTTAGAGATCTGTTTCCTAGTTTGCTCATTCATGTAGGCAAGTTAAATTTTCACCCCAAGTTTCATCTTGAGGTCTACTAGAGGTTATGCTGTTGAAATTTCAATTGAATGAACTTGCGGGCAGAAGGAATTACCCAGAGAATGTGATTTATGGAATGAATTTGTGAGAGCATTTTCAGTATAGCCCACCTTTTATAGGGGAAGGTTTTATTAATATATGGGGTTATTTTTTTAAAAATAAAATTATGTATTCAGTTTGGACTTTAAAAATCTGGGGTATTCAATTAGGATCTTTATAAAAGTACGGGTGTATTCAATTCAGACTTTTATAAAATCCATACAAAAGTGTCAATTCAGACTTTTATAGACTTTTATAAAATCTATACAAACGATGACGCGAAGCTTTTGGTGGTAGCATGTATTGTTGGTGGTGCTACTGGCGGTAGTGGCTTTCTGCAGTTCTACTGGCTGAGTGGCCGTAGTTTGTGGTTGATTATTGGTGGCGAACCAGTAATCATGGGAGAGTCAAGGAACTGATGTGGTGGTAAAGACTGGCCTTCAAATATTTTCCTTAAAATTGTTTGTTTCCCTTTGAAAAATCTTCATATCCTTCGAAACAACATGAAAAAATTCTTCATTTCTTTTTTCCGGGAGGATTCGAACTTATGACCTCTTATATTATTCGGAAAAGAAATACCATTAGATTAAGAACTAAGCGCTAGTTGCTATCTTAATCTCTATGGTAAAAAAGTTGTCAACTTTTGAAATTTGTTTTCTCCCAAACTAATGTTGACTCAATTGTCCCTAGTTCCACATGTTTTCATCTTAATAGTAAATTAGTTATATGTTGTCGGGGCAAATTCTGGGTTCTTGATTTCAACTTTAGATTCCACTCGGTTGACCCTTCCATGTTGGTAGATTTTGTGTTCATTTTGGTGCATTGGCGGGCCCCATTTTGGTGGAGTTGTTTATCGTGTGGATATTTTTGCGCTTCTGTGTTTTCTGTGAGTATTGGCCTTGTTGCAGTGTGTTTTTATGTGGTGGCAGGTTCTCCTTCTCAACTTTGGCTACAGTGGTGTCGCTCCTGTATTCCTGGAGGCACTGACGGCTATGGTGCTTTTGTGCTAGGCTTTGGTTGGGACTTATGTCTCTCGGGAGTCAACTGTCTGGATTAGGCTTTACCAAAAAAGAATTATGCATAGATCTCTCATTTTATTATATGATCATTTTTGTTTTAACTTTGCATACCTCCAAACATAAAAATAAAATAAATGACGACATTCCTTCAATTTTGCAAGACTCCTAATAATTTGAGGGTTCTTCAAATAAATTTATTTGAGGAACACCATTTAGAGCCCACTCAGAATTTTATTTCAAGAATCCGAACCATTTATTTTTCAAATATTCATTCATAGATCATCCCTGTAAAAAAAAATAAAAATAGACAAATAGGAAATTGTTAATGCATCCAATTATGCTATACAAAATCGTATTAACAGTTTTGAAGGAAAATTGAAATACAATGTGGGATGGGTCCTACAAGCAGTGGCGGTTCCAGGATTCAAAAGCCGACTGGGCAAAACTTATATACTAAACTCGACGGTAAGAATGAATTTCATTAATAAATATAAAAAGATACACATAGTGAAGGTGACGTAATGAGCATTACCCTCAAATGCATCTATATCTACAAATACAAAAACTAATTTCTGAAATTTTTGAAATAACTGTCTGTGCGAGACAAAAAAAATTATAGGCAGGCTTGGGGTTTGTGTGAGAGAAAAAAATAATAATAATAATCATAAGTAGTGTAGGTAATATTTTTTTAACAAAAAGAGAGAAGGAAAAGGAAGAAAAGAGAGAGAGAGAGAGAGAGAGAGAGAGAGAGAGAGAGAGGGAAAGAAAAGAAAGAAAAAAGGTTTTCATAAACGTACATGCTTAATTTAAGTGGGGGATATATGTAGTGTAGTTAAGAATTTTTTAACAAAAATTTGGGCCGAGCATGAGCCCAGCCTGTCATAGGCTAGAAACGCCCCTGCCTACAAGGGTGTCTCTCAATTAAGTTTATTTGAGAGATCTCTCAACTAAAGCTCTCTGATATATTAATCTGCAAGTATTTGAAGCATTGAGCTTGCTAAGAGCCACTTAATGACAAAATGGAAGCATTTGAAGTAACATCCTAAAATGAAACATGAGATAAAACTCCAGAAGAAAAGAAGACATGGTTTTTATGTCCATCAAGCATCTGCTCAAGCGATATCCGCAAGGTAAATAACGAAAATATTTAATAAGAAAAAACAAGAAAGGCAACCATAAGAGAAGATATTCACATAGAAAGGGGAAGATTGAAAAAGAAAACAAGGGGGAAAAGTAAGTGTGGAAATTAAGACAACAACAGGTAAAGTCCATTGAGAATGAATTACGAATAGTTCAAACTCTCAACATGATCTTGCGGAGAGATGGCGCTTACTTTTTCCCCTCATCAGCATTCCAAAATCTATAATTTTAGTGAAAAACTATAACTTGCTCTCCAAGTATACATAAACTAAATAACTAAACAAAAAGAGGCATGTGTTTGAGGTTCGCTTTCAACTAGAGAAACTAAAGAAGGGAAAAGAAAAGACTAGAAACTAGTATTTTATTACGTTTGGTTATATGAAGAAAAGGGAAAATAAAGAACGCATTTCATCGTAATCCTTAAAATCAACCTAACGTTTTATATTTTATAAGCGTATTAAATACCCTACCACGACGGTTTTATAACACACGTCGTCTTTTTAAAAATCACGACGGTTCTGTCGATAAAATCTGGGGGCAGTGCTTCTTCCCTTGTAATAATCTGAATAAATTTAAGTTTATCTTCAAAATACAGAAACCCTAAATCATACTCTCACAAAATCAAAAGAAATTGGGCGGCAAGCAACCGCTGGAATTGTTTCCTGGTCGAAGTTGTATTTCAAGTTTTGGATTGGGTTTAGATTTTCAAGAGCCCATTTGGATTGGGTATCCGTAAATATTTACTCATACTCCTCCTTGTACCACTCGGATTAGGACTACGTAGGCTATATATATGCATGACCAAAATCCCCTTTTCATCATTCTTGGTCTCTCTTGTCTTTTCCCATCCCATTTATAATCTCTAGTTACCATGTCCATCGTTAGGTACTTTGAAACCCTCGTTTTGCAAAGAACAAAACCCGACATCAACCAATCCCATCTTCCACCAGACGTTCTTTACATCGTATTCAAACTCTACAAGTCAACCATAAGAGCTTGGTGCCCTCAAGAAGATGATCTTCCAATAGTGGTTCCATATTCACCAGACAACAGCGTATTTATAACTCAAGAAACCATCAAGGTCCCTCGTACCATGCTAAAATCTTCAAGTACTACATCCCTCATGGTTGACATTCTCTCCAGCATGCTTGTCCCCGAGCATGAACATCCAGCTCTTATCGAAAACATATTTCGTGAGCTTGTCGAAAAATATTCATCGGACAAGACCAACACCATGCTCCCCATTGTTGTGGGCATAAATGATCAGACTTTGCGCATAACCACTATCGGCGGCGGTCAAACAAGCGACGAGGTTCTTGATAGGGTTACGATGGAATCCACGCAAACACATGAGCCCAAGCCTATCCCTGCAGACAAATCGATCATTGAGCAATTGGAGAAGCTGAGGCTTGATGGCTTGGAAGAAAATACCGGACAGATGGCGTGCACCATTTGCATGGAGGACTTCGAGGGCGGTGTTGAAGTTAGTCGCTTGCCTTGCTTGCATCTTTACCATGGAGATTGTATTGTTCAGTGGTTGGAGACGAGTCACTTGTGCCCTTTGTGCCGATATCCAATGACTCCTGCTCCTTGATTTTTGAGTTTAGTTGCTAGATATTATATCATGTTGTAATGGAAAATGAAGAAAATAAAGGATCTGATTGGTTGCTTCAATTACTACTAGAGGTTCTTGTAAAAATGGTCGGTGTGAAGGAGGAGGGGTGTCTTGTGAAAACTTCAAAATCGTTATTGGCATGAATTATTCAACTTGGAGGTGATTCTAAACAATTCTTAGATTGGAAGGTCCTCTTTTTGTTACATTCCTATCGACCATCTACATAGACGAGATTGGGATGAAACATATTTGCAATGAGATACTTTTTTGGATAACCCTTAATAGTTATCTTGAATTTTGATTAGCCTTTTGTTTGGGCTCAAAGTGTTTTTTTTTTCAATCCCCTGGTTAAGTTTTCTTGTTCGATAAGAAATTATTTGACCTAGGATAACTCTAGTTTTAGTAATCTATTGTAATTAGAAGATTAATCATCAGTCTCGAGTGAGTCGAACTTAAAATAATATAACCTTATTCTTTGAATATGAGTGAAATTGTGTTGGGAGATTTTTGTTTACAATTTTCCCTCAACAACCCTGTCAGTTGCATCCATGCCTTGGCTTTGGCTAAGCTCAAAAGATTTAACAAGGTTGTAATCGAAACTGTTTCCAGGGTGTTGTGTAAGGTTGTATGGGAAATAGAATATGGACCATTTATCCTCTTGCGGAGACAAGGCACCTGTGCGAAAGTTCGATTGTGTTGAGTGGAATTGGATCCCTCGTAATGTGAATCACCTCGCTCATGTGGCAGCGGCGATTGGTGCTTGAGTGGTGGAACTGGAAAGCCTCCTCCGTCTTTGGTTCACATCCCGAAAATTCCGATGGGCTCCCTTGCCCCCTAGTTTGTAACTTTTTATGTTCTAGTTTTGGTAGTGAAACTGTCTCAACTAGTTGTGCTGAGTTTAGCTTTCCTTCCTATTTGGTTGGAGGTTGCATAGAGCCCCCAAGAGAGAGCTCAAAACCAAGGTTATCCTTGCTTGGAAATGAAATGTTCAAGCTTTACCCCTTGTCATGGACGACCTTCCTCCTATTTAAAGAGACTTCCACCATGGATAGTGAAGGATTAGGAGATATCCTCCAGAATCTCATCTTCTTGCCATAGGCCTCCCTTCTAATTTTTTTTCCTTCTTTTAATTGCAAAATTAGGTTAAAAACAAAATAGATCATCCAAGTACGAATTGACCCTGACTAAATAGGTTTGGTTGGTCACATGTCACACGTGTAGGACTCACATATCCAATAATATCACATCACGTGAATTAAATTAAAAATAATTTTAAAAAAAAACAATTACTTACAGACAATTTAAACATTCATTAAGCAAAAAAAAAAATTATTAACATTCAAAATTTCCTCCATCATTTGTAATTCCAAAACCTGAAAGAGGAGTAAAATTTCCCCAACAAGAAAACATACATTATATATTCAACCATGGTTCTACACATTACACCATACCGCAAAAAATAATCAAAATAAAATAAAATTAAAAAAGAAGAAATCAAAAGAGCAAATGTGCAGTTATAAATTGAGCTTAATATCACCCAAATCGAGCTCCGCAGCAATCTCCTCAAGCTGCTTCTTCACGCTCAAATCGATCAGCTTCGACCCAGAGTTGCCATATCTCACAGTGAACCCAGCCACCAAGCTTGGATCAATCTCCGTCTTGATCCTCACGTTCTTCGCCCCCGTCAGCTTCTGCACCTGCTTCGCTATCTGCGCCAGGTGCTGCGACTCCAGCTTCACCACCGAGGTCACGATGGCCAGCTCCGTGTCCGTGATTTTGTTGTAAACCACCTCGTACTCCTTTACGATGTCCTTTATGAGGTCGATTCGCTTGGCGTCGACGAGGATGTTGAGGAAATTGACGGTGTGGGGCTGGAGGGTGGAGGACTTGGCGATTTCGTCGAGGACCTGGCGCTTCTTGTCGAGGTCGATGGTGGGGTTGATGAAGAAGTCGAAGACTGACGGCTCGCCGAAGAACTTCTCGATCTTCTCCACGTCGCCCGCGGTGGTTTCGAGTGTGTTGTTGGATTTGGCCACGTCGGCCAACGCCGTAGCGTAGCTGGCTGCTGCGGAGGCGTTCATTCTGGCGCCGAGGGCTCCGCCGCCGTTACGGCGGAGGGTGACGACGGCGGTGGCGGAGGAGGAGAGCTTGAGGGGGATGGGGGTGAAGGTGGAGGAGAAGGAGAAGGAGAGGGTGGAGGTTCTGGGGGTGAGGGTGGAGGAGAGTTGTGGTGGGGATGATGGGGTTTGGGATTGGAGAGAGATTGGGGTGTGTTGGAGGGCGGCCATTGGTGAATTGGGTGGCTCTCTTTGTCTCTCTCACTCTTGGTTTGATGCTGGAAGAGAGAGTTTGTGGAATTGAAAGGAAGTAGTTGTTTGGAGGTTTTGGGGATTGATTGATATGGAGGAGGAAGGGGTGGACGGTTGGGATGGTGAAGGAGGGAAGGGGGGTGGACGGTGGGGATTTGATGGGTTTTTATCCTTGTTTGAATGTTAGTAGCCACTGATATCTTAAGGAGATAATGGATTTGACGCGTGGATAGGTTTCATAGGATAGGGTATATTTTTTATATTTTATAGAAGAAAGTCTTCCTTCACCTTATATAATTATATTGCGGTCACACGTGGGAATTGTTTTTTTTTTTTTGTTTTGAGTTATATTAGGAAAGAAACAGTATTGGGGTTCAATCCCTGGGTGTCAAGGGGGGAGGGAAAGTAACAACCAAAGACTAAAATATCGATAATATCAACAAAATATCGAGGACATTATCATTTTTTCGGGTTTAGAATATTTTGGAACATATCCATACACATATCATATAAGTATCAATAATATTGACGCAAATATTAGAAAATATCGCCGTCGATAATTTATCTCACACTTCAGCAACATTTGACCAAAATATCGCTATAATATCAATAATATCGGGATGATGAAAACAATGAAAAAATTGAAGAGTTATTTACACTAATACCCTCTGAGGTTTCTTGTGTTTTCACAAAACCACCTCATGTCTCAAAAATTACACAAACACCCCTTGAGGTTACAGTTTGTTAACAAAACCTCTTTTCATTGATTGTTCGTCCAAAAATTGATGATTTCATTGAAATTTTTTTTTTATGCAAATGACAAAATTAACTTCATTGAAGTATATATGCAATCTAATCTCAAAGGCCAACTTTGTCATTTGGATTTTTTTTTTGGTATAAAATCATCAATCTTAGAATGAAAAATCAACGACAAGGAGTTTTGCGAAAACAATTTAAAATCTTAGGGAGTGTTCTTGTAATCACCTCAAGGAGTTTTGTGAAAAAGCTGAAAATCTCAGGGGGTGTTAGTCTAAATAACTCAAATTTGAACCTTATAGGAACTCTATGTGGTACTAAGTCACTCGTGTATCTTACCATGCAATGTATAAAGTGTAAAATATTATAGTAAATCATTATAAATAAATGATTATGGTGTGTTTAATTTTCTTTCATTAATTACTACATATTTTCTACACTCACAGTGTTTGTCAGTTCGTTATATAATCAACTTAAATCAATTAAACCCATCATGCAATTCATTTCCTTCCAATTTTTTATTATTATAAAGTAATAGATAATTGACTAAATAAACATCCTCCAAAGTTTCAAGAAAAATTCCAAGTTTTTATTACAATTTTTGTGGTTTTTATTCAATTTTTATCGATATCGATAATTTCCTGATATTTCCATTGAAATTTCCGTGTTTTTGGACTACCCATATTTCCGAAACCATCAATATTTTAGACCTTGATCACCACCACTGTGGGGGGAACCCATTGACACGTGGCTAAGTTTTTTAGATTGATTAAATTATTGAAATTTAAAACATGGGTTTTGATGTTCTAAAATTTGACACCATTTTCCAGTCTCAAGTTTGAACTCTCATACCTTGATAATGTGTGTGTGAGAAATCTCTTCCCCCCTGTAATTTAGACTATCCATGGTATTCAAAAAAAAAATTGGACACTATTTTTGAACAACAATGATAGGGACACTAAATTTGTGTATCAAATTTGAGTCCTAAATGATGCGTTGTGGTTTTCTCTAGTGGGTCTACTGTGTTGGTGTTTAGTAGTTTGTTTTTTCTTTATTCTAGTTTTTGTAGTGGTCTCATGTGGCTTGTGTCGGACTCTCCTGTTAGTCCATGACATGTGTGGTACTCTTTCCTATCCTAGGATTTGTCCCAGGTGGTTTTCCTAGAAAAGTTTTAATGCCAGTTTGGCTTACACATCAAATAAGAAAACTTGATTTTATGGGATTTTAGTATGAAGTATATATTGACTTAATGAGCCATCATTTTTAGCCTAAATCGTATTTTGCACTAAAACCGATTTTTCATATTTTGATTTGGTGGAAATTTGATTTTCTAGTATTTTTATTTGAATCCAAATGTGTGGGGGGGAGGGGGGGGGAGGGGTGGTATTTTCTTATTTACATTGTAAACTTAAGTAAATAGAGTAATATAAAAATAAATAATGGTAAAAGGACAAAGACATTTACTTAAATATTGAAAATGGAAATAAGGTAATCTGTACACTAGTTTAGCAAAGGGGCAATTTGAAGCACCTACAATGATTTTTCCGGCGAGGGAAGGTGCAGCTGCACCTCTTTGCGCCTTAGTAGATCCGCCCCTGGCGACATGGTGTTGGTGGTGGAGGATGAGATGGTGGTTGTGGCGGCGGTGGTGGTGGTGGTGGAGCTATTGACAGTGGAGTTGGATGTAGAGGTGGTGGTGGTGTCATTTTTAAAAATTAATGATTGGTATTTTGAGAATTAAAATAATTCATTAAAGGCTCATCTATGCTTATTTTGAAAGTAGCTTTGAAAAGCAACCCAAAACTTGGTTTTAAAATAATCATGATATTTTATTTTTACCAAACACTTTAAACTGCTTAACTTTAAAGTAAAATAGGTTTTTGGCCAAAAAAAGACAATTCCAAATGGGGCCTTAATAAGGCCACTGTAATCGTGCCAGTCTTTGTATACCTTTTATGGTTTATGATTGAAATCTTCTTCTGAAAAAAATATATTTTGAGTCCCAAATGATGTGTCCTTTGCCACATCATTAGTTTTGTTTCATCAAATTGCCACGTCTATTTTTTTTGGGTCAAATTGCCACGTGTACTTAGGAGTAATTAATTTCTTTTCACAAAAAATATGTAATAAAAAAATGTTTAGTATCCAAAAACTAAACGCATTTCCTTCAATTACAATGATAATGCCAAAACCCTTCTACATCCTCATCTCCCCCTAATTGGTTAAGGGCATGAAAGTTCGGCTTAAATATCAGAGAAATGTTACCTGAACTTATACATCAATTTCAATTTGTCACTTTAAAAAAAAAAAAAATTTAAGTGAAATGTCACCTTAATTTTTCAAAATCCATGATTTGTCAAATGACTTTAACACCATTCAATTTTCTATCCACTTTCAAGAGTATTTTAGTCTTTCCAATGTGTAAACCCTTTTTATTTTATTTTAATAAAACTATGTAAACTTCTCCTTTTCATAAGACAGTGCTTTCATCTCTTTTAACCAAGCCTTTTGGCTGGAAACTCAAGCCTCCCGACCCCCCATTAACAAATCACACGACCAGTCTCTCTACCACCGAAAAACTCCTCTTGTCCCACCAAAAAAATTCCTCAAGACACTCAACCATGGCCAACCCGACTAATATACCATGGTAAAGGGCAAGAGTGAGATCCCGTGTTCTACCATGGTGAAGAGCAAGAGTGAGATCCCGGATTTGAGTCTTAAATTGAAAAACAAAAACTCAGAAATTAAGAACACAAAATGAAAACCATATAAGTCAATTCATCTGAAAAAAAGGAAAAAAAACAGAGATTGAAAATTAAGCTTGCCAAATGGAAGCTTGGAGAGAGTGCGGCTGCCTAAACAAATTCCGACCAAGATGAGGAGAGAATGGAGAGAAGTAGCCGTTGAGGGAGGAGAGAGTGCGAGAGAACCCACCGACACCTCTGTTCCGAATCCACCCCATCATCAACCCCGCCGCTGAACAAATAAGGACAAGCAAGCCCACCAAGTTTTTTTTCCTCTCTCTAGTATCTCCATCTCTTATCACTTTCTTTCTTTCTCTCTCTTCACTCCGGAAACAATGGAGATTGGCGACTCTACGCCGAGTTCAAAGCCTCGCAATTCTCACCAAAAAAGTCTTGCTTTTATTTTTGGGTAATGATTTCCCCACTCCAATTTTATCCACTTACATTCCATTTTTAGTTATAAAATAGAGTGTAAGTGGATAAAATTAGAGTGGGAAATCACCACTCTTATTTTTTTATAAAAAAAAAAAAAAGAAAAAAAAAAAGAGGGTTTACCTATTGGAAATGCTAACATAGGTAGAAGATGAAGAAGAATCAAGACAAAAATATTAAAACTAAACACGTTGGAAATACATATTGTAAATGCTAACAGAGGCAAACCAGCTAACCAATCTAACCAACTTAACACTAAACACATGATTTTATTTTAACAGACTAACAGTAATGCCACGTCATCTAACTATTAGCCAAACAAGAAAGACTAAAATACCTTTAAAAATGGATGGAAAATTGAATGGTGTTAAAGTCAGATGACAAATTATGGATTTTGAAAAATTAAGGTGACATTTCTCTTAAATTTTTCTTTAAGGTGATAAATTGAAAACTAAGGTATAAGTTCAAGTAACATTTCTAAATAAATCTAAGGAAATTATAGAAAAGATTATATTATGTAGGGGATGTTGCAAAAATATGCAGAAATATCACTTGTGATTGTGTCTAGAGGTGGCAATTTCCGACATTTAAAGTGATGATGTGTCATATGCCACATCATTTGGGATCCAAATTTAGTGCACATATTTAGTGTCCCTAACATTATTGATTTATGAAAGGCTAAAAATGATTTTTAACAATTAAAATAGCTTGTGACAGTATTAGGTAAAAAAAACTTATAAAGTGTTTCTGAATAGTAAATGTGCTTTTTAATTTTTAATAAAAATGTTGACGTGTTTACAATAGAAGCACTTGTAGAATAAAAACACTTAAAGTAAAAGTGCTTCCTACAAAAGCAGTCTCAAACCAAACCTAAACATAGTGAAACTTATACAAAATTTACAATTCATCTTGACATATGTATCAATTTGTAAATTAGTGGCGGGGGTGATAATTAATGTATTGCATGGATTGTGGCATGAGAAAAAAACGAAATTCGAAGCTATGAAACTAGTGAAGAAAGGCCTGAAAACAATATTTATTTCCAGCAGCAAAGTGATTGGTACATTGCCATCCCAAATGCTCACCAACATTGCACACCATGAGCTTCCCAACAACAGAAACAAAAAGCACAAACTCATCCTTTGAACTTACATATCAAGTGTACACTATACAAATAACCGAAGACACCATGTAACACAAGTTCTATGTTCTACGATAGTATAAACATATCCACTTTACCAGCAATGGGAAAATAAAATTGAGTAGAGGCGTCATAGGATAAATATTCCAACTCAGCGTCCATTCGAAGGAAAAGAGTTATCTGTAGAAGACTGAGCACCGGATCCGACATTTGAGTTTTGTGATGTAAATAAGTTTGGGTATGAGAAGTACGGATCATCTTCCATTGAACTCAATCTCTGAGGCTGATGTCGAACAGGCTCATGTTCAAAAGCATGATCATTGGGAAGTGAGGAATCCAAATCCACATTAAGTGGCTCCATACTGATAGAAGAAAGATCTGATACCTTAGCTCCATGGCCATATTCATGGACTTGATGTGGTCCTGGAGAATTTATAACACCATCAGAATCACCATTGCGGATAACATGATCAAAATCTGGTTTTTCTCTAGTATCTGACTCACTAGGAATGTCTACGTGAAACGGGTTTTCACAGCTATTTTCAGGGACTTCACTGTTTTTCTTGGTAAGCTCGTTGATTCTAACTTGTGCAAGACTAGCTGCTGAGCGTGCTGCTGCTGCTGCACGTTCTGCAGAGTCTGCAGCAGCCTGAGCAGCAGCTAACACATCCTGAAAATCCACATTGGTGTCACTTCTTGTTCTTGAAAGAGAGGGTGGTGGATTGCTTCGTCTTGCAGAAAATGATGCAGATGAAAATGATGCAGATGAAAATGATGGGGGAGAAATAAATGGCAAGAACTGTTTATCTTCCACACCACCAACTGAAACATGAGACTCTTCATGTTTGTTAGCCACTGATCTTGCTTCCATCACTTCTTCAGACTCAAAGGATAGCTCTTCGGACGGATTTTCAATGGACCCAGAATCTTTTGACAATCCATGATCAGTTTCAGGGTGTGGAGGAGTTGGTAAAGGTGGAGGCATCGCAGGTGCTGAGGCTGGATTCGCAATTGGTCGTAGCGATACCGTAGGCACTTTAGGAAAGTCTAATGAGTCCAAACCATCATCAGAATCAGACTGTTCTTTCTGAGATTGATCCGGGGCGCAGTACGATGTTTCGTCATGTTTTTCTTCGGGGAGGGGCAGTTTAGACCCACTGACAAACTGTGTTGGACCATTCTGACAAAGAGAGGGCAGATTTATAGCAGACAGGTGAAAAAGGAAAAAGGAAAAGGGAAAAAGGACAAAAGAAAATGAGTCCAAGCAGGGGAGTATGATGTTTACCAATAAATCTTCATGTGGTTTGAAAATTTCAGCTTCAGATGCAGCAGGATCCCAATCCAGCTCATGCTCTTCGGCAATTTCTTTCAGTAGCTTCAGTTTTTTCTCAGGCGAAGGAGCACGAACAGATAGCAGTTCTACCAACTGCAATTAAAATCCAGAGTCACAAACACAAAGTAGGAACCTAAATAGCTTGAAGAATACCATTACAATTCTAGTGCACTAAAAGATGAATATCATGGGGGGAAAAGGATTGCACTACAAAAAGAAAGTTCATAAAACCTGGCGATTGACACCACAATCTGGAATTAGTTCTGTTGCAGCTGATACAAATTCTTTCCCATATTTTGAAGCAAATAGCATTTGAACTTGTAGCAACTCTGACAGATCAGCACATCTTGGCGCAGCAAAACACACACTGGATATTGCTTCTTTTAAGTCTAGAGGACATTCCCTGTATCAAAAATTTTAGTTATTAAGTTTTAAGTATTGGGTGAATTTTAACCCATACGTAACTACAAAACTTAGCATACTAACTTTTTGTGTCAAAATTTCAAGAAACTTAAATGCCAAATAAGTAAATCAAATAACACAGACATAGAAATATGATGACATTTAATTTTACAAAAACAAAGGTTGAGTGGAAAGATGAGAAAATCAACCACATGACTAACAAAGATAAGAAGCTAAGTGATGCAAGAGGTACAAAGCATTTCACAAGCTACCTCATAAAGTAACTTGGTGGCTTATGTGGCAGTGCCATGTGAGTTAATGAAATTTCCCCGTGATACATGAGGATAATGGCAGTACAAATACGTGGTAAAAGCATGCACAATCAAGGATAGAGTCAAAGTGAAACCCATAAAAAATTCCTAAAACTGATACTACTGTACTCCCTATTCCAGAACCACCAGACTCAACAATTGGGTGGAGAACAGAGACCATGCTCCCCACTAGCATTTAATGGGTTTTGTGACTCAATTGCAATTTTCCTATGACAAGCTCTGCTTAGTTTCAAGTATCAATAGAAAGTGGTATTAGACTTTTTAGTTGCAAGAATTTGGAAGCAAATTACAAGCCTAATACAACTGTCCCACTTAGCTGAAGTGCTAATGGATACACCAATCACAAGTTCTCAACCTTCCTTTTTTCCTTTGTTTTCTCTCCTGAAACATTTCAGTAACCAAATTAACCATGTCTGAAACTAGAAAGCAAGAACATCCTCAAAGACAGAGCTTGTTAGCAGCATGTATTCTATTGAATTGCAAAAGTGGGCCTTTCTCTTTCATGAATATCTATTTCACAGGGCTCCAAACAAGTCAACTAAAGGATTCATTCCTAAATGTTTCAGTCCCTACTTTAAAAGCTGAAGCATCTCATATCTATTTTAATATAAACTGCAGTAGTCTTATTTCTCCACCATTGGAAAACAGATGCTGGTGTACAAGCTTAGCCAATTACTAAAATGTTAAGTTTTACACAAGAAATTTCAAGCTTTGCAGATCAAGCCACAGAATGTCTAATTAAGTAAAAAAAGAATGAAGTCTTGCTTTAACAAAAATGTTCTGACTTGTATCCTAAGTCTCATGTCCTTGTATGTAAGAATGTATGTATGCCAATCACTTGTTATATTTCTAGTTTTTTTTTCTTATCTATTATTTTCTCTTAATCATTTTCTCTCTGCATCCATGTATGTCATTGTCTCAAAACTAGGTGTGTGTTTGTGAATGTGCTCTTTTGTCTTGGTCTAAAGAGGAGTGTCCCGAGAAGATTGAAGTGTTTTTGGTGTTTCTGTGAAGAAAAACCAGTCACATCAATCTATTGCAAAGTTGCAACCAACAACTAGCAGAAGTTTAGTTGGTCATGGAAGGAAAACTGGTAACCTCTGATTTTGATTAAGAGAGAGTTATTCTTTATTATATAAACAATGGTCTTCTCTTTCCATTCCACCCTCTCCCCACAAGGAAAAGGAACAAGGAGTACACATGGACTAACGATTATCAGAATAATTAATATTTTCAACAGTACATATCTACTTGAGATATTTATTTTCAATCACATTTCAGCAATGCATTTCTTTTTTTTTTCTTTCCTAAATCATAATCTGTTCATGATTTCAGAAATACATGCATGCTACTAAATCCATGAAATCCATCCTAGAACACCCGAGAGTTTTCACCTCACAAGTTTAGAAGAATTACACCGAATCAGTTGCTTTTTTTAAAATAAGAGTCCGCGAAGTAATGCATACATGAATCAAAAATAATATTCTTTCTTTTAAAAAGAACCAACAGTCGTTCTTTCACCATACTAGGATATGCATGAAGGTTTACAAAATTTTCCATATGTAGCCATTAAAAAAGATAGCAGGAATTGCTGCATGCATTATAACCCATGAACTGCAGATCATCTTAGTTTTTTTTCCGTCTACGAAATATTTATCAGTACTGAAAACGTTGCAGTTGCAGAGAGAATTTGAGATATTACATAATTTTAGCTTAGGATTCTGACAAATCAAAACTACAAATTGCATGCCAGATAATTGGAACAAACAGAAGCATGGTACAAGCAAATCACCAGTTTAGAGATTAACCTTTGTGATTCAATAATTGGAAGGCGGACAGCAATAAGCTCACAAAATAGCTCAATGACCTCGTGAGCTGCCATCATATTCTCTTCTCTAATTATATGCTCTACCTGAAATGCAAATATCAATAACACCATTATGAAATGATCATGAGAAAAATTCTCAGTAAAATTTTTCTTGATACTTTCTAATTAAATTAACTAGTTCGTACTTTGTGATAGAAAAATTGAATAGTAAAAACATAAATGGAAAAGAGAAGTATTACCCGAATCCTAGCAGTAGCCTCTTGGCCAGTCTCAAGAAGCTTGGCAATGTCACGGCGCATCTGTTTAATCTGAATTTCTCTCCTGTTCCTCAACAACTTTATCCGCGGAATAGTCAATTTCAGCAGGGTTTTGCTGCACACAAGAAGCACAAACTTACATGAAATCACCCAAAACCAAACTAAAAACAAATTTGCATTGCACATCTACAGAACACAAAAAATTCAAAACCCATGTCCTCAAAATATTCAGTTTACCAAAATTGCCCTAATTTTGTTATAATCTGATTATTTCATTTCTTGCAATGTTAAGATTAACTCAACTAAGTTAGGTTTCTGCACTTATTCGCAACATTTACTACTTCCTCAACAGCCAAACATCAATAGAAACTCGATCAAAGTTTTCGATCTCATAAAACTCACAAACCCCAAAAAGACCCAGAAAGTAAAATAATAAAATCGGAAACGGAAACACAACTGAGAGATCAGAGGAGCAAATAACAGTTGGGGTGATCAATGATGGTACCATTTGGCCGCTTTGAAGCCCTTGTTGAAGAACGAATCGAGCATCGACATGGCTGACGACAAAAATCCAAATCCCTAATTCCCAACAAAAATCAAAGATTTACTTAACTCTTATAAGTGTCACAAAGATTCAATTTTGGTGATGTTGCAGAAACAGAGAAGGAGATGGATGATGACGAGAGAGACCACCTGCTACGTAAAAGAAAGAAACAGAGTTTTGGCTGGACAAAACGCGTCGTTTTACAAGTTTGCTTAGTGGACAAGGAGGCTCTGCGTAGCACTATGTCTGCGCGGGCGGTCCGTGTGCTTATATTTTATTGCTGTGGGGCCAAACACTGCCTTATTGGGCTGAGGGGCTCCTTCTCCTTCCTGATGATGTTGCCTTCTACCTTCAACAATTCACAATATTTGCTAAACGTTTTTATTTATTTATCAAACTAATGCATATTAAATTTATAATTCATATCTTTTTTTTTTTTTTATACAAGTAATATTAGAGTGGAAAAGTTTCTCACACACATTGTCAAGGTGTCATAAGGTTCGAATATGAGACCGTTGATCGGCAAGTCAAAGATTCTTTTTTATAATTCATATCTTATTATTGGAAGAAAAAAGTCTATTATCCTTCAAATAGAAAAAAGTGATATGTCAAGCTACTAACAATACTATTACTTACGAACGAAGAAATTATTTATTGAGATTTCATTGAAGAAAAAAAAACAATTTTATTTGATTTTCTTTGACTTTTGGTCATCCTCTTATTGCATGTTGTTTCTCAATAGGCTGAAGCTTTTGCTCTCAAACAAGCTTCACAGTGGGTTGTTTGACTGCCATTAAAGCAAAGTTATATTGTGGGAGATTCTATGGTTTTTATCGAGCCACTTCACAATCAAATTTAAGTTTCGTGGAAAAGAGTGCTGCTATTTTCACTCCATGTTTGATTTTCCCTTTCACCTTATTTTCAAAACTTTAAAGACAAATTTACCCCTTTATGAAATGACTAAGGAGGGTGTATTCAATTCTAACTTTTAATGACTTTTAATGAGTTTAAAAGTTTGGAGGTATTCAATTGTGACTTTTAAATAGTCTTTAAAAGTTTAGTTGTATTCAATTGGGAGTTTTAAAGAGTATTTAAAAGTTTTGAGATATCCAAAATGTTAATGACTTTTAAAAACTTTGTTAAATAAATGACTTTTCAATACTTTTAAAGCTAATTCTTACTACCAAAAGTCTTGGTAATTTACACCAGACTTTATATAGGATTATTGGGAAGCTGAGAAGATAGAAACAAAACGTCTCCAATTCTTCTTCCCTCATTATATCAAAGCAGCACGCAGACATATCTATTTTCTTCAAAGAGCTCCACTTTGGTTTCCCATCTTGTCATCTTCCTCCAGGTTAGTCTCATCCACACGTTACTTTTTTACTTTCCCTCTGTTAATGAATATTTCTTATATTCTTTTCCTCATATTTGCATCATGATATGTCATCCATCTGTTTATTATATTGATTTTCTCATATGCTATGTTTGCATACAATATATTATATTATTATTTTTTGCCCCTATCGTAATCGTCGTGGAAAGATATCACAAAATGTATTAGCAACATGTAACTTTGATTTGAAGTTCATATACGTGCTCAGTGGATGGGAAGGTTCAGCTCATGATTCAAAAGTGTTAAATGATGCTTTATCAAAGAGGAATGGACTCAAGGTACCACAAGGTACACTCTTATCTCTTCGTTTTATTATTATCATTCATTATATCACGCTTTGCATACAAATTTATTATATATTTTATGATTAGGTAAATATTTTTTAGTGGATTGTGGATTTCCAAATTGACGTAAATTTTTAGCTCCATTTCAAGGTGTATGTTATCATCTCCAAGATTTTATTGGTCAAGGTCGTGACCTTGAAAACACAACTGAGTTGTTCAATCTTCGCCATGCTTCCTTGAGGAATGTAATTGAGAGGATATTTGGGATATTTAAATCAAGATTCACAATTTTCAAGTCAGCACCTCCATTCCCATATAGGACTCAAGCAGAGCTTGTGTTAGCTTATGCAGGACTACATAATTTTCTTCGAAGGGAATGTCGTTCTGATGAATTTCCTATTGAACCAGAGAACGAGTTTTCATCATCTTCACCATTACCAGGGAATGAAGGAGATAATGTGGAACAAGTCTTTGAAACTCAAGAACAACAACGAGAGAATGCTAATGAATGGAGAGTTGGTATAGCTTCTGACATGTGGAGAAATGTCATGCAAGATAATAACGCAACTCAACGATAATGAGCATTGTAATTTCTAAAGGAATTTTTATTATGGTTTATTCAACGTCATTGAAATGAATGGAACCTTTGTCATTTTATAATTGTACTTTGTCATTTTTATCATTTTCTAATGTTAAGGAGAACTATTCTTTGCTTTTACGTAATTGTATGCCGACTAGTTAATTCAACATAGATAAATGCTATTCGTAAAATAAATATAAAAATAAGTATTTAAAAGTCTATAAAACTCTATGACAAAAGTATATGAAAGTTTGTCACTTTACTTTATAAAGTATGTAAAAGTCATTAAGAATCTGTCAACTGTAGAAAAGTCACGCACTTAAAAAAAGTCTTTAAAAGTTAGAATTGGATACACCCCCATAAGACTTAGGTTAAAAACCTCAACTCACCTAACCCAATTAAAATTGATACACGTATTAATGTACTTTATTAATTAAGGGATTTTAATTAATTTCCTTTGTAATCTTTCACCGTCTCCTTCTACCTTGACTCTTCTTTCCTTTGATATATTTGAATTTTCACCTTCCTTTTTAACCCACCTCCCTATTCGGTGAAAGATTGAAAAGGAAATTAATTAAAAGCCCTTAATCAATAAAATTCATTAATACATGTGTTAATATGTTGTCATGTGTCAAATTGCTTGAATTAAATGGTATTTTCAGAATAATGGTGGGTGGGAAGTTAAGGTGGGTAGAGAAATAGGACATGGAGGTTGAAATGGTAGCATTCGTGGAAAATCAAGACCCCTTTACAAGCCATTTGACATTTTTAAAAATAGATATTTAGTTATATAGCCTTTTTTTTTGTTCGAAAAAGTATGAATTCAATTGAAATCAGGGCAAAATAACCCATAATACATCAATAAGAACACAACCCTAAATGGAGGTTCTTGCAATACATAAACTGTAAAATCATAACCAACTATGCACAAGTATTACAAGATAGTGAGGACAAATATACATCTTGAATCCTAGCTCACATGGAGTTACAGATGAGGAGGACTCATACTCCTGCAACAACCAGTGCTTGAAGAAGATCAAGGCAGATAACAATCTCTCAAACATTTTGGGACAGGAAACACTTAAAAGTGGACGTCATAACTGCTCATCTTCCAACAAGACATTCCAAAGAATATGACAACATCTCCAAATCCCCACTTGATCCCCAAACATAATTGATTGTAGATCCACCAAATCCAGCAGCCCCACCTCCAATACAGAGAGATCTACAAGAGATCTACCACAAAAGCAACATATCTATCAAGATGTTTCAAAAACCAGCCCCAAAAGGCTGGGACTCAAACCCTAGAGAAATAGGGATGAAACAAAACCTTGCAAAAACAAGGATCAAACAAAATCAAACAAGAGTTGGGAGGGAAAACCACTCCACAACATAAAGGTTGGGGGGGGGAGGGGGAGAGGACCACATTATTAGCCAAAGAGGGTGGTTCCAAGGAGATCCTTTGGAGTCAAGGAGATTTTTAGAGCTAGTGTGGTTTTGGTTTTGGGTTGAGAGAGAGAGAGAGAGAGAGAGAGAGAGAGAGAGAGAGAGAGAGAGAGAGAGAGAGAGAGAGAGAGAGAGAGAGAGAGAGAGAGAGAGAAGGTCATTATATACCCATTCTTAGCACTAGTGATATAGATAAACCCTACACCATGTAATTTCTATAAATAAACCCAAAAAAGACCTAAAAAACTACAGCTGGCCATGTTGAATTTAATTTTGATTATTGAATTACTTTGATGTCCTGTTAAGTATTTTGGGGTTTTTATTATGAGGTTTTGGGGTTTAGCTTGCTTTAAGAAATCGATGGTAGTTTTGTAATTTATAGGAAGTTTCAAGTCTCTTTGTTATGTTTGTAAATAAGATTTGGGTATGTTTCTAAAGTCCATTTCATGTAAGGTTTTTTAAAAAAAATAATTTGGGCCCCCATATTGGGCATAATAGTGAATCCCTTTTTTTTTAAATTCAAATTCTGAGTTTTCTCTATATATCATATTTATAGACAAGCAACATGGTTGTTGTTATTGATGGTTTTAGAGCATCTCCAATAATAATAGCAAATTAAACTCTTCAAATTAAAGTTTGTTGATCCATGTGGCAATTTGAAAAGATTTATTTGCTACTTGAATAATTTTTGCTCCAACAAACTCTTCAATTCAATTAATGCAATATCATGGAAAATAATGAAAAATTTGAAAACATGTGAAAATTTTCTATGTATTTATTATATAGGTTTGCTAATCCAAGTCGTTCAAAAGTGATAGCCTTCATGCTTGCTATCCACGTGTGACATCTTATGACTTCCCAATGTTTTTTTGTTGTTGAGAAATTCTAGGAATGCATTCATAATTCAGCAAAAAAAAGTTACTAGCCACAAAGGGCCAATACAATAACGGAGCGATCTAAGATCAAAATTATGACAATCTGGTTCGCCACCACTAACAATCATACATGATAGAAGAAACTCTGGCAAAGGCATTCCAACTAAGATTGCTAACTCAAAATAATCAAAAAGAGAGAAAATTTAAAAAAACCAAGTCATAACAATATAAATAAAACTCTCACAAAGGAGAGATGAAAGGCTTTCACAAAGGAGGGGTGAAAAGCTCTCACAAAAGGAGACGTGAAAACTACACAGAGAACCCAAAAAGTCTCTGTGACTTATTCCAAACATAAATAAACCGCCAAAAAGAATGGTGGTAGAGGTTCGATGACAAAACATAGGTGGAGATCCAACACTGAGACACAGCTGCCTGTGATGGTTAAAGGAAAATCATAACAAAACGAAGACAAATAGGGAAAACCTTCTTTTTGAAAATGGGGGAAGAGGAGAAGGTAGGAAGAAAATAGGGGAGAGAGGAGGAAGAACTGTGGCTTCCTCCCCTCTCAAAGTGAAAACGGCTCTAGGAGTGTTTTTTGGGAGAGAGAGAGAGCTTATGGCTTCCCAATGTTAAGCATTAAATTAATATACAAGTTGAATTATCTTTACTAGGAAAGTCCAAATGCCAACAATCATAAATATTACAACTGCTTACTTTTTTGGCTACCTATTTTACCCCCATAATATACTATCCTTCCTTCTTTACCCGTCAAAATGTATTGTCATTCCTTATCTACCCCTCCCTCCATCATGTTTTACTTTAATCCTATATTATTGTACGAAAACAAAAGACTTTCCTACAGAAAAATTTCCTCCCTCCAACATATGCATGAAGGAAAAATTTCATTGCTTGTACAAAGACAAGTTTTCTTGGTTTTGCTCTTTTTATATGGAATCTATTTGTCATGTTGATAAATTTCCTATTATTTATATAGTTATTCTTTGTCTGTCACTACGACTTCTAATTGGATTTTTTCCTTTCTATAGAAATTTATTTTTCAATTCCAATTTCATAAATAAATAAATAAATATATATTTGTAATTTGTAATTTTTGTAATTTTTTTCTATTGATACATGTAACAATGAGCCTAAATATTGATCTAAATAGAAATGTTGAAGAGTGTGATGAGGATGTTGATGCAGATGTCGATGAAAATTTAACAGATGTTGAAGAGGGTAGGGATGAAAATTACAAAGTGCTAGAACCTTACATTGGCATGGAATTTGTTTCACATGAAGAGGCAAAATATTTTTATTTAAAGCATGCAAAATTAATAGGTTAATGCAAACATGGGTTAGAGCAATGGGTGAAACACCTCCAACAACTATATTAACTTATCAAGACAAAGCAATGAAATCAGCTATTGCGGTGATATTTCCACACTCACAACATCACTTTTGTCTATAGCACATAATGAGGAAAGTCCTTGAAAAGCTTAGTCATGTAATTACAAAAAATGAAGATTTTCTCAAAGTATTCAAAAGATGTGTTCTGTGAGAGTCCGTTTTTCTTAAATAATGATTAAACAAAAATAATTGTTATATATATAGTTTTACATAATAAATATTTATCTGATTCTATTACATATATCCTATTCTATTATGTATATGTGTATTACTTATATATATATATATATATATATATATATATATATATATGTATGTATATATATATCTCTCTCTCTCTCTCTCTCTTACTTTATTTTATATATATGTGTGTATATTATATATCTCATTCTATTTGTATATTGATTAGCAAAATGATTCATGAATGGGTAGTTAGGTGTCAACAAGGCATGCTAGTAGCCTTGCCAACTCACCATGAAGATATTAGAATAGGATTGTAGTCACCAACGTGTCTTCCTAGCAATTCTTTTCTTATCTATTATTAACTTGGAGTGCAAGGCCATATTGATATATTACTTGGAGATTAAGTTCTTACATGTTGATATTATCATGTACTGTAGCTACCGTCTTCACCACACTATATATAGATCATTCCATCCTTTGTTTTCATTCTCATTTTCAGAAATGTTGCGAAGCATTTGTAAGTTTCCATGAAGAAAAACATAAAATACAGAGAGAGAGAGAGAGAGAGAGAGAGAGAGAGAGAGAGAGCGTGAAAGGTGATGAAATTCTTGGAGGAAATATAGGGCTTAGCTTGTATTTTCTTAAATAGGAGCAACGCTTTGGAGTTGAGGTAGGAATTTCTTGGGGTGCCTTTACGGGGATTGATCTAATTAAATTTCGTGAGCAATATATCAAGATGATATTATTATTTGATTATTATTAATATTTGGTGGTTAAGTATTGTTAATTATCATTATATTATCTTATTAATATTGACATGATCATATGTTATCGGTGATGGCTGGAATTGTTGGGTTGATAAAGAAAGTATGGAAAAGAGGGTAATGGGAAGGATCTTTTGTGTAGTTGAGTCTAACTCTTGGCAGGTACCAGGTCTCAGGGATCCCACAGTGCACATGGTTTTTATTGGGTGATTCGGGACTGGCGAAAGGGAGTTAGACAAGATGACTAACAAAAGGGGAATTATGGGATGATTGAAATGGGTGTTAGTTCAAATAAATGGGCATTCGGGACCAAGTGGTATAAGCATGGTATGGGACGTGCAGGTCTGCTTGTCCAGTTATATGAATTAACGGGATTAGATGAAGAGCATTCATTCATGCATTATTATTGTTAATGTGATATTTGGCTGTGTAATTGCAAGTCATCACTTAATTTGGTTATATCAATCTACTGTGGTAAGGTCTCATGTCCCTACTGAGCGGTGGTTGCTCATCCCTCACTCTGTTTAATTTTTCAGATAAGTTAGTGGGCAAGACAAGGACTAAACCAGTTGAGGATGATTAGATGAGAGTGATAGAGGTTTATTTATTAATTGTAAAGTTGTAAGATTTTGGAGCTATTTTTATAAGAGAAGTTTATTTTAAACCCATGTTTTGGCTCCCTTTTTATTATTTTTTATTTTTTATTTTCGCACGCACTGGGCGCGGGGTTTCCGCCTACCCCTGGGTCCGGGGCATGACATGTTCATTATTCATGGACATGCGAAGATTTTGAGAGAAGATGGTGGGATTTGATTGAAAAATTTGAGCTTCAAAAGATGAATGGCTTGCATCATTCTTTGAAGAGCGTTCATGAAAGGACCTGCCCTGAATTTCTCATAATCCGTGCCAAACCTTGTGGTTTTTCAGACATCCAACCGATGCCGGGCCCACTTTCTAATTTCAAACATCCTCTTCCCCTAAAACAAAGGAAAAGAAGGCTGAGGCTTCTACCGAAATTTCGGTAGAGTCTCCCCTGAAAAACGAACTTTACCAAAATTTTCAACCTGTCAAAAACAAGAGAAAAAGAATACCAACTGCCAGAAAACACAAAGCAACAGCACACAGATTACAATATAGGCCTCCGACCTTAACTTCAACCCTACACGGGCAATGTCAGAGTAGTCAAAGAATCTCTAGTTAAACAGCCAATGTAAAAGTTTCAAGAAATGGACAAGTGTCCTATAATTAAGCCGAGGCACGAGAGGAGGAAGGCTAGGCTTGACTGCTCGGCTCACGTCAACTATAGCATGAGGGCACAAAATAGAAAAATCATGAGTGGATAAAAACAAAGTTTCAACATACTAACCCCACCATTTTGTAAAACGATGTCAAAGCATGAAATTAAAACCATTACATACAATCGCAAGTTGTTCTAAAGACTCGGACCAAATTCAAACATCAATCCAAAACGGGTTTCAGACTCATCACAACCACAAACACATTTTAACCACAACCATTTAGTAAATTTGGAATGTAAACAAGCATTTAATCTCAGCTAAGTTTCAATTGGGCTTCAGGCCCACCGACAATAATCAAAACCAAACTCAACAAAAGCAATAGTTTAAAATGCGACTGCACCTAGGTGAAACCCCAGGCTACCTACGTACCCCTTGGTGAGGGATCAACCCACACGTAGTTCTTGTGACCAAAAAGAATCACAATTCAGAAACATACATATATTGTCCAAGTAAAACTCACAATTAAATTCAGATTCATTCTCAACTTCAATTTCGACAAGGCACACACTAAATACTTTATAAGTTCCTTTCCTTTTATCAGTTCTTTCTCGCAACCATACCATATCCAAGGCCCATGTTTCTGAACAATACTTTCCAGATGGAGCTACAAGTGCCATATCCACTTGCTTGTATAATCAATAGCTTTTGGTATTCACAACTTCAAATCAAAGACAAATTCAACCAATTATATTATGACACAAAATAATACCAATCGTAGTTTTCAACGTAAAAGAGCTCAAAACCCAAATTTGTTCTCACTTTTCAAACTATAAATCAAACGTTCATACCTATACAGAGTACTCACGAAGCACAAGTTCTAGAATCTCAACCCGAAAACGAATTCACATATATATTTAATATGTATATATATAATACACACCTCACACCATCATCATATACTAAGGGAAAACAATCCAACCGAGGGATTGTTTGACTAGACCACATGGAAGATTCCTCAATAACCATGTGGCTAGAGAACGAGCCATCCAACCGGGGGACTACCGCTCTACAGCACACACACTGGAAAATTCTAACGCCACGTGTGGCCAATCTAAGTCCTACGCACGCAGACTGCCTGTCAAGGCCTACGGCACACTCGACCAAAGGTGCCCAGATATTTACAACATGCCAAAAAATCCAACGCCACGTGTGGGTTACATAACTAGGGAAGGTACATATCATAGTGCACATCATGTACCGGGGGAAAACAATCCAACACGAGGATTGTTTGACTAGCCCGCAGGGTTTCAACTTTCTATCCTGCATCTAGGGATGAGTTGTTCAACTGGGGGACTACCGTTCTACAGCACACACGCCGGTTAATCCAACTTTGAAATATTTACAGTTGTGCCACTACACTTCCGTTGACCACAACTTCTTCGTTAAAACTCCAATTTGGGCCCACTACGTGTCTACGAACTCGTGAGAGCGAGCTCTACGCAATGGTGCCACTCATTTCCCCAAAATCCTTCTGGATTAAAAAGTAACTAAAGTACCCCTACTCCCAAGGGCAAAATTTTAATTTCACAAAAGAATTAAATTCGATTAAATTGGGTCAGGGATGTTACAGTTCATATTGGGTGCCTACTTACATGAGAGACACATCTTTTGCTGGAATGTCTACAACTCAACATTCTGAAAGTATAAACTCTTTTTTGATAAGTATGTGGATAAAAAAACAACATTAAAATAATTTGTTGAACAATACAAGGTGGCTATACAAGATAGGCAGGATAAAGAAGCTGAAAAATATTTTAATACAAGGCATAAAGAACCTGTTTTGAAGTCTTCGTCACATTTTGAAAAACAAATGTTCATGATTTATACATATGAAGTTCTTAAGAAGTTTCAAGTCGAGGTTTTAGGAGTTTGAGGATGCTATGCTCTAAAAGAAACTGAAGACAACATCAGTAAGACTTATAAAGTTCAAGCCTTTGATAAACAATATGAGTTCATAGTAGTTTTGGGATGCAAGAAATGATGAGATTTATTGTTTTTGTCACCTTGTTTTAATATATGAGATTTCTTTGTAGAAATGCTATTGTTGTACTCCAATGTTTTGAAATTTTTTAGCATCCCATCTCATTATATATTGTAGCGATGTACCAAAGATGTGAAGCACATGTATATCACAAACCATATCCCAAAAGACATTAAGTCCAAGAAACAACGTTTTGATGAATTGTTTCAAGGAGCTACAAAGTTGAGTACAGAGGGGTCAATATCTCAAGAAAGTTTTGAAATTGCATATCTTGCAATGAAAGAAGCCTTGAAAAAATGTGCACTGACTAATCAATCTTTCAAATTTTCAGAAAAACTCTCATGTAAATTACGTGATATACAAGATGGTGTTGATGAGAATGTCCATAATAATATGCATGGAATATCGGTGATTGACCCACAAGTGTCTAAGACAAAAGAAGCTCCTAAGGGCTCGTTTGGTACACCGTATTAGACTTTGGATAGGAGTAAATAGTCTATGTTAGGTGTTTGGTGTCAACTTGTATTATTTAATTACCCGACTATTTTATACGGGTTGGGCTTTTAATACTCTCCTTACCTGACTAACTAATACAACCCACACACCCCGGATTAGATAATACACGCTTAATTATACGGCTAGGAAATAAGAACACGCGTTCTACGAAAAAAGTCAGACGTTCTTTTCATCTTCTTCTCCCTAGGGTTCTCTGCTATCTTCTCCACATGTTATTTTCTTCACTCTTCTCCAGGTATCCGTCTCTCACTCTCTCTCTTTTTTTCATACTCTCTCCAATATGCTTCTTCTTTCTTCTTCTCTATTCTTTATATATTTCAATTTTTTATTAAATTTTTGTGGAAATTAGGTTATTAATTTTTCTTTTTTGACATTTTTTTAATCGAATGTTTTCTTTGTATGTGATATATTGATTCAATGTTGTGGGAATATTTAGATTGTTGGTATTAAACAGAGTAGTGGTAGTTTTCTTCCAAAAACAAACAACTGTGCTAGTGTTGGTAGTTTAGTTGAATACATACATACATACTTGACGATTAGGTAGCAAAATTACAAAATTAAAATTGTATGAACTTGAATTCTAGGTACCATTTTTTTTTTTCTGGGCGACCATGGGCTCTTTATGATGTTTTCCTCTTGAACCATTTTCTTGATTGATAAACTTTCTCTCTTCCTTTTCTTTTTACGATTCCCAAGCTTGTGGCCTTGGCTCTTTTGATTGCATTGCTTCTGTTTTGCTGCTACTTTCTCCTTCTTCTTGTTGGACATGGAAACTTTGATGTCCAATACAGACATATGCAGATCAATATTCATAATACAATTCTAATAGTTAAACCACATATATTTCTGTATATGCAATCGGGATGGTATTTTGTAGCCTTTTGTCATGTGTAGAATTCTACTTATTGTTGTATTATTCTAATTTCCAAAAAAAAAATATGAATCTTAACAAAAAAAAATTCATGTCATTTGAATCTCAATTTCCATTAAAATTATCAAAGATTTTTTATTTATTTTTAAAATAGTTTGATATGATGTTATCCGGAACATCACCAAACACAGTATAACTTAGTCAGACTATTTAACCGGAACAGCACCAAACGCCTTATAATATTATGGATAAATAGTCAATACTCTTCGGAACAGATTAGTACTATCCGACGGAAATTAGTCAGTACAGTCCGACGTACCAAACGAGCCCTAAGAGGATAAAGTCTGGAATAGAGAGGAAAGATAGGAGAAAAAAAAAAGGTTAGTGTAAATATTTTAACAAGGTTGCCATTTTCTTTGAGTTCTATATCACTTACATTTTAATTGTAAATTCTTTAGGTTCATATGAATGTTGAACTGCCCAATAATCAAATGGAAGGTTCATCTTGAAGAAAGGTTTATATATTTAATATATTATTCTTTTCACATATTTTATTTATGAAATCATAGTTACTAGTTATTTTTCCTTGGAATCAATAATTTTGAAATAATTCTATAGTTGATGTTATATTATACACAGGGAGATGCATGTTCAATGAATGATGCTTTTAATATGTCCCAATACATGCAAGGATCTTTACAGGATATGGTAAGAATAGTATAGTTCTATTTTTAGAATGTGAAGTTGTAGTTTACTCTTATATGAGTTTTCTACAATTGAGGTTAGGCCTAGCCTGTGGGAGCTAGCTTGTTAGGGCATGTTCTATAACACCAACAAATTCTAACAGCATGCTATATATTGTTTTCCCAAGTCTTTAATTCAAAATACTCATCTTTATTTTTTTCTTTGCTTCTTGTTTATGAAGTCTATATCATTTTGTTGTTGTTCAAACAGATATCTTGTATGTTGTGGGTCATTTACTTTATATGTTAATGTTGTACATGTAGATAAATCCAATTGCATCAAGTATTGGTATTTCTTTTGATGATTTGTCGACATAAAAAATGTATGGTTGTTTTTATCAATGGACAACACCACACCAGAAAATGGTAATTTAACAAAACAAAAAAATGTATGGTTATTTTTGTATTATATTTTCAGAACTATTTTTTATTTTTTATAGTTTAGGTACAGGTGATTTTAATTTCAGAAACTCATAAACATCTAGTAGTTGTTCCATGTTTCGTAAACCATTTTAAGGTACACAATTTAAAAATTTGTAATACTTTTTCTTCTATCATCTAGATATTTTCGTACTTATTTATTTATAACAAATTAAATGCTAACGAATGGTTTTCTTGTAATTTTCATATGTGCAATTTGGGGGAGAATGAGACTTTTAAGCAATGAACAAAAATTATTGTTAGTCTTGTAATGCTTATTTCATTACCTTTGAATTTATCATGCAATGACTTGATAAAATAGAGTTAAGGTCTACTCATTTGAATTTGCAACACCTTTTGTATTTGCAATATGAATGATTTGATAGTCATATGGAATGTTTTGCATGCTTAGATTTACTATTATTTTTTTAAATAACAAACATAAACAAGAAGCCCTTGGGCATCAGTCACCAAAGCCAACCCAAAACACAAAAGAAAAAAAAAACCTCAAAGAGCATAATATTTGAAGTATGTATAAAATTTATTTGCTTTATAAGAAAGAGGAAAAAAAGAGGTAACTAGAGTATTTCAATTGAGTTCATACCCAAAAAAAAAAAGAAAAAAGAGTATTTCAATTGAGTAATAGTGAGAATACTAGATGGTTCAACCAAAAGAGCAAAGAGTTATAGTATTTATTGTTGCTAGTTTTTGAAGGGGTAAAACGGGTAGCGAAAAAAGTAAGTAGCTATGATATTTATGGTTGCTGGCATTTGGACTTTCCTAGTAAAGATAAATTTAATTTTGTATATTTATTTAATATTGGGTTCATTTTTGTACATGATTTATCATGTTATTCACCCAATGTTTTGAGTTAGTTCTTGATATTTTATAGCATTTTACATCCTTTTTGTGTTTTTATAGGTTTTACTTTAGTTGGAATGAATTTGAGCTAAAAATGCATTATTGAATTTAGACTTTTTATCACAAAACGTCCTTGAGATTTGTGAAACTATCATATTGTGTGCCTTTTTTTTTTTTTTTTTTTTGTGTTATTCGTGGTCCTCAAGGTTAACATGCGTGCTCACAAGTAGTCCTTACCGTTAGGTTCTGTCCAAAAATCTGTTAAATTGGTGACGTGGCACACATGTAGGCCTCACATATCCAATGATATGACGCCACATGGATTAAATAAAAAATACATTTTAAAAAATTATTAAAAATACTAAATTAAACCAAAAAAAAAAAAAAAAAAAACTGCAGCTCTCTCATCTCTCCTCTCCTCTTCCCCCCCACCTCTCAGCCTATAATGATTTGGGGTCTGCAAAATCAAGTCTTTGTGCATTTTGGGTGTATAGCATACATCTTTAAAGATTTATGTATAAAAAGGTGTGGGCATTTTGGGTTTCTTCTTCAATCAAGTACCTATATCTTATAATGATGAACAATGGTTCTGAATTGAAGATGGATTTGCTGGGCTTTGAGGAACCATGAGGAACAATAGTTCTAGGAAGGAGGTTTTGAAGCAATGTGTTGCTGTTCTTGGTCCTATGTGCTCTGAAATCCAGTCATCGATGTGTTGCTGTTTTTGTTTGGATTTACTGAGAAGAAATGGGGTCAGATTTGGGGCTTTGCAAGTTAGGTATGAGGATTGGATGAGACGGATGGGGTTGGGGTTTGTGGCGGCGAAGAGTCGAGCCACCATGGAAGTACTTAGATCAGGTTGAGACTAGAGAGAGAGAGACTATTGTGATTGTGGGGGTGGGCCAAAGAGTGGAGGCTGAGAGGTATAGGTGGGTTGGGATGGGGAGAGAGGAGAAAAGTTGTAGTTTTTATCGGAAACGAAAATATGTTTTACATAGAGGAAAGAGAAGGAAGAGGGATGACGAATTCCCAGTGGCGGTGCTCAGGTTCACGCCTACTGCCTGGGGGCGCAAAACATTCAAAAATGTGAGTGGACAAAAATAAAGTTTTAGAAAATAGAATATAAACATACTAACCCCATCATTAAAATCATCTAGAAAATATATTTTATATTCTTCTTATGTTTTCATATAAGAATTCCTAAAACATGCATATATACATATATATTATTATTCAAGCATTCATTCAAAACATCGAGACTTTTAGAAAGCGTTTTAAAGAAATAAATCATTTTCCACCTAAGTGTACCCATTATATACGTATAATCGTCAATTCCATGAACTTATATTTAATTCCCTTATTGCCGTCAATTCCTCGTGTCACGTAGTCTGACACATCCTCACAGGCCTCGGTAACACAAAGTCGACCCGAGCTGCAATCCTTGCAGGATTCAGGGAACATTTAGTCCACCTGATCTGCATTCCTCGCTTCGCACGGTCCGGATATCCCTAAGACTCGTGGGGCAACTGTCAAACGTGCTGACATAACTGAAGGCAACATTTTAATTCGAAGGCAACATTAGATTCCTAAGGCAACATGAGTACCTATGGTGGTTTAAAAACATTTACTAAAAGAAATATAGAACTATTCCTCATTTCATCCTTAAACCCTGTTGCCAAAATCCTTTAATCATGTTATCACTTCCTTTTCTACTTCCCAAGACATTTATTCTTTTAAACATAAATAATATCTAATAGAAATATTTGAATTCGAATAATTATACTTGGAAAGTAAAAGTCATAACAATTCATTCACGATCATTTAATAAAACTTTAATTGCATAAAATCATTTAGAAAACAAAAGTCCACTCACTATGCGTCCGAGCTAGCTTGACCCTTCGAGGGTCCCCCCTGCGGGTCGGGTTGTGCCCGAGTACCTATTTATGCCATTACAAATATTTAATTAATAAAATTGTTCAATATAATTATTTAATCTAAAACCCTGACCCCTGGCTTCTAAAAGTGCATGCACTTGGTTTAAGACCCTTCCTATGCCCACTTAAATATTCCGAATGGATAGAATGGTTTGAAAAGACCCGAGACTCAATAAGCGATAAATTTCCATATTGGTCAACCCGGGACCCTGTGGGGTCTACGACATCCAATTATCAATCCGAGAGTTCCTATAGGTTCTACACATTTAAATAACCCTATCCTGCAAATTTGGTCCAAATCGGACGGTTGAATTAATCACGATCGCATGATCGGACAGTTATCATTTAATTAAACTTCGAATTAGTGAATCGGAATATCCGAGACTCTAATTCACGATCTGCGAAATCCTACACGATCCTATGAATGCCTAGATCATCATATATTAAATTGGAAGCGATCCAACGGTTTGAACATATCGAACCCAGATAACGTACAATAGGTGAAATCCGTTCGAGGTTCAAACGACATCCGAATTGAAATCTGAGAACACCTACGCACTCGTGACAACCAGGGGATCGCATCGAGACACAATGCCCCTCTGCTACAGTACCCACACGCCGGCCGCGCTGGGGTGTCTAGAGCAAACTTCGGCGGCCGAAAAACTTCAAAATCTAGGGCCAAGAGTCCTACCCTAGGTTCAGGACATCAATTGGATCCACTTTTATTTTTGGACCTACCCCGAAAAATGATCGGAAGTGGCTGGAATTTCAACCCCAAATCGGGCCAAACTTTGAGTTGAAAATCGAACCACCTAGGCTAGAAATCATTTCAATCCTACCCAACCATCAGCTAGAGCTCGAAAAATAGGCGAGAAAGCATACCTCACTCGTAGGAATCGGTGGCCGGAGGGGGGAGATCGAGCGGTGGAAAAGTTTGACAAAAATCGGCCTGAAATTTGCGTTTTTCGGCGGCTTGGTGAGCTGCTGACGGCAGGGAGGGACTAGGGTAAGATGGCGGGGATGGGCTGGTTCTTCTAGCACCGGTCTCGTGGTCGGCCGTCAGGTGTGGCGGTGGTTATGGAGGGAGTGGGTGGCTAGAAGAAAAACACGCGGGAGGTGGGGGGGGACAAGGGAGAGAGAGAGAGAGAGAGAGAGAGAGAGAGAGAAAGAGAGAGAGAGAAGGAAAGAAGAATCTATGTCTTTTTTTTCCGGGTTATGACAGGAAGCATCTTTGTTGCGACCATTTGAACAATGATAGTGCACAAGCAACAAGACGATAATGCCTTTGGTCCAATTGGGACTCAATCTAACCTTAGCAAGATTCTGTTTCTCACCCCACCATAGGCACAACCCAGATTCCATTCCTTATCCCGTCATTTATTATTACTATTTATTGTATTTTAATTCATTTTAATGCACAAAAGGAAGGTTAAGTTGATAGGGGTGGGTTCAAATCTGGGGGAGGAAGAGAGAGACATAAGACATAGATGCCCAATTTTTACTCAACAACGCCTTATAGAGATGCCCAAAATGGCTTACTCGTTAGTGCACTCGTCACATGCCCAGTATTAGTTAGGTGGGGTTAGGATTGGAGTGGTGGTGGTGGTGAGTGGTAGGGTTCGTTATCGGGCCAGGCCGACCCTAAAATTTTGGGCCCAGGCTGCTCATTGCGTTTTTTGTTTTTGCCTTATATTGCTTTGCCTTATTTCCATTCCAAACATTTAAGTAAATGACTTGTCTTTTTACTTTAATTTATTTTCATATTACTCCATTTAGAGCCCGTTTGGCATTGCTTATTTGGGGTAATAAGTTATTTTTAAAAAAAAAATTGGGAAGCCTAGTGTGAAACCCCATATTTTTTTAAAAATATGTATACTAATATTTCATGGAAATTAAATATTTAAAATTAATACTTTTAATAATATATATAAGTTGCATGGCAAGCCAT
Organism: Prunus kanzakura; assembly: GCA_020521455.1. Taxonomy (NCBI): domain Eukaryota; kingdom Viridiplantae; phylum Streptophyta; class Magnoliopsida; order Rosales; family Rosaceae; genus Prunus; species Prunus kanzakura. The sequence goes on along the minus strand of BPUM01000817.1, from coordinate 725,395 downwards.
GTGAAAGCTTTTGCTATAGTATAACCTATCAAATCTATTATATGGTTTTAACTATGCCAATTCACTTCAATCTTATTTAATATTTATACACAAGCGTTTAGAAAAGTTTTTTTTTATTGCTTACTAAAGTTTATCCTAAGTTTGACATGTTGCTTTTTAGAGTCCTCAAAAACCACAATAAGAATGAGGTGGTGAATATTAGCATGAGGTGTAAGAATAATAGGAAGTCTTGTATATATAAATGTAATTGGAAAGTGCTTACTAAGCACTCTCCGGAGCCAGCACCTAAGACTAAATGGGGTGGCAATTTTACCTTCAAGCCACCCATGTAGTCTATAAATTATTAAATCCTAGGATGTAGTCTAGAAATCCCTAGGTTAGTTATGTGGCACAATGTTAAGCTTCATCCATATTTTCTCTACTGACTCTAACTTACTATAAATAGTCCTACCTAATAGTTATTAAATCATAAGTTCTTCAAGTTATAGTAGTTTCCTTAAAAAAAATCGTAGACAAAAGAAAATAAGAGAACTAAGTGTGGTGAGGTTTTGAAGGAGCTCAAAGTATTTGGACTTACAATTGGGAGTTATACAATAGCTTTGGATTTTGAGGTAGGGGTTTTTCTTGGGAGGTTTTGCATACATTGATTTAATTAAATATGGTAAATACTATATTATGCTTAGTTGATTATTATTGTAAATCTTATATTATGCTTGGTTATATTATTTGATTGTTATCCTTGATATTGGATGTATACGTGTTGTCAATTATCATTATAATTTGATTAATTTTGACATATTCATATGTTGTCGGTGGTGGTTGGAATTTTTGGGTTGATAAAGAAATTATGGAAAAGAGGATAATGGGAAAAATCTTTTGTGTAGTTGAGTCTAACCATTGTAGGGACCAAGTTCAGGCAAGTCCGTGTGCATAGTAGATTAGGATATCGGCGGTATAATTGTCGATTGGGTGATTTGGGCTTGGAGATCAATGGTGTAGACAAGATGACTAGCAAAAGGGGAATTATGGGATGATTGAAATGGGTGTTAGTTTATATGATGGGGCATTCGGAATCACAGTGGTAAAATGCATGGTATGGGACATGCAGATTTGCTTGCCCTATTATATAGACTAACAGGTTGGGTAGAATTGAAGTTCATTCATGCATTGCATAAATTGTACATTAAAAATCTCACTAATCACATAAGACACAGGACCCCTACTAAGCATGTAGTGCTCACCCCTTAATGAATTTATTGCAGGTTTTGAATCTGGAGTTTAGTTGTGAAGTGGAAACAAGAAAAACGAGTTGCAGATAGTTTTGGATGTTTTGTTAAAAGTCTGTACTTTCCTGTAATTTGGCTTGTAAAATTACAATGTAAATTACTTTGGTTTAAATAAAAGTTTATGTTTAGTTCTCTTGTTTCTTGCTATTTAAATTTTTAGTTTTAGTTTTTCTTTTACCTCACACTCTCAATAATCTCGACCAAAAAAAAAAAAAAAAATTGGGGTGTGACACCTAGCCCATTTGGTAAACTATGAAAAAATCACTTATTGTTAAAAATTGATGTGAGAGAAAGCTATAAGGAAAATCAACTAATAAGATGCTTTTATTTTCTGATTATGAGAGAATCAGTTTCGAAGAGGCATTAGGTTTAATGAAATTTACAAACTTCTGAAAATATCCCTTTCTATTGTCACGCAATCTCTTCTCTTCGCATGTCTTCTCCTTCGCATCCCTTTGCTTCTTCATGCCTCACAGAGTTCTCCTTCGCATCCCTTTACTTCTATTCCTTTTTTTTTTGGTTGAATCAATTGAAGCACACTCTTAAGAAGCCACAAGACTTAGGTAAGAGGCATATTATATTTATTTCACCACAACTGAACGTTGCAAGTGGCTCCCGAAAATTGTCAGCATTTATGCACAACAAGAAGATGGTCCTATAGAACAAGAAATGGAGGTATTGAGAAATCATATAGCCTCAAGTTTAATGAGTTCATCAACTTAGAAATGTATATGATTGTTTGTTTATGACTAGTTTAATTTTTGTTATGACCATATTATTGACATAATATTTATTTGTAATTGAGTGTATTGGATTTAACTTGAAACATTAGTTCAAAGCATTTGGATACAAATGAACGTGAAAGTGTTTTCCCTTTTATCAAATACTTGAACAGAAAAGTCATTTCAACATAATGCCTTTTTTAGTCATTATACACAACTCACAACACTTTCACAATAAAATTTACCAAACAATTAGAAACTGATTATTATACCAACAACACTTTTAACAAAAAGTTTACCAATGCCAAACTGCTTTCTCTCATAGCAAATCTAATAACGATTATTTTCACAGCACACCAATACCAAACTGGCCATTACTTAAGTTTATAATGTAAATAAGAAAGTACCCTCATTTGGATTCATTTAAAAATACTAGAAAATCAAGTTCCCAACAAATCAAACTATGAAAATCTAATTTTAGTATAAGAGACAATTTATACCAATATTGATACATCAATAAGTCAATGTATACTTTATACTAAAATATCATAAAATCGTGCTTGCTTATTTAAGATGTAAGGAATATAAATAGCCAAAAATATCATTGAAAACATTAGTATTTCAAAAGTCCATTTTTCATACTTAGTCAAATTTTGAGAGAAAACAGTTTTTCAAGTAGATGTGTACTAATCTATATTATTGTGCATCAAAATTTGACTACATATCATACTTGAAATAAGGCAATATAAGGCAAAATAAAAAACAAAACAAGGCAAATGGGCGGGCCTATTCGGGTCGAACCATGGGCAGGCCTTGTCAGGCCGAGGGAGAGCTGGAGGTTTCAAAGTCTAAGTTCAAGTCCCATCCAACCTTAGAACAGGTTGGGCTGAGCAGACTTAACTATTGGGTCGGACCAAGCTTTGACCCATCGGGCCTTGAGCTACCCACTTCGGCTTGCGAGCCGTAGACCAAATGATGACCCTTAGTTAGTGGTGAGTGGTGGAAGTACTTTTTTTATATTTTAGTTCATATGGACGAGTTTACCCCTCAATTTAACTGTAAAATTGACAGACTTTGATAATATGACCAATTTGATACTAAATGGAGAGTTGGAAGACGATTAAAATGAAAAAAATTAGTTGATGGACAAAAATGATACTGGTCATAGCTCACTCTTCCCGCAACCTCCCGTCACCGATAAATATTATAAAAGTTATAAATAAATTAAGAAACCCTATAAAAAAAATTATCAGAAAAATGTATAAATATTATAAAAGTTATAGGAAAAAAAAATTAAAAAAAAAAAAAACTAACCCAAGAACTCACTCTCCCCGTCACCGCTCAGCCCACACACACAACACAACCTACCCAGCAACACTCGCTGCCGCCCGCACCCAATCCCTTTCTCCTTCTCCTCCTCCTCCTGCTGCTACGTCAAAGCCCCTTGTAGAGGACAGGGAACCAAGAACAGCGCCAGGACTTTGAACGGTAAGAAGCTTACTGTTACCTGCTGGAAATTTAGAAAAAGAAAGAAAGAATGATGCATATAGTTTTACTGGGTTAGATTTCTAAGATACTTCAGTGGCTAATTTTTGAAGGAACTCAACCCTCATTAAACCTCTCTGTGTATTAGAGACCACAAGAGAAAGAAGATGACCAATCCAGTTCAGGATTTTCATGAAGAAGAAGAAGATGACCAGGGCGAGGTTTATCTTGATGAAGCTGACATTATTGGCGAAGTCGATGTCGATGATGAAGGTCCTTAGTCGACTCTCTCGCTCTCTCTCTCTCTATTATGCATAGAATATATGAAAGTTTTATTAATTTCTTGGTCATTTGGTGTGGACTGCAGATCTTCCTGATGCAGATGATGAAATTATTGGTATGCTACTTCACTAGAACCCATCATCTTTGAAACTTTTTTCATTATTTATGATTTGGGTTTTGTTTTCCCTTCCCCTTGAATTAATTCGATTGATTGGTATGGTATTATGCTTTATGGTGGTTTCAGATGAGCCTGATGACTCCATGCACATATTCACTGGTCATACTGGTAAGTGATTCCCCTGCTTTTTTAATTTTATTTATTTATTATTTATGCATTTCACCTGTTACCCGTACATTATGTATTCTTAATCGTCAATAAGCTTTGCCACGAGTTATTCAAATTGAAAATTACATTTGGAAATTTGTTATTTCCAAAATTCAAATTGTTACTCTAAGCACTATATGCATATGGTGGCTGTACCTTATACGTTCTTTAAATAGCAATTTTACCGATGGAAAATAAACATCTCCTGTACATTTGTGCCTATCGTATTATATGTTGGCGCCATAACGCTAGATGCAAAATAGCTAGAGCATTAGAGGAAATATTCTTTGTTCTTGTATTATTACAAACTTACTATGTTAGAGGGATTTCCAGTATCTTATACTGAAACGACTTTCCAGAATCTTAACTTTTATTTCACTCTCTAGCCCCATTGATTTGAAACTGTAGATTGGTATGTCGCTCAGTGGAGTTCTTGACAGTTGCTTGCTTGTATTTAGGTTAGGAAATGAAATCTATATGACCTTTTATTGTTACTTTATCTGTCATATGCACATACACTGATTATCTTTGATTGTATTATAGAATTGGAGTGCAAAATAGCTTTGGCTTCAGGTTGATGCTTTTCTGCTGAGCTAGGCCTATGCCATGACTTGTATTACTTAAAAATTTAGGGTTTCAACTATTTTTCCTTCCCTTTCTGGAACAGGTGAGCTTTACACGGTTGTCTGCAGCCCAACAGATCCTACATTAGTTGCAACTGGGGGTGGAGATGACAGAGGGTTTCTTTGGAAAATTGGACAAGGAGATTGGGCGTTTGAGCTCCAAGGTTGGTGTGACGAGAGAACAGCCACATACTTTATGTACTTTGTTGTGCATAATTATTCACTTTAGTGCTTTTGTCTGAACCCAATTTTACCTTAGATCCCTAGCTCCAAAATTACTGAACTATGGATTTATTAGATTTAATGTTCACTTTTCTTCAATTTAACTTCTTGAACACTACTCTGCAGGTCATAAGGATTCTGTTTCTAGTTTAGCATTTAGTACTGATGGACAATTGCTTGCATCCGGAAGCTTGGATGGAATTATTCAAATTTGGGATGTCACATCAGGAAATCTGAAATGCACCCTTGAAGGTCCTGGGGGGGGCATTGAGGTATAATTTTAAGCTGTATTTTTACTGCCATTCTACTGTAGTTTATCAAGGATTTAATTTGGATTATGTGACTTCTCAGTGGGTCAGGTGGCATCCTAGGGGGCATCTGGTCCTGGCTGGTACAGAGGACTCTATGGTTTGGATGTGGAATGCTGACAAAGGTTCCTATCTTAATTCGTTTTCAGGCCATGGTAGTAGCGTGAGTTGTGGTGATTTTACCCCCGATGGTAACTTTCTTCATCTTGGTGCTTCTGTCTGTCTGTGTGTCTGTCTCTCTCCCATCCTCTCTTTTTTTGTAAACTGTTGTTATCATGCATTTCATTTATTTAAACTGATTTGAAAAGTATTTTGTTTTTTTCTTAATGCCACTATTGATTTAATTTTCTCATGTCTTTTGCTGGTTTCTTAAGGTAAAACAATATGCACTGGTTCTGCTGATGCAACTTTGAGAATATGGAATCCAAAAAGTGGCGAAAACATTCATGTGGTACAAGGTATCTGTTCGAATTGTCATATAAATTTCCTATGTTCATCTTCCAAGTTAGTTGAAGTTTTGGAGCAAAAAGCAATATACCAAATCATCATATGATTTATTTCGCTGATTATTTGGGGTTAGAAGTATTGTTGAACTGTTTAAACCATTAGGATGGTGTGAAGATGCTTGATCTCTTTGCTTACTTTACCTCTGACCAATTGATGGTGTAACATAACCTTCATTAAGAAGCTTACGGTTCGAAAATCGTATATATGACAGCAGAGAAGAAATAGACATTAGGTTCCACAATAGTCGGACACTGAAATTTTGACGTATATACCCAATAGATCGACTGAAATGTCATTTTTGATGAGGTGTCGATACTGAAACATGGGTGGAAGGATTCCACCCCTTTGCTGAATTTGATTATCTATGATGATGATGATTTTTTTTTTCAAATTCTATGTTTTCATCTTCTAGTTCTATCAGTTGATTATCATAATTTATTGAAAGTACGTTCTCCTATCATGGTGCTAGCACCTATTTGTACCATTTTTATCTTACTCAAAGTTGGTCTATTAACAGGAAGTGAAAGACTGAACTGTTGTCTCTGAAATCGAGCAGTTCTGTCTATTTTCAAAAGAAACTTGAAACAGATTATGGTAATTTTTGGGTTTTTGCTTCTGAATTTTGACTCGTTTTGTCTTCTAGGTCACCCGTACCATACTGCAGGATTGACATGTTTGGCAATAAGCTCTGATTCAACTCTAGCTGTTACTGGTTGTGAAGATGGTTCTATCCATGTTGTCAACATAGTAACTGGAAAGGTATGATGTGCTTTTGTTACATTCAATACAACGGGAAGGGCATCATTGGTTAGTTGTTTAGTTCCCTGGTCGGTTTCACATCTAAAATTATCAGGCTTTTAGTATAATTGTTTTTTCCTATTAACAGGTTGTTAGTTCCCTGCCTTCACATTCAGATTCTGTCGAATGTATCGAGCTTGCACCAAGGTACATTCAAGCCTCTCTCTCTCTCTTTTGTGAACTGTTGTTATCATGCATTTCGTTTATTTAAACTCGAAAGCCTGTCAGGCTCCTTTGAACATGACCCATTCTGGACAACCTTTTTCATTTAAATAATTATCATTTTTTGTTTGTGAAATCAATGTGCCTAATTGTAACCAAAAAAGAACCTGATGTCCCTAATCCCTTTGACCGGGACTGTTTATCACCACATGTGATTAATTTGAGTGATTCTTGCTATAACTGCCGGGTTTAGACATCATTTTATGCATGTTTATTCATTAATCACTTATTAATAGGGGATGGGATGAGATAAAATTCTGAGATAATGCAAGAATTATGCAATTTTGGAGTGGTAAAAAGTTATTCCTTGTTGCGTGTCTCACCTTCATTGTTTTGTCTTCCTCCTAAAGAAGCATGCGCAAGGAAACTCTATGTATTCTTGGTATCTTTGCAATCAATCCGGCTCTTATTTCATGTAGTATACTTCCACTATACTCATTTGGTAAATTGTGTATGGCAGCTCCCCATGGGCTGCAATAGGAGGTATGGATAACAAGCTAATCATCTGGGATTTGCAGCATTCGTTGGCCCGCTCCACCTGTGACCATGAGGTCTGTTGGAGTTTCTTCTTGTATATAATAAATCCTTGTTTTTGCAATATTTTAATTTTTAACTAGTTACCAGCTTGTTTGCTTCTAGCCAGTGTTAGTGTTGGCTGATCATACTTGAGGATTTTAAATCTCTGCAACTGTCTAATGGAACAAATCTTACTTGTGCGCAGGATGGAGTGACATGCTTGACATGGCTTGGTGGATCGAGGTACCTAGCAACGGGTTGCGGGGATGGGAAGGTTCGACTGTGGGATAGTCTCTCAGGTGATTGTGTAAGAACCTTCAATGGGCACAGTGAATCTATTCAGTCTCTCTCTGTTTCTGCCAACCAAGAGTTTCTTGTTTCAGTATCTACTGATGGAACTGCCCGAGTTTTTGAGATTGCAGAATATAAGTAAGCGAAGATATCCTACTTCATATATTTGCAACAAATATGGTCTTAGAGTTATGTAGTACTTGTGTTCAAAGAATCTGAGATGAATTCCAATACATGAGCTTTCCTGATATAATTTTCAACATTACTGTTCTCTGTTCGTTAACATTTTGTTCCATGGAAGTTCACATCTTACCCCCAAATGAAATTAATTTCAAAAAAGAAAAATACCCAGCAACTCCAACCAGCCCCCTACCTCGACAACTCCACTCCCCTTGGTAGCAGGTGGCCTCTCGCCTGATCGCTGGCAGTCGGTGTGTCTCTCGCTTGATTGCTTGGGGGTACTAGTATTTGGCGCAGGAAGAGAACATTTTCCCCACCGAAACAAGCGTCTCCTGGTTTTACATTCTAGAAATTGTTACAAGTAGTTTTGCATGTAACTTGGTTATGAAAAATGTCGAAACCCGAGTCCAGCCTGGTTAAGCTAAGCTGCCATAACCAAATTTGAATCACCAGTGGTGTTTTTCACTTGACCAAGAAAGTTCTTGTCGACTTTCACCTTCCACTTCGAAAAGAGTAAATATTCTATTCGAAGGCTTAAAATGTTTCTATGATGCTTAAACATAGTCATAATCGGTAAATGAATTACATAATCTAAGCCAGGCTTTATGATCGAGATTGCAATTGCGATCTTTATGCTTTGCTTGCTTTACCTCGTCGCAGGATTTATGATTTCAAATTTCAATGGTAACTTGTCCAATATTGCAGAAAGGCTACTAACAAAACAAAGGTTTTATTTTTTTTATTTTTTATTTTTTATGGCAGAACTGATTTTAAAAAGAATGCTATGCTCAGGATTTGGATTTAGGAAGATACAAGTGTGAATGATTTAATATCCATCTGTTCAATGTTATAAAGAATTGTGTTTGGAAATGTTTATGAATGATTTAATATCCATCTGTGTTGCGAGAGAGAGAGAGAGAGAGAGAGAGAGAGAGAGAGAGAGAGAGAGAGAGAGAGAGAGAGAGAATGGAGTAAAATTGGAATTGCTGAAGGAAAAAAAGGTGAAAACAGAATGAGAGCCTTCTCTTTTATCAAACCTCATAAACGAAAGATTTGCTTTCTACTTATAAATATTTTATATATACATACATCTGTTGAATAAGGAATCTGACACGAAATTGCCAAAATGGAAGACAAGGGGCTTGATTTGTCAACACTAATAAGCTTAAATTGGAAAATGCTGTTCTTTTTTTTCGTGTTTTTAGAGAGGAAAATGCTACTCTTTAGCAAGAGTTATATTGATTTTAGAGATTAATTTTTTCCCAATTTTGTCATCACACTTCGCGTCGTCAGCAAATCAAGTCCAATTGGTCAATTCCGTTAATTAATAGGCACGTAATGCGGTGAAAAAGGAGTTGAGTTATATAGTTGAGGGAGGAATTCGGAATTTCAGTTCATCAGTACTTTGAGTTCTAAATTTACAATAAACAAAATTAATTTGTAACCATGTTATTTTGCGTATTGATATTGTATCTGTGTTGACAAAAATGAAAATGCTACCTCAATCACAATGAAAATGCTACCATGCCCACAGGATCACTTGCTAGCTAGGGGCTTATTTAGAATGAGTCACGCATAGGATCGATTTGAGACATTCCTTGCGAGTCAAGGCACTTAGTTGAGCAGAGGAGACTGTTTTGGCTGTATAGACACACACACACACACACAATTAATGATGGATTCTTCTATCAACCTAATTAGTTGACCCCAATCTAAAATTGGTCTCTGCGTCTGATTTTTCTCAATCCAAACTCATTCAAAAAGCTATTTGATAAGGCCAACCCTTCACCAATAAATAAGTAGATCATGTACTCAATTATGCACAGTACCAGCACCAGCACCAGAATCTAATCTCGTTTCAAGTTTCTGTAAGACCATTGTTCACAATATGAAGAAAGCCATTGCTCTCTCTTTCATGCTTGTGCTTTTCTTTGCCATCTCAGCAGGTAGACTCTCTCTCTCTCTCTCTCTCTCTCTCTCTCTCTCTCTCTCTCTCTCTCTCTCTGTGTGGAAATTATATGAAAAATTATACATAAATGCGACTACTAAACGTTGCAGGTGGAGTGAGTTGTAGAGAGGTAACGTGCTATGACAAGTTTGATATGATATGAGCATGACCAGAAAAATCTTGCAACCCCAACGACTGCAAGGCACTGTGTCATTCCAAATATTGGCAGCTTTACAATGCAACATGTTTCGACTGGAAGACTTGTGAATACGCATATTCCTGTTGGTAGCCTCCTGCGTCCAATAATGCAAAGCATATATGATCAGATCATGTATAAACCTAGTCACTCCTACTAATAGTTGATGATAAAGTTGGCATGCCTCTTCACTATCCTTTGTTCTGTTTGCTTTACCCTGTTTTGATTCCACATATATCTGCAGCTCATGCCATTGATAAGTTGTTTTTGTAGAGCACACACAGCACACGCCAAATCTGATTTGCCCCATATTTCTTTAAGCACTTTTTTTGCCTGCATGTTTCACAAGTAAATGGGGGTCACAAAAATATTCACCATAAAATTTCTAAATCATATATGTATTAGTCTCCACCCGTTGTGCTTAATTCTCCATTACCCATTAGAGCAACAGACGCATATGGCTCCCTGCAGTTGGGGCAGTTTGGGGTTGAGCATTTGCTGAAGGTAATGCTGATCACTAATCTGCACAGAAAAGATAAGCAATGACATGATGGAGTTGGTTTACTCGATTCGATTAAGCATATGATACTTGTGGCTGTTTGCCATGTTAAGCTGTGAGTATCATAGTGAGGTTACCTAAGTAGAATTTTGTATACACCTGTATACTCAATTACAAAATATTTTTTTTTCCCCTTCAAAATCAATTTAAATCATCAAGAATTTGAAATCTGATGAAAAAATAAAGAGTATATGTATTCAAACAAGCAGTTATAAATTCCAAAGAACTAGATACAAATACAATTCAGAAAAATGAACTTGTCAAAAGAGGCCTAAAACTACAGATATTCAGATTTGTTAAAGTTACTTATATTACTAAAACCGGAAATTTGCATCATGTACAAATGACATTGGGCAGCCAGTTCGTAAACTTAACAAGTGATCTAATAAAGAGCATACAAGCGCAACATAACATGAAATGATATAAGAGAAGACGGAAGAAAATTCCTAGTTTTCACTTATGTATGAACTGAAACAAATCAGAATGAAAAGCTTAAAATCTTCAAGAAGTCGAATCAACCTTGTTAACGACACAAAAACAGGAAAATAGAGAATGTGCTATTGTTTCGCACCACCCTCAAATCCAAAAGCACATTCATCTCAGGTCAGATGAATTTCCAAATTTCTTTCTCTTTCAAAGTTCACTACATTCCTCTGTAACAGGTCAGTACTATGTTGTATAAAACAACTTCCTCAGGATGTAAGTTCTTTCATATGAGTCTGGATATGAGTGGAAACCACTTGGAAAATTACAGAGAACACATTCAGAATTTGTTGCAAATTGCAATGTATGTGATTAACTGGTTAACTCGCAAACCTAGCATGCTTGGATCAGGATACAGAGCAGAGTAGTTTCAGAATTGAAACCCCATCTCCTGGGTGTAATATGGATTTGGGAGTGCTTATATAAGGAAGGACCCATGAGAAAACACCTTACAACCATTTCAAACAAACGAAAAACAAACTGAAGAATATACTGATCCTGCTGAATGGAGCTGCCCATTATTTATTCAGACTATAATATGGGAAAGCTTTGTGCCTCACAAACAAGACCTATACGCTAATTCCATCCTAGAAACTGGCAAAAACTGAGAGAGAAGCAAATAGAAATATATGAATTAATATTCACCATTTATTCAAGCATAAGGAATTATGAGCAACAAGCCAATTACAACAGGTAATCTTATTGCTACTGAAAAAATGAAACAACGAATGAACAAATGATGAATGAATTAAGAAATAAATGGAACTTTAAATTTTTATTTTTATTATTATGAAGCAAAACTTTATTAAATGATAAGAATGCTGCAAAATATCATGTCAAAGCTAAAAAGTTTGGCTGTGATTTAGGCAGTGAGCAGTTTGTATCAGATCTGCGATAACTGGCATTTTTGTACAAGATCTACTTATTTCAAGTTGTAAATACTGCAGAATGAGTGATTTCTTGCAGCATTTGTGGATTTCTGTAGCAATAATAATGTGTTTCCTGGTCCTGTAGTATGGCTTCAGGCAGCGTTTTGGATCTTGTATCATTTCCAACTATTAATCTTTTCCAAAAATAAAAATAAAAATCCAACTATTAAGTTAGTAATTCACTTGATGGAAGGAAACAAGTTCTTAAGAAACCAGAAAGAGAATCTCCACAGGCCTTCATTTTGCATATGTACATTTCTTAAGGACACAGGCATTTTTGTTTTCATAACATAGGGAAACAAGCATTGCTCAGGTAGGCAATGTTGCCAGAAGGACTGTATTGACCAAATTCTTGAGCATATCCAACCACATCTATAGCTCTACCTAAAATTTGTTAGGCAGGGAAAGATAAATAAGTTCACATGATCTGATGATATGTATTTCACAACACAAGCCAAATCAAATAATCTTCAAATACCGAAAAAGGCACATCTAAAGATCAGCATATACTAACCGCGAAAAAAAAGAAGGAAACCTCCAAATTTGATTTCTGAAGACGCTTGCTTCTTATGCTGTTATCTGTAATGCTTCCATTCCTGGGATGTACACTTAGATAGCATTATCAGACAAACAGAACTCTACACTACATCACCATGCTTCTATGTAATGACAGTGCATCTTTGCTGCCAGTGAACCCAGAGTAATGCATTTTCCCAAATAAATGAGAGAGAGAGAGAGAGAGAGAGTTTGCCAGTCTCGATTCACATTTACCTGGGCTCAAGGTCTAACATTCTATGTTGTTGAAACAGTACTTCAAGGTGCAAAAAGGATGAAAAAAAATAAAATAAAATGAATATGCCAGCCATGACTAGCTTAGCTCAGAAAACTTGATCCTACACTACTTGGACAAAAACTTTAGTCAATTTAGACATTCATGCAAACCTGTTGTTCACACCAGAAAAATGCAATGTAAATTAAATAACGAATGAGAATCAATCAAAATTCATCACACCCGACAGTGGCACTGTCTCAGTCAGTATGTTGGATGGCAAAAAATACTGGTTGATTTTATACATCCGAATCTGACCAATCAAATGTAAAGCTAGTCATTTCAGGTGATTGAACCAACTACTTCCACTTACTCTCCCAGTTATGCTGCATAACACCATAACTATTTCTTTATGAATCTGTAACCCACTCGTATTTTTTTTTTCTTTTTTGGACTTTTCACACCAATATCATGGCAATAAAGGACTGAGAAACATTAAAATAATTTAAAACAAAAATACCAAATAAGGTGGTCAAACAGGTTTTTCTTTCATTGCATTGAGCAATCCTAAGAACTACATAAGATGCATATAAATGACCAACAAAAAGAAAATCAAGCTATGTATAACATAAAAAACATCAACATAAACAACATACACAGAAACGGATGAGCGTGAATAACATTTTAAGATAAATTTGTTTTACTGATGTCAACAAAATTCATTACAGTGAAACAGTGCGCCTGTAAAGTACTTCGTCATCACTCTCATCGTCCTCATCTGACACCATTTCATTTCCAGGCAGCTCTAACTTTCCACCCATACAAAATAATGGACCTGGAGTCTCTGTTTCAATATACTCCCCTTGCAACCTCTCCTCAAACCTCTGATCACTACAGTTCAGGAACCATTTCAAAGAACACCTGATCTCCTTGCTTCGCAACCTCTGGTACCTAGGTTTTATCCTGGATTCCAAGCTGTAAGTGAAGTATTCCGGAAATTCCACAAGCTCTTTCAGTGGCCTACCCATTTCACTCTTAAAGAAGTAAAAGCTATTCTTCATGAGCTCAACACGCAATGCAATTAACTGGGGACACTTTACAATCATCTTGGCAACATCCTCGGAAGGTATTCCCCTTCCAAGAAGGAACTCAACTGGCTTCATTATCACATGTTGATGAAGGCTGACAATCTGCGGCATCTTCTCTATCACTCGTGCAAATCCTTCAGGATCAATCTTAAGCTTCAAACTAAAGAAATACTGCTGTGAGGACATTTTGGCCTTTAAAGGCAGCCCAAGAATTTGGGGGTATTGAGCAACAACCGAAGCAAGCAATTCCCTCCGGATCCCAAAACTAATCAAACAGTCCACATTTGGTTTAACAGTCTCCTCAAGATCATAACCAAGCAAATATGCCCGCTTCTCCAACATCCTAGCCAAAATCTTTTTTGGCAAGCCTAAGGAAACCAAAAAATCAACAAATGGCTTAATCACAGTCCCAACTCTCATTCCCAAAAAGTAAGGATACTGTGTGACCATCGGACCTATATCCCTAGGATTAACACCAATGCTAACAAGATATGCCACTGAAGTACTCATTGTCCCCTCAAGTTTATACCCGAGAAGCTCAGGATACTTCTGCAACACATAGCCAATATCATCCTTCTCCACATCAAGCCCACGAAGGAACTTAACAACCGGCACAAGCTCAACAACCACACTAGCATGTAATACTTGTGGGTAATTTTTAACAAACTCACCAAGTTTCGACCTTGGAATCCCAATTTTCTCCAAGTAAGCCAACACAGGTATCATATTTTTTCTCACACTACATCCGAGCATCAAGGGGTACTCATTAATGTCATCGCTGGACAAGCCTAGTTTCTGAAGGAACTCAACTCTCTCCCTCATGACGTCAACAGTAGAGGGTAGCTCTAAGTTTTCTAACTCATCAGGAACTATGCCCAAGCTCTTTAAATAATCACATATTATAACCCTTGAGACAAGCTTCTCTTTGCGGCCTTGGACCACACCCCAAGTGACAGAGGGCATCTCATACTCTGGAAACTTTGAGGACTGTGTTGAAAATGAACAATTCTGTAAAACCCTTGAAGGGTTTTGGCTATGGGGCAGTTGGGCACATGGGTTTTGGTGGGATTGAATTGATGGTGGGATTGGAGTGAGTTTCTGTGAAAGTTGTGGGTTTTTGGGAACTACTTTGGCGATTTGGGTGATGGGTTTTCTTGCTCTGAACAGTGAGCTAATCATTTCAAGGGAAGGAAGAAGAAGAACTGCTTGAAACCACAAAATAAATCAAGAAATTGGTCTTTAGTTTTGCAGCTAGTTTTATTCTTTGGAGTATTATAAAAGGGGCTTACTTGGTTGGTTGGTACTGCTCTCAATCTTCAACCCGATGAGGCATGGTCTCAGGCTTCAGCACATTGAAGCTTTGAGAGCTCTGAGTATTTCGCTTCGTATATGAAGCCCTTCTCTCGTCTGGACCTATTGAAGCCGTTGGATATATCTGACGGTTGATTTGCAAAATAGTTTTCACAATACCGATAATACCCTTGGTACTCTTTCAAACTGACATAGCCCATCCCCGTGTTTCTCAACTGGACGGAAAGGGAAGGGCTTTCACCTCGCAAGTTAACTTCTTTCTCACTCTCACAAGCTCACAAGCTCACAAGCTCGCAAGCTTCAATCTCTCTGAACTCCGGCCTCTTCATTCACATAAAGGTAAGTAATCAGTCTCTTCAAAATCTTTTGATGTTAGGGTTTTCAATCCTCTCAGTTTTTTTTTTTGTTTTTGTTTTTTAATATCGGTAGGATTTCTGTTTTATTTATTAATTTAATTTTTTTGGAGTGATTGTGCAATTCTGTAAATGGAGGTTCATGGGTTTTGTAATTTGATTGATTTATGCTCAATGGTGCTCTGCATTACATTAGTTTTGAGGTCAGACTCAAAGTTCCAAGCTAGGGTTTTCAAGCGGGTTTGAATTTTCTGTTTTTGTTTTGGGTTATTGTGGATTCTGTATACAATGCTTCATGGATTTTTAATGCTAATTCCTATGCTCAACCTGTGATGGTGTTCTTCATTTTGTTAGTTTGGAGTTTGGATTCAACGTTCCTACATACAGATTTTTTCTCTGGATTTTGAAATCTGAGGACTTCCCTGTTATTAATTTAGCTTCTTTGAGGCTTCTTCAAGTTGTTTCAAGTTTGTTTACAATTGAGTTTGTTTTAAGCTTCTCCTGCGTCAAATGGATGCCCAGAGTTTCTTGCCCACATGCACAGGACATGGTTCAAATTAGTTTAGAATCCTATGTGTATAGGAGTGAGATCGGTATCTTGTATGTTTAATATCTTCCCCTCTAAGAAACTGCTTCCACAAACCTACTCCTATCATATATTAAATTTTGAATCCCACACAATTTGTTTTTTTTGTGCTCTTTTTTCTACTTGTTGTGGCAAAGCATATAAATAAGAATGTTGTTAATTGGTCTTTCTCTTTCTTTTTCTTTTTTTCTATGCAATTAATTTGTAATTAACACAAATAGTTTTTATGATGCAAAAACTTCATCTTGGTTTGCAATTTGCATAAAGAAGTTACCCCTTGATCTTATTCTCTATTGCCCCTTTGGCCCAAATCCTAGGGTTTTGCTTATTATGCTTAATTAACCTAGGTTTTTCCTGTTTCAAATCCTTGAATCTTGCATAATCTTTTGCTCAGATGCCCTTTTTTTCTTCTTTTCTTCGATACTTTATCTAGTTCTTATCTTGGTTCAAAATCCTAAATTTGCAAACACGTTTGGTAGGATTTCAAGTAAGAAAGGGTTTTTTTTTTTTCTTTTTCCTTTCATTGACTTATTTTTTGGTTCATTAACTCAAATGTGTCCTTTGCTCATTGGGCAGTTGTGATTTTTTGTTGCTCCAAAGTACGAATTTGGAGCTTATAAGGTGGAATTGTTGTGTTAGGTAGGTTCTGCGAATAAGCAGAAGAGATGATTGCAGAGAAGCCCAGTTGGATTAGGCACGAGGGAATGCAAATTTTCTCCATTGATGTTCAGCCTGGTGGACTTAGGCTGGCCACTGGTGGGGGTGACCACAAGGTGCGACTTCTCACCTCCCTTGTGCTCTGTTTGCTTGCTTAGGAAATGTAGGAATTCATAAAATAAAAAATAAAAAAAAAGATTAATTGTGTTTTTTTTCCCTCCAATAGATCAGAATCAGAAACCTGTACTCATGGGAGGGAACATTACAAGTTTTCCCCTTCACTATGTATTGTTTCTCATCATTATTGTTCTGTTTGGTTGGAAAAGTATTAAACAGACGGGACGTTTGAGTTTTCAGAGACCCTGGAAAAGAAAACCCCAAAATACATTTATTTTGCTTCGATGTTATAATCTTCAATTGTATCCTCTGCCTTGTTTGGTTGGGAAAATATTGAACAGACCGGACATTTGAGTTTTCAGAGACCCTTGAAAAGAAAACCCCAGAATACATTTCTATTGCTTAGTTTTTAGAATCTTCAATTATATCATCTGCCTTGTTGGTGGAAATTTGATGGAAATGGGTTGGAATTTGTGTCTACTGTTGTGTTTGGATTGTGAGTTTACAAGGGATCTGAATTCTTATTAAAAATTGTGCAATTTAAAAGTATTAATGTTATGGAATCTACTATATGAAATAGGGTGGAATTCAAATACGTCATTTTAAATTCACTCTCTAAATCACTCTATTTTTTCCTCACAATCTGTAACAGGAAGTAGTAAATCTCTGTTTTTTATATTTCCTGATGTTTGATTTAAACAATTTAAACTATGTAGTCAAATATATACATACATACATACGTGTATATATACATCAATTTGCATTAGCCACATCTGGTGATAGTCACATTTATATTTATTTTATGGTCGCCTTTGTTGCATCATTTTGCATGGCATCATTTGTTACACTGTGGAAGTGATTGCTTCGTCCCACTTTGCCAACTACAGGTGCGAGTATGGAACATGAAATCCCTTGGCAGGGATTTGGAAAATGAAGAATCATCCCAGAGGCTACTTGCAACTCTCCGTGATCACTTTGGTTCTGTGAACTGTGTTAGGTGGGCTAAGCATGGTAGGTATGTTGCTTCAGGATCTGATGATCAAGTGATTCTAATTCATGAGAGGAAGCCTGGTTCAGGAACCACTGAGTTTGGTAGTGGGGAGCCCCCTGATGTTGAGAATTGGAAAGTTGCGATGACTTTGAGAGGGCATACTGCAGATGTGGTAATGAAATTACTTCTACCATTTCGATAGCTGGACCACCTGAAATAAATTCCTTCTTTCTATAGTTTTTCGAATGGAGTGTGTTTTGTTCCATGACTATGATCGACCTTTTGTTTTCAAAAAGTCAAGTCATCTGGCTTTTGGGATTACTTTGACCTGCAGTAAATTTGTTTTTTGAAGTTACTGGAAGAGTCACATAATGTATGGTTTTTTTTCTTCAGCTGCCTTTACGAAGGAAAAAAATGGGGCTAATTTAGTTGTTTTTTTATTTATATTCTCCTAAATAAATGCTATGGATTTGTATAGTTCCTGGTGGGAATTGTCTTACTGAGGTGCTTTTTTTTCCATGCTTGAAGTAGGTGGATCTTAATTGGTCTCCAGATGACTCGATGTTGGCCAGTGGAAGTTTAGATAACACTATACACATCTGGAATATGAGCAATGGTATTTGCACTGCTGTTCTAAGGGGTCACTCTAGCCTGGTTAAAGGAGTTACTTGGGATCCAATTGGTTCATTCATAGCAAGTCAATCAGATGATAAGACTGTAATTATTTGGCGAACAAGCGACTGGAGTCTTGCTCACAGGACAGACGGCCATTGGGCAAAATCAGTATGTCAATCGTGTAAGTTTGTCTCTATACAGGTTCCAATATCATTGTCTAACAAGTGTTTGTTGTTTCAGCTTGGATCTACCTTTTTCAGGCGGCTGGGATGGTCCCCTTGTGGCCACTTCATTACTACCACTCACGGGTTCCAGAAACCAAGGCATTCTGCACCTGTCCTAGAGAGAGGGGAATGGTCTGCCACATTTGACTTCTTAGGACATAATGCCCCTGTGATCGTAGTGAAGTTTAATCATTCAATGTTTAGGAGGAATATTTCCAATGCTCAGGAAAAAGCAGCACCTGTGGGGTGGACTAATGGGGCTTCAAAGATGGGTGGGAAAGAGAAAGAACCACAACCTTATAATGTCATTGCAATTGGGAGTCAAGATAGAACCATAACTGTCTGGACAACTGCAAGTCCCCGGCCTCTCTTTGTAGCAAAGCATTTCTTTAGTCAAAGTGTTGTGGATTTATCCTGGTATGGTTGCAAATTCCAGAAAAATGATTTACCATTAGGTTGTCTGCATATTCTTTTTCATTTTGATGTAGCAATTTTTTTTTTGTGTGTTATTTTGTTCTGTAATGTTATTTTTCTTCTTATGGAAACAGGAGCCCTGATGGTTATTCACTTTTTGCATGTTCTTTGGATGGGTCAGTGGCTACTTTCCATTTTGAGGTGAAAGAGCTTGGCAATAGGTTAACTGATGCTGAACTGGATGAATTGAAGAGAAATCGTTATGGTGATGTTAGAGGTCGGCAAGCAAATTTAGCAGAAAGCCCAGCACAGTTATTGCTTGAAGCAGCCTCTGCTAAGCAAGCCCCAAGCAAAAAAGTGGTTCTGGATCAGCAAAACCAGACAGTTGTAAAACCTTCTGTTGATGCAAGGGTTGCAACAAAAACTTCTGTTGATGGTTTAAATAAGGCTTCATTGTCTGCCAGAATTTCTAGTCCTGTGAAGCAGAGGGAATATAGACGGCCTGATGGTAGAAAGAGGATTATTCCAGAAGCTGTTGGGGTGCCTCTCCAGCAGGAAAATATATCTGTTGGGGCTCAGTCGCAGGCTCTTGACTTCCCTCCTATGCCTTCTGATAATAAAAATGAGGATAATGGGTTAGCCGCTGCTGATAGTGGCATTAGAGACAGTTCTGTTAGGGGAACACTTGGTAGAAGCACTGAAATAAAGGAGGGACATGGGGTCACTGCTAGAGCTATGATTACCAAAAGCCTGGTTATTGAGAAGGTTACCGCATCCACAGGCAGAGATGAAAGCATAACTGTGGAGCAGTCAGGAAATGCCAAGGCTTCTAGTTCGCTAGGCGCTTCTTGTTCCACTCTTTCAATTAGGGTGTTCGATAAGAAAGAAGGGGAAGATACTGTACCAATTTGCTTGGAAGCTCAACCCCGAGAACAAGCTGCAAACGACATTGTTGGCATGGGAAATACATTTATCATGAAAGAAACAGAAATTACTTGCACAAGGGGGTTGCAAACTCTTTGGTCGGATAGGATATCTGGGAAAGTCACTGTTTTAGCTGGAAATGCAAACTTCTGGGCTGTTGGCTGTGAGGATGGATGCATACAGGTTAGTATATATCTCTTTCATGCATGTGTACTCATTAATTTTTGTTTTTTCTTCATTTTTTCCCATGTTTAAACCATTCTTAACAGATATATTTCAAAATAAGTTAAATTCTGCATAATATTCCTTGGTGGTTGCACTTCACAACATCTTATTATACAATTGCAAACATCTAATAAATGTTTTTTTCTGTGAATCACCATTGAAGTCAAAGCATTCTATTGCGTTTGCAGCATTTGATATTTAAGTGATTGTTGTAGCTGAAGAAAGATGATAGTTAATAGGTTCAGAACTTCGATTTTTTTTTTCCTTCCCTTTAAAGCCTATTCAAAATGCTTAAAACTGAAGGTTTTGCCATCATTGACTGGCCTAAGCTCTTGGTTTGATACGTGATTCGTTGTAGGGGAAGAAGAGAGTGAGTTTAAAGAATGAAGGTTAAAGAGATGCAGATACTTGATATGCTATTTTAAGCGTATTTCATTTTTCAATGATTTATTTAATGAGGGCTTCCAAATTGGATTATATTTCCAATGCTCAAAGGACAACAATTTTTATTCTTAATTAGCATGACTCAGTTAGTCCATGCACCAATTTCACTCCCGGTGGTCATGACAAGCATTATGACATTTATGTTCATTATAGTCATATGCAGACATGAAATACCACTAAGCTTGCTTTAAGTGGTCGGATATATAACTTGTCAACTTTTTGGTTCCCTTGAGTAGGTTTACACAAAATGCGGGAGACGTGCTATGCCAACTATGATGGTAGGATCTGCAGCAATATTTATAGATTGTGATGAGTGCTGGAAGTTGTTTTTGGTTACAAGAAAAGGATCCTTTTATGTGTGGGATCTATTCAAGCGGAACTGTCTTCTTCATGATTCGTTGGCATCTCTGGTTGCTTCAAACCCAAACCCATCTGTAAAAGATGCAGGTACCACATCTAAACTTGTCTTTTCAACACAAGGAGTGTCTTTTTTCAACTGTAGTTGCTTGATAGGCATAGCCAATTCTTTTCGGCATTATGTTTAGATGTGCTTAACGTCCTGTCCACTGTCGTGGTTGGCTTTTATACATGCTTTCCAGGTGTGATCAAAGTTATATCAGCAAAGCTATCAAGATCTGGTTCTCCTCTTGTTGTTCTTGCCACTCGCCATGCCTTCCTCTTTGACATGGGCCTGATGTGCTGGCTTAGGGTTGCAGATGACTGCTTTCCTGGGTCAAATTTTTCAAGCTCCTGGCATTCGGGTTCAACTCAGAGTGGTGAGCTGGCAGCTTTGCAGGTTGATGTTCGGAAATATGTGGCCAGGAAGCCAGGTTGGAGCAGGTTTGTACTAAAATTGCGGAATTGTTCAGATAATATTAATATGTACTGACCGACACATTGCAATTTAGTATCTTGCTCTTGGAATTGATCCAGTTGTATTTTCTTATAGGGTGACTGATGATGGAGTGCAGACACGTGCTCATTTGGAAGCTCAGTTGGCTTCTTCACTGGCTTTAAAGTCCCCTAAAGACTATCGTCAATGCCTTCTTTCATACATACGCTTCCTTGCGAGGTATTTATTTTTGCCTCCCTTGTGCATATATTAGTAAATATACCTAGGTGTCCTTCCTTGCACTCATGCTGCTCCTCTTTTCCTCCTCTTTTTCTCTGAGTTGCTCTATTCACATACATAACACATTGCTAGTATGCTAGTAATGTTAAACTCTTTCATTATTACATATAATGTTCATTGGTGGTGCTTCTCTTTGACTTCTACTAGCATGCTCTGCTTCTGCTTTTTTCTGTTGGTGGCATCGTCTTTTACCATTTATTTGATTCATCAATATCTTCTACAGAAGAAAACATAAGGTGTGCAATTTGTTTTACAAGTTTGACACTAAGTGTGTTAGAATTGAATACTTGTTAGACATTCTTTCATCCCCTGTCTCTCCTTCTCTTCCCCCCTCTTCTTGTTTGAAATTTCGTGCATGTTCACGCACCAATGTTGTCAGCAGTGTATAACTAAGAGATAGATGTGTTGATACAGCCTGAAATCTGAAATACCCTTCTTATTCTCGTTTACTAGAGCTTCTTTATTAGTTTTTTTGTTGTTGTCATTTGTAGTGAATTTTGACGCCTGGGGGGTTCTAAAAGTCTATTCTTAAGATGTCATATATATATAGGGTCAGGATCAGGGACACACATTTTGAACACTAATTTTGCACACTTTTAAGACCTTTAGATCTAACCACTTTCAACGGTGGAGATGAATGCTAATATAACTTTTTCACTATTACACCTTGTATTCTTCCCTTTTCGGGAATGTCAATATTTAATAGCTTTTTCAGCTTCTTTTTTCTCTCTCTTTCCTCCCACCCTTTTCTCTCCCTTTAAAACCTTTTCTTCTTTTGTGACAAAAACAAGACCCTTCTTCTTCCTTTATTGTTTCTGCGAAAATCCTTGTTGTATTCTGGAAAAACAATGAGGTAGATGGTGGTCTCACGCACCCGCATCTACACTTCCAATAATTTTTTTTTGCCTTATCTTTTGTGTTATAAAAGTTATTAGAAAAAGAGAAAGACATTAGAAGAATTTACAATCACAATACTATGGCCTAACTTCAGGAGAAGAAAGATTGAAAGAGGAACCACTTTCGAAGAAATGAAAAGAAATAAAATAAATACAAGACCCAACCCTGTCCTGCCTTCTCCTCATGCATCATTTGAAAAAATTGGCACAACACACCAAAGAGGATTGTCATGCCTTAGAAAATCAGACTGTAGATATATCTTGCAGGAACTAAAACCAATCCAAAATATATTTGTTAATAGTCTGATGGATTACAAAGATATTAAGGAGGAAAATGAAAATTGAAAGTTTGCAGTTTTGGGTGCATGTCATCTATGTATTACTTCATCATTTCCAGAATGGCACAAGAAAATATATTACAGTGAAGAAACTAAAGAGAAGAAGAAGGATTTTATTATAAAATAAAATAAAAACAGAAAACACAGGAGGGAGGTGATTAATTAAATTGAAAAAGTTATCCTTATCTTCGATATAAATAAATAAATAAATTTGTAATAAAGTTTCTTTTCGACTTTAAAAAGAAAAGAAAATAAATTAAATTGAAGAAGTTATCCTTATCTTCCAAATCCAGATTAGAAACAAGATTTTAACTTGATAAGAAAAGTCTGTAGAACTTTATGTATATTTGGGTAATAGCTAGGTCAGTAGATTGAGAAGATGCTCCCAAATGATTTCTATTTAGCTAACTTTTTGTTGCAGGTCAAAAAAGAAATGGGTATGAAAACTCATCCTTTGAAGAAAGAACTCCATGGCTGTTCACTTCACATCGTACTCCTCCAGCTCAAATGAAAATACTGACAAATGTTTTTTATAAAACTATTTCTTTTGAGAACCTATTAAATTAAACAAGGTTTCTCATTGAAATTTGTGAGGAGAGGGGCGAGAGAATGGCTTATTTCCTAGGGAAATTAATTATATAGTTGTGGGTATTGACCTTTTTTTCAAATGCAATCTTAGCCATTAAAACTGCTTTAATCTAAAGGTTGAAAATGTGTGTATAAATTTGTGACTTTGTGTGTGTGTATATATATATATATATAATTTGTGTGTATGTATGTATCTTTTTATGATGTTTATGATCTTTAGCAATCCTAAACTTTGATGCATTTTAACTTTAGTCTCTGTAGCATTATACATTATAACTTTATGTTTACACTGATTTCAGAGAAGCAGATGAGTCTCGCTTACGAGAAGTCTGTGAGAGTTTCCTTGGACCTCCAACTGGGATGGTGGAGGATACACCTTTAGATCCAAAGAACCTGGCATGGGATCCTTATGTGCTTGTAAGGCTTTGTATACAATTCTTTAGGTGTCTTTTGCTAATGGGATTTGAATCCAAAAAAATTTCAATCCATTTGCCCCCTAATTTTCTCTTTTTTCTTTTGCAATTTTCTTTTTGAGATATGACCCTAATAGATACTCCTCTTGTGTAGAGTCAGTTCAAATTTCTTTTATTTTCTTACTCATTCTGGTTGCTTGTTGAGGGTTAAGCAGTACCTGTGATAAATTTGTAAATCTACCGTAGTTTCACCTGCAATTTGGTTGATTGGAGGGTGAAGTTGCAATGGTGTATGGTACAATCTTAAGTATCAGACTTGTTGCAATATACCCCGGCACAAACTATTGTCATCCAATCTTTGCTACCTAATTGTTACTAATTTTTAGTTTTTTTTTTAGCCTTGAGAAGGTTTATATGCGTTATTTATATTTACCCCTTGTGTTTCTGCTTTTGCAGGGAATGAGGAAACATAAACTCTTACGAGAAGATATTCTTCCGGCAATGGCTTCAAATAGAAAAGTACAGCGATTGCTTAATGAATTCATGGATCTCATTTCCGAATATGAAAGCGCTGAAACAAATCTAGAGAAAAGGTCTCAAACTTCACCAATAGCACGTCCACCAGCAGCTGATCAAATGGAAGCTGCTCCATCCGGGACAAATCTAAAGGACTCTGTCCCTGCTGCAACAGATCAAAAGAAGTCTGTTCCTGCTTCAATTGATGAAAAGGACTCCTCCCAGTTATCAGCAGATAAAGAAAATTCTGCTCAAGCTGCAGAAGATACAGTTAATTCAGATCCACAAATGATCAATCAAGTTAGTCTTGCTCCACAAGATGCAGGTTCTTAAGTTTTGCATCTTCTCACAGTCAAAGGGAATGTAAGTAGGGCACGCTAACATGTAGTTGAACAGGAGTTAGCTTGAAGTTGACCGGCGTATGTATATGTTTGGAGTTTATTTACCCATGACACATGCATATCTAGATTGGAGTCCATTTTGCTGATCACCTTTCTTCTCAAGGAAACCTACCTACGAGTATATGATGCATTAAGCTTCGAATGATTGGTGAATTATGTGGTGGTTTCCTCTCACAAATGCAAGAAAATCCCACTTTGCATATGTAGTTGTATGTAATTGGCTTGATGAATTTTGTTTCTTGTACATTATCCAGCATAATCTGAATCTTTATTGGATGAGAGCTCCTAGGTTTTGTAGTTTTAGGTGTTCCTGCTATACAATCATTTTAATTTTTATTGATAATATAAAACCAAGAGATAAAAACATACATCGCTAGGATTCCTTGGTTTTATATTTATTTTGAGAAGTTAATTTACCAACCTTAGAAATGTGCTGAAAAATAGTAAATATTTCATGTCTTTTTTATTCAAATATTGGATCTATGTTTCGGTTAGACATATGCTTTAGTTCTTAATAATTAACAAGCATGAGTAAATTATTAATAATATTCCAATGTTTAGATGAAGTTCGAATCTCCCCTCATTATTGATTAAAAAAAAAATCATGTTATTGAAAAAAACATCACAATTTTATGCTAGAGTGGACGTGATTCGATTTAATTTGCTTTAGACGTTAACCTAACTGGACTCTTTGCACGCGCTTCTGCGCTTGTGAGAGGCTTTTTTTTTTTAAAATGTAAATTTATTTTAGAATTAAAAAAGATAATGGGTAGTTGTGTTCCATAAAAATATGATTCATTATTTGATTTTAATTTTAATTTTAATTTTAATTTTTTTAAATATGAAAAAGTGTGAATTTACCATATATAAAGAAAGGGCATTAAATGTGAAAAAGTGTGAATTAATAATTTTAATTTTTAATGTTTGCATTAACCAATGGCATTTTTTGGTATTTTGAATGTTTCACCATTCTCTGCCTTTTGCTTTATATATATACTAGCCTCTCCGCACGCGCTTCCGCGCCTGCCAGAGGCTTTTTTTAAAAAAAATTAAAATTTAT
The DNA here is from genome assembly GCA_020521455.1 of Prunus kanzakura. Taxonomy (NCBI): domain Eukaryota; kingdom Viridiplantae; phylum Streptophyta; class Magnoliopsida; order Rosales; family Rosaceae; genus Prunus; species Prunus kanzakura. Next base: position 699,451 of record BPUM01000817.1, on the reverse strand, counting down.
TTTAGAATTAAAAAAGATAATGGGTAGTTGTGTTCCATAAAGATAGGATCCATTATTTGATTTTTCTTTTAATTTTAATTTTTTTAAATATGAAAAAGTGTGAATTTACCATATTATCCTCATTTAATTAATAATTTTAATTCTTAATCATTGCATTAACCAAGGGCATATTCTGGTATTTTGAATGTTTCACCATTCTCTGCCTTTTGCTTTATATATATAGATAGATAGATAAAGAAAAATATGGTAAATTCACACTTTTTCATATTTAAAAAAATTAAAATTAAAAGAAAAATCAGATAATGGCCTATTTTTATGGAACACAACTACCCATTATCTTTTTTAATTCTAAAATAAATTTTAATTTTTTTTAAAAAAAGTCTCTCGCAGGCGAGGAAGCGCGTGCGAAGAGGCTAGTATATATTATATCATTTAATTTGCTTCAGTTATTATTATTATTTTTGTAAAAATCGAACTAGACCGTACGTTTTGGTTATGGTGATTTTTTGCCACATCCCTAATTTGTACTAACATATAATATCTTGTGTCCATTGAAAGATTTCCCGAATTTCACTTTGCTCCTCAAAGACACTTTAACCCAAGTTGCCCCCTAAACCCACTTTTCACGTCACACTTTGCCACCAGTCTAGTACATCAAGCTCGATGATGTGCCGTATGTGAGTTCTATTTTTATTTACTTATTTTGTTAATAATTCTTAAAACTCAAAAATAAAATTAATCCTACTTTTACATGTGCGAAAATATTTTTCATTTTGTGTCTTTTGATTTTTTTTCTTTCAACTAACCGAATATATAGAGTGAATTGAGTCAAAAAATTAAGTCCAATTTAGCAATAGGAAAGGAAAGGAAAAATATTTGGCAATAGGAAAGAAAAAATATTTTCTTAAAATTTTGCATGATGGGTAAAATATATTTATTCATTTATAAGTTAAATAAAATATTTTTAAATTTTGTGTGCAGTTGGTTTAAATGGGTTTAATGACATGCATTTAATTAGAACAGCTGGACACGGTTGTTTGTCTTGGTGTTTCCACGTTTTTTTTCACTTTTTACTTTTTTACGCGCAACAACTCAGCAACTGAGTCACCGAGTTATCACACCGACTTACATTTTACATTTTGAAAACCAAAATGAGGACCGTTATAGCGCCATAACAATACATTCCCTCCTCTTTTCGTCTCTCTCTCTCTCTCTCTCTCTCTCTCTCTCTCTCTCTCTCTGTTTCTCTGCAACAAGTAAGCCAAGCCAAAGTGAGCGAGCGATTTTCTCTGCAACGATTGAGGGAGTGATTTTCTCTGCAACGATTTAGCGAGGTATTTTCTGGGTTCTTTCTCTGTAACTACTGTGAAATTTTGGGTTCTGAAATCAAGAATGGCGTCGTCTGCTAGAAAGCGCAGACAATTGGAGGATGGTTTTAGTTCCTTTGAGTTTCAGTTTCAGACCCAGAAGAGGATAAGGTCTTCTAGGGTTTCTGAGACCCAACGGAATGTAGCCGTTGAGGAAAAGTCGACTGTTGGTCTTCCTCTGCACAAGGGTTTGGCTTCCTCTGTTACAAAAAATGCCGACCCAGAATCAGAAGAGCTGGGTTTCGATGAAATCTGTCAGACCCAGAAGAGGAAGAGGTCTTCTAGAGTTTCTGAGACCCAACGGAATGTAGCCGTTGAGGAAAAGTCGACTGTTGGTCTTCCTCTGTGCAAGGGTTTGGCTTCGTCTGCTACAAAAAATGCCAACCCAGAATCAGAAGAGGGTTTTGATGAAATCTGTCAAACCCAGAAGAGGAAGAGGTCTTCTAGGGTTTCTGAGACCCAAGGGAAGGAAAAGCGGACGATTGGTCTTCCTCTGCGCAAAGTCGATGGTTTGGCTTCGTCTGCTTCAAAAGAGACGTTGAATTGTTCTAAAGTCTTGGATTCTCTGATGAACCTCAGCCATGCGAGCTACTTCAACAAGCCTGTTGTTGATCCTGTGGCCGAGAATTTGCCGGGTTATTTCGACGAAATCTGGAGGCCGATGGATTTGGGTACTGTGAAATCGAAATTGGAGAGGGGTGTCTACTCCAGCACTGATGGCTTTGCTGCTGACGTCAGGCTTATCTTCTCAAATGCTTTCAGATATTTCCACCTTGGGAGTAGAAATCTTGCAGCAGCCAAGCATCTCAGTGGGGTTTTTGAGACCCAATGGAAAGAAGCCGAGGAGAAAATGTCAAATACTGCTTGTCCTCCTCCCACTCCTCCTCTGCCCAAACGGAGACCAAATGGCAAGAGCTCTTCTGCTTGTAGGGTTCTTATGCAAAGTCAAAGGGTTGTTGGGGTTTCTGATTCTCACTCAGTTAAGTCAACCAAAGATGATGACTTGGGCACCCTTGTTCATCATGCCATGTATCAGGCCACAGACAATCTTTCTCCATGTAAGGCTAGGCGAATTCAGTCGCTCAAGATGCGATTTTCAGGTACAATACGGAAAGCAAACAAGATACTTAAGGGTCTACCTGATTCTCCACCAAGGAGAAAATTGATGCATCGGATGGATCAAAGGGAATTGGCTCGTCGTGCCGTTTTGAACATGGAGAAGTCAGTCCAATTTGAGGAGCCCTTAAAGGATCTCAAACAACTTGAGATTCTGTGTGGCTGTGGCAGTGAAAGGGTCTACCTTGGATTGCCCCTTAAGCGTTTGGGTTTGTACCTCAAAGAAGATGACGAGTTACAGGGTCAGGACGAGGAGGCTTTTCTGAATGGAGATCGAGAGGAAGGCGAGATCTGCTTGCAGGAAGGTGATTGGGAGGAAGGTGAGATCCGCTCATGAAGTACAGGTTAGAGTTTACAAGGAAAATGATGCATAGGTTACAAGCCATCTTGCCTCTGTTATTTGTTGTATATGGTAGTTGAATATATACTTTAGTAATTCTGATTTTTTATTGTTGAGATGCCAGATTTGGAATATAACCCACTGCTCGACAAGATAGATGACTTAGAATCTTGTTATTAGGGAATCTCTTTAAGTTTTACTTTCTAATTTGTTATAGATGAGGTTTCCAATGTGGATATAGTTGTATCTGCCTGATGGAATCCTACACATCCAGATATCTTGGAAACATTAGCAAAGTATGAACTGTTATGATGCATATAAGATAAAATGTGTGTATTTTCCAGGATATAATTTGTTATAGATGAGGTTTCCAATGTCGATATCGTTTCTCTAAAATGTTTTACCTCTTGGAACTTTTTCCAGGATACAACAGAAGATAAAGTGTGTATGTTCTGTATACTATCCATGTTCATTGGCCATATACATTATACATATCATATCTTACATTGTACATGTCAGATGAAGTGGACCACTGTGCTCTTTCTCTCTACTCTTTGTATTGTTTATTTCGTTTTTTTTTGTGCCAGTTTTTTTGTGATTGCTATTTGATGGCTGATGCAACTGAGAGCGAATGGTTTGGGGACGAGGGACAAATGTATGTAAGTTTGCAATAAAACTGAAATCAAATTACACAGAAGCTTATCAAGAACTTGGAGACAATCCCCCATCTTCGCAGGTGCATCAGCAGCAGCCTTTCTTTCCCTATGAACATAAACCATAGAGCAATTCCAAACTCCTGCTAATCAGGTTTCTGCATCTTTAAGTTTGTTTGATTTATTAAAGGAATGAAATGATGAATTAGTTTTTCGCATTTGTACAAATAAAATGATTTCTTGTATAAGCTGTTCAGTTGCAAAGGTTGTTGCTATGGAGTGTGTGCCCCTCATCTAATCCCAGCATTGGCATTTGCTTCAGTAACCCTGATAATCAGGTACCCCATCTACGTTTCATCTCAAAATTTATGCTTCAAAGATGAATGACATTTCATGCAACAATTTACTGAGCTGCTACTGTTTAAGAAATCTATGCTACCAATTTGTGTTTGTTGGTTTCATCCTGTCAGGTGTTTATGCCTTTTTTAGGAAATCTAGGTAAATAAAATTTGTGTTTGTTAATACAGACTCCTTTGTGCCTTGTAGAGTTTTCAGTTTGCTATTCCCTGCACTTATCCAAATTTCATACTAGTATGATTTTCACTGAGAACTTGGGTTGATGAAGAAGAGAGGTTATATATATACATATTTATTGTTGTTTATGTTAAGCGCGACAGTTCTGTTTGAGCTAGTATCATATTCTGTTACGTTTGAGCTAGTACAGAAGCTTGGGATTGCTTCTTATAATGGTTTTTTCTTTCAATTTCTTTTGGCTTGGTGGCTGCTACAGTTTGCGGTTTGCATTGCTGTTGGAGTTGTGTTGCCTTCACCATCTCTTCAATAAGGGTTATATCATGGCTATTTCAGGTAAAATTGCTAAAGATTTTATATTACAGATAATATTTGTTTTTGTTAAATTGAAAAGGAAAATGGAGTTCGAAAATTCCATTATTGATTGTTCTAATAGGTTTTCTTGTGACCATCCATACAGTTAATGATTCATTATCTGTTCTTTAGGCTTAGCTAACATTGTTCTTAAGAAACTGCTAATTTCAATAACATAATGTATCACAATCATTTCTAAAAGTGCTATAAAAAGGTTTGTGCAGTGATCTTTTTGTAATAGCTTCTATAGTGATGTCTTGGATGCTATAATCCATTTTCGTTTTTGTTTTTTTGGTTTCAAATACTTCCTACTTGGCTTAGAGGGATCTATATATGCCGCTCAAAGACAATGAGATCTTTGAGCATGTACATGGGAGGTGATGATAAGTTACATTTCTTGGCTACAGACCATGGGTTGATAAGGTAGTACTTTTATAATGCTATGAAGATCATGATGTGGAGATACAAAGGAACTATTGGCTTAGATTCACATTTTAAGATCAATAGGAATGGTTGAGAAGGTTGGTGTGCAAAGGACTCAGTTGCATTCTTTTAAATGAGGCATCTCAAAGTGCTTGTGGAATTCACATCCCACAAATTGGTGCTTTCATTGAGAGCCACCTCAAGAGGATTTTCTATTTTGTTATAGATAACTTAGAATCTTGCTATCATTAGGGAATCTCCTTTAAATTTTACTTTCTAATTTGTTATAGATGAGGTTTCCAATGTGGATATAGTTGACTCTGCCTGATGCAATCCTAGACATCCAGATATCTTGGAAACATTAGCAAAGTATGTGCTTGTTCGTAAAGTTTTATTTCTCTTTGTTCTAAGTACATTGCTTTCTGAGTTTATCATTGTGCTAGTTTTTCTTTCTTCTTTCTGGTTTAATAAAAGAATGATAATGATGCAAGCCAGAATATTTAGCATCTTGAGCAACAAATTATTCCTTGTAAAAAAATGTTTCTGCATCTTTATGTTGGTTTTGATTTAATAAGGATTTCTTGTCAAAGATGTTCAGTTGCAAAGGTTGTTGGCTAATCAGTCCCCCCCCTCCCAATTTTTTTTCCACCTTGTACTGTCTCTTCACATCAATAATGCCATAATATGAAGGAAAACTATGGAGTGTGCCCCCTTCTTGTAAATCCTGCAGTGCCATTTGCTTCAGTGACTCTGATAATCAGGTACGCCATCTTCATTTCTCCTCTATATTTATGAAATAACCCAATCAGTGTTTTCTTTGTTTTTTCTTTTGTGGCTTTTAGATTTCTCCTTTTTTGTTTCTTTTTCTGGGGTCTCATTTATGTTCTGTCACTGTGGTTATGTTTTAAAGATCAATGACATTTCATGCAACAATTCCAGAGCTGCTACTGTTTAGGAAATCTATGCTACCAATTTGTGTTCTTTGGTTTCGTCTTATCACATGTTTGAGCCTAATATATAGATTGGAATGCCCAGCAAGCAGCAGTGAATTTTTTATTTAAGTTGCCGTATCTGGTAAATAAAATTGTATACAGCTCTGGTTAGAATTCATTTGGTATTGTAATATTTCACCTTTTCAAACGTTTTCTGTCAATGTACATGAGCACAAATTTAAGTCCACTTAAATTTTCTTCTATTATCATCAATGACTGAAAATCAAATAAACAGAAACCTTAAAAGTTCCACGTTTTAAACAATTTCCAGAGCTGTTGAGGGCACTCCAAACAAAAAAAATAGGAAACAATTTTTATTTGGACATGTTAAACAGGATCCTTGGTTGTTCTCATCATTTACAAAAAATCATGTACTTTCTGATGTGCCTAAGCCAGCAGTGGGGCAGAGTTTCTAATGGGGAGCAGACGCAATTTCTGTTACTGTTTGGTCTGTAATTATACTATCCCTGCTCTATAGTTTCTAACTGTTTGAGTTTTCCAAGTGTTATGTGTACAGTGTATCGGAGTAGAATAACTAGTAAGGTTGGCTTGGCACACCATAAATTTGACTTGTTTTACCCCTCTACTGTTTAAAAACTCGTATATTAAATAAGCTTATTTTCCAAAATGTATGGACTTTTGGGTTGTGTGTAGACTGTTCTGATTTTGGCATTGTGTTAATGGATTTTGATTCAATTACGGTCAGTATATATTCTGGGACCTTTTTCAGGTGATAGAAGCAAGTCAGGCATTTTAAGAGCTTGTTTTTCTTTAGCTTTTAATAGAATTTTATTTTCTTAACTACTGCTGTCAACTCTTTGGGTTCTGATTTTCTGATTGTCATTGTAAGTCTTCTAATTGAGCATGATATTGTCTTTGTGTTTTGATTTTCTGATGGTATCGTGTTCACTCTATCTTTTTTTTTTTTTACTATATCTTCTGTGCCTCAAACATACCTTGCTCTCTTTTCCTCATTGTTAGGTTAGTTTGCGACCTAGGTTTGTTTTCACTAGTATTATGTATAAGATCATTTAAAAATATGTTTCAAGACCTCTTTGGTTCCAATTCTTCATTGCTTGTTTATCTTGTTTGATGTTTGAGCCTTATTTTCGGGTACTGAGATGTTTGAGATTTATATTCGGGTACTGAAATGTTTGAACAATATATATTTCAAGATAATATATTAAGGTTACCATCCAAATGTTTGCGTTTGCCTGAAAGATACTATTAAAGAAATCTTTGGTCCCAATTCTTCGTTGCTTGTTTTATCTTGAATGATAGTGAGCTTTATTTTCAGGTGCAAAGATGTTTGAACTCCAAGGTTTTCTTTTTCAATTTTTTGTTTTTGCATGATTTTAATATTGGTCGTAGTAAAATAAAAGAATTGACATATTGGCAGAATATGTGGGGATAAATCGACCTCATAAGGAAAGAAACAAAGATAATAGATTTACCTATTTCACTGTCTGATTGACAATCCATTACATTTTTTAATCCTGTTTTTCTTTTTGGAATTGGTCAAAATCTGGTTGCATACGGTTGGCCAATGTCAAACCTGGTAAGTCCAAATCTGGTGCTATAATCTTGTTATGTTTCTGTTTCCTGGCGGTTCTTCAGGGAAATTGTAAGTATCTCTCATAATATGTCCCTCTTGTGCTATACCTTCGCGTCAATAATTTCATGATATGATGAAAACTATGGACTGTGTGCCCCCATCGTCTAATCCCAGTACTGTCATTTGCTTCACTAACTCTGTTTTCTCTCTGTTTTCTCTCTCTCTTCTCTCCCCTCTCCCCCCCCCCCAATTTTTTTTTTTTGTCACTATGGTCATGTTTTAAAGATGAATCACATTTCATGCAACAATTTACGGAGTTGTTACCTATTTTAGGAAATCTATGCCACCAATTTGTGTTCGATGGTTTCATCTTGTCAGGTATTTGAGCCTTGTTTATGAAATCTGTGGTAAATAAAATTGGTGTTTGTTAATACAGACTTTGTGCCTTGTAGAGTCTTATCCAAATTTCATACTAGTATGATTTTCATTTAGAACTTGGGCTGATGAAGACAGGTTATAATTTTTGAAGTATACTATCTGCATCTTATGAGATCTTTAGCTAGTGTGAGCATTATATATAAGATTAGAATACCCAGCAAGCAGCAGCTCTGGTTAGAGTTTATTTAGTATTGTATTTGTTCACCCCAAAAAGCGTGGCTTTGTATTTATTTATTATTTTTCATACAAATGATATTCTACTACTTTAATTTAATCTAAACTATATGAACGATTTTAAATATTGGAAGCCCTTTAGTGGGTTGGTATATGTTTTGTATGATGTGTTGGCACAAGCGTGCTGTTATTAGTATTGTTAAGCCCAAAAGAAAGATGTAATTCAGACCAAACTGGAATACACCTTTTCAAGCCATTGAGCTCTAAGTAGAGAACTGGCCGCGATTCATTCTTTTCTATGCCTTAAGGACTTCAATTGCATGATGTAAGAACTCAATGAACAAAATGCTGAAATTGTAAAAGGACTAAAAGAACTTCTATTAAAGAAGATAGAAATGTGTCCGAATGTGGAGTATGATTCACTGAAAGAAAACGTAGTTCTAGAGTTGTTATTTAGTTGGGTATTAATTGGGCTAAAGTATCAACATATTACTTGGGGTTACTAATGTGATTTGAATATTAATTTGGCTTACTAATAAGCTTAGATATAAATGAATATGGACGCTTAACATAATTGGTCTGATTCAATTTGAATTGGTTTTTCAAAAGGCAAGAATCGAGACGTGAACCGATCCTAAATGGTCAGGTTAGTTTTTTTAGCCGCCTCCATCGAGTATAAGGGTCTTGGTTTACCCTTTATAAATATGCAGAATTTTTCCCAATTTGGATGGAACCAAACATCTTTAGGAATGCATTGTGCATTAAAATTTTGAGCTATCAAAACGTTTAAGATACAATATATTTAGTCTATAATATGCAATATAGTTTAATATTAATTGTAAAAAAATACAGTTTCAATGGGTAAGCCTAGCTTACCCCCAGCAAACCTATTGGGTGGGTTTGGGCCAAGGCATTGAAACCTACTTCGGCCCAACTCTACCCTAAATAATGATTATACCAAAAATGGCTCAATACAAGCCCAACTCAATCCCAAAATTGTAGGGTTGAGCTGGACCGGCTCGACTCATTTCCGAATCCTATGTTAAGTGGATGAAGTAAATGAATTTCAACAATCGAAGAGGGACAAAATTGAAGGTTTTCAAATGTGCTTGAACTCTAAGTTGTGAAAGACTACCATGATGTAACTTTGGAATGTGCTCAAGTAGTTTATCACCACAAGTATACAAATTTGTCCCGGCAAATTTTTTTGAAGTTTTTTGTCCTTGGGAATTTGAAATTGAGGTCAATATTCCTCCATATTCCACAAGAACTTTCTTTAATTCCCTGCACTATATGTAAATTTTGTTTACCCTTGATAGATATGCAGAATTTTTATCAATTTGGATGCAACCAAACACATTTAGGAATGCATTGTGCATGAAAAATTTGAACTATCAAAACGTTTAAGTACGACAAGCAAGTTAATTTATCAAAGCCAACATTAATTCTTTCTCTTCCTCATTCAGCTTTACACCCTAGACTCCAAAACTACTTTGTATGCGTAATTCGTCTAACCTATACATTACTTTGGGGGAAATTATCTTAACACTTGTATTCAAAGTCAAATCCAACAACCTCAGATTGGCCAAGTTTCCTATTTCTTTTGATAATTCCTCAAAAGAAGAATTTCTTTCATACTAAGAATCTCAAGTTTTAGGTCTCCGAATGCGGAGATATCCTTTAATGAACAATGAAATTCATCTAGATGCAATGATTGGAGATTTGTTAGGAGATTGAAAGATGAGGTTAATAAGGAAATACAAGTTCTGCTAAGGTCGAAGATCCTTCTTGCATTCGGACTTTGGAAAAAAGTCTATGCGATCTCCTCTATTGTACGATTATAATCTAGACACGCTATATTCAAATATTGGATATATGTTTAGGTTAGACATATAGTTTAGTTTTTAATAATTACCAAGCATGAGTAAATTATTAATAATATTCCAATGTTTAGATGAAGTTCGAATCTCCCCTCATTATTGATTAAAAAAAAAAATCATGTTATTGAAAAAAACATCACAATTTTATACTAGAGTGGACGTGATTCGAATTAATTTGCTTTAGACATTAACCTAATTATATCATTGAATAAAACCAATCCATCCAGTGACTAGTCTGGTTCAGTTAATTTTTTTTTTGTAAAATTCAAACTATAGACTATACGTATTGGTTGTGGTGATTTTTTGCCACATCCCTAATTCGTACTAACATATAATATCTTGTAGTATACTCCGATGGATTATATAAGGTTAAATTATTCTTGTGTCCATTGAAAGATTTTCCGAATTTCACTTTGCTCCTCAAAGAGACTTTAACCCAAGTTGCACCCTAAACCCACTTTTCACGTCCCACTTTGCCACCAGTCTAGTACATTAAGCTCGATGATGTGCCGTACGTGAGTTCTATTTTTATTTACTTATTTTGTTAATAATTCTTAAAACTCAAAAATAAAATTAACCCTACTTTTATATGTGTGAAAATATTTTTCATTTTGTGTCTTTTGATTTTATCTTTCAGCTAACCGAATATATAGAGTGAGTTGAGTCAAAAAATTAAGTCCAATTTAGCAATAGGAAAGAAAAATATTTTCTTAAAATTTTGCATGATGGGTAAAATATATTTATTCATTTATAAGTTAAATCAAACTATCTTTTTAAATTTTGTGTGCAGTTGGTTTAAATGGGTTTAATGATATGCATTTAATTAAAACAGCTGGACACGGTTGTTTGTCTTGGTGCTTCCACGTTTTTTTTTCCCTTTTACTTTTTTACGCGCTACAACTCAGCAACTAAGTCACCGAGTTATGGGGGACCCATGTAGTAAATGGGGCAGCAAGTTCTAATTTTGGTTTGGCTTTTGGAGGAAGTAATGTTGCATTAAATGAGTGGTTGAAATTGAAGATATTTAGGTCTTCACTTGGGGCTGCCGACATTGGTGTAGAGGATGAGAAAAGTCTTGCATTTCACATTGAGCATCAGTTGATTCATTTAGGGGGTGTATCCAATTCTAACTTTTAATGACTTTTTGTGAGTTACTTTTATAGAGTTGACAAATTCTTAATGACTTTTACATACTTTATAAAGTTAAGTGATATACTTTCATATACTTTTGTCATAGAGTTTTACATACTTCTATCTACTTTTTTTAATATTTATTTTATGAATAGTATTTATTTATTTTTAATATTTATCATAGAGTAGTATAACGAAAAAAGAAATTGCTTCTAATATTTATGTTTTGTATGGTGAATTAACTAGTCCGCATATGGAACAAGTAGCCAAAATTAAAAAAAAAAAAAATGGATGCAATAGTGTAAAAGCAAAGAAATATTTTTCCATGTCTAAGAACTTTTCACTTGAGAACAGTCAAGTATGGAGAAAATAAGGTTGCTGCTCTTGGATGCAACTCAAATATAAGGTGTGCCATCAATATTATGGATTAAATTAGTTTAGTTTGTAGAACTGGGTCTTGGGGAAGAAGGGACAGATTATCAGATTGCTGGAACGAAGTTGAGATCTTCAAGACCTCCTACAAGTACATGGGAGATACAAGTAGTTAACTTTTCCACACGCATAATTGACTTTTCCTACTTTGATAATGATATCCAACTTTTAGTTTTCCACACGTAATATACTTTTAACAAGCTCCTAGCTGCTGCTCATAGTTCATAGGACATCCTATTTATCATCAATAAGCTTGAGTTATGGCGGACTCCAATCCGGACTCAACAGCCATAAGGTTAGCTATTTTTCTCCCTTTAATTCCTGATTGAATAGTTAGTTTCTTTCTCTAACTCTCAGAACTTTTTTTCTTTTCTTTTTTAGGAAAACTTTTCTATATATAATTAAACTTTTCTATATATTCGCAGGAGTACGTACTCAATATTATTTGGAGCTAATTAACTGCGGTTTAACGAGAGCGAGCTACCTGGGTTTGTGAATAATTCATACAGTTCAGAGAGGATCTTGCGTCACAAATAAGCTCGAGACATGATCAATCCGGTTGATGAAGTATCAATTGAATTGAGGTTAATTTCTTTATGTACTCTAAGACCTTTTTCTTTTTCATTTTCTTGAGAAGATTTTTCTTTTTCATTAAGTAGATGTTTTATGAAACAATAAGGTCTCGCATTTGCAGTGGCTTTAAACGTGTTTTATTAGGATCACGCATGTATCGTAGTCTTGTAGATGGCTTTAATCCAATCCACCATTCACTATTGCTTGATTAATTATAGGGCCTTTCAATATAGACCCAGTCAACGACCAAAATGTTGCAAAAACCCTCCTATTATAGTTATTGAATAAAAACCCAATTTTCATTTATTAATTTGTTTTTATAACTATTTTTCCCTTTATATATATATATATATATATCAGTTATTCTCTTATCCGGATGTCTGCACGTTATTATCGTACGGATTCTATTGTAAATAGGCAGGAAAGCAGAGATGGGTAGTACAAAATACATAGCGTTCGCACGATAATAACGTCCGGATGTCCACATAAGAGAACTTCTGTATCATGCGGACGCCATGTATTTTGTACTACCCGTCTCTGCTTTCCTGCCTATTTACAATAGAATCCGCACGATAATAACGTGCAGACATTCGGATAAGAGAATAATTGTATATATATATGTTTGTTGATACCGTGACTAACCGAGCAACTAGCTAGACAAGATCAGCCACGTGCCATGCTATGAGAGGTCATCACCTAAGCCAAGGAAGCCTTACCATAAGACACAACTAGGGGCAATGTCAAGAGTCCCACATTGGAAGACTACAAGAGGTGGAGACTCCCCCTCACCAATAAAAGAAGACCACCCTCCACTTAAAAGGGGACTCTTGATCTTTGAATCCTTTGACTCTTGGGCCTTGGACTCTTGGCTTTGCATCTTAGGCCTTGGGCTCTTGGCTTTGCATCTTAGGCCTTGGGCCTTCTTCCCTTTATTTTTGGGTCTAATTCTCTTCTACAAATGTAAACAAACATTATCATAATGAGAACATCCTTAGCCCATCATTCGGGTGAACCACGTATGCCTTGTCTTCTACATGTTTATTTACTTTACTTACGCTGAATGTCACTGACCGCCGAAGGCAATAACTTGCCGAAGGCACATACACATGCTGAAGGCCCACGTATTCACACATTATCCACCACTCCACATCTATCTAAGTTGACCCTCCCAAAAAGAGCGTCAACAATGTTAATTTGTTGTGTCTTGTTCAGTAATCTAGATGAGGAGGGGGAATCTTCCAAGCTCAAGGAAGATGGAGGACACAGAAGAATAAGTAGTGCTGCAGCAAAGTGGGATATCATATTTACAGTATCATCTGCATTTGCTGTGTTTGTTGATCCTTTGAGCTGCTACGTTCCCATCATCATTGACGATAGCACGTGCTGCTATTGGGACCAAACCTTGATGTGGACATTTCTCGCCTTACGATCAGCCGGCGATCTATTTTATGGAATGGACATTTTCGTTTTCATAAATCGACCACGTCGCGGCAATGTTAATGCCAAGCCATTTGGGGCCTCCTGGACAAAGCATTTTGGCGGTCCTGATTCCAAAATTTGGAAGGTGTTGAATGGCAAGAAATCACTTGGGTTCTTAGGCATTGTACCTCGCATTTGTGCTGCTCTTCCTATTCTACAGGTATATAAGATCGTACCTAAGAGAAGCTACAGCTATCTTATCTTGTAAATAATATAATTTTAATAAATTAAAAAAAAAAAAAACAAGGCTACTCATGCTAGAGTTATGCTGTCAACAACTGGAATATTATCTTGCCTACTTCTCAACATATATAAACATTTATCTTTATATGTTAATTAACAATGATTTAATATTGGTTACACACAGTAATCAAATTTTAACTGTTGGCTTTAAATATGTCCAGGCAATCATACTCATTGGATATTATACATACCTTATTAGCATTTACAATAATCTATTTTATCTAATTCCAATCCAATATACTCTACGGGCTTATAACCTCTACCGATGGCTCGTTCAACATGCTGACATACAGACCGCAGTAAACAGATTTCTTAAAGCTGCTCTGGACTTCCTTCCATTCATCCTTGCTGCTCATGTAAGTTTCAATCTTATCTTCCACATTTAAAGAAAAAAATAATCAACTTGTTCTTAATTTGCATAAGAGAAACTAGATATTGAGACCCTCTGCTGTTTGGAATTTATATAATAGAATTTCAAATTCTAATTCCATATTTCAAAATGGAAAAAGAGGGTGTTGGTCATACTTTATTTGTTTGATAAAATAAAGGTGTGGAGGTGTTTGTGTTTTTCTAAAACTTAATATGAAGAGTGGTGGGGTGTGTGGTATTAAGTTGGATGACCTTTTCTGTCTTTCTACACAATAATAAAACTTAAGAGGTTAATGATTTAAGTATTAGGATGAACAAAGAAAAGTGTGGGATTTAAATTAAAAAACTCTTATTTTATTTATTCGAAAGTGATGTTAATTATCTTTCCTGCGTTATTGGTAGTCAGACCTCTCATGAAATGTGGGTTAATCTCAAAGAACGATTTGCTAGTAGAACATGAAAAAGGTGCAGAATTTACATACAACATGGAATAGTCCTGTAAGAGGGTCCAAGTTTTAGCGAAGATAGATGTGAAATGCTTGAAAAGAGTTCTCTTTGACATGATATTTTGGTTGTTCTTTGTTTCTGAAAACTAGAGCACCAAATGCTGTGGGTGTTGAGAGAAGGAAATCCCAGAGCTTCCATTACCAAAGAGCTTCCAATGAGAAGATTATCGGATTTGGTTTAGGGTGTTGATTTGGTGCAGTGTGATAGAGTGTATAAAGGTGTATCAAAGTATGTTTAGTAGTTAAATAGGTTATACTTAATTAATTTTACATTTTGATTTAATATTATGGTGTATTTAATTAATTTTAAGATTGGTTTAACGGCACTTTGATTATTAACTATGTACTTGTCGGTCCTTTTCAGCTATTCGGAGCCTTGTGGTACTTTTTTGCTGTGGACCGAAAAGTAGTTTGTTGGGCGGAGCATGTTTGTAAATTTAATAATATTTGTGGTCGTGAAACGTTTTATGAATTCTTCTATTGCAGTAGCTCCACTCCACAAAACAATATGATGTTCAATAGCTCCCTTCTACAAAAGTCATGTGCTGTACAACTTTCAGCAAATATAACTAGTTTACCTTTCGATTTTGGTATATATCTATACGCTCTCCAATCTAATATGACAAGCTCAAGAGATCTTCCACTGAAGATGTTGCAATGTTTTTGGTGGGGCCTGAGAAATCTGAGGTTTGTATATCTATAAGGCTTTTTAACTTTTCATGATGATCTCCCACTTTGAGCTAGGTAGCAGATGGAATTTTCATTATAACTTGCGATATAAACTTATCAAATATGTTGCTTTTTCATTTTCTTTTTGCAGTTCTTTTGGTTCAAACCTCCAGACCAGTTTCTTTAAGGACGAAATCATCTTTTCGATTGTGATCTCTATAAGTGGCTTGGCACTATTTTTAGTGTATCTCAATTCAAGGGTGCAGGTTGGTGGTTAAGCAAAATTGATGTCCCTTTTTTAAATTTGTTTGACAAAGTGATATTCTCAACTAAATTTATGTCTTTAAACTTGAAGCTCCTCCATATAAATTTCCGTATTAATTCTTGTGCATCTATAAAATTAATAATTATATGCAGGAATCCAAAAAAATGTCAAATCAGCTCAAATTGCGACAGAAGATTGAAATTTTATATCCAGACATGGTAGAGCAAATACGTAATAAGCACCGTCTCGGCTTGGCTTCACTAAAGAAAGTAAGTAGTTGGGTTAATTTGCTCTGATTCTTTCTATTAAATTCTGTTCAACACTAATAACTTATACGAGATTGGTAGGTGCCGTTGCTTGAAAGTAGAGATGAGAAAGTGTTAAAAGCAATCTGCAAGAATCTTAAGCCGGTGACTTATGGCGAGGATGTTTATATCATTCGAGAGGAAGAACCACTTCGAAAGATGCTTTTCATCACAAGAGGCACTGCATTGACCTACACAACTACTAAGGGTGGAACTAATGTGTGCAAGTCCCTTGAGAAAAGTGATTTCTATGGAGAAGAACTTATAAATTGGGCATTCAAATTTTGCTCATTTTCTGAGCTACCTATCTCTACTACAACTCTTATGTCCCAAACAAAAGTTGAAGCATTTTCAATTAGGGCCAACAACTTCAAGTCAATTGTCGCTCAATTTTGGTGGCATTTTCAAAGGGAGCTTCCTCGTTCTCAGTTGGAGCATTTTGCAGCTTCTTCTTTACAGGCATTCTGGCGCCGCCATCATGCACAGGCTAAGGGCCCAACTGGATGGGACAAACTTACATTAAATTAGCCAAAACTACAACATATAAAAAAGAAAAAGAAAAAAGAGTGTAATA
The DNA here is from genome assembly GCA_020521455.1 of Prunus kanzakura. Taxonomy (NCBI): domain Eukaryota; kingdom Viridiplantae; phylum Streptophyta; class Magnoliopsida; order Rosales; family Rosaceae; genus Prunus; species Prunus kanzakura. Next base: position 683,082 of record BPUM01000817.1, on the reverse strand, counting down.
AGCACATGAACCAACTACTTTTTTTTACCTTATCTTGTGTGGGTATTTTGTCTGTGTTTGTGTTGCTTTGTCGTTCCCTTCCAATGTCAAGGTGTGGACTGCTCTAAATTTGTTTTGGACTTTGTAACACTCAATAATTCATTGTCGTTTAAGAGTTGTGCTTTGTTTTGAGTTTTTTTAAACTGCTTTTCTTCGGCCTTGCCCCTTTTTGTATATGACAATACTAAAAAAGTCAAATTTGCTTGCTAAAAATATTAAGTGTCTTTTGACCTCTAAGGCAATAGATGTTGTAAGAGTGTTTTCATTTGGCTAATTTACGCAAACACTGTTTTTTGCATTTAGTAATAGTAATAATAATGATAGAGTGCTGCTATTTTCATCTTTGTTCTATTTTCCCATCCATCTATTTCACCCAATTTTTCCCTCAGAGCCATAACTTCATTGTCTTTTTTTATCAATTTCTGTATGTAACCTGTTGGACATGGTTCCCAAATTCCTAAGCTTGATCTGATTCTAAGCTTAACAGTAATTAGAACACGTGCTACCCATGTATGTGATAAACTAACAACCCCTTTACAACTGACTTGTACGGTCATCACTATAAATACCAAAGAAAAGAGTTTAAGTTGAATCCTTTATTTTGTGGTGTGTTCTTATGTTTATATGCCAATACGGCACACATTTTTGTGCAAAGAATAAAATCTAACTAAAAATGTCTACATGCTTTTCTCTCATACATCTTTAATCTAATTTTGCCTCCACAAAGATATATGGTCGAGTTTGATCTTAAGCACCTAACAAAAAAATGTAGAAAACTTGAGTTAGAAAATGGAGGAACAATAAAGAGACTGGCCTTTCTTGATGCTCAAAGCTCCATATTTTCTCATGATTCATGAATGACCTAAGCTCCATTATACTTAATCAGATCATATGTAATTAATCCTTCAATTTCAATTTCATCATACAGATTAGCACATCGCACAGAAATTTGCATGTTCAGTTTTCTTTGATAGGAAATAGAAATTTCTGTAACAGATATTGCATCACAAATAAGCTTGAGATATGATCACCCTGGTTGACCAAGTATCAATTCAGTTGAGGTTAATTTCTTTATACCTTCTTCAGCTTGCTTGATTCTTTTCATCACTTATATATTTGTTAATTTGTTGTGTCTTGTTCAGTACTGAACCAGAACAGAGTATAAGTGCTACACAAAAATGACCAGAATCGAAGGAAGTTGTTGAGGCACATGGTCAAAATCACCGTTCAAAATGGGATATGACCTTTGCAGCATCATCTGCATTTGCTGTATTCATTGATCCATTGATCTATTATGCTCCCATTCTCATCGACGATCATCGCGCATCTGCTATTGGGACCAAACATTGCGTTACGATCACCCGCAGATCTCTTTTATGCGACGGACATTTTTGTTTTCCAAAGTAGAAGTCATGCTGAGCCATTTGCGACTTCCTGGACAAGAATTATTGGCGGTCCTCATATGAAAATTTGTAAAATCTTGAATGGCAAGAAAACACTTCGGTTCTTACGCATTCCGCCTCGCATTTGTGCTGCGCTTCCCATTCTACAGGTGAGATTTTGTACCTAAGTAAGACAACTAAGAAAAGAGAAGATAAGCTAGCTAACCAGCCTTTCGGACATAATTATATATATTTGTTGGTAGCACAATAGTTAAATCTGAAATGTTGGTTTAAATGTGTGCAGGTAGTAATCTTCACTGGAAAATATATATCCGTTGATAAGACTAAGTTCTTCTATCTAATTCCAATCCAATATATCGTACTTGCTATTAGGCTCTACCGACGGCTCAATCGGAGTTCTAACATAGAGACTTCAGTAAGAAGATTGCTTAAAGCTATTTTGGACTTCCTTCCCTTCATCCTTGCTGCTCATGTAAGTTTCAATCTCATCTCTCATATTTGAGAAAAAAAAGAAGAAGAAATTAAAATTGGGAACTATGAAAAACATTTCGATGAACTTTACTTTTTTTTTTTTTTTTTCATACTTTTCAAATCTGTGTTCTCAAGGATATGCATTCTCAGGCCGACTACATGTCCCCCGAGTTCTGCGACGAATGCGGCTCAGGTTGACTAAGGGTCGCCTGAGTCTAGCGAGGAATGCGGCTCGGGTCAACTTTGTGTTCCAGAGGCCTACGAGGAATGCGGCTCGGGTCAACTTTATGTTCTCGAGGCCTGCGAGGAATGTGGCTCGGATTGACTTTGTGTTACTGAGGCTTGTGAGGATGTGTCACATTATGTGACACAAGGAATTGAAGGTATATTGTGGGAATTAAATAGAAAATCATGGGATTGACGAAATCTTATCGGAATTGACGGTATATTAAAGGAATTGACGGAATATAAATGGGGGTACGCCAAGGTGGAGAATAATTGGGTTTTAAGAGGTTTAAACTAAAATTGATGATTTTATCTTGGTATTTTTGGGTAAGAGTTTTAATACCTATTTTTCTGATTTTTATGGGGCAAGGAATGAATGGTTTTGTTCTTCATTTGCGTACATAAGCTTTATGTGAGTTTTGAAGGAAGAATTAAAAGTACTTTATGAGTTTGTTTGTTTTTACATATGATTTATGCAAGTAAAACATAAATTCATTCATGGATTTGAGGAAATTTTTGAGTAGCCTACTTATGTGCAAATATAATAAATGAAAGAACTACGTATGGCTTGATCCCTTAGTAAGGGTACGTAGGCAACCTAGAGTTACTAGGTGCAGCCGCAAGTTCAAGTGTTGAAAGGTTGTTTTGCTAAGCTATTTTGAAATTGTTAACGTCAATGGCGGAACCAGGAATTTTTCTAGGGGTAGGCTAAATTTTTTTTTTTTCTTGGCTTCTTCTATCATGCTTCAAATTGTCTAGATTTTTTTTTGGTAAGGGGGGTGGTGCTAAAGCCCGAAAACAGCTAGTTAAATTTTAGAAACCCAAAAAAAATATTGAAATCGGACAAGTTCATCTTTTTCCAAACACTAACACAAGTACGACCAAACCCCCAACAAAAAACAAAATCAGTAGAAATAAAAATGGAAGCCAATTAATTAGCAAACAAACAGACAATACAAAATTGACAGAAGTAGAGTTGTTTTCTAACACCAACCAGTGATGTTATCTTTGCCTCTATTTCTCTATTTCGAAGACCTCTGGTTTTTGGGGTGAAACCAAAAAAAGGTTGCTAGTGTCGTTCTAGACAAATTGGCCACAGAGAAACCACACTAAAAGAAGGAGGAAGAAGAAAATTGGCGGAGAGCAGAGCCGGTTCATTTATTTTGAGCTATCAGATGAGAGGAAAAAGAAGAAAAGAAAAAAAAGAGAGGAGAGAAGGAAATGAGGAGAAGAATATACCGGAAGCTTGGGAGCTACAGCCACAAAAATATACCAGAGGCTTGGGAGTTGCAGCCCGCAGGAGACATTGAGTAATGGGACTAACAAAAGCAATGTGATTTTCCTTATTTTAATCCTTATGTCAGCCATGAAATATGTTTTTAACAAATCTTTTTTGTCTGGTCTTGTTCCTTGGGTGATTAGACAAAAAAAAATGTAATATGATTGGCTAAGTTGTGGGCTAATATTTATTTGTAGTGCATTTGTTAACACATTTAAGGATAGGATGAAAATCAGCACTAGGCTAGGGCCCAGCCAAGCCCCTCTTTAGTTCCGCCCTTGGTTAACGTACTCTTGATGTTCTAAAAATTGAGATCAGTTTCAGATGGCAGAACGATTTATTTGGGTTAAAGAGGTCTGAGGCCAAAATGATGTGATGTTTGGTTGCATAAAATCTATTATTGTGCATGTTGAACGTTTGGGATTATAAAAATCATGTTTATAACGGGTAAAATTTTTGGGAAACAAGCAAATTACAGGGGACTCTACCGAATTTTCGGTAGAAGTCAAATTTGAAGTTATTTTTGGCTTTTGGTTAGAAGGGCAATTTGGTCAAAAGTGTTCGGCACCTGCTAGGTGTCGAGCACGCACAGGATTCAGCACAGATTCCAAAGTGGAATTTGGGTCGGGTCCTGTCATACCCCCCCCCCCCCTTAGTTCTTCAAATACAGAGAACCTGCTTCAAAACAACCGGTTACCAGCAGACAATGACCGGTCGCCAGAGGAAAATGATCAGTTCTCTCCACGCTGTCAAAATCAGGAGGAGGAAATTGAACCATTTTATGAGATTTTGCCAGCTTCAACTCCAGTACCACACCAATCACCTGCTGAGGAAGTCATTCAGGTAACATCTTTCCCTGAAATTGATAACACTAATGAATTATCCCATGATGATTTGATTTCAGAAGGCATAGAGCCTACATATCAGCTTCTAGAAAGGAAGAATCGTGGCAAACCTCGAGTATAATATGAAGCAGATCTTAAAGCCAAAGGGAAATATCTTATAAATAATTATATATCTCTCAGCAGATTATCAGAGTCACGTGTGCACTACGTGAAGCAGTTGGCTGACATATCTGTCCCCAACAATGTAACTGAAGCACGAAAACCTAAAGGATTCAAACCATATTCATATTTTAACATGGTATCAGAGCCAGGTTCATATAGGATCAATGACATGACTTGTGGACTATTGACTTACTTTCGTTACACACAAAGAATTCCTATTATAACTGTAATTAATTTACTTTAATTCCTAATTTCCTACTGTAAATAGAAATATGAATTTATTATTTACTTGCCCATTCAGGTTTCGTTGAATTATAAATATGATCTCTTACAAGGAGAAGAATACACGGAAAATTTCCACAAACAAATATTCTCATTAGGTTTCATATTTTAGCATATGTGAGCATCTTAAGTTGGTGAAGTAAAGCGAGGACCATTATATTTTGCGAGAGGGAGAACCATTTGACAAGATGCTATTCTACATATGGTTGACCAAATTGCCAACAGTAGTTTTTTTTTTTTGAATGGTGACAGTTGCAATTTTTTCCTTTAAGCATTGGTGGCGGTATTGTTACTTTTTGCGACTACAAATGCAAAAGTGTTTAGCAACGGAAAAGACCGTTGCTACACGTAAGTAATAAGTCTTATAGCAGCGGGTGCACATGCCACCGCTAGAAATTAACCCACTTCAGATATCTTCTTCCGTCTTTGGAAACGAACTAATTTTAGAAGTCACATTTCGGAAAACAGAAAAAATTCCCCTCCTCTTTATTGCTTGGATACAATTAAAACGCCCAATCTGTCCATCACTGTGGGTGGGGAAAAAAAAAATTCAGTTCAGGCTTGCCCCCTATAACGACAACTCTTTTTCTCCATTGACATATACTAGCAGCTTCTTGTGTCATCATTTCTCAATGCTTCATCGTATATTTGAAATGGACCCTGAGAAATTCCACAGCCATGGGAGCAAGAGCTGAAGCTGCTGGAATAAACCATGCAAGAATGGGGATGATCAAAGGGCACCTTTAGCCATTTATATTAGGGGTGGGCACAATATGATATAACACGGGATGGAGGTCATCCCGGTGTCAATCCCGAATAGGGGAATCGGGATGGGATGACACCAGTGGCGGAGCCAGGATTTCACATTAGAGGGGGCCCTTAAAAAAAAAAAATCAAATAATTCGAATAGGAGCCCTCAAGCGCTATCCGAGTTAATAAGTTAATAATATCATTTCATACTGATTAATAATTTATCCATTTATTACAATCATAATTGTCCTGAATTTCATATTTTAACATGGTTGAATATTAATCTCATCATCTACACTATTAAAGACTCAAAATTTAATAATTTATACTTCAACATAGATAAGAAATATACAAAATGTTCATAAATCCCAATATTAAGATGCCCTACTTAGACATGTAAAATGGGGGAAAGGGGAATTCACAAAGCTTAAGTTAATCAAAAGAGGAAGATAAGGAGAAAAAACATGAATTTTTACAGTTTTTACTCCAGGAAGCCAACATATATAGCAACACAAATAAGTAAAAATATGATAAAATAAAAAATATGGGAGAGGGCCTGGGCCCACACTGGTCCTTAGGTGGCTACGCCACTGGATGACACGGGATGAGAGTTTTTGAAAACACGTTCAAATCATACCGGACCCAAACGGGATCGGTATGATTTTGTTAGAATTTGGCCTATAACTTTCTGGTTACAGTGATTGATTTTCAGAAAGCAAAACAAAAACCCTTTTCACAAAAACGTATGCAGATGAGAAATGGAAAAACTCAGAGAGAATAATGGTTTCAGTATATTTTCTTGTATTGCATCAGAGCCAAAAACCCTGACTATATGCATGACTCATTCTTTCAAAAACTGATCCTAAAAATCTAGGACACAAGGATTCATCTCCAGCCATTCAAGGTCATTGGAGGCTACGATTCTTACACCTAGGGCTAGGAATCGTTAAAACAGATAGGACTAAGACAGATAAGAAAGACAGCTGTAGAGTTTACCAAAATAGACAGAAAACTAGCCGTTGGACATAACCTATAACGGCTATTGCTATAAAAGGAAAGTTCTTCAGCTCCTTTGATTTCTTCATCCTCTTCATTGTCAATCTGCAGGCTTAACATCTACAGCTTGATTCGAGGCTAGTATGCAGCTTAACTCTCAACAGATTTGGTATCAATGTTGATACCGTAAAAAATCTGCAAAATTTCATAAATCAAGTTTAATACAACAAAACCCTCAATCAATATTTAAGAGTCTTGATTCAAGATCAACCAAGAAATGGAAATCTCATACAAAGTTCAAGTGAAAAATGGAAATCAAATCTCATATAGGCTTTTACAGATTCAAGAATAATATACTTGCAAAGCTGCATCAAATAGCAGTTTACCTAAATTGACAGGAATATTAGATAGAAACCGAAAAGACCTTCCTTATTCCATCTAACTTCCATTTAAGTAGAATATATAGAACCATTGAAAAATATAGACATGAATGTGAGGTTCATATAAGATATTCCAATCTCCAAATCAGAAGGAAATCTTTACTTTAGAGAACCATGACAAAGTAGAGGGTGCCATATTATATCTTGCACCATATGAAACAACCACAGTGAAAGGATTAAACAACATTTCAAAAGCATCCAATAAAATTTGCAAACCTTCCAAACTGTAATAAAACAAAGGTTATCACACCCTATGTGGGTGAGTGGGAAATGTAATGATTATGCACTAATCCTTGTTTTATGGCACTACACAAATTAAGGCACTTAGCCTTGTTTTATGGCACTACACTAATCCTTGTTTTAAGGCACTAAACCTTGTTTTAGTGCACCACCAACCTAAGCACTAGTGCATGTTTTATGCTCTCTTGAGATGAGCTAAAACAACTCCTATAAATAGATGGAGTGTGTGCAAGTAAAATGGAGATGAGAAGCATTAGTGCATGCTCTCTAAGTTGGTGTGTGTGAGACAAGAAGTGTGAGTGCATATCAAAGAGTTGTAGTGAGTTTTACACCCACAAAGAGAGAAACCTCATATCTCCCTAAACACTCTCCTTTAGGCAATTCACCAAGAGCCTTGGTCTTGGGTACGTGAAATCAATGGAGTAACTTTCATAGCCAATCCAACGACCTTGGAGACGAAGAACGTGTAGAATCTTGTCGGCGTGTTCGTGACGTGGAAGCATCACGGTGGGCTAGTAATTGCAAGCGGTTTTTCACTTGGAATCTTCCGCAAGGTATGTAGTACCTTATTCCGAATATATATTAACGATTATTAACACAAACACTAGAAGTAGAACCAATGCCATTTGCTTTCAAACACACAAATTGCAATTTGATCAGAATTGTGATTTTTTTTTTCTTTTTTCTTTTTTGTTCAGACAAAGTTGAATTCAGACAAAGCGATTAAGCAAACCGGAAGACTGCTTGATACATACCCGGTGATGGGTTATGAATAAAATTATTTCGGGCCCAGCCCAAAAATTAAAGGGTGTGCTTGTCGATATCGAAACTTCTAGGTGTGAGACTGAGTGCAACTACATGAAGCCTGAGGAGATGTGGATGAAACTGACCCTAAGAACAAACTAGGAAAGTGCGCAAATTGCATTACCCCGAAAAAATTTGAAAGAAGTCTTAAAATATTTTTGTAGTTTCCGATGTCCACCTCTGTGACGGCATTCGATTTCAATAACGCATGGAAGTCAAATATTTAAGCGTAAGAGACAGCGATTTGCATAACAACCAATAAAACAAAGTAATTTGCATAACCATCCGAGAAAAAAACCAATTATTTACTCTAAAATTAAGGTTCAAATGTGTTTTTTTAAAGATAACCCAATTTAAAGTTAACCTACTTGAATACGTTAACCTAGCATATACCTTAGCGAAAAACAATCCTCGCATCATATAGGAAAATCTGCTCCACTCGAGCAGGTTATTGAATATCCACAGCAAGAAGAAGCGCTCTTAGAGGAAGAACAAGAAGGTAAAACCCCACAAGAGACAATACTATTGCCCATATTTTCTATTGATTTTTTTTTAATCTAATGGAGAACAAGCATTTTATTTATATGCTCTATTGATTATTTTTTCCAGTATAGACATAAAGCACTAATTGAGTATTGAATTTCAGCACTTCAACCAGGTTCTATATATATATATATATATATAAATATATGAATTCATCTCACCATATATTTGACTTATTGCAGGTGTCAATATTATTTTGTGGTAGTGGTTTTTTCACAAGCCCTTGGTGCTGCTAGTAGTTCATAGGATATCGTTTCATCAATAAGCTTAAGTTATGACGGACTCCAATAATGACTCAACAGCCATAAGGTTAGTCTCTTTTTTCCCTTATTGAAAATTTTAGGGCCCCTTTGGTGTATCCTACTTGGATTCAATTTATAAACTCAAAAACATATTTTGAAGTCCAAAGCCACAAAAACCCGTTTGGTAGGCCCATTTTTAAAAACTCAAAAACACCCCCATTATTGAAAACAAAACGAGTGAGGTTTTACAGTTCTCTCTCTCTCTCAGTCTCTCTCTTCCCCAAGCCCGACCCAACAAGGACTTGCTCTCAGATCTCGTCGTCGGTACCTATCGATTTCACACCAACTGGTCTCCCCGAAACATTGTCGTCCCTGGAATAAGTTTTGAGATCTTAAAAATAGTTTTGACATCCAATACCAAACACGTTTTTAAATCTTAGAATCAGTATTTGAGTATTCAAGTTTTTTTAAAAAATAAAATAAATTTTAGTTTACTTTATTGAATAGGATACCAAACGGAGGGCACAAAGCAAGTCCAACATGGCCAACATTAGAGGAGATTCTTAGTATACATCATGATGAGCAGGAGCAGCCAGCAATATTCTTTCTAAAGTGGGATATAGTATTTGCGATATCATGTACGGTTGCTGTCTTCCTTGATCCTTTATACCGTTACATTCCTGTCGTGATTGAGGATAGGACATGTTTCCATGGGGAGCCCAGGATGGTGTGGACATTTTTCGGTTTACGATCGGCCGTAGATCTCTTTTATGCAATGGACATTGCCATCTTCTGGCGTCGGTGGAATTATAATAATGCCAAGGCATTTGAGGCAAGAATCCACAAGCTGCTACCTCGTATGTTTGTTGCTCTTCCCCTTCCACAGGTAAGACCCTTAATTGATTAGTACTTGTTAATCTGTAATCTGATTCAAGTGTTGGCTTAAATTACTGATAATGTGTCCAGGTAATCGTACTTACTGACAACTCTTCAAATCATGGGGTATTTTATTTCCTATCGACGTTGACTCCGTTACAATATGTCCTACGTATTCACCGCATCTACGTACTTCTCAAGCGGTTTCCTGGCACAAGAACTGAAATAGGAAGACAACTTAAAGCCATGTTGGATTTTATTCCCTTCATCCTCGTTGCTCATGTAAGTTTCAATATTATCTCTTTTCAGCTAATTTTAATTTAGTTTTAGCATCTCAGCAAAAATTTCCTTAAGTACACGTATGTCCAATATATGTTTGATATATATATCTATATATATAAAGCAAAAGATAGGGAATGGTGAAACATTCAAAATACTAGAAAATGCTCTTGGTTAATGCAAACATTAAGAATTGAAATTATTAATTAAATTAGGATAATATGGTAAATTCACACTTTTTCATATTTAAAAAGATTAAAATTAAAAGGAAAATCAGATAATGGCCTATTTTTATGGAACACAACTACCCATTATCTTTTTTAATTCTAAAATAAATTTTAATTTTTTTAAAAAAAGCCTCTCGCACGCGCGGAAGCGCTTGCTGAGAGGCTAGTATATATATATTAAGGATCAATGTAGGCCCATTTTTTGGGTTTTCATCAAAGTTTTTATTAATTATCATATTAATGATCATAGTTTGACTTTTTCTCAATGCCCATTTTACTTATTATTTACCAAACCAAAACTTTCTTTATTTGCTTTGAAATTAATGACACAATAACCATTTATAACACACACATACACCATATATTTCTCTCTCTAAACTCTCTCACAAACCTCTCTTATTCGAATTCAAATGTTCTTCTCCTGCAATACTAAGACCTCAACAATGGTGATTCTCCTTCTTTTCTTCTTTTTTTATTTAAAAAATAATAATACCTTTTATTTGTTTACCTTGTATGTAGGAGCAGTTTATGTTTCTTCTCTTTTTTTCTATTGTGTACATGGGTAAAAAAAGGTTTATGTTAAGTACCTACCAACTAGGTTCGAGTGTCCGGGTAGTCTACATAACAAAGAGGGATACGATTTGTGAGTTTTTAGTATAGTAGGTATATAAAATTTTGCCTTCCTATAAATAATAAGGTAACACAATTTTATATTTCCACTCATGCATGTTTTCGTCGTGTAAACACATGTTCTTCATTTTGACCTTTTGGTAAGGTAGATTAATGTATCTTATGTGAACTGTAAGTACTTATGTTACCAATTTTTTTGATTTTGGCTATATGAGTTATGATTTTTTTAGCCATAAATGTTTAAAATTCAAATTCAAAATTGAAGTGTGACAATGTTTTAATCAAGGACTTTTTTAAAAAACAATTTCCATTATTAAGCTTCAAAGGCAAACAATCACGAAAAATAAATAATAAATGCAAATCCGGCAGCGATTCATCAATTCAGATGCGTGAGTAATTATACCCAACATTTTCATCCTGAATTTGGTTTATATTGAATTTTATTTTATTTTATTTTTTCAATTTGGGTATCTGAACTTTGAATTGTGTCCAAATTCAGTGCCTAAATTATAATTTGTCCCAATTTAAGACCTCAATTAATTTTTTGCGTCTAATACATTTGGAACAAACTTCCACTAAAATCACCCCAAACAGTAAGGAATTATCATTCAAATGGTTAACAGTATACCTTGCACCTTAGGACTCAAGTCTCTCTTCTACTACTATTGCTTTTATATAAAAAAAACAATTCAAGCACACAAAACAATTTTGCTTTCGTGAAGTGAAAAATTTGCAACTTTTTTGTTTTGTCGTTGGAGTGAAAGAATTCCACATAAGATGTGATATTCATTCTTACAAAAGTGTGATGTACTTAGACATAAAACATTAACTTTTTTTTTTTGGTCAAAGTTAGGACTGGGAAGGGAAGTTTTCTGACACACATGTGACACACACACTGTCCATGTACATGTGTCATGGGGTTCGAACATGAGACCACTAATCTGCAAATCAAGGTCCTTTTAAACTAGTTTAGACCCCGTTAGCAAGTTGGAATTAATTATAGTACGTAGCAGCTTCCGCTCATGATGTTCCAGTTAGAAAGGTCCTGAGAGCTGGGGGAGGGAGGGGGTCAGGGAAAAGGTGGGGGAGGGAAGTCTGGACTGAGAGAGGTATTGTGGAGGAGGTCGGGGATGTGGTTGGGGCTGGATGGGTTTTGTTCTTCTTTCAAAAAAATAAAAATTTATGTTGGTTTTAATTTATAAATTTTGAATTTTAAAAATATAGCTCATGCGTGCACCTAGACAAAAAATTAGATAGAATTCGAACAACATAATTGTTAATTGGCTATTTATAGGGAGTTGGAATACTAAATTGATAAAATAGATAATGTGTTATGTGGCACATCAGTTGCTAGCAAAAAATTAATATTTTTAATTAAAAGAAAATGATTAATATAATAGAAAGAAAAAAAAAAATTGTCACAAATATAATTGACAAAATTTAACTTCTTTGAAAATCTGATTATTATTTACTTAGTTCTTCAGCTATACGGAGCTTTGTGGTACGAACTTTCTGTTATTCGAGAGACAAGATGTTGGGTGGATGCCTGTCAAGATAAAACGGTGGGATGTGATCTTTCTGGAACAAATTATTTATTCAGCTGTGGTACCGATACTGACTACTACAATGCTCATCTCAATCTCACCCATATAAAGGCATCATGCACTATAAATCCACCAGATACAATCCGCACCCCCGATTTTGGTATATATATGGAAGCTCTTCAGTTTAACATGACGAGTTCAACGGATTTATCACTAAAGATGCTTCAATGTTTTTGGTGGGGCTTACGAAATCTGAGGTAAGTACATATATACATATATAACTGTATCATGTTCAAGTGGTTAAGCATTTACCCATATACCCGATCGAGATCCTAGGTTTGAATCTCCTTCCCTCAACATCTCTTTTATAAATGGTTGTAATGATATTGTAGATGTCATGGCCTCACTAGATAAGTAAACAAAATCATTTGGTTTGGTGACCTTTCTTTGTTGAAGAAGGAACTTGGTTCAAATCTCACAAAACACAAAAATTGTTGTATGCGTTGAAGTTAATTACAACTTCGATTTAGACATTGTATTTAATATATTGTCCCTTTCAATTTTGCAGCTCTTTTGGTTCAAACTAGGGGTGGCAATTTCGGACACGACCCGATACACGACTCGAAACCCGCACGAGAAATTAGCGGGTTCAACCCGCACGATAAAAAAACAGGTCAATTTCGGGTCAACCCACTATAACCCGTTTATTAAACGGGTGGGTTTCGGGTCAACCCGCTAACCCGCTATAATACATGATTAACCCGTTTATTTAAACGGGTCGTGTCACGGGTCGTGTCAACCCGTATATTACACGCCAACCCGCGAAAAAATAAGCATAAATAGAGACTTCATCACACACACAAGGGGTTTCGAACCCCTACCACCCTCATTACTCTCCAACACCTTATCCATCATGCTACATACAACTTTGTGATTATATACTATGACTTTTGATATTTATAATGTTTCTTTTTCTTTCTTTTCCTTCTATCTTCTCCTCTTGTTTTTTATTTAAAATTTTTCAATTGTGAGTTTTGTAACATGCATGTTACTATTTATGAACCCGTTACACGACTCGAAACCCGCACGATAAAAAACGACCCGAACCCGACACGACACGTTTATTAAATGGGTTGGGTTCGGGTTGAACATTCTTGACACGTTTATTATCCCGACACGACATGACACGACACGAACCCGACACGACACGACCCATTGCCAGCCCTAGTTCAAACCTCCAGACCAGTCCTTCTGTGCAAGAAATCATGTGTACGGTTTTGGTATCTATAAGTGGCATGGGGCTGTTTTTAGTATACCTCAATACAAGGGTACAGGTTGGTCTGATCACCCTTTATATATAAATCTTGTCTTCAAGCTTAGAGCACCAAACAATTTTTCCTTCGAGATAATATATAATGATAGGGAAATTTGAATAAATATCACCTAAACTTTTAGGCACGTGCGTGGTTACCACTTGAACTTTTAATTTTTACTATTAACCACCTGAATTTTATAAAGTGTTGGAATTTACCACGTACGTCTGACTCCATTAAAATTTCCGTTAAGTCAAGGCATTACCACCTACATCTAAACCCTAAATCTATTCATAAGATTAAGTCCTTACCACATTGATGGCTCGCATTTCTTTGGGAGAGCTCAAATTTCTTCATTCATGGCTTCTTTCCATTTTGGGTCTTCTAGTGCTTTAATTACACTGTTGGGGATAGATATGTCAACCAACTGCTTCACATAGTGCACATGTGACTCTGATAATCTACTGAGAGATATATAAATATTGATGGGGTATTTCCCTTTGGCTTTAAGATCTGCTTCATATTGTACTCGAGGTTTGTCACAGTTCTTCCTTTCCTAGAAGCTAATATGTAGGCTTTGTGCCTTCTGAAATCAAATCATCATGGGATGTTTCATTAGTGTTATCAGTTTCAGGAAAAGATGTTACCTGATTGACTTCATCAGTAGGTGATTGGTGCTGTATTGGAGCTAAAGCGGGCAAAATCTCATAAAACGGTTCAATTTCTTCCTCCTGATTTTGACAACGTGGAGACAACTAATCATTTTCCTCTAGCGACCGGTCGCTGTTTGCTAGTGACCATTCGTTTTGAAGAAGGTTCTCTATATTTGAACAACTAAGGAGGGGCGACCGGTTGCTTTCCACTGGTGACTGGTCATTTTGATGCAGAGTGACGTCTTGGGCAAACAAATTGAGAATTTGAGCAGTGGTGGATTATTGAAACCTGGAACTGACTTCCCCTTTAGTTTTGAGAAGGGAAACCCAAGTCATACATGTGCAATCATCTATAAACGTGACAAACCATCGAGCCCTTGCCGAAGTGGCAATTTTAGCAGGTCCCTAAACATCAGAATGAACAAGAGAAAAAAAAACCAAACTCTTATTTGAACTTAATGGGAATGGGACACGATGGCTCTTAGCCAATTCACACGTATCACACTGGAAGCTAGAAATATCAAGACTGGAAAATAATGATGGAAACAACTTCTTAAGATAACCGAACGAGGCATGCCCAAGACGTTTATGTCATAACCAAATTTTGTCTCTCTCCCCCTCATAACGAGTTCCACTGGTTGTGAAAGCTTGACCAACCTTGACCTAACTATCCGGTGCCCAGTCCAATTAGTAGAGTTTGCCTCACCGAGTACCATAACCAATCGTCTTTCCTGTGAGGATGTCCTGAAAAACACAATAACTCGGCCAAAATGTTACAGTACACCCCAAAGCAGTAGTAAGTTGTGCAACAGATAACATGTTATGGTCCAAAGATGGGACAAGTAATACAGCATCCAGATGTAGGGAAGTAGAGAGAGAGATAGAGACCCCTCCCCAACCATAGGGGAGGGGGTACCATTAGCATTAGACACCACCGACGGAGTGGATGATTTGTGACTAGTAAGTTGGCCAGGATCAAATGTCATGTGATCCGTAGCACCCGAGTCGATAATCCATGTAGATTTTTGAGAGCACGTATGAAAAGTAGAACCTTTGGTGGTGGCGATAAAAGCATGAGTCCGGGTAGTCGGGTCAGCAGGATTGACCGCATGCTTTTGTGAGTCTGCAATAAGGAGGAGAATCGTAGGGGTTCCTGACATCACAGCGAAAGTAAGATGTGATATGAGAATGTGAGGAATTTTGATATGAGGAATTTGATATATGAATTTGATGTAGGAATTGGATTTGAGAGGTATGTGTATAAGATTTGAGGGTATGTGTTTAGGAATTTTGATAACAAGATTTGAGGACTTTAGATTTGAGGGATTTGGATTTGGGGAAAAATATGAGGAATTTGATTTAGGGTTTTGGATTTGAATATATATGAGAAATTTGAGATAAGGGTTTAGAGACAACCTAGGATCGATTGCTCTGATACCATGAAGGAAGTTAAGGTTCCACCTCAAAGCCAATTGGCAATGGGGGGAGTAGCCCAACACTTTATAAGCCCTTGCAAGGTTTTCTAACTTTCCAATGTGGGACTTTTTACCTTCACATTCTGACACGCCCCCGCACGTGTGACGAATTTTCAAGCCTAACACGTGGACAACACATTTTGGGTGACGTGGAGCACGTGTGGCCGTTGGGCCTTCACACGTGGGCTAACCAAGCTCTGATACCATGCTAAAATATGAATATGGTTTGAATACTTTCGATTATTCTTCTCCATAAGGAGATATATATAGGAGTTTATGTCACATCCCGGGATCAGCTCCGCCATAGCACTATATTGTCCGCTTTGGGCCCCCCCCCCCCCTCTCTGGCCCTCACGGTTTTGTTTCTGGGAGCTCGCGACCAACTTCCTAGTGGGTCACCTATCCTGGGATTGCTCTCGCCCCCAACTCACTTAACTTCGGAGTTCCCACGACTCCGAAGCCAGTGAGCTCCCAAAAGGCCTCGTGCTAGATGGAGGCGAGTATGTACATATAAGGCACATTACCCCCTCTCCGTTGGTCGATGTGGGATTTTACAATCCACCCCCCTTAAGGGCCCAACGTCCTCGTCAGCACACTCGCACCACACGGCAAAGTGGCTCTGATACCAAATTGTCACATCCCGGGATCGACTCCGCCATAGCACGATATTGTCCGCTTTGGGCCCCCCCTCTCTGGCCCTCACGGTTTTGTTTTTGGGAGCTCACGACCAACTTCCTAGTGGGTCACCCATCCTGGGATTGCTCTTGCCCCCAACTCGCTTAACTTCAGAGTTCCCACGACTCAGAAGCCAGTGAGCTCTCAAAAGGCCTCGTGCTAGATGGAGGCGAGTATGTACATATAAGGCACATTACCCCCTCTCCGTTGGTTGATGTGGGATTTTACAGTTTACGTGAGTGCTTTATAAGGAAATAGATACAGTAATCAATTAGGATAGTATCTCCTAATTATACAATAATTTGTCAACTATATAGAATAAGAAAGTAAATCCCTTAATTAATCAAGCAAATAAATCTCCTTTATTAATTAGGAGACTCACGTCAACAAATAGTGTTGGAAGGGATTGTGGAGGTCCTCAGATAATTAAGTTAGTTTTTATTATTTAATTATAGTGAATTGACAAAATTGCCTTTCGAAAAATATCACATACGACTTGACTTAATGGAAATTTTAAGAGAGTTAGACATAGGTGGTTAATTGTAACACTTTACAAAATTTAGGTGGTTAATAGTTAAAATTAAAAATCCAGGTGGTAAACGTACACATACTTAAAAGTTCAGGTGGTATTTATGCAAATTTCTCATAATATATATATATATATACAATTATTTTCTTATTCAAATGTCTGTATGTTATTATTGTGCGGATGCTACATGTAAACAGGCAGGAAAGCAGAGAGGGGGTAATACAAGATACATGGTGTCCACACAATAATAAACGTCCGGATATCTCCTATACATAGGAGAATTTCTGTATACCATATATATATATGAAGTTTGCTAGTTTCTATGATTATGATTAACAAATCACCCTATGTAAAGTAAAACTGATCTGAACCGAGAATACTTTCTCCATAAAAAGTGTAGGCGTATACATGGCTCCATATATATATATATATGCGCGCGCGCTTTGTTATTTGGTATGTTTTGTTCTCTATGCTTAGGAGTTTAAAATGAACTCATATATCATTAAACTACTAATTATGGAATAAACTGCATACAGATGTTACGGCAAACACATTATCAGCTTAAATTGAGACGAAAGGTGCAAATGATGAAGATGAACCCAGATATAGATTTACTGTTGTATAGAAAGGGTCTTAATAAGAGCTTGAAGAAGGTTATCATGAATAACTTACAACAAAAACTTGAAGAAAATAAAGATGTTGATGTAGAGAATATTCTCTCTCTTGTTCCCACTATACACAAAAGGCATCTCGTGTGCGTTCTCGGCTCGACTTTACTAAAGAAAGTAAGTGCTTAATTTGTCTATCAAATTATAAATTTAATTATATGTATGTATGTTCCTTGCCAGAGATTAATTTATTCTCTTTGTTTTTCTCAAATAATATTAATATTCGTAGGTGTCAATGCTAGAAAATATGGATGAAAGGGTGTTGGAAGCAATATGTGATCATCTTAAATTGGTTAAGTATAGCGAGGACAACTATATTGTTCAAGAGGGAGAACCACTTGAAAAGATGCTCTTCATCACGCAAGGCACCGCATGGTCCTACACAAGCAGTGCAAGTGGTACATCAGCGATCAAGTGTCTTGTGAAAGGTGATTTCTATGGAGAAGAGCTTCTAAATTGGGCATCAAGATTGACCTCCTTCTCTGCATTTCCCAACTCAACCAAAATTGTAAAGGCCCATACTAACGTTGAAGCACTTGTTATCAAGGCCGATAACTTGAACAGTGTTGTCTCCAGATTTTGGTGGCATTTTAGCAACAGGCTCGGTCATATGAATGAGTCGCAGTTGGAGAGGTGTCAGCATCTGGCAGCTTCTAGCATACAAGCAAAATGGCGTTATCATCTTGCAAAGGCTGTCTAGGGCTATAAAACTTAATTAGGTGCAACGGAGTTTACCTTCTCGTGTCTATGTTTCTCCTTATATTATGTTTCACGTGAGAAGAGAGAGCATTGCATGTTAATGGTAAAATATTGTCACATTAAGTGTATCTAAAATGTTGAGAAGGCAATGGGGTCTAGTTTAGTGGAAAAGGGGCATTAACTTGCTAGTGGTCTCGGGTTCAAACTCCCATGGCACTATAATAGTGTGTATGTGTGAGAAACCCCCTCCCCCTGTAGTTTAAATTATCGCTCGTACTAAAAAAATGTTAGTGAGATCCTAATTTAATAGGAAGATTTATTTTCTAGTCTATAGGATCTTATTTCTTTCCTTTTGTACAGATATTTGTCTGCCGCGCAAATCTCACGGCCTGGAGTTCCGGGCCGAGGGGATATGCGTGGACACGCGGCTTCCTGGTTTTGGATGTGGTGCGGTTGTGCGCGGGCGTGCCAGCATGGTCTACCGTGCGTTGAGTTGTGATTTGGATGGAAGTGGTGAAATGATGCGCCTGTTTGGACTTGACCTTTAATCAAACGATTGTGGCCAAGAGAGGAACTAATATCGGCCGTCAGGTTCACGACCTGAGCTACAAGGCCGTTTAATGGTGGCGTTGGTGGTGGTTTTAGGGCGGTGCTCCGGTGCGCTGCTCAGTGAGCGACGGTCGTATGATATATGGGATGGATGAGCGAATAACAGGGATGGTGCTCCGGCGCCTTAAAACTCAAGGGTCGTATGATATATTGATGAATGGATTTTCCTTACAAACTAACACTACTCCTAGAAAAGCAAGTAAAGATATTGAAAGTACATTACAGGAAAATATAAGTTGCTCCGTGGGAGGCTTTGGTTTGGTGTTTGAACCCTTTGAATGTAGCTTGAGCCTTGTATTTATAGGAAGAGTTCCTGGAGGAGGAATTGAGGCTTGAAATCTGCATGGTGGAGCCTGATCAGAGCAAGTGGGTAGTCCAATCGACATTTGGGATCGTGAAGCATGGTGGTGTGACCCCATGAATCCCGGTGAATCTCGGCCGCCGCCCTAATCGTGGTTTCTGCGCAATTGGCCGTGGGGACGCATTTATTGCTCTGATGGTTAGTCACCCAATCTCTCAAGCTGCAAGAATTCTTGTGAGAATGTCTGCGTCTAATCACCTTGTTTTCTGTCGCCAAATCCTGACTTCAGTCACTTTCCACCTTCCCTCGTGCATTCAATGCCTATTCTTGGCCAGTGGGTTTGCTGCAATAAACAAAGGCACTACTTCATTAAATGAAGCGTGGGACCCTGTTGCCACTTGATGATCTGACTTTAATATCTTTGGCCGTAATTTTGTCGACCTCGGCCTCGGCCTATAATCGAGGCTGAGATGATCGTGCCTTAGCAACTTTTCTTCTGTCTTCAGGAAGGCCAAGTATCTCGGTGAAACGCCGCATTTTAGTTCCATGAGTAAGTACCAGGGCTGAGAAAATGAGCTCCCTCAGCCAGTCCCTGGTCGTGATTGATTAGGTACAAACAATGTTGTGTAATTAGAATTTTATCTTGTTTCCTTGTATAACCTTACTAGGGTTTACAACCTTGTATTATAAATATCTCCTTTTGAAGAATGAAATATAATATGAAAATATTCTACCTATATTGTTTGACTTGGCATTAGAGCCAACTTTTCTGGTGACCTTGTGTGTTGTATCCACCCGTGTTCTACTGTGTGCCCTAATTTCTTTTTAGGGTTCTCTTGTGCCTATGTCTATGTCATGTGTGCTCTATTGGGTTGTGTGTTTGTGGTGTCGTGTGCTCTATTTGCTTTGTGTTGTGTTTCCACTGCTATCATGAGTGATGATTCCAAAGTTGTGATGCATTCTAGTGCTTCTGGAATAAAGGAGGATTGTCATTGGTGTGATTGCTCTACTCCTATTACTCCTAACAAATTGGATTGCTCCAATTATGCCTCTAGGTCTCGAAATGCATGCCTTACAATTACTGGTCGTCATATGGCAAGCTTCATCAATGGGAAGAAGATTGCTCCGTCATCGCATCCTACGATGTTTGCCTTTTCTGCTTTAAATCTCTTGATGAAATCTTGAAGGGATTCATCGTGCTTCTTGCGCAGGTTAGACATGTGGTCAGAGTTCTTCTTGATCGTCCGATAAGAAGTGTACTCCTTGGAAAAGACGAGGGCTAGCTCTTTGAAGCTGCCGATCGACCCGAACGGCAGGGTATGGAACCAATCTTGGGCTGCTTCATGCAAGGTCATTGCGAACACCTTACACATCAGCGCGTCTTCATATTTGTATAGAATCATAGCACTCTTGAAGTGCTTAAGATGGCTCTCGGGATCAGAATCCCCTTTAAATGATGTGAAAGATGGCATTGAGAACCGTTTCGGGGGAGTTGGCCACTTGATCTCACTGGTAAATGGGGAAGAGTTCACTTGGCCTATCTCTTTGCGTAGGGCATCCTCTGAATCTTCTTTAATTTTCAAGTCTCGAAGTCAATCATTAACGAGGTTCTCAACGTCCTCTACTTGTAAGAGCCGCAATTCATGCCGGTTTTTCTCACAATGCAGGTGATGCTGATTAACTTCTTCATTGACTCGTGAGGGCTGACCTCATCGATTGTCCTGCATATGTGGCGTATTAGTGGCTTGCGCCTGTGAGGGATTTTCTGTGGCTTGTGGACGTGAATTGGTTTTTCAGGAGCGGGCATGAACATCGGGTCGTGTGCCTAACCTTTCATGGACGTTGATCCTTGGACTCAACCTAGATCGAAGACTCGATATACTTTAAGTGGGGCTTGTGGATTCTTACCACATGCTAATATGCTGAGCACTCTCTTGTCCTTCTCCTTGTTTGCTTGCTCCTGCTCAACGTACACGGGACCTCTCGAACTGTCTGCCGGTGCGTTCGTCCATCCTTTTCTCTTCACCTTGCGGTCAAATGCCAAGGTCTCGGACCAAGTCTATTTGGTTAAGGAGCTACCTCACCAAGTTGTTTTGGTCGTCCATTCTCTGAGTCAGCTGATCAACTCTAAGACTAAGGTCTGCTTGACTTCATGGATTGGGGGGAGAGAATTACGTGGAGCCTAATTACACATGGGCTAGGGTTTTGTTGGAGGTGTGTACTGGAGCGTATGTCAAGCGCAGCGACAAAGGAAGGAATGAATGAAGTTTCTCTAAGATCGGGTCATGGTCTGTGGCGGCAATGGGATTGTCGTGAGCTGTGGTGCCTCCTTAGATGGCGGCACCTAGATGGCAGGCTCATCCTTGTGTCATGATGACACCGCGGTTGTGGATCTCCCATTTGGCCGTGAGGCCATGCTACTGTAAGGTTACAGCAACCATGGAGCTGTGAGTTTGCTCCCCGATTTCGACCATAAGGCTCGAGGCAACATGTGGATTGCGGCCATGGAGTTGAGCTATGGCCCAACATGTGGTAGGCTCATAGTGGTGGCACCGTGAGGATGCATAAGGTTCGTGGCCATGGAGACAAGAGACGGAGTCGTGGTTTCGACCACGGGATCGTGAGACGTATGGCTTTGGCCCGTCACGGCAGTTTTGCTTCTCGTGCGCTTACTTCCAACCAAGGTTGTTTGGAAGGCTTCAATTGAGTGATGAATAGGAGGAAACGGATTCCTTTGATTTAAGAGCACGCGTTGAGTATAACTCGGGCTCTCAATGAAAGCACCAAAATGTTTGTGCAAATTTCTCATGGGAGAATATTCGTGTGTAGATTCTTCACCCTTCGAGCTTCCTTCTCTCTCTTCCTCAATTCTTGTGAAATAAATAGGAATAAAACACCACACCCGGGAGGTGTTGGCCAAAGGCCCTTTGATACCTAAATTAGTTCAATTGGATCTTTGGGAAAAGATGCGGCAATAGCTAAAATGGAATGAATTTTCTCTCACGGGGAGAGCCGGGTCGCTAGAGCCGTTTGTGGTGGCATTTAGCCGTGTAGGATAGGGAGAGACTAGAGGGGCGACGGCAAGGAGAGAGAGATGGGTTTTTCGTAGAGTTTCGGAATTACCTTGTGTGTTGAATGTGGCCATGTATTTGTAGGGCTCTAGCCACCTAAGGTTTTTGAAAGAATAATTCCTATTTGGAAGGAAGATATGTTTTCCCTTAAATGGAGAGATTGAGTAAATTAAGGATCTGGATTAGAATCAAATCCCTAATTGATGATAATATCCTAATTTGATGATTATATTTCCATATTTGAGATAATATCCCATTTGAGATTATATCCCTATTTTGTGTCTTAATTAATTAGCTAACTAAATGGGCTCAATTACTAACCTAGATGATATTCTTCTTTTCCACGTGGCGCCCCATGACTGGAAGCCAGAATATTTGTTCCCACAATATGTATATTATTTATATTTCATGTATGTATATATTGCTAAGTGTGTTCTAGTTGTGTAACTGTCTGCCGCGCAAATCTCACGGCCTGGGGTTCCGGGCCGAGGGGATCTGCGTTAACACGCGGTTTCCTGCTTTTGGACGGGGTGCATTTGTGCGCGGGCGTGCCAGCACGGTCTACCGTGCGTCGAGATGTTTGAGGTGTTGATGATGTTTAGATGGTGCGCCTGTCTGAACTCGTCTTCTAATCAAACGATTGTAGCCGAGAGAGGAACTAGTCTCGGCTGTGAGGTTCACGGCCTGAACTACAAGGCCGTTGAATGGTGGTGTTTGGTGGATTTTGGGGCGGTGCTCCGGCGCGCCACTCGATGAGCGGCGGTCGTATGATATATGGGGTGAGTGAGCGAACATCAAGGGTGGTGCTCCGGCGCCTTGAAAATCAAGGGTCGTTTGATATATTGATGAATGGATTTTCCTTACAAACTAACACTACTCCTAGAAAAGCAAGTAAAGATATTGAAAGTGCATTACAGGAAAATATAAGTTGCTCCGTGGGAGGCTTTTGTTTGGTGTTTGAACCTTTTGAAAGTGGTCCTGAGTCTTGTATTTATAGGCAAAGCTCCTGGAGGGATAATCGAGGCTGAAAATCTGCATGGTGGAGCCTGATTATACCAAGTGGGTAGTCCAATCGACATTTGGGATCGTGAAGTATGGTGGTGTGACTCCATGAATCCCGGTGAATCTCGGCCGCCGCCCTGATCGTGGGCTCTGCGCTTCTGGCCGTGGAGACGCATTTATTGCTCTGATAGCCAATTACCTAATCTCTCAAGCTGCAAAGAGCTTTGTGAGAATGTTGGTGTCTAATCACTCTGATTTCTGTCACCAAATCCTGACTTCAATCACTTCCCACCTTCCCTCGCGCATTGAATGCTCATTCTTGGCCAGTGGGTTTGCTGCAATAAACAGAGACCTTGCTTCATTAAATGGAGCGTGGGACCCTGCTGTCACGTGACGATCTGACTTTAATGCCTTTAGCCGTGACCTCGCTCGATCTCGGTCTCGGCCTATAACCTTGGCCGAGATAACCATGCCTTGGCGATTTTCCTCATGTTTCTCTGGAAAGCCAAACACCCTGACAAAACGCTGTGTTTCAGCTTGAGGCCGAGAGGAGTTATTCCCTCGGCCAATTCACGGCCGTGATTTATTAGGCACAAACAGTAACATGAATATTATTAAATTTTATATTCTGCATATTTCATTCAATAGTTTTTTTTTTTCTCTGGTTTCAAAGGCATAAATAGGGATATGAATGAATTACCAAGCTCCGATTCGCTTCGTCATGTTCTCATCCCTATTATATTGTTGAAGATGAAACAATTAGTAAGTACAAAAACTTTTTTTATTTTGGGTACTTGTTTAATAGAGTTTGTTAAGTTAAATCCTTTTATTTAGTGGGATGTGTTTTTATTTTTATATATTGATGGCACATTTTTTAGAAGAAAAAAAAAACCAAAAATGTCATCCCTCATATCAAATAGCCAACTGAAAATTGGTATTTAGATGACCACGCCTCTTAAAACAATACTTAGTGCCAGTTTGGCATTGCTTATTTGGGGTGATAAGTGATTTTTTAAAAATTTTGGGAAGCCCAACCCGTTTGGTAAACTATGAGAAAATCACTTATTGTTAAAAATTGCTGTGAGAGAAAGCTATAAGGGAAAGCTGCTAATGAGGTGCTTTCATTTTCTGATTATGCAGGAATCAGTTTCGAAGAGGCATTGGGTTTAATGATTATGCTGCAAATTTTTTTTTCTAATTATGCGGGAATTAGTACCAACAACACTTTTAACAAAAAGTTTACCAAACGCCAAACTGCTTTCTCTCACAGCTGATTTCTCTCACAGCAAATCTGACAGCGATTATTTTCACAGCACAGCAATGCCAAACTGGCCCTTAATGACTCTGTGATAACAGTCCTAAAACCACAAGATCACTAGTTGAGCCAACTAGTCAAGTGCCTTGAAAAACTGCAAACGGAGTAAGCAGCAGAATCACCAATGACAATGAATCAATCAATGAGAACAAGGACTTTGAGTTAAAACGTAACAGATGATCAGATAACTTGGCCAAAGGATAACTCAATAACAATCAACCAAACAAACTGCACACATACCTGACTTTAACTAAATTTATGGCATGTTTACTAATTCGGAATTGAATTAGGAGGAATTGAATTGAGGATGAATTGAATTGAGAAGAATTAGATTCCGGATTCCTATTGAAGTTGTTTACTATAAATCATATGGATTGAGGAGACTTATTATGAGACGTGGCTTCCTATTCGCTTATTGTTACTTTTTCTAACAACCAGAAAAGATGAATAAAAATGATCCAACTAAGCAAGGTATTGATTGTTGTATCAAGCGCCAAGAGTCTTGACAATCTGAATCACTAATATCCTCCATCGAGTTTAAGGGTCTTGGTTTACCCTTGATAAATATGCAGAATTTTTCCCAATTTAGATGGAACCAAACATCTTTAGGAATGAATTGTGTATCAAAAGTTTGAACTATAAAAAATATTAAGTACAACAAGCAAGTTATTTCATCAAAGCCAACATTAATTCCTTCTCATGCTCCTTCAACTTTACTCCTTGAGTCTACAAAACTACTTTGGATGCGTAGTTCTTCTAACCTATACAACCTAGACATTACTTTTGGGTGGAATTATCTTAACCCTTGTATTCGAAGTCAAATCCAGCAACCTCATATTGGCCAAGTTTCCTATTTCTTTTGGTAATTCCTCAAGTTTCTTTAGTTCTCCGATTGCAGAGATGTCCTTTAATAACCATTGGCATTCATCGTGATGTAATGTTTGGAGGTTTGTTAGGGAATTGAAAGATGAGGGTAATAATGAAATACAAGTTCAGCTAAGATCTAAGATCTCACTTTACATCCTCTGTCCATGTTTTTGTTTGTCTCTCCCTGTCCTTGACTTAATTTTTTGACACCTGATATGCCACTTAACCCTACGTTAATAGAGTTATTCCATATTTTAATCTTTAGAAAATTTGGCATAAGTCCAATTATGAGGAGAGACTTTGGGTGCAATCCACGCAAAAATTGTTGTTGATCCAAGTCCTTTGACTTTTGTGCCACATAAGATTACATGCCTATTTCAATTTATTGATATTTACTTTTTTTTATTTTTTATTTTTTGTTCCAGTTATGCACCTAAAACATAAATAAGGTAAATTATGAATTCCTAAAACTGGTAAGTTATTGATTTGTAGGATATTAATTATCATATTTGATTTGAATTTAATTGCAAATCTATTTATTGAATTATGAAATTTTCCCAAGGTATACCGACATCAAAATTTGTAATAAGAGTTCATAAAAACTTCATACCTTAACAATAGGTAAGGTACCTATGCATACACCTCGTATGCAATATGCTGGTAATTAAACCCATAAATTACCTCTGGTCCAGGTAATTAAATCCATAAATTACCTCTAGTCTAGGTAGTTATACCCTCTAGCCCAGCTAATTGAACTCATATAATATCTTGGTATGGATCTTTAAACTCAACTGAGATAAAAATCCATGGAAGACATGTACGTATGTATATAAATATGAACCTCCATAAAAAACTGCTTAAGAAAACTGAAGAAAAAAACACTTACCTGTAAGGCAGGTACATATATACCTATAAGGCAGGTACATATATACCTGTATGTATTAACATTATTTACCTGTTGTAGACAAATCATTCTCACAGAATGAAGAAGGAAAAAAGAAAGCGTTGAGTGAGATGGGGGAATGCCCCAATTTTCCAGCCGTTTTCATCGGACAACTTCATTATGCTTTTCCTATATTATCATGGCGGTTATAAATAGTGATAACAAAAATTTGCGTTGGTAGAGAGAAAGAAGAAAAAAAAAAAAAGAAAAAAAAAGAGAGGAGAGAATGATAAGGGGAAACGCATGAAAAAAAAAGAAAAAAAAAAGAGAGATAACAAAGTTAGAGTAGGAATAACTAGGGATGCCAAGTAGGGTTAAGTGGGATGCCAAGTGTTAAAAAAAATTAAGGTAGGAACAGATAAAAACATGGATAGATTTGGAATGTGCTAAAGCAGTTTATCACCACAAGTATGCAAATTAGTTCATGACAGAACCTGCCCCGAATTCCCCAGAATCCGTGAGGGACCCTGTGGTATTTCCAACATCAAATTGATGCCAGGCCCACTTACTAACAATATCCTCTTCTCCAAAAACAAAGGAAAAGAGGGTTGAGACTTTTTGCCGAAATTTCGGCAGAGTCTCTCCTGAAAAACGGACTTTCCTAAAAAATTTAACTTATCAAACTCGTTAAAATAATCCCAATAGCAACATACGCAATGTAAAAACATGCAATTTACATAATAGGTCTTCGGCCTTACATTCAACCCTATCGTGGGAGATAACATAGCAATTTTAAAGAATTTCAGTTTACAAACGCAATAAAATTCAACAAGAATAAAAACAATTAAACATAGCCCTACAGAAGTTCGGGGCTCAGTAGTGCAAGTCTTGGCTCGACCGCTCGACTCAGCTCAAGCTACTGCCTGGGGGGCGCAAAACAAAAAACTTGTGAGTGGACAAGAACAAAGTTTTATTATATTTGAAAACAACATACGAACCCCACCGTTTGGAAAACAATACAAACCCCGATATATTTCTATATAGTCCATCAAAACTAAAGTAAGATCCATATCCCATAATAGTATACTAATACCCAAACCCACTCAGCACCTTTCCCTTTTACTCAAACCACTCTTACCCAAAACGCATGTTTGTTGACACAACGAGTGAGGAAGGATCCTCACTCCTCACAAATAAATAAGAAACAAAGGTATATGTATAAGTATATATATACGACCACTACCAAACTTGTACCAGGGAAAACAATTCAACCGGGGGATTGTTTGTCTAGACCACATGGAAGAATCCTCAATTGAACGAGCTGTTCAACCCGGGACTAAGCTCACCAGCACGCACAATAGAATCCTCAATACTCATGCACCTGTGACAAGTCCTACACGCGCAGACTAACCCTGCTAAAGGTCTACGAAACACCCTGTCAAGGGTGCCCAGGTTACAACATATCCAAGTATCCCATAATTCCAAGTATCCAATCCAAGTATTTCAAAATAAACTCCTAATTTTCCCAGAATTCGAGTGTGTGCACGACAAACAGGAAGTTTCTAAGGTCCAACTACGCATTTCGAATGGTGGAATAACCTCAGAAGACTCTTGTTCAACCAAGTGGTCAAACTTCCCAAATTTGGTCAACTAGGCTCACGGGACCCACGACCTCTGATTTTCTATCCGAACGTTCCTATGGGTTCAATAAAGTTTACTAAACACGTCCTGCAGGTTTGGTCCAGATCGAGAGGTCAGATCGCTCTCGATTGCACGATCGGACTGTCACCGTTTTACGAAATATTTGAATCATTAATTCGAAGTATCCGAGACTTCGATTCTCAATCCGTGAGTTCCTACATGATCCTAGAGGTATCTAGGTTAACATACTTGGAAATAGAGTCGATCCAACAGTTCAACCATATCGAACTGGGATATCGCCTAATATGCGTAAATCTTTTCGACCGTCAAACAATAACAAAATTCGAATCAGCATACAGTCGTGCTCAGGATGACATGGGGAATATTTTAGAACCAAATGAGCCACCCAACCTTGGCCCACGCACCGCCACATGCGTCGATAGTGCGTGGGTGTCTTGAAAAATTCCGGCGACCAGAAAATTCTCAAAACACCCGGCAATACTTATACGTACGTGATCAGGACAACTAGGGGAGCAACTTTTGTTCTTGGACCACGGCCAAAAAGTGGTCGGAGCTTGCCGGAAATTCAAGCCAAAAACCAATCAAAACTTAGGTTTCAAAACTTCAAAATCGATCCTAACCAACCCAACCATTAGCTAGATCACGTTTAAAGGATGAGAAAGCATATCTGGATCGACGAATTCCGTCGCCAGAGTCATCGGAAACAACACTGTAAAATTCTGAAGAAACTTGGACGATTTTCGAGCTACTGCCGGTGCCGGAGGTCCTGGTTTCGTCGTAGAAGGGGTGGGATGTGAAGAGGGAGTCGGGCTAGTTCTAATGAATGTGGTTTCGTGGCCAACGGTGGCCGAAGGAGGAAGTTACAACCGGTCAAAGCCGCCGGCTTTTCAAAACCGAGAGGAGGGGGAGAGGGAGAGAGAGAGAGAGAGAGAGAGAGAGAGAGAGAGAGAGAGAGAGAGAGAGAAGAAAAAGAAGGCTATGTTGGTTTTGAAAAATCTGACTTCGAAATATGTACGATTGTGCCACTACACTTCCGTTGATCGTAACTTCTTCATTTAAACTCCGATTTAAGCCCACTACGTGTCTACGAGCTCTATGCAACAATGCCATTCAATTCCCCAAAATCCTACCGGATTAAAAAGTGACCAAAATGACCCCACCCCAAGGGCAAAATTGTAATTTCACAATTAAATAATTTAAATGAATAGTTAAAATTGGGTCGGAGTGTCACAGTCCATGCACAAATTTTGAATTTTTATGTCCATGAAAATTTGAATTGAGGTCAAAATTTCTCCATATGAAGAATCTATATAAATGAAAAGGCTTGGCCATAAATACTCGACCTATATTAAGTAGATGAAGTAATTGAATTTCAACAATTTAAGAGAAACAAAATTCAAGTATTTATAGCCAAGCCTAGCCCGACCCAATCTAGCCCAAAGTGGCTCGACACGCATGGGCATGCTTCGGTCGTGATAGTGAAACACAAGATTTTAATTGGTTTGTATTTAGTCTTTATCTAAAAAAGATATTATAATTAACTTAAATTTACTCTCTCTACCAAATAACCCTAGCCTATCTCCACACCCTTCAACGTTGCACCAACGGGGGAAGGTGGTCTTTGCCTCTTTTTGTGCGTTGTTGTATTGGCCTTTATGGTTATTGTATTTGTATTGCTCTCGTGGCCTAAGTTATGAATACAATCTCCTTACGGTTTGACTAAAAAAAAGATATTATTATTTTTTTTTTAACATAGAATTACCCTAAGGCCCCATTTGGTTCACGGAATGAATTTGAAAGGATATCATTTCCCATGAATGGAAGATTCATTTCTCAAGGAATAGGAAATGGAAGATTCATTTCCCACATTTGGTAATGCTAGGAAAGTAACCGGGAAATATCACTTTATTTCATTTCCCATATTTGTTTTAAGTAGGAATGGAAAACAAAGTTTGTATAAATTTTCAATTATACCCATATTAAATCAAATAACAAAAGAATGTATATAATAATATATTGTAATTCTAAATTGTTAATGGGGATAAAATGGTCATGAAAAATGTTTATTTAATATTGGCTCATTTTCCCAAACTTTCCCATGATGAGGGAAAACACAACCCAAGTTGGGAGGATGGCTTCACTTTCCCCCCTACTTTCTCATGGGCCAGGCAACAATTTCCCATGCATGAACTTACCAAACATGGGAAAACAATTGATTTTCCATCCCCAAGTCTCATTTCCCATGAACCGAAGGGGGCCAAAGGGTTCGTTTGGAAGTGCTTCTCTCCACAATCACTCGAAGTGATTATATGGAGAACTGATTATATGTAGAACTGATTCTACAGAGAATTGATTATTAGCCTATCCAAAATCACTCCCAAACGTGCCCTAAATAGTATTTGGAGAATACTTGAATCAAACTTACTATTTTGTGTTGAGTGAGGGAGCTTGATATAGGCTATGAGAAGATATTACAGGGAAAGGAGCCATCCCCAATGACAACACGACATCGTATAACCGTAACTATGCTAGACTTCCAAAATCTCTGCATAACCTGAGAGCAGTAGCAAAGATGAACACACGCAAACTTCAATGCATAGAACAAAGAAACATGTTGCTCTAGAAAAAAAATAATAAAGCCCCCAAACTTCTGCGTACTCTTCAACTCCACTGAATTTCATGAGCCTCTCGTTACATTTGGACAACCCAATAATTCTCATCCCATGTTGCCTCAAACTATTCTCACTTTTCAGCAAAGTTCTCACCTTTTCCTTCCAAACTATTCTCTTGATAATGTTACTGGTCCTGTACTCTACCAAAACTAGGTCCTTAGTCCATCGCAAGCTTACTCACGCCCACATGGTCAAAACCTGTTTTAAGCCCTATCTATTTTTGTTGAACAATCTGTTTGAAAATTATAATATTTATATGTAATTTTTTAATAATTGAATGGAAACTAAATTGTGGGACCCGTCACTTTAAGTACATGACTTTTATGAATTGGTATGTATCAATTGGGAATAGTCATGTTCTTAACCGAGAAAAAATAAAATATTATTTATTTTGTTTGTGAATAAAATAATAATACTTTATGTGAAAAGTTGGATTGTTTCATAGAAATTGAAACATTGCACTTATTAGCTTAAGCTGCATTGTTTCATATGTGAAAAGTTGCATGTTTCATAGAAATTGAAACATTGCAATTCTTGGCTTAATAAGTTGCATTGTTTCATAGTAATTGAAACATTGCACTTCTTAGCTTATGGTTGCAACATGAAAAGACACATTTGTTGATATTTTTCAGTCACATCTTTTCTAAACAAAAGCCTTGTTGCCTATAAATAGAGAAAGTCCTACAACATTTCATTCATACAATTGTCATCTAACAATAGTAGTTTTTTAGAGCATTCATAGCATTATATTTTCAAAAATATAGTGAGTTAGTGAGAGAGAATTCATACACAAGTTTGAGTTCGCTTTTCTTGGGGATTGTAGTGCTACTTCAAAAAGAAGTCGATCGTTGTATGCTGGGAGACGTTTACCAAGCAAATCCTAAAAGCACTTGTGAGGAGGCAATTTCGTCATAAGGAGATAGAACCAAGTTCTAGACTCGATCATCAGTTAAGTATTCTTAATTTTCCTTGTAGTTATTTTCTTGTATTTATTTCGAATTTATAATGAAGTTTTATTTTCGAAATTCTGCAAATATAGAAATTATCCTTATATTTTTACCAACACAATCTTCTTAATATGTACTGATTTTCTAACTTATTTGTTGGAAAATGAACCTCAAACTTATAAGGACGCAATACCATCCGTTGGAACTCCTTTTTGGAAAGAAGCTATCAATGTTAAAGTGGAATCCATCCTACAAAACCATACGTGGGAATTAGTGGATCTTCCTCCTGGAAATAAACCTCTCGGTTAAAAGTAGAAAGGAAAGATAAAAGCAAATGGATACAAAGACAAGTAATTCATCCACACCTTTTTCTACTTGATTCATTATTCCACACCTTTGTCTTTCAAGACTTTCACCCTAAACCCATACGGCTCCAACTTCTTCTTTGCTTTCGCCGAGAAACCCTGGTGGGCATATACCTTTCTGTTTGTCCACTGGAACTCATCAATCAACTCAGCCAAAATGTGTAAGCGCCGATCTTGATACATTGACCACAGCAGCAGTAAGTTCTCAACGTCACACATGTTCCATACCAGGAGGGCAAGGTTAGTTCCTGGTATAAAGGACTTTATGGCCGCTTTATAATTGGTCTGAGTTCGGGCAAAGGCTTGAGTGGCTTCTAGAAGAGGATTGGGCTCTTGATTACTTGATGAGGAACTCTTTGATTTTTTTCTTCTCGACCGGTTTGACATCATCCCATTTTTCACTTTTGAGCACAAGCTCTTTACGGGCCTCTGTGACGTCTTTGCAACACTACTAAAAAAAAAACCCTTGCGCGACGAAACCCTAAACCGACAAAACTCAAAGCCTTACGCGACTAAATTTTGCGCAACGAAACATACATCGTCGCACAAAGTCACTTTGCGCAACGACAAAACATCGTCGCGCAAAGTTACTTCGCACGACGAAAATAAACTTCGTTGCACAAAGTCTTGTGCGACGACGGGTATTTCATCGCGCAAATGCACCTTCTGATCTTGTGAAGGTCCCCATAACCACAAGCACCTTCTGCAACATAAACAAACAAAAAAAGAGTAGCAGTAATAATAAAATCATCCGTTTCTTTGGAATATGTTGCAGTAGAAGTCTTCCATTCCTCACAAAACAATTAATAATACAAATTAGTTTGTCTCAAATCATAACTTAATAATAAAAACAAGCAATAAAATATTACAAAACAATTGTCTTTAAATGATAACTTAATTAATAATAAACCAAATAACATATTTTTCTTCCACCACACCACCTAGGCCCTGCATGCACCTCCAAAAACAAAAAACAACATTTTTTCAGTGGATATCCAGATAAAGAACTAAAACAAATTTACGAAGTAACTACCTCAATAATTATTTTTGCTACTGAACCCTTTGAGGTGTTTGTCTTTCAAGACTTTCACCGAAAACCCACATGGCTCCAACTTCTTCTCTGCTTTCGCCAAGAAACCCTGTTGGGCGTATACCTTTCGGTTTATCCATTGGAACTCATCAATCAGCTCGGCCAAAACGTGTAAGCGCCGATCTTGATACATTGACCACTGCAGCAGCAAGTTGTCAACTTCACTCATGTTCCATATCAGGAGGGCAAGGTTATGTCCTGGTATAAAGGACCTTGTCGCCGCTTTATAATTGGTCTGAGTTTGGGTGAAGGCTTGGGTGGCTTTTAGAAGAGGATTGGGCTCTTGATTACTTGATGAGGAACTCTTTGATTTTTTTCTTCTCAACCGGTTTGACATCATGCCATTTTTCTCTTTTGAGCACACGCTGTCTTTTCAATACTAGTAAAAAACAACTCTTGCGGGCCTCTGTGACGTCTTTTCACAAAATAATTGTCTTTAAAAGATAACTTAATTAATAATAAACCAAATGACATATTTTTCTTCCACCACACCACCGAGGCCCTGCATGCATCTGCAAAAACAAAAAATAATATTTTTTCAGTTGATGTCCAGATAAAGAACTAAAACAAATTTACGAAGTAACTACCTCACTAATTATTTTTGCCGTTGAACCCTTTGAGGTATTTGTCTTTCAAGACTTTAACCGAAAACCCATATGGCTCCAACTTCTTCTTTGCTTTCGCCAAGAAACCCTGGTGGGCGTATACCTTTCTATTTTTCCATTGGAACTCATCAATCAGCTCGGCCAAAACGTGTAAGCGCCGATCTTGATACATTGACCACAGCAGCAGTAAGTTCTCAACATCACACATGTTCCATACAAGGAGGGCAAGGTTAGTTCCTGGTATAAAGGAACTTATGGCCGCTTTATAATTGGTCTAAGTTAGAGCGAAGGCTTGGGTGGCTTCTAGAAGAGGATTGGGCTCTTCATTTCTTGATGAGGAACCCTTTGATTTTTTTTCTTCTCGAACGGTTTCACATCATGTCATTTTTCTCTTTTGAGCACAAGCTCTTTACGGGCCTCTATGATGTCTTTCCACAAAACAATTGTCTTTAAATGATAACTTAATTAATAATAAACCAAAGAACATATTTTCTTCCACCACACCACCTCGGCCCTGCATGCACCTGCAAAAACAAAAAACAACATTTTTTCAATTGATGTCCAGATAAAGAACTAAAACAAATTTACGAAGTAAATACCTTAATAATTATTTTTGCTGCTGAACCCTTTGAGGTGTTTGTCTTTCAAGACTTTCACCGAAAACCCATATGGCTCCAACTTCTTCTCTGCTTTCACCAAGAAACCCTGGTGGGCTCATACCTTTCTGTTTGTCCATTGGAACTCATTAATCAGCTCGACCAAAACGTGTAAGTGCCGATCTTGATACATTGACCACTGCAACAGCAAGTTGTCAACATCACCCATGTTCCATACCAGGAGGGTAAGGTTATGTCCTGATATAAAGGACCTTATGGCAGCTTTATAATTGGTCTGAGTTTGGGCGAAGGCTTGGGTGGCTTCTAGAAGAGGATTGGGCTCTTGATTACTTGATGAGGAACTATTTGATTTTTTTTGTTCTCAACCGGTTTGACATCATGCCATTTTTCTCTTTTGAGCACAAGCTGTCTTTTCAACACTAGTAAAAAAAAAAACCCTTGCGGACCTCTGTGACGTCTTTCCACAAAACAATTGTCTTTAAATGATAACTTAATTAATAATAAACCAAATAACATATTTTTCTTCCACCACACCACCTCGGCCCTGCATGCATCTGCAAAAACAAAAAATAATATTTTTTCAGTTGATGTCCAGATAAAGAACTAAAACAAATTTACGAAGTAACTACCTCACTAATTATTTTTGCTGTTGAACCCTTTGAGGTATTTGTCTTTCAAGACTTTAACCGAAAACCCATATGGCTCCAACTTCTTCTTTGCTTTCGCCAAGAAACCCTGGTGGGCGTATACCTTTCCATTTTTCCATTGGAACTCATCAATCAGCTCGGCCAAAACGTGTAAGCGCCGATCTTTATACATTGACCACAGCAGCAGTAAGTTCTCAACGTCACACATGTTCCATACAAGGAGGGCAAGGTTAGTTCCTGGTATAAAGGAACTTATGGCCGCTTTATAATTGGTCTAAGTTAGAGCGAAGGCTTGGGTGGCTTCTAGAAGAGGATTGGGCTCTTGATTTCTTGACGAGGAACCCTTTGATTTTTTTTCTTCTCGAACGATTTGACATCATGTCATTTTTCTCTTTTGAGCACAAGCTCTTTACGGGCCTTTGTAATGTCTTTCCACAAAACAATTGTCTTTAAATGATAACTTAATTAATAATAAACCAAAGAACATATTTTCTTCCACCACACCACATCGGCCCTGCATGCACCTGCAAAAACAAAAAACAACATTTTTTCAATTGATGTCCAGATAAAGAACTAAAACAAATTTACGAAGTAACTACCTCAATAATTATTTTTGCTGCTGAACCCTTTGAGGTGTTTGTCTTTCAAGACTTTCACCGAAAACCCATATGGCTCCAACTTCTTCTCTGCTTTCGCCAAGAAACCCTGGTGTGCTCATACCTTTCTGTTTGTCCATTGCAACTCATTAATCAGCTCGAACAAAACGTGTAAGTGCTGATCTTGATACATTGACTACTGCAACAGCAAGTTGTCAACATCACCCATGTTCCATACCAGGAGGGTAAGGTTATGTCCTGGTATAAAGGACCTTATGGCCGCTTTATAATTGGTCTGAGTTTGGGCGAAGGCTTGGGTGGCTTCTAGAAGAGGATTGGACTCTGGATTACTTGATGAGGAACTCTTTGATTTTTTTTGTTCTCAACCAGTTTGACATCATTCCATTTTTCTCTTTTGAGCACAAGCTGTCTTTTCAACACTAGTAAAAAAAAAACCCTTGCGGACCTCTGTGACATCTTTCCACAAAACAATTGTCTTTAAATGATAACTTAATTAATAATAAACCAAATAACATATTTTTCTTCCACCACACCACCTCGGCCTTGCATGCATCTGCAAAAACAAAAAACAACATTTTTTCAGTTGATGTTCAGATAAAGAACTTAAACAAATTTATGAAGTAACTACCTCACTAGTTCTTTTTGCTGTTGAACCCTTTGAGGCGTTTGTCTTTCAAGACTTTAACCGAAAACCCATATGGCTCCAACTTCTTCTTTGCTTTCGCCAAGAAACCCTGGTGGGCGTATACCTTTCTGTTTGTCCATTGGAACTCATCAATCAGCTCGGCCAAAACGTGTAAGCGCCGATCTTGATACATTGACCACAGCAGCAGTAAGTTCTCAACGTCACACATGTTCCATACAAGGAGGGCAAGGTTAGTTCCTGGTATAAAGGAACTTATGGCCGCTTTATAATTGGTCTAAGTTAGAGCGAAGGCTTGGGTGGCTTCTAGAAGAGGATTGGGCTCTTGATTTCTTAATGGCGAACCCTTTGATTTTTTTTCTTCCCGAATGGTTTGACATCTTGTCATTTTTCTCTTTTGAGCACAAGCTCTTTACGGGCCTCTATGATGTCTTTCCACAAAACAATTGTCCTTAAATGATAACTTAATTAATAATAAACCAAAGAACATATTTTTCTTCCACCACACCAGCTCGGCCCTGCATGCACCTACAAAAACAAAAAACAACATTTTTTCAGTTGATGTCCAGATAAAGAACTAAAACAAATTTACGAAGTAACTACCTCACTAATTATTTTTGCTGCTGAACCCTTTGAGGTGTTTGTCTTTCAAGACTTTCACCGAAAACCCATATGGCTCCAACTTCCTCTCTGCTTTCGCCAAGAAACCCTAGTGGGCGTATACCTTTCTGTTTGTCCATTGGAACTCATCAATCAGCTCGGCCAAAACGTGTAAGCGCCGATCTTGATACATTGAGCACTGCAGCAGCAAGTTGTCAACATCACCCATGTTCCATACCAGGAGGGCAAGGTTATGTCCTGGTATAAAGGACCTTATGGCCGCTTTATAATTGGTCTGAGTTTGGGCGAAGGCTTGGGTGGCTTCTAGAAGAGGATTGGGCTCTTGATTACTTGATGAGGAACTCTTTGATTTTTTTTCTTCTCAACCGGTTTGACATCATGCCATTTTTCTCTTTTGAGCACAAGCTGTCTTCTCAAATCTAGTAAAAAAAAAACCCTTGCGGGCCTCTGTGACGTCTTTCTACAAAACAATTGTATTTAAATGATAACTTAATTAATAATATACCAAATAATATATTTTTCTTCCACCACACCACCTCGGTCCTGCATGCATCTGCAAAAACAAAAAACAACACTTTTTCAATTGATGTCCAGATAAAAAACTAAAACAAATTTACGAAGTAACTACCTCACTAATTATTTTTGCTGCTGAATCCTTTGAGGTGTTTGTCTTTCAAGACTTTAACCGAAAACCCATATGGCTCCAACTTCTTCTTTGCTTTCGCCAAGAAACCCTGGTGGGCGTATACCTTTCTGTTTGTCCATTGGAACTCATCAATCAGCTCGGCAAAAACGTGTAAGCGTCGATCTTGATACATTGACCATAGCAGCAGTAAGTTCTCAACGTCACACATGTTCCATACCAGGAGGGCAAGGTTAGTTCCTGGTATAAAGGACGTTATGGCCGCTTTATAATTGGTCTGAGTTCGGGCAAAGGCTTGGGTGGCTTCTAGAAGAGGATTGGGCTCTTGATTACTTGATGAGGAACTCTTTGATTTTTTTCTTCTCAACCGGTTTGACATCATGCCATTTTTCTCTTTTGAGCACAAGCTCTTTACGGGCCTCTGTGACGTCTTTCCAACACAAGTAAAAAATAAAACCTTGCGCGACGAAACAATATTCTTTGAGCGAAGAAAGTTAAAACTTCGTCGCTCAAAGTTTTACGCGACTAAATTTTGCACAACGAAACATACATTGTTGCACAAAGTCACTTTGCGCGACGACAAAACATCGTCGCTTAAAATTACTTCGCACGACGAAAATAAACCTCATTGCACAAAGTCTTGTGCGACGACGGGTATTTCGTCACGCAAAGCACCTTCTGATCTTGTGAAGGTCCCCATAACCACCGGCACCTTCTGCAACAAAAAAAGAGTACCAGTAATAATAAAATCATCCGTTTCTTTGGAATATGTTGTAGTAGCAGTCTTTCATTCCTCACATAACTAATTAATAATACAAATTAGTTTGTCTCATATTGTAACTTAATAATAAAAACCAATAATAAAATATTACAAAACAATTGTCTTTAAATGATAACTTAATTAATAATAAACCAAATAACATATTTTTCTTCCACCAAACCACCTCGGCCCTGCATGCACCTGCAAAAACAAAAAACAACATTTTTTCAATTGATGTCCAGATAAAGAACTAAAACAAATTTACGAAGTAACTACCTCACTAATAATTTTTGCTGCTAAACCCTTTGAGGTGTTTGTCTTTCAAGACTATCACCGAAAACCCATATGGCTCCAACTTCTTCTTTGCTTTCGCCAAGAAACCCTGTTGGGCGTATACCTTTCTGTTTGTCCATTGGAACTCATCAATCAGCTCGGCCAAAACTTGTAAGCGCCGATCTTGATACATTGACCATAGCAGCAGCAAGTTGTCAACATCACACATGTTCCATACCAGGAGGGCAAGGTTAGGTTCTGATATAAAGGACCTTATAGCCGCTTTTTAATTGGAATGAGTTTGGGCGAAGGCTTGGATGGTTTCTAGAAGAGGATTGGGCTCTTGATTACTTGATGAGGAACTCTTTGATTTTTTTTGTTCTCAACCGGTTTGACATCATGCCATTTTTCTCTTTTGAGCACAAGCTCTTTACGGGCCTCTGTGACGACTTTCCAACACTAGTAAAAAAAAAACCCTTGCGCGACGAAACAATATTCTTTGAGCGACGAAAGTTAAAACTTCGTCGCTCAAAGTCTTACGCGACTGAATTTTGCGCAACGAAACATACATCGTCGCACAACGTCACTTTGTGCAACGACAAAACATCATCGCTCAAAGTTACTTCGCACGAGAAAAATAAACTTCGTTGCACAAAGTCTTGTGCGATGACGGGTAAGTCGTCTCGCAAAGCACCTTCTGATCTTGTGAAGTTCCCCATAACCACAAGCACCCTCTGCAACATAAACAAAAAAAAAAGAGTACCAGTAATAATAAAACCATCCGTTTCTTTGGAATATGTTGCAGTAGCAGTCTTCCATTCTTCACATAACTAATTAATAATACAAATTAGTTTGTCTCAAATCATAACTTAATAATAAAAACAAACAATAAAATATTACAAAACAATTGTCTTTAAATGATAACTTAATTAATAATAAACCAAATAACATATTTTTCTTCCACCACACCACCTCGGCCATGCATGCACCTGCAAAAACAAAATGCACTTGTAGTCTATCTCTAAACAAAAGGGAAATTTGGCTAGGTTCAGGCTAACTGCCTAAAGGCGTAGGGGAGATGTTACTTTATAGGGCATAGGCCATCGTAGCAGAAGACATGGAGGAATCGATGGTTCTTAGCCTTTGGTGACTAGGAGTGTTTGCAGGGGAAGACTGTTGGCAAACATGTGCCTTCCCATTTTCAATCCATAGGTCTTTTGGTTATAACGTTTTCGTTGATTTTGTTGCTTGCATGTGGTTGTATGAATTGTCATGTTGACGAAGCGGTATAAGTGAACTAATCGTATTTATGTTTGTGTAGGTTCGGTGAAGTGCAATTCCTTATCGATGGAGAAAGAGGACGATGTGGAGTTTGTGTGGTCATTGCTTTCGGTAGAGAGGTGAGAGTACAAGAATTTGGTGACGCCGAAGCACTTGCTTGAATCAAG
This sequence comes from Prunus kanzakura, assembly GCA_020521455.1. NCBI lineage: Eukaryota > Viridiplantae > Streptophyta > Magnoliopsida > Rosales > Rosaceae > Prunus > Prunus kanzakura. Next base: position 643,135 of record BPUM01000817.1, on the reverse strand, counting down.
GTTGTTGCAAGGAAGTAAGTTGCGTTTCTTTGGTGTGTATTTTTTGTATATGTATGTTGTTTGACTAACTCTTTGTTTGTGTTAATTGCTCTTGTGGGGATTGTGAATGGAGTGACAACGGTGGCAGAGGCAGCCATTCGGGATGTCATGGATGACGAGCCAGGGCTGACCCCGTTCGACTTGGAGCCCACTCTGAAGCTTCCACTCGGCATGGAAGAGTTATTTCGTGTAGATGCTGAGGATATTGACTTTACCGCTATTCGGGGACAGAAGCATGGTGGGCTTGAAGAACTCTAAAGCTAGTCCATTCAGATATTTGTGGGCCAATAACTCCAGCTTCCCATGCCGAAAAAGGTACTTTATAACGTTCATTGATGATTACAGCATAAAAACATGGGTTTATTTCTTACAGGAGAAATCAGAAGCCTTAGATGCATTCAAACACTTTAAGGCGGTTGCTGAGAATGAGATAGAGAAAACAATCTAGGTTCTTTGAACTAATCGTGGGGGAGAATATAATTCAAAAGCCTTTGAAAATTTTTATGCTATACATGGCATTCGCCGACATCTTACGGCAACTTATACACCACAACATAATGGTGTGGCCAAAAGGGAGAATCACACCATTTTAAATATGGGACAAAGAGTTGCATTCCAAAGAGTTTCTGGTCGGAAGCTGTAAACTGGAGCATACACATACTGAACAAAAGTCCTACTTTTGCTGTTTGGGATTTGACACCTTAAAAGGCATGGAGCGGCCGTAAACCAGTTGTTGGTCACTTTAAAGTTTTTGGCTACATTGCATATGCAAGTATTCCACACAAGAAGAGGAAGAAGCTCGATGACGAAGGTGAAAAATATGTCTTTCTTGGCGTAAGTGAAGTTTCCAAGGCGTATAAGTTATTCGATCTTGTGTCCAGAAAGATTATTATTAGCTAGATGTTGTATTTGATTAAGAAAATACATGGAATTTGAGTGATGATGTTTCCTGGTAGAAGCAGCACATTCCAGTCAATTTGATGACAACATGGACAGCACCACCAGGAACACCAACAACCACAACAGTACATTCCGGCTCCAATTCCTTCAGTTGTTCTGATTCAAGCACCAACTTTTTTAGTTGTTCTGCCAATTGGAGCTCAAGCTTCAAGTTTATCTAGTGGACGGTCCCAACGTTCAAAGAAGAGGCCTACATGGATGATAGATTCTGAATGGGTATTTGATTACATTAGTGGAAGTGAAGGAATTGATGATGATCTGCTTGTTCACTTTGCTTTGTTTGCAGAATCTGATCCTGTGTCATTTTCAGATGCAGTAAGAGAACTAAAGTGGCAAAAAACTATGGATGAGGACATTGAATCTATTGAGAAGGACAATACTTGGGAGTTGACAAATCTTCCACAAAGGCACAAGATGATTGGTGTCAAATGGATCTTCAAGACAAAGCTAAATGAGAAGGGTGAGATTCATAAGCACAAAGCACACTTGATGGCGAAAGGTTGCAAGCAAGAGTACGACATTGACTACGCAGAAGTGTTTGCACCAGTGGCAAGGCATGACACAATTTGATTGGTGCTTTCAATGGTGGCACAAAACTCATGGCCTATCTTTCATCTAGATGTGAAGTCTGCGTTTTTACATGGTGAGTTGCAAGAATAGGTTTATGTTGAGCAGCCAACAGGTTATGTTCAGCAAGGGAAGGAAGGAAAAGTTTACGGGCTAAAAAAAAGCTTTAAATGGGCTAAAGTAAGTCCTAGAGCTTGGTACAGCCGTATAGAGGCATATTTTGCAAGATAAGGTTTTTGAAAATATCCAGCATACACTCTTTACAAAATATGGAGATGAAGGCAGATACTCGTCGTGTGCTTGTACGTGGACGATCTGATCTATACATGTAAGGATATGGCCATGTTTAATGACCTTAAGAAATCCATGATGCATGAGTTTGATATGTCTGATCTTGGATTGATGCACTATTTTCTTGGTATAGAAGTAGTACAATCTAGTGCCGGAAAATTTATTTCACAGAAGAAATATGTTTAAGAGATCTTAGACAAGTTTGAATGAAGAACTGCAATTCGGTTGGTACACCAACTGAAATTGGTTTGAAACTAGTAATGAATCCTGGAGAGAAGAAGGTTTATACAACTCTCTACAAACATATTGTAGGAAGTCTGATGTATCTGATGGTGACTAGGCTAGACATACAACACGCAATGAGTCTCATTAGTAGATATATGAAGTGTCTGAAAGTGCCTCATTTGGCGGCAGCAAAAACAATTTTTCATTACTTAAAGGGCACAATCGAATTTGGAATATTATACAAAAAATGGGGTTATTCAGGTTTGTTTGGCTTCACTGACAGTGACTATGCAGGGGATCTAGATGATAGGAGGAGCACCTCCGGTTATGCATTTTGATGGGAACATGAGCCATTTCATGGTCATCCAAAAAGCAACAGATTGTCACTCTGTCAACCACTGAAGCCAAGTTTATTGCAACTACTATCAAGCTATTTGGTTGAGGAGAATACTTGAAGAATTACGTGGTTTGCAAGAAGGTCCGACTCCTGTCTATTGTGATAACAGTTCAGCAATCAAGTTGTCCAAAAATCCAGTTTTACATGGCAGAAGCAAGCACATTGATGTTCGCTACCATTTCCTATGCGATCTGACAAAGGATCTACTGTAGAAGTGAAGATCAGGTAGTTGATATTCTAACCAAGCCTCTCAAATTACTGGTATTCTCGAAGCTAAGGAAATTGTTGGGAGTTTGTTCTGTGAAGGATATTGCTTGACGCCAAAAGCTATAGTGCATGTTGAAGGTTTCTCTCTAAACTGATTGTTCAAGGAACATTCAGTTTAAGGTAGGGTGTTAAGAATTTATGTAGTTATGGCAGTTGTTTTAATTAAACAAACTGATTATCCTGTTCTATAGGAAGTTATGTTGCACGTTGTTATATTTTATCAAGTCTTTAGGAGCTCCCATTAGTGGAGCAGTTTGTTAGTAGTGGAGTCATGTTCTTTGATTATTTTTTTTCTTTTTATGAAAGTCATGTCCTTGAATTTAGCGTGGTTTGGAGATGTAACGTTCTATTTAATTTCAACATTATCAATATACAATTAAGCTTTCCAGCACCTCTCCTTACCTGTGTTTGAATTAGAGTTAAACTCTACACTTGGTTGGAAGAAAGGTTGGGTAAGATGAAGAAAATAGGCTGTAACGGTGGCAAGTTGATTACTTCTGGACCTGAAATCGAGGACAGAAAAGTAGTACACTACCACAGTGAAAAGTTAGCTGTAACTTTTGGAATAATCAGCTTGCCACAATCAGCTCCAGTGAGGGTGATGAAAAACTTGAGAGTCTGCTCTGATTTCCATACAAGGAAGCTCTTCTCAGAGGCGGGAAAAAGAGAAATAATCCTAAGAGATCCAATTTGTTAACATCATTTCAGAGATGGTGCTTGTTCATTTAGAGATTACTGGTAGCCGCATTCAGAAGGTATTGAGATTACATTCTTAGATAAATGCTCTCTTGTGGTCATCTGGATTCTGGTGACAGATCTTTTCTCAAAATATTTAATAGGAAGTACAAGAGTCCTTCAGTCAAAAGAATTAGAATAGCTGAATCCTTTTTGGAACGGTTTTGATTTTTCTGTTTCTGTTTTGGGTTCTTGTGGATTCTGTATACAATGCTTCATGGATTTTTAATGCTAATTTTCCTATGCTCAACCTGTGATGGTGTTCGTCATTTTGTTAGTTTGAAGTTTGGATTCAACGTTCCTACATAGGGAATTTTTTTCTCTGGGATTTTAATGTTAATTTTCCTATGCTCAACCTGTGATGGTGTTCGTCATTTTGTTAGTTTGAAGTTTGGATTCAACGTTCCTACATAGGGATTTTTTTTCTCTGGATTTTGAAATCTGGTCCCTGTTATTAATTAAGCTTCTTTGGGGCTTCTTCAAGTTGTTTCAAGTTTGTGTACAAGTGAGTTTGTTTCAAGCTTCTTCTGCACCAAATGGAGGTCAAGTGTTTCCTGCCCACATGCACAGGACATGGTTCAAATTAGTTTGGAATCCTATGTATACAGGAGTGAGATCGGTATTAAGGATCTTGTATGTTTAATATCGTCCCTCTAAGAAACTGCTTCCACAAACCTACTCCTATCATATATTAAATTTTGAATCCCACGCAGTGTGTTTTTTTGGTGCTCTTTTTCCTAGTTCTTGTCACAAAGCATATAAATATGTTGTCAACTGGTCTTTCTCTTTCTTCTTTTTTTTTTCTATGCAAATTATTTGTAATTGACATAAATAATTTTTATCATCCAAAAACTTCATCTTGGTTTGCAATTTGTATAAAACAGTTACCCCTTGATCTTATCCTCTATAGCCCCTTTAGCCCAAAGCCTTTTGCTTATTATGCTTCATTAACCTGGGTTTTTCCTACTTCAAATACTTGATGCTTGCATAACCTTTTGCTCAGCTGGCCTTTTCTGAGATACTTTCTCTAGTTCTTATCTTGGTTCAAAAACCCTAAATTTGTATACACGTTTGGTAGGATTTGACGTAAGAAAGGTGCTCCATTTTTTTTTTCTTTCACTGACATTTGTTTGGTTCATTAACTCAAATGTGTCTTGTTGACAGGGAGTCTTTCCTATGATATCAGGTGTCCTGACTTGGGTCAAGACCACGACCGTGAGGTCGATCTTTCAAGCTTGCCTACACACTTCAAGCAACTATCAGAAGAGGGGTGAACTGGCTGGGCACTAGTTGAACCCCCTCCAATGGCTAAGTTAGAAGTGAATTTAGAGTAAAGAGATGGACAGAGAATTTCTGGGTGATAAATCTTTATTACCTTTGTCCCAATGCAGGTGAAGAGTATTTGTAGAGGGAGAAGGAGAGATCACATCCCCTTAAATCTTGCCAGGAAGGAGATCTTCAGCCATTCCCAATGATGGGACTGGAGAGTGGTTATGAGCACCAGTCACTATGTTATGTGTTCTTTACATTGGGGAAGGTTTGTCTATATATGTGTTCTTTACATTTCCCCCTTGTGTTTTTGCTTTTGCAGGGAATGAGGAAACATAAACTCTTACGAGAAGATATTCTTCCAGCAATTGCTTAATGAATTCATGGATCTCATTTCTGAATATGAAAGCGATAAAACAAATGTAAAGAAAAGATATCAAACTTCACCAACAGCACGTCCACCAACAACTGATCAAATGGAAGCTGCTCAATCCGGGACAAATCAAAAGGACTCTGTCCCTGCTGCAACAGATCAAATGTAGTTGTATGTAATTGGCTTGGTAAATCGTGTTTCTTATACATTATCCAGCATAATCTGAATCTTTATTGGATGAGAGCTCCTAGGTTTTGTAGTTTTAGGTGATCCTTGCTATACGATCATTTTAATTTTTATTGATAATCTTAAGTTCTTGCTGTTAAAACCCAGAGGGCACTATGGACCACTGCAGATTCGAGAGATAAAAACATACATCGCTATTCCTTGGTTTTATATTTATTTTGAGAAGTTAATTTACCAACCATAGAAATGTGCAGAAAATTAGTAAATATTTCATATATGTGTTTTTTAGAGTGATAAACAAACCCTAAAATTAACTGAGTACACCTTATGATCTAAGTACACTCTAATATTTAAATCAAAATATAAAATTATCGAAGTACACCTGATTTAACTACAAAATATACACTTGATACACCCTAATACATTATATCACATCTCATTTGCCACGTCATATTTTAATTTCTTCTAAAGCTTTTGTTCTTCATAGTAAAAGGAGTCAATTTGAACAAATATGGGTTTTTATTTGTTCTACAAATTCTTCTTTTTTTTTTCTCATCTCTATGGGGTTTTGATTTAGTCTACAAATAATGAATTTGTTCAAACTGGTTCGATAGCAAGTGATATGGGTCTAATAGCTACTGCAAACTTGATTCAAATGAAAACTAATTCCCGAATGCCTTCTTATATATTTGAACTTTAGATCCAACTAATAACTTCAATGATTATTATAAAATAGTTAGATGGTCTTCCACTTTCAGATTTGGTCTCTTAATAATTTCTTTAACCTTCATTTCTAATGGAGGAGTTGTTGGGCAGCAATGGAGGGCTGTTGGTCAGCAAAGGAACGAACATTCAACGACACCTCTTTGCACTGCTGCCAATGCTCGTTACGTTGTTTGTCGTCGGCACCAATTAATACAAAAACTTCTCCACGTTTAATTAGGATTGGATATGGTGAGTAGGGTGTACTCATTAAAATTATATTTGTTTCACAATTTAATATATCATTTTTGGTCATTTTTTATTAGGATAAATTAATAATTCAATAAATAGCTTGGTAGTAAGGTGTGCTTAGTTAATTTTAGGATTCATTTAGCTGCACTCTTTTTTTATTAAAATATTGGATATATGTTTAGGTTAGACATAGACTTTAGTTCTTAATAATTATCAAGCATAAGTTAATTATTAATAATATTCCAATGTTAGACTTGAATGAAGTTTCATGTTTGAAACTCCCCTCATTATTAATAAATAAATATATATATATAATGTTATTTGAAAAAAACATCACAATTTTATACTACATTGAATGTGATACGACTTAATTCGCTTTAGAGATATGACACCAAATGGTTGATATCGATGTATGGGATGGAACATATAAGGGAAATGTTATAAACCAACTAATTGCAATTTGGTTCATTTCAAATCGAAATTATACATTTTTTTGTGTAAAAATCGAACCAGTTTAACATGGTTCGTTTCAATTGTTCTAGTGAATTTTCGCCACATCCCTAATTCATTCTAACATATAATATCTTGTAATATCCTCAGATGGTTTATATAAGGTTTAATTATTCTTGTGCCCATTGAAAATTTTTCCGAATTTCACTTTGCTCTTGAACGCGACTTTAACCAAAGTTGCCCCTAAACCCACTTTTCACGTCCCACTTTGCCACTAGTCTAGTACATTAAGCTCAATGATGTGCCGTATGTGGGCCCTGATGTTTTCCTTATATGCATGTTATATGGGTAAAAAGAATATATATATAAAAAAATTCATTCTAAGAAAACTTCTTATAATATGAATCAAAATATACATGTGTTATAATATGGGTGTACTAATAACACAATGCGACAAGTTAGAATTATAAATAAAACAAACAGTAATGCTATTTAGACACACAAGATTGACCATATTAAGTGACTATCTTCTCTAACAGTTGATGTGGTCATACCACGTCAATTAATGAATATTTTCATGTTGATTCTATTTTTATTTACTTATCTTCCAATAATTCTTAAAAATCAAAAATAAAATTAACCATACCTTTATGCGTGTGAAAAAAAATTTCTATTGTAGATACTATAAATCAATCTCTTTCATTTTGTGTCTTCTGATTTAACCTTTTAACTAATCAGCTAATCCAATATACAGAGTGAGTTGAATCAAATTAAGTCCAATTTGGCAATTGGAAAGGAAAGGAAAAATATTTTCTTAAAATTTTGCATAATCTATAAAATATATTTATTCATTTATATACATCTGAAATTTATTTCAATCATAGATAAGTTAAATCAAACTATCTTATTTAAAATTTTGTGTGCAGTTGGTTTAAATGGATTTAATTAAAACAGCTGGTGTTTCCGCGTTTTTTTTACTTTTTACTTTTTTACGCGCAACAACTCAGCAACTGAGTCACCGAGTTATCACACCGACCTTTCATTTTACATTTTGAAAACCAAAATAGCGCCACAACAATACATTCCCTCTTCTTTTCGTCTGTCTAACTCTCTCTCTCTCTCTCTGTTTCTCTGCAACAAGTAAGCAAAAGCGATTGAGCGAGAGTTTTGAGTTCAACGATTGAGCGAGTGATTTTCTGGGTTCTCTCTCTGTAACGACTGTGTGAAATTTTGGGTTCTGAAATCAAGAATGGCGTCGTCTGCTATAAAGCGCAGACAATTGGAGGATGGTTTTGGTTCCTTTGAGTTTCAGTTTCAAACCCAGAAGAGGATAAGGTCTTCTAGGGTTTCTGAGACCCAACGGAATGTAGCCGTTGAGGAAAAGTCGACTGTTGGTCTTCCTCTGCACAAGGGTTTGGCTTCGTCTGTTACAAAAAATGCCGACCCAAAATCAGAAGAGCTGGGTTTCGATGAAATCTGTCAGACCCAGAAGAGGAAGAGGTCTTCTAGAGTTTCTGAGACCCAACGAAATGTAGCCGTTGAAGAAAAGTCGACTGTTGGTCTTCCTCTGTGCAAGGGTTTGGCTTCGTCTGCTACCAAAAATGCCAACCCGGAATCAGAAGAGGGTTTTGAAGAAATCTGTCAAACCCAGAAGAGGAAGAGGTCTTCTAGGGTTTCTGAGACCCAACGGAAGGAAAAGCGGACGATTGGTCTTCCTCTGCGCAAAGTCGATGGTTTGGCTTCGTCTGCTTCAAAAGAGACGTTGAATTGTTCTAAAGTCTTGGATTCTCTGATGAACCTCAGCCATGCGAGCTACTTCAACAAGCCTGTTGTTGATCCTGTGGCTGAGAATTTGCCGGGTTATTTCGAAGAAATCTGGAGGCCAATGGATTTGGGTACTGTGAAATCGAAATTGGAGAGGGGTGTCTACTCCAGCGCTGATGGATTTGCTGCTGATGTCAGGCTTATCTTCTCAAACGCTTTCAGATATTTCACCCTTGGTAGTAGAAATCTTGCAGCAGCCAAGCATCTCAGTGGGGTTTTTGAGACCCAATGGAAAGAAGCTGAGGAGAAAATGTCAAAGACCGCTTGTCCTCCTCCTACTCCTCCTCTGCCCAAACGGAGACCAAATGGCAAGAGCTCTTCTGCTTGTAGGGTTCTTATACAAAGTCAAGGGTTTGTTGGGGTTTCTGATTCTCACTCAGTTAAGTCAACCAAAGATGATGACTTGGGCACTCTTGTTCATCATGCCATGTATCAGGCCACAGACAATCTTTCTCCATGTAAGGCTAGGCGAATTCAGTCTCTCAAGATGCGATTTTCAGGTACAATACGGAAAGCAAACAAGATACTTAAGGGTCTACCTGATTCTCCACCAAGGAGAAAATTGATGCATCGAATCGATCAAAGGGAATTGGCTCGCTGTGCCATTTTGAACATGGAGAAGTCAGTCCAATTTGAGGACCCTTTAAAGGATCTCAAACAACTTGAGATTCTGTGTGGCTGTGGCAGTGAAAGGGTCTACCTTGGATTGCCTCTTAAGCATTTGGGTTTGTACCTCAAAGAAGATGACGAGTTACAGGGTCAGGACGAGGAGGCTTTTCTGAACGGAGATCGGGAGGAAGGCGAGATATGCTGGCAGGAAGGCGATTGGGAGGAAGGTGAGATCTGCTCATGAAGTACAGGTTAGAGTTTACAAGGAAAATGAGGCTTAGGTTACAAGCCACCTTCCCTCTGTTATTTGTTGTACATGGTAGTTGAATATACACTTTAGTAATTCTGATTTTTTATTGTTGAGATGCCAGTTTTGGAATATAACCCACTGCTCGACAAGATAGATGACTTAGAATCTTGCTATTAGGGAATCTCTATAAGTTTTACTTTCTAATTTGTTATAGAAGAGGTTTCCAATGTGGATATAGTTGTATCTGCCTGATGCAATCCTACACATTCAGATATCTTGGAAAAATTAGCAAAATATGCACTGTTATGATGCATATAAGATAAAATGTGTGTATCTCCAGGATATAATTTGTTATAGATGAGGTTTCCAATGTTGATATCGTTTCTCTAAAATGTTTTCCTTCTTGGAACTTTTTCCAGGATACAACAGAAGATAAAGTGTGTATGTTCTGTTATGTGTGTTTGTGTATACTATCCATGTTCATTGGCCATATACATTATACATATCATATCATACATTGTACGTGTCAGATGAAGTGGACTACTATGCTCTCTCTTTCTCTACTCTTTGTATTGTTTATTTCGTTTTTTTTTGTGCCAGTTTTTTTGTGATTGCTATTTGATGGCTAATGCAACTGAGAGCGAACGGTTTGGGCAGAGGGACAAAAGTATGTAAGTTTGCAATAAAACTGAAATCAAATTACACGGAAGCTTATCAAGAACTTGGAGACAATCTCCCATCTTTGCAGGCGCATCAGCAGCAGTTTTCTTTCCATATGAACATAAACCGTAGAGCAATTCCAAACTCCTGCTAATCAGGTTTCCGCATCTTTAAGTTTGTTTTGATTTATTAAAGGAATGAAATGATGAATAAGTGTTTTGCATCTTTACAAATAAAATGATTTCTTGTATAAGCGGTTCAGTTGCAAAGGTTGTTGCTATGGAGTGTGCCCCACTAGTCTAATCCCAGCATTGGCATTTGCTTCAGTAACCCTGATAATCAGGTACCCCATCTCCGTTTCACCTCTAAATTTATGCTTTAAAGATGAATGACATTTCATGCAACAATTTACAGAGCTGCTACTGTTTAGGAAATCTATGCTACCAATTTGTGTTTGTTGGTTTCATCTTGTCAGGTGTTTATGCCTTGTTTAGGAAATCTATGTAAATAAAATTTGTGTTTGTTAATACAGACGTTGTGCCTTGTAGAGTTTTCAGTTTGCTGTTCTTAGCACTTATCCAAATTTCATATTGCGTTTGAGCTAGTATAGAAGCTTGGGATTGCTCCTTATAATGGTTTTTTCTTTCAATTTCTTTTGGCTTGGTGGCTGGTACAGTTTGCAGTTTGCATTGCTGTTGGAGTTGTGTTGCCTTCATCATCCCTTCAATAATGGTTTATCATGGCTATTTCAGGTGAAACTGTTAAAGATTGTGTATTAGTATTTGTTTTTGTTAAATTGAAAAGGAAAATGGAGTGTCAAAATTCCTTTACTGATGGAATGGTAATGATGCAGGACAGAATCATTGTTTTTTTGTTGCATTCACAGTCGTTGCTTCCTGTGCTAGTTTTTCTTTTCAATTTTTGGTTTAATAAAGAATGGTAATGAGGCAAGACAGTGTATTTAGCATCTTGAGCAAACAAATTATTCCTTGTTAAAGAATGCGTCTGCATCATTTTGTTGGTTTTGATTTAATAACGATTTCATGTCAAAGATGTTCATTTGCAAAGGTTATTGGCTGGTCAGTCCTAGCCCCCCATGTAGTGTGTGTCCCCCCTGTCTAATCCCAGCATTGGCATTTGCATTAGTAACTTTGATAATCAGGTACTCCATCTTCATCTCTCCTCTAAACATATGAAAGAATCCAATTAGTGTTTTCTTTGTTTTGTCTTTTGTGGCTTAGATTTATCTCTCCCTTTTTATTTTTATTTTCTGGGGTGTCATTTATGTTGTTGTCACTATGGTTATGTTTCAAAGATCAATGACATTTCATGCAACAATTACAGAGTTGTTACCTGTTTAGGAAATCTATGCTACCAATTTGTGTTTGTTGGTTTCATCTTGTCCGGTGTTTGTACCTTGTTTAGGAAATCTGGGTAAATAAAATTTGTGTTTGTCATACGGACTTTGAGCCTTGTAGAGTTTGCAGTTACCTATTCCTTGCACTTGTCCAAATTTCGTACTAGTATGATTTTCACTGAGAACTTGGGTTGATGAAGAAGAGAGGTTATAATTTTTAAAGCATACTATCTGCATCTTATGAGATTTGGAGGTAGCGTGAACATTATATATGGATTAGAATGCCCAGAAAGATGATGTGGTTTTTTATTTATTTAAGTTGCTGTATCTGGTAAATAAAATTGTGCAGAGCACTGGTTAGAGTTTATTAGTCTTGTATTATTTCTCCTTTTTAAGTCCTCTCAATTTTTCTTTGATTATACTTTTACTTGCTCTATAGTATTAGTTTATAACTGTTTGAGTTTTCCAAGTGTTATGTGTATCAGAGTAGAATAACTAGTAAGGTTGGCTTGGTATGCCAAAAGTTGACATAACAACCCCAATTTTTCTGAGTGTGAGGCTTTTAACTTTGAGCTCATATAACCCCAATTCCCTCACTCTGACTCTCAGAGGGGTTAATCTCTGAGCTCTGCAAACCCTAACTCACACGAATAATCAAGCTCTGTTACAGTTGGTATGAGAAAGCCACTTTCATTCAAACTCTAGAGGTCAAACCCTTCTTCATTTGTTCTTCTTTTGAATTTTTGTCTTGTAAGTCATTTAATCGCTAATAAATCTCTGCATAAACTGAGAAATTCCATCTTAAATCAGAGAAATTTAATATGTACAATATATATATATATATATATATATATATATATATATATATATATATTTGTTGTTTATGTCGAGTGCGATAGTTATTAGTTTTGGTACTTTCTCTATATAATTCTGTTTGAGCTAGTATAGAAGCTTGGGATTGCTCCTTATAATGGTTTTTTCTTTTTCTTTTGGCTTGGTGGCTGGTACAGTTTGCAGTTTGCATTGCTGTTGGAGTTGTGTTGCCTTCATCGTCGCTTCAATAAGGGTTATATCATGGCTATTTCAGGTAAAAATGATAAAGATTTTGTAGTAGTATTTGTTTTTGTCAAATTTACAAGGAAAATGGAGTGTGAAAATTCCATTACTGATTGTTCTAATAGGTTTTCTTGTGACCTTCCATATAGTAAATGATTTGTTATCTTTGGTTTAGGCTTAGGCTCGTTATGCACAAGGACTCATTCCTCCTTATCAATCAAATCACAGTTTAATACCTGTGCACTTATCTTTCCTTCTTCTGTTTTCCCTTTTATTTATTTATTTATTTTTTCTCAAGGAGCCATTCCTCCATGGTTAAGTGTCAATTCAAAATTGTGATTTGTTTTTATAGCATAAGAACCAAAACTTGTTCTTAAAAAACTGCTACTTTCTAGTACAAAATGTATCCTAATCATTTCTAAAAATGCTATAATAAGGTTTGTGCAGTGATCTTTTTGTAAAAGCTTCTATAGTGATGTCTTGGATGCTATAATCCTTTTTTTTTTCTTCTTCTTCAAATACTTCCAATTTGGCTTAGAGGGATCCATATATGCCACTCAAAGATGACGATGTCTTTGAGCATGTACATGGGAGGTCATGATAAATTAGAGGTCTTGGCTATAGACCATGGGTTAGTTAGTACTTTTGGGATGCTGGGAGGATCATCATGTGGAGATACAGAGGAGCTATTGGCTTAGATTCAGATTTTAAGATCAACAGGAACGGTTGAGAAGGTTGGAGGTGGTTTACCCCTAGCTTTCTTACCTCAAATGGTTATTTAGTCTCATGTTAATTTATAGCCAAATTATTCTTAAAAGTTTTGTTTATCTTTCATTTCTGAGGTTCACACATTATTACTTGGAAGAACCATTAATTAGGAAGCTTCACTGAGAACTTGGGTTGATGAACAAGCGAGGTTATAATATTTAAAGTATACTATCTGCATTTGATGAGATCTTGAGGTAGTTTAAGCATTATATATAGATTAGAATGCCGAGCAAGCAGCAATGAATTTTTTATTTAAGTTGCCATATCTGGTAAATGAAATTGTATACAACTCTGGTTAGAGTTTATTTAGTATTGTATTATTTCACCCTTTCAAACTTTTTCTGTCAATGTCCATGAGTACAAATTTAAGTTCACTGAAATTTTCTTTTATTATCATCAATGACTAAAAATCAAATCAATGGACACCTTAGAAGTTCCACGTTTTAAACAATTGCCATAGCTGATGAGGGCACTCCAAACAAAAATTGGAAACCATTTTTATTTGGACATGTTAAGCAGGATCTATGGTTCTGATCGTTTACAAAAAAACGTACTTTCTGATGTGACTAAGCACTGCAGTGGAGAAGAGTTCTAATGGGGAACAGAAGCAGTTTCTGTTTCTGTTTGGTCTGTAATTGTACTTTCCCTTGCTCTATAGTTTCTAACTGTTTGATTTTTCCAAGTTTTATGTGTATTAGAATAGAATAAGTAGTAAGGTTGGCTTGGCACACAGACTTGTTTTGCCCTTCTACAGTTCAAAAACTTGAACATAAAGGCCCATTTGATAACCATTTCAATTTATTTTTTAGTTTTCATTTTTTGTGCTAGAGAGAGGAAGATGAGAGTGAGAATGAGAGTGAGGATGAGATTGAAAGAGAGGGTGAAAAGGGGGGATGGGAGGAAGGAGTAACAATTTCAAATAGATTTCATTTTGTAGTTTTTTTTTTCCTCTTTTATTACTACTCCCATCCTCCCCTCCCATCTTCCCTCTCAATCCTATCTCCAATCTCATTCTCCCTCTTTTTCCTCTATACTCTAGCACAAAAAATGAAAACTAAAAACTAAAATGAAATGGTTATCAAATGGGCCCTAAGTAAACATGTTTTCCAAAATGTATGGATTTTCGGGGTGTGTGTAGGTTGTTCGGATTTTAGCATTGCGTTAATTTATTTTGATTAAATTATGGTCAAGATATGTCCTGGATCCTTTTTCCAGGTGATAGAAGAAAGTCAAGCATTTCAAGAGCTTCTTTTTCTTTAGCTTTCAGTGGAATTTTCTTTTCTTAACTACAGCTGTCAACTCTTTGGGTTCTGATTTTCTGATCGCCATTCTAAGTCTTCTAATTGAGCATGATATTGTCTTTGTGTTTTGATTTGCAGATGGTTATCATGTTCACTCTAACTTCTTTTTTTACTATATCTTTTGTGCCTTAAACTTATCTTGCTCTCTTTTCCTCGTTATTGGGTTAGTTTGCGACCTAGGTTTGTTGTCACTAGTATTATGTATAAGATCATTGAAAAATTTGTTTAAAGACATCTCTGGTTCCAATTCTTCATTGCTATTTTATCTTGTTTGATGTTTGAGCCTTAATTTCTGGTACTAAGATGTTTGAGCCTTTTTTTTCTGGTACTAAAATGTTTGAGCATTATTTTCGAGTACTAAGATGTTTGCCTGAAATATACTCTTGAAGAAGAGAGCTTTTTTCTGAGACTTAGGTATTTGTATTCTTTTTTGACCTTATCTTTTATTGGGCTAGTTTGCTAACTTTTTTTTTGTCACGGTTTATGTATAAGATCATTTGAAAATTTGCTTGTTCAAATTTAAAAAGCTGCTACAATTTAAAGAAAACTTTTGTCCCAATTCTTCATTGCTGGTTTTATCTTGTATGATGGTGAGCTTTATTTTTGGGTGCAAAGATGTTGAGATCCAAGGTATTCTTTTTCTATTTTTTATTTTTTCATGGTTTCAGTATTGGTCTTAGTAAAATAAAAGAATTGACATATGGGCAGAAATTGTGGGGATAAATGGACATCATAAGAAAAGCAACAAAGATAATAGATTTACCTATTCCATTGTCTGACTGAGAATCAATTACACTGGATTTAATCCTGTTTTTCTTTTGGGTTTTGGTCAAGATCTGGTTGCATAAGGTTGGCCAATGTCAAACTTGGCAAGTCCAAATCAAATTTTGCTAATAACAGAGTCATATAGCATGGTATTGAGACATTTTTCTGTTATCTGTTTTCTGCACTTACCTTACCCCGTACTAATATGATTTTCATGGGATTATGTGCACTATATGAGATTTGGAGGTAATTGTGAGTACGTATTATACAATCCGAATGACCAGAAACAGATTATGATTTGAGTTGCAGTATTTAGTTCTCTACTAGCTAATCGTTACATTTTTAGTGGACCATGAATGGTCAGTTCTCTTCAATTATATGGG
Source organism: Prunus kanzakura (assembly GCA_020521455.1). Lineage (NCBI taxonomy): Eukaryota > Viridiplantae > Streptophyta > Magnoliopsida > Rosales > Rosaceae > Prunus > Prunus kanzakura. Next base: position 627,449 of record BPUM01000817.1, on the reverse strand, counting down.
GAATATAATGCCCTCATTCAAGTTTATTAAGTATTGTATTGTTTCACATGTTCCGAATATTTACGTACATTTAACCTTTAACTAAAGGAAAACCTTGGTGCAGTATCATCAAACCCTTGGTGAAAATGTCCATTAGTGCCATTCACATATTTCTTTGTGATGTTTCTGTTTCTTGACGGTTCTTCAGGGAAATTGAAGCATTTCTCATAATATGTCCCTCTTGTGCTATCTCTTTGTGTAAATAATGTCATAATATGATGAAAACTATGAGGTGTGTGCCCCCTCGTCAAATCGCAGCATTGACATTTGCTTCAGTAACCCTAATGATCAGGTACCCGATCTTCATTTCTCCTCTAAATTTATGAAATAACCAAGTTAGTCTTTTCTTTGTTGCCGTTGTGCCTTAGATCTCTCTCCCATTTTATTGATTTTTTTCCCTGAGCTCTCATTTATGGTATTGTCACTATGGTTTTGTTTTAAAGATGAATGACATTTGATGCAACAATTTACAGAGCTGTTACCGTTAGGAAATCTATGCTACAAATTTGTGTTTGTTGGTTTCATCTTGTTAGGTGTTTGAGCCTTGTTTAGGAAATCTGTGGTAAATAAAATTTGTGTTTGTTTGTAGAGTTTTTAGTTACTTGTTCCCTACACTTATCCAGATTTCATACTAGTATGATTTTCATTGAGAACTTGGGTAGCGAAATTCCTTGTCGCATAAGTAGCGGCTACACGAATGGTGTAACGACTGCCCTCCTGCCTCCGACATGGACCCGAAAGAAGAGAAGTTATAATTTTTAAAGTATACTATCTGCAATTTATGAGATCTTGAGGTAGTGTGAGCATTGTATATGGATTAGAATGCCCAGCAAGTAGTGGTTTTTTATTATTTATTTTTAAGTTGCCGTATCTGATAAACAAAATTGTGTAGAGCTCTGGTTAGATTTTGTTTGGTATTCTATTTCTTCACCCCAAAAACATGGCTTTGTATTTTAGCACTGGATTAAATGTATTTTAAATATTAGAACTCCTTTAGTGGGCTGGAATATGTTTTGTATGATGTGTTTGCGCAGGCATGCCACTATTAGTAATGTTAAGTCAATGTAATTTGGACAGAAATGGAATAGAAGCCTTGCAACTAATGAAATCTTAACTGCTTTTCAAGTCATTGCGGTCTAAGTGGGGAACTGGCATGGATTGATTATTTTCTATGTCTGGAATATTAAAGACTTCAAAATTCCACTTGCATGATGTAAGAACTCAAAGAATAAAGCGCCGAAATTGTAATCGAACAAAAGGAACTTCAATTAAACGAGATATGAATGTGTTTGAATGGACAGTACACGTTAAAGAAATCGATGAAGAACCAAATCGGGACCAGAATAGAAGCAAAAGGAAGACAAACGAATTGCAATAACTTTAAATTGGACAAACTTAAGTGGAAATCTTACCATCCAAGGAAGAAAGCAGAGCAAAATAAATAAGAATTTCAACATGAGTTGTCAACTGAGTTGATGATATCTATTTGAGAGATGGATTGTGTGTCCTCTTTGTGCCTTCTAAATCTGGTAATATAGCACTCTCAATTTCATGGTGATGGCAAGCCAAGTGGCCCAAATATTAGGAAACAACTCTCCCTAAATTACTATTGAAATTAAGCTGGCATAGATTTTCTTTGAAGTGATGTTGAGCCAAAATGCATAAAATGATACATAAAATGATAATTGATTCCCAAAATATCCGTAAATTGGAGGGATACTATTTGAGCCGCGGATTTCTTCATCATTTTGATGACACAACATGCGGTGTTATAATTATAAGAAAGTGGATCCAAAGTTTACTGGAAAATCGTGGCTCTTTCAATAACTCTGCTTATGATTTGCTTCATTATATGGGAAATTTGGAAGGCCCGTTGCAGCTTCATTTTTGAAAACAAACCTTTGGATCCTATCAGAACTATCACTGCTGCTCAGGACTTTAAGTCTGCCACCAATAATTATCCCCAGCATGATTCCCATATCTCTCCCCCCTGTAACTTCATTGGAAACAATCTGTCTCCAATCACAAACCACGCCAAAATTAGTTTTGATGGAGCCTGGCTTGCTGTCTCGTGCTTGGCGGGTCTTGGAGTGATCAGAAAGACCGCTGATGGCCATTTTGGAGGAAGACTTGCAGAAAAGAAAAAGGTATGCTCTGCTCTATGCGCTGAAGCAGAGGCGGCCCTGCTTGGTATTTCAATGGCTCGGGACTTGAGAGATCATAAAGTCATTTTCGAATCTGACTCCCAAATCTTGATCAATAGTATTAAAGGTAATATGGGCAGCGGCGCTTGGACCATCCTTCCACTTATCAGGGAAATCAGGAGACGATCATCCCTCTTTGATACTGTGGAGTGGCGATGGATCCCACGTAACCAAACTCAAGTAGCTCACATGGCTGCGAAGATTGGATTGCAGACGGTGGGTGTAATACACTGGACTGATTGTCCACCACCTTCTATTGTTCGGGTTCTAACTTCTGACGGCCTTCCTGGGCCACCAATGTAATTTCTTTTTCTTTTTCTAAGTCCAGGTCTGGGAGTGGGAACTTCTCTTTTGCACCAAGCTGGTTCTGGCTTAGGTGTGTTCCTTCTCCTATTGTTTCCTTGTTTGTGCCTTGCCTTTTGGTTTAATGAAGTATCTTTTCGATCAAAAAAATAAAAATAAAAGAAGTATTAGAACCCGATTATTTCCCTCTAAGTTACTGTGTTTGGTGGAAGACTCAAAATAATTAAAGATAACTACATTGAAATGGGTTTGGATGCGGATGAGGAAATTTCAAGTACAAAGGAATTCATGAATGATGGAATTTAAAAATGATGGAAATTAATGTCCTAAAATTTGTAAAGTTTCTTGTTTGGTTACCGGATGTAAACACGAAATTTAATGTTTATTATCTCGGAATATTAGAATTGATGACCGTCGGAAGAAAATAACTCGGGATTTAGCTAAAATTCGGGAATTGAAGAGAAGAAATTAATATTTCCATTGTTTGGCAACTTAAACATGGAACTTATTAAATGACACGTAGGAAAAATTATGGAAATTGTGGATCGAGATTCTCAAGTTTAATTTCCATCAAAAGAGTCATTTCACAATTCCAATTGAGTATGAATTTGTTTTCACTATAATTTTTGTCATTTACAAAATTCGACATACATAACTCAAAACACTGAAATTAATCATTCCCAGAAATTTAAATGATGGAGATTTAAATTCTGCTATTTAAGCGGCGAAAACTCTCCCAAAATTCCCACGATTCTAAATTCCTTCGTCCAAATAGAGGTTTAAAGTTGGGATTTATGACCTCCAAATTCCATTTTTTTTCCACGTGGAATTTTTGGATTTCTTAGTTTTTTAATCCAAATACAGGAATTGGTTTATATCAATTTGGAATTTTGACTTTTGTCAAAATCTGTTTGGATGAAGAAATTGAAAATTACATAGAATTTTAAAATGACTGAATTTATATTTCCATCCTTTCAATTTCTATATGTCGAATTTTGTAAATGACATTAAGAAAATTGAGAAATGAAGCCTATTTTGGTGGAAATTAAACTCAAGAATTTGATGCCCCAATTTCTATAATTTTTTTCACGCACTATTTAATAAATTCCACGCTTAAGTTGCAAAACAAGGAAATTAGCAATTTATCCTCTTAAATTCCTGACTTTTGGCTAAATTTCGAGTTATTTTCCTTCATCTAAATATAAAAATAAATTTATTTCCCTCATCCAAATACATTGTGCTCAAAATGAATTACTCACCAAGCACTAAAATGACTCTCAACTTAAGTGAGTTGTGATAGATAGGTTGCTAATAGTTCATGAAAACTTAAGGCAACCACACGAGGAAGTCAAAGAGAAAGAGCTTTTGTTTGAAGTTGAAGTTGATGAGAGAGCCGCCTAGCTAGCTTCTGAGTTTTACATGCAAGTGTGACCCCCTACTAAATCCAAATACATTTATGGTCAGGAGTTCAATTCTTAGGTGGTGGTATTTTAATTCATAGAGAATTAACACATTAGGAATTCATATTTTTTATTCATTATATCCTCACACAATTTAAAATTTTCAAATTTACCATCGACTTTAACCCAACAATGAGGACATTTTAGTAATTAGTACCACTCCTACCCCAATTCCATATGGTTTAGTAAATAATTTCAATAGGAATCTGAAATCTAATTCTCCTCAATTCAATTCCTTATAATCCGATTACGGATTAGTAAACATGTCATGAGAACAAATGGTAATTATATCTACTAGATCAAATGATAATTCTATGTTTGAAGTGGCACAATATGTTTTTAGGGCATGAATGAGATAACAAAACAATGTTATTCCCGTTTCATACAAGTTTTTTTGCTTCTTCTTCTTCATTCATGAGTGAGACTACGTGATATAACCGGACTTAGTCTCAGTTTTATCATGGCCCGCGAACCAAAAGAGGTATAGTAGCCTATCAAAAGAAGTTAATTGATACATCCGTGTATCCTGACTCCTGACAAATCTGCTTGGTCAAATTTGAAGGTAATGCGCAGTACAGGTTTTTCAAATTGTATACTTCTGAAATATCATTCATTACAAACTATTTCAAGACTTTATGTTAAAATTGGGTAACTTGACAAAACATGTGATACTTAAAAAGCTACCCGTGGATCATGTGATGTGCCACAGATGTACCTCCTCCTACATTTAAATCCATTCCCTCCTTTCCATTTTATATTCTCCCCATATATTATTATTTGCTCTCATCCATCCCTCATCTCTAAATCCCCTTCAAACACACCAACCCTTTTCACAGCTTCTTGAGATTTTCTCACCTTCCATTTTGATGAAATATCTTTTCATCAAATTCCTCAAATTTGAGTAGTCTTTGCAAGAACAAATTACAAAACTATGAAGAAGTACTTGTCTCTTGGAGCCCGCGCAAGTTTCCTGCTTGGGATTTTCTTTATGTTAATTGTGATGGGCAGAAGCCTAGGTGTGAGGCCTCACCTCCCTTGTATGTCTCATCACTCTATGTTCTATATCATTATCTCATTCATAAGTTACATAATAATAATTCATTATTTTGAATATTTTCATTTTCATTTTTCTTCCTTGGCATTTCAGTAAACCTTCAAGCAGAAGTCGTTACCGGTAACAAAGTCAACGCTCGAATGCACCTTGAGGTTTGTTTCTCACAATGTTTTTGTTAGTTTCAATATTACAAGAGTGTATCAAATAATCATTTAGTCTTCACTTTATTGGAGGGACAACTTGTCACGGTAACTAAATGTAAAAGGACACTGTTTCGATAAAATGTCCTTATAAATGTTTTTAAGACACCAAGTCATTTAAGCTGAACTGAAGTCCTTTTGCAAAGGAAAAAAAATGGCCTTAATATATGGTTGTTTAATCTGTTTGGTTTTTTTTTGTTCATATATATATATATATATATAGGAAGGAGCAAAGAAAGAAGATAACATGGAGCTATACCCATTTGGGTCGAGCTTGCCGGACTGTTCACATGCTTGTGGACCATGCTTTCCATGCAAAAGAGTGATGGTGAGCTTCAAGTGCTCCGTTTCAGAGTCTTGCCCAATTGTCTACAGGTGCACCTGTAGAGGAAAGTACTACCATGTACCCTCTAATTGATGAATATTACTTCATCCACCACCGCACTGGCCTCTCTGGTTTTCCTCTTAATTAATTATGTGGGGATTAATTAACTTACTGTGAGACTGGACTTTTCTTGATCCTAATTTTGTTTAGTTAGATTCAGAATTTTGATATTCTAAACTATTCTAATGTACGGGAGAGAATTTGAACTCGAATGCAAGAAGACGGCGATACTGCCTTAGCACTAGCCTAACCCATATTTGCTCCCTCACTATTTAATAGATTTGAGCTCGCTCTCTCTCTCATTGTATCCATTAATGTTCTGACAGTGATGCCATTAAGGTGCTAGCAGCCGAAAATATATCTACATATTGGCATTTAATGCATGTATATCAAACCCTGTAATGCCACAGACAGAAGAACCTGTATCCATCACGAGCTGCTTGTGCAAAGTAATATCGTTTTTTTTTTTGGGTAAAGACGGGGCCGAAGCCCAAACAACACAAAAGAATTACACTACAACCACCCTTGGTCGAGCCTAGCTTCTGGCATGAGCAGCAAGAAGCTCAACAACCACACCAGGCAAGTAATATCATTTTTTGAACAAAAAGAAACCAAATTAATGTCGACCCGAACAAATCAAGGAGTCTTATGGAATATCCAAGGACAGATTTAGGATTTCAAAATGAACTGGATAAACTCGACGGCAAAGTGTTTTTCATTCATACCCCTCAAAATGCATATAGTACAAGATAGAAATTAATTATAATAATAAATAAATAAATAAACAAGCAATTCAAATGCAAAATAAACCAAATCATGAGAAACCTAACCAAGGTGAGGGGACACTAGTGTGGTGCCCTCTAAAGACCATCAGATTGACAATCTAGTTAGTCATTGCTTAAGAGAGTTTGGAAGAAAACTAGGATGAAGCGCCCTGGAAATTGAACGCATGTCTTCTTTCGGTAGAGATCACTTGTATAACTACCTCATGAGTAGGGCAATTTGCCCTAGTAATGGGCATTAATTGCCTTCCACACTTTTGGGACCAATTTTGGTTTGGGATCAGTTTTCATTCTGAACAAAGATTAATTCGTGTAGTAGACTTGATCTAGGACAACTTAGATGGTAGATAACATTTTTTACACAAGTTCTTTGCAATTTATTCCATATCGTTTCAGCCTTAGAGTTGACTCTGGTCACTGGAGAAGCTTTGCCCATATCCGTTGTATTGCTAATCGAGATGGCTTTGTATGTACTTTTTAAATTGATCTAGGGTTTAACCAAAAAAAAAAATCACAAAACAAATATTGGATATATAAATCTCATATAGTAATGACCTAAACTACATCAAACGAGACATGAATTTTTTATTTTATTTTTTTCTATCAACAAAGACATGACTTGACCAAAATAAATTGGAATTGTTAGAGAACATCACACCATAATAATTTTCATTCTAGTTTGGGGGTTTTTAGTTCATCCTAAATTTTTTTACCATAATGAGCTTTTGCGACATATATATAGACAATCTTTCAAAATAAAACTTTAAAACTATAATAAAATTCATAAAATTATTAGGGTGTTCAGGTCCCGTGTTGTTTGTGCTTAGTCTGTTTGTTCTGGGCTCTTAGCCCCTCTTGTTACCACACCCAAAAAAAAATAAAAAATATCATAAAATCTAAATTCTTTGGCCATTGAAGTATGTTAAAGGGAACATATCTTAAGGACCTTATAGCACATATATTAACCTTTAAACATACAAGCATTCATTTCAAAGAAAAAAGTGTAAAAACAATGATCGAAAGTCACTTGAGAATCCTTATGGTGCTAATATCAGGATGGATGGTAATTGTTCATGCTATGGTGCAAGCTGAAGATGCCCCCATCTCCTTCTCTTTCTCCTTTATTTTCATCTCATCTTCTTTCACCCTATTCAACTGATAGCGCTACCCATTATACCTATATTTTTTACCATTGCACCTAGTAGATCTTGAATGTATCCATTTTTTTTTTAGACCTCCAACATACAACTTTGTATGCAATTTTTTTTTCCAACCGCATGTATCTTAAATTTTTTATTTTTTTGCAAGCTTCAGCCTTCAACCACTCCACATAAATTACAGCTTAATCATGCAGTGCCCATTTTTAGACATTTCTGTGTCTGCTTAAGGTAGAGTTGGGCTCATGTTCAAGCCTGGTTAACTGGCTAAGCCACTGTCTTTTTTATTGGGTTCTGCGAAATCTTTCCTTCGATTCATTGTTTTCGATATATTCATGTTGGCATTTCGTTTCACCAAAAATTAAAAATATGCATGTTGGCAACTTGACTCTAGTTTTGTATTGCATGCCAAATGTGAGATGTGAACAAAATAGGCATCTTTATTCTGTCCAGTTAAATATGATCAAAATGGGCAAGTCGCTCGCTACTTAACTAAATTAGCATTAGACTTAGAGGGCACTAAGAATTATTTAACGGACTTACTAACAGTTTTTGGCTGATGAAGATTCTATACGTAGATTTTATTTGAGTTTGCGTATAATTTGTTCAACTTATAAAGATTGTGCACCAAAAAAGACTGAAATTTACCACATAGTTTAGGGGGTTTTATATACTCGCAAATAAAAAGGTCTAAAATAAGGGTTATGCCTTCACTCCTTGCTCGACATGAGCAATAATAGTACGTCAAGTTTCACACTCGCCTTCCAAAGAATCTCGAGCAGCTTCAGACTGCCAATTTCACAGTCAGTTGGTGGCTCCTGCGAAGGAGGGGAAAGCGAATTCCTGCCTATCACAATCGAGACAAGCTTATCCAGCTTGTTGTTTATATCGAAAGCAACCTCAGAGAATCCCGCCTGCCACAACAATCATTGGAAAATCAGACAATATTAATGAGAAATAAAAAAATGCTAGATATGGAACAAACCCAACAACAAGAAGGAAAGCCATAAGTAAACATTAAATTGAAATTGAAATTGTCTCAAATTAAAGCCTCTGTTCTGATTGTTTGAAATCATATAGAACTACCAGATCGTTGTTCTCCTCAAAGGCACGATCCGGCAGAGAACGAGGCAGATCGTTGTTCTCAACAGCAAGCTTCGTACGCTCCATGGATATAGAGAAGAAGATAGAGGTTATGGCAGTGCTTGGCTTAGTTAGGGTTCTGAGAAGAGGAGACGAACAGAAAAGAAAGAGAAAATGTGGGCTCTATGAATAAACTGTCAAATACAAGAGTTGGCTTAAATAGAAGAAGAAAAAAAAAACCTAAAGTCATAGGAAAATAATATCCAAATAAATAACTTATTCTTCAAAATATAAAATTAAACATTAAATTAAATACAAATCTTGACAGAATCATAATTGCTTCAAACTTCCTCATTCAATTAGAAAATCTCAACGATACACCTTCCTTGATTTCCTTCCAACTTTGAGCCACTTTATTTTAATTAATTTTTCACAACATAATTGATGCATATTTCGTCCTACATCATCCTATCATAAGCATCTTGCATAACTAATTCAATTGCATAACCCTAAACATACTAACCTTGAGAATCACAAATGACATAAAAAAAAAAACAATAAATGGCAGAGAAATAAGAAACAAGTATGTAAACGTTACTGGATGATTCATTGGAATTTTGCAGCAACACTTGGTTATTTATTAATCACATGTGTCTAAATCTTAATTTCAAGAATCTTAATTTCAAGTATGTAAACCAAGGAAATTGCAGATCGGAGCAACATTGGGAGCTGCTTCTGGGCTTTTACACCCGCAGCGACAGCCACAAATTACCAGACAAGTGTTGGGCCCATGCTGCTCGGAGCTAAAGTTCACTAGGATGGCGCAGTGGGGCTCTAGCACTGATAAGGAAGAAGTAAAAGAAAAAGCATGAGAGAAGGGGATAGAGGTAATAGTGCTAGATGATGATGATGATATTAAACAAAAATACGAAGAAGATTTGAACCTTAGGAGGGGTAGGAAGAAGAGGAAGCTCGAGGATCCCGTTGCAAGGGCCAGATGGCTTGCAGAGAGGTAAGGACTCTGTTTTTAAATTAATTGGTTATATTAGTTAGTGTTGATATCATACACTAATTAGTGTTAATTAGTGACATAGCATGTATCGTAATGAAGGTAAAGGCAATAGTGTATATTTAGTCCTTCTGAACTCTTATTTTGGTGACCTTGTGTACAAGTTGCAATATAGTATTAGCAAGGTTGAAACTTGAAAGTCTAATAAGATAGTTCCCTGATTTGGGTTGGTCCCTGATTTGTGTTGTGATGAAGGTACAAGTTAGAAAATGAGAAGGTGGAAAAGCTGTCAATTGAAGTTACAAAGCTGAAGAGAGATGCGGCGGCTGCACTCACCACTATACTCAAACACAAGGACATAAATGAAGCTGGCGTTGAAGCCCCTTGTTGTTGCACCCCACCACCTCCCGGTCCTATGTTTTATATATATTTTATGCCTCCTTTACTTATTTATTTGTTAATTTTCTTGGTTTAAATTGGTTGTTTAATTTTTTTTGTAATTGAGGTAAAAATGGGCAAGAAGATGAAGATTGGAGATTAATCAAGTCAAGAAGCCAAGTCATTCCTTTTGTCGCAAGGAATGTTGTCAAATTTCCTAGTTTAAGATGGTTCAAGTCTTATCAAAGCAAACAAGGAGAAATAAAGAAGACCCTATATTAGAAGGAATCCTGCTTTTATAATAATTGTAATTATAATTTAGATAGGTAGGATTTCTAGGAGTATTTTAAATAGGGAGTTTCGGTCATTGATCAAGTCCTCCATTACCCATCATCCTTCATCCTCCATCATCTACTATCAAAATTCCTACATATTCATACTCATAGTCAAAACACTCATAGTAGAATACGAAGAGAGATTTCACAACCTTGGCATGGTTTGTCCACTTTTTGTGGTTGCTAAATTAAAAGAGAAATTACAAAATAAAATAGAAAGGATTATTGATTTGATCACCTCCTTAGTTTGTCCAATTCTTCCTTGAGTTCTTTAAGTTCTCTTGCACAAGTGGGATCTTGATGAGTGGGATTATGATGCGATTAATTGCAAGTAGACAATCTCGCTCAAATTAGTATAGTAGTAAATAGAGTATCGTTCCAATAGGAATCAAGTTAATCTATTAAATACTAGAGTGATTTATTTATAATTATATTTGAATTAAACGATAAGAGAATTATGATGATTGAAATCTAAATAAACAAGTAAAATAAATTGAGATTAAGTAGATAATGTAAAAGATGAAAACAAAGATAATAAAGTACTAGGGCACCAATTTCACCTAGCTAATCTCATCCAAATCCTTCTAACTTGTTAATCCTAATTACCTAATATGTTGATAATCGTTTTCTCTTACCTCACTAATACTCTCTTCCGAGTTATATTAGTTGTATTCCTTACCATCAACCCACTCTATTCCTAGTTATGAGTTTAGATAGCTAAGAACTCATTAAGATTTGTGGAAAACAATAAAGATTACACAAACCATAACCTAATCTTCCGAGTCGGCTATGTAATTTATGGTACTTGTTACTAGAAGCTTTTTATTAGGAATCTCCTTCCGATCTCAACCCAATACTTCCAATCATTCAATTAGTGGCCAATTAATTGAAAGCATTAAGAACGTTAACAAGCACTCAACATATATAGATTAATAAAATTAACAATATCAAATAATTTGAGTATTCATAGCTAGGCTACATCGTAGCCCTAGTAAAAAAAAATTAGTTCATGAAGGACTTATTGAGCATCATGATGGTTGATGAAGACATGGAAGGCATCAAATTCTCCAAGTAGAATCACTATTACAAATATTCAAAAAGACCAACAACTAATCAATAATTAAGTGTAGGGAACTCCTAAACAACCAACAAATACGGAGTGGATATTTTGTGATGCGTTATATGAAGGAGATTGTTGAAGATAAAAATTTGGAATTTGCATCTAAGATAAAAAAGAATGAAGATTATACATGATGGACAAAGGCGTGGACAGTTCAACAAGTTCAACGTCAAGAGTACGGTTATAAGTGGATCCACTACTACAAAAAACACTTTGCGCGACGAATGATTTTTGGTCGCGCAAAGGAAACTTTCGTCGCGCAAAGTTTTCGCGACGAAATTTTGGTCGCGCAAGTTCTGTCGCGCAAAACTCGTAAAGAAAGGGTTTGCGCGACGGCGAAAATTCTTCGTCGCACAAAGCCATTTTGCGCGACGAAGTATAACAACTTGCGCGACGAACCATGACGACTTTGCGCGACGAAAATAACAACTTTGCGCGACGAATACTGAAAACTTTGCACGACGAACAATAACAACTTTGCGCGACGAATATTAATTACTTTACGCGACGAATATTATACACTTTGCGCGACGAAAGTTAATGTCGCGCAAGTGTACTTTGCGCGACGAATGTTAACGTCGCTCAAAGGTTTGCGCGACGAAATATTCATTTTTTTTTAATTGTTGTTGTTTGAAAATTTTAAACTAAAATAAACTAATTTAATAGTTTGCGCGACGAAATATTTTGTCGCGCAAGGTTTTTGACATTTTTTTTTATTATTTCTCTTATATCAATTTCATTATATTAATTTTTTTAATTTTAATTTAATTGTATGATTTTATTTTTCTTAATTACTTTAATTTAAATTGACATATTCAAAATAAAATTACATAAGAAAAATAGTGGTCAAATTATCCAATATACATAATATTCAAAATGTACACTTAAATTAACAAAGTACAATAATAAAATCTACAAGCCTCTTATATCAAATCCTCAACTTTAGCCATCAAAGCCTCAACAATTCCCTACAAAAAAAAAAAACAAATATTGTCAAATAACAAAACAATAACATAAAATAATGACAAATAATTGGCATAAACTCAAAACTAACTCCAAAAACACATATTAATGAAAAAAATTTAAAATTTACAGAGAAGTGAGTGTGAGAGAATTAGAGAAGATAGTGAGAGAGAGATGAGAGAGTGAGTGAGAGAGAGATGAGAGAGTGAGTGAGAGTGAGAGATGATGAAGAGAGAGATGAGAGAGTGAGTGAGAGAGAGAGAGAGATAGTGAAGAGAGAGATGAGAGATTAAGTGAGAGGAGTGAGTGTGAGAGAAATGGTAGGATTTGGGGAGTGGAAAAGAGAGAAATGGTAGGATTTAGAAGACATTGAGAAAATGGTGGAGGAGTTATTTTGCTTTTAAAGAACGTATCACTTTACGCGACGAAACAATATATTGGTCGCGCAAAGTGTTTAAAAAAAAATAAAAAAAAAGTTCCCATTTTCGGTGCCCGCCAAATTTTTTCAGTTTTGCGCGACGAATTTCTGGTCGCCCAAACTTTTGCGCGACCAAAATATTCCCGCGTCGCATTTTTGGTGCCCGCCAAATTTTAAGGGTATACTTTACGCGACGAATATTTATATATTGGTGTCGCAAAGTCGAAATTTTTTTTTAATTTTAAAAATCCCATTTTTGGTGCCCGCCAAATTTTTAGGGTATACTTTGCGCGACGAATATTTATATATTGGTCGCGCAAAGTCGAAATTTTTTTATTTCAAAAATCCCATTTTTGGTGCTCGCCAAATTTTTAGGGTGTACTTTGCGCGACGAATATTTATATATTGGTCGCGCAAAGTCGAAAATATTTTTTTTATTTTAAAAATTCCATTTTTGGTGCTCGCCAAATTTTTGGAGTATACTTTGCGCGACGAATATTTATATATTGGTCGCGCAAAGTCGAAATTTTTTTTTAAAAAAAATTCCCATTTTTGGTATACGCCCAAATTTTGAGAGTATACTTTGCGCGACGAAATACCAATTGGTCGCGCAAAGTCTTAAAAAATATTTAAAGCTAGTAATAAATACATATACTATTCAATTTCTTAAGTGTTATACGTACAAAATAAATAAATTTAAAGCTACTCAACGATCCAACCGTCAAACTTGTTTGTTTATACTTCGAGATCATATACACCAAAATTCAGAAAAAATAAACATTAAGAGATCAATTAATGGGACAAAACATTTCGACGGTTATAAACGAAAAATCATGATTTAACGGTTATTTCAACCCTGATTTTGATGATTTTTTACAGCTACACTCCTTGATGCTATATGAATACAATGACTGCATTCGATCGTCAATTTAAAATATTTACACTAGTAGATACCACAAAATCGTATGTTATATTTAATAAAAGTATAAATAAACTCTTATTTGTTAGTGAATATATTGTTTTCATGGCATACGCATTCTACGAAACTAGTTTCAACGATCCAACCGTCAAATTTGTTTGTTTACACTTCGAGATCATATATGCCAAAAATCGGAAAAAATAAACATTCAGAGATTAAGTAATAGGACAAAACTTTTTGATGGTTATAAACGAAAAATCACGATTTAACGGTTATTTCAACTCTGATTTTGATGATTTTTTACAGCTACACTCCTTGACCCTATATGAATACAATGATTGCATTCGATCGTCAATTTAAAATATTTACACTAGTAGATACCACAAAATCTTATGTTATATTTAATAAAAGTATAAATAAACTCTTATTTGTTAGTGAATATATTATTTTCATGGAATACGCATTCTACGAAACTAGTTTCAACGATCCAACCGTCAAATTTGTTTGTTTACACTTCGAGATCATATACGCCAAAAATCGGAAAAAATAAACATTCAGAGATTAAGTAATAAGACAAAACTTTTCGATGGTTATAAACGAAAAATCACGATTTAACGGTTATTTCAACTCTGATTTTGATGATTTTTTACAGCTACACTCCTTGACCCTAAATGAATACAATGATTGCATTCGATCGTCAATTTAAAATATTTACACTAGTAGATACCACAAAATCTTATGTTATATTTAATAAAAGTATAAATAAACTCTTATTTGTTAGTGAATATATTATTTTCATGGCATACCCATTCTACGAAACTAGTTTTAACGATCCAACCGTCAAATTTGTTTGTTTACACTTCAAGATCATATACGCCAAAAATTGGAAAAAATAAACATTCAAAGATTAAGTAATAGGACAAAACTTTTCGACGGTTATAAACGAAAAATCACGATTTAACGGTTATTTCAACTCTGATTTTGATGATTTTTTACAGCTACACTCCTTGAACCTATATGAATACAATGAACCACTTCGATCGTCAATTTAAAATATTTACACTAGTGGATACCACAAAATCTTATGTTATATTTAACAAAAGTATAAATAAACTCTTAATTGTTAGTGAATATATTGTTTTAATAGCATATGTATTCTATGAAACCAGTTTCAACGATCCAACCGTCAAACTTGTTTGTTTATACTTCGAGATCGTATACCCCAAAAATCGGAAAAAATAAACATTCAGAGATCACGTAATGGGACAAAACTTTTAGATGGTTATAAACAAAAATCACGATTCAACAGTTATTTTAACTCCGATTTTGATGATTTTTTACAGCTACATTCCTTGACCCTATATGAATACAATGAACCAATTTGATCGTCAATTTAAAATATATATTTTCTAACAAAAACCCAATCCGAACTACAATAATATATTTTTCTAACAAAATAATTTTTTTATTTTAGTATAGACTTTGCGAGACGAAGATTATTATTTCGTCGCGCAAAGTCATCCAAAATTTTTTTAATTTTTTAAAAAATTTTAGTAAAGACTTTGCGAGACGAAGATTATTATTTCGTCGCTCAAAGGCATCCAAAAAATTTTAAAAATAATTTTTTATTTATTTATTTTTGTAAATACTTTGCGAGACGAATCACTATTCGTCGCGCAAAACTCTGTGCACCGAATTCTATTATTCGTCGCGCAAAGTTACTTTTTGCGACGATTATTTGTCGTCGCGCAAAGTTTTGTCGCGCAAAGTCATTTTGCGCGACAATTTCTTTTTCGTTGCGCAAAATTGAGTCGCGTAAGGCTTTGCGCGACGATGATTCGTATTTGTCGCGCAAAGTCACTTTGCGCGACGAATTTTGTTTCGTCGCGCAAAGTTTGGTCGCGCAAGGGGTTTTTTTTAGTAGTGATCCAACCTACTGAAAGAACTATTTTATTTTTGAGAAACCTACTGAGTGTAACTTTAATGCACAGCATTGCATGAGAAATTTGTACTGCCCATAAAAACAGCAATATTAAGTAAGCTCTCGAAATCGAATTGAGGCAGTGAAAGCAGGGGAGAAATACCCGCTCATTTACGATAAATATTTCTTGAACCACACACCAATACTCAGAAAGCTCTCAAAGTCCGATTGCATCCTGCAAACAGGAGTTGGAATCAGATGGAATTGAAACCCAAGTATGAAATTTTATGAGCTTGTTTGTAGTAGTTACTGACACTGAGAGACTACTACAATGCAGAAGCACGTCTGGATCATGTGTTTACTTTACCTCTCAATTGCATGAGTATCATTAGGAAACACAATGACTTTGATAGGAACTCCTTTCTCTTTCAATGCCCGAGCATGCTACAAACAATAAACATCCAGATCACTTTTCTAATTTCACATCATTACAATTATGTAACCGTGTATGCATCAAATTCTTCCCACCCACTTGGGGGACAAAGGAAACCACTTTAAAAGAAAAAAGATTATAAATAAATAAATTTATAGATTCCAAAGGTTTGTGTATTTTATGTTTCATTCACTTTCTGATGCAGTGCAGCCAATAAGAAATATTATCCAAGCACTTGTTATTCTTGTAAAACTATTTAAATAGACTAAAGTGTTCATTAAGAGGGGAACATATTAGCTTACTTGCAACCCAGTAGAAACTGGAACACGAAGATCCTGAGCACCCAAAAGAAAAAGGGTGGGTGTTTTGACCTGCAGAGAGCAACAAAAATCAAAAAATTAGAAATAGATAATATTGTTCTAAATAGTAGATGTTTTTGGAAAAGGAAATTAATTGCATGTTTCACGTTTCTTGACCAAATGTTAATTTTATATATTACAAAAAACTTCAAGGCGGAGTAACATAGAAATCTCAGTACTGGTCCCATCAAAGTGGTCATAGAAGGGAATATCTAGATACAATCTTAACCCTTGGAATTGATTCGCTTGAATTAGCCAATCTCAAGAGTCAAGAATTAAACTTGCACAGATGTATTTGTCATCATGACATGTACCAACTCTTTCCCATTTCTTCACTCTTTTCTGTTTCTGTTCTGTTTTTAGTTCAATTAATATTTTTCTTCACGTGATGCAGTGACAACAATACACATCTTGCCTGTGCAAATGGCAAATATCATGCTACTCTGCCTTTCCAAAGTCAATGCAGATTGCAAATTGCAGCTATTGAAGAATTTTATGGTATGTCTCCGTAGTTGCTTAAAATGTGAAAGTGCATGCAGTTAATCGATGTTGGGAGAGCTGCTATCTTGAGATTGTTTGGTTTTAAATGTTTCTGTAGATTTTTCTTCTATTCCGATCCAATATACTTGTAATGAAAGCTCCAAAATCCAGAGTAGGATCATAATATCATAACATAAAAGAAGCCTAAACAAAGTATATACCTTCGAGACATGTGCATCTGTGAAGCTATTTTGACCCTCACTTCCATAGGCCTCCGCATAGCACCAATCAGGGATGTCTGTTGTACCCACCATTAATGGGAGGTTACAAACTGGATTCCTAGCTGCTGCAGCAATAAATTTATCTTGTGCCTGCAGCATTTCAGTTACAATATTATTGAATTCTTAAGTAAAACTAAAAGTACATGTACTTTCCACCTTTTAGAGCATTCATCTACCAACCTTGCATAAGTTATACGCTTTAAAAATAAAAATGAAAACTTTAAGCATGAAAGCCCCAAACCACCAGTACCCACATAAGCAGCTGTCCAAAAGTTGAATCATCAACTAGTGGTATCCGGGACTTGGAATGCATAACAATAACAAGATAGAATACACATGAAGATAGTCTGCGAGTCTGTGCATTGTACATTAAAGGCACACATTCATGCTATTTGATAAACTACCACACCTGGCCAATCAAGTGGGTTGTCAGAAATCCACCATGAGAACCACCAAGAACTGCAAGTTTTGATGGACTGGCAAGGCCCAAGTCAATGACATGATCTATAGCCGCCAGTACATCGTTCACGTCCTGTAGAGAAGAAACTAAGAGATTAGGATCCAGAAATACTAAAGCACGTACATAAAGTAAATAATAGTTCTATAGGTGCATTAATAAGGTAAATGCTTAAATTACATAATTTAGACGTCAGAGAACATTGTCTGCCATCTGCATAAACTCCAGGCATTGCATCAAGGGAGTTAGCAAGAAGCTCAGCCTTTTGAACTAATCCCAACGGGACCTCTTATCTTTTTAATTCCCTGCTCTTCCATTTTGTCCCTCACAGCAGGAACATCAAACCAGCGGTCCGCTGCCGCATAGATGTTGGACAATAGCACATAATTATGAGGATTTGGGGGTTCAATCTCAAAAAGTTGATTAGCAACCAATTCCCCGAACTCTATATTGCCATTTAGCTTACAGGCTCCAAGTAGTGCACCCCAAGCACCAGCATGAAGCTCCATAGGCATTGATTGTAGAAGGTCATAAGCTGCATTTAACCGTCCCGAACGGCTAAGAAGATCAACCATACATGCATAATGATCAGGAGAGGGAGTCAAATGGTACTTATGTCTCATTGATTCAAAGAAGTGCCAACCCTCCTCAACGAGCCCTGACCGGCTACAGGCTGTTAGGATGACTGTAAAAGCAACCTCATCAGGAGCCAAACCTTCATTTAACATCTTATTGAAGAGGGCAACAGCTTGATCCCCTCGACCATGAACCGACAACCCTTGTATCATAGAACAATATGAAATCATGTCGAACAAACTTGTTGCTCTTTCCATATTACCACACTTTGCATTCATGTCAATTAGAGCCGCGTGAACATGATCCTGACGAACATCAATTGAGCTCTGGCTCACGTAAGAATCAACCCATTTAGCCACCTGTAAGCAACCCACTTGGGAACAAGCTGACATCAAGCTCACCATTATAAACTCATCAGGCTTAACATTCTTCGTGCTCATTTCAAGAAATATCTTCACAGCCTCGTTGGGTTGACCATTTTGTGCATACCCTGGTGTGGTTTTTTTCTTCTTTTTTTGGCCAATGGTGCGTGAATCGAACCGGACCGAACCGCCCTTCATGGTTCGGCGCTCGATCCCTAATTTCAAAAATCGTCGGTGAACCAGACCGTACCTGTTAAATTATATGTAATTAAATAATTATAATACACCTGGCTGATTTCTATTGGATTATGATTTTATGTTATGTAGCCCAGTTTGGTTAAAACCTATATATTTAACTTATTTTCAATATTAGCCTAGTCAGTAGCAGTGTACATATTACTTACATTTATTTAAGTAAATGTCTTTGTCATTCTACTTTTATTTATTTTTATATTACTCCATTTACTTAAGTTTACAATGTAAATAAGGAAGTACCCCCCATTTGGATTCAAATAAAAATACTAGAAAATCAAATTCCAACCAAATCAAATTACGAAAAATCGATTTTAGTGCAAAATAAGATTTAGGCTAAAAATGATGGCTCATTAAGTCAATATATACTTCATACTAAAATCCCATAAAATCAAGTTTTCTTATTTGATGTGTGAGGAATAAAAGCCGCCAAAAATTATCTTGAGAAAATGATTATTCCGAAAACCCATTTTTCATACTTAGTCAATATTTTTACATAAAACAATTTTTGAAGTATGATATGAATGCATGAATGAACCTAAGGTCAATCTAGGTAAAAAGCCTTAGATGTTCAATCCACTATGGATGTTAAACCCTATTTGGTTTATGTTAAAACTTATTGAAAATTAGTCTACGGAACTATGAACTAGTATGGTTTATATGATTTAATGTTTACTTTTATTTCTAGAAAGACTATAGAAATTGTAAGTGCCAAAAAAAATTATCATTAAATTTTAAGCTAATAACTTTAGCTAGCCCACCCTGTTGAAAAATTTCTGGTTCCGCCTTAGAATGATGGATGTAATTTGTAAATGGTGAATGATGCATATGGTTTACTTTGAAGAAGATATGAATAATATGTAGCAGAGTCATTTTACCAACATATATATATATATAATTTTCAGCCAATACACGATTTTAAAAACATCCTTCAGAATTGTTGCACCAAATCATTGCAGCAATATATTCGCATTTCAGAATTTTTCAAACAGTTCTACGCTACGATGATATCGCTTTTCATTGATATTGTTGGACACTGTTTCCGGGAAACCACGGAAGTCGCCATGACCTTGTTGTGTGTTGTGTGGAGATGGAGCTGCTTCTTTCCACTGAAGCAGGGAAAACAGACATTCCTTGCACTACACCCATTCATTGAAGGAAACTTCTCTTGTACAACTCTACACCAGCACTGCAGTGATTCTTAACCTCTCAATGGGGACCAACTCCAAAATTAAGCTATGATATCACCAAATGTAATTCAAAAGAAAAGGAAAAGAAAAAGCACAACAATGAAGTTGTAGCTCAAGTAAGTTTTTCAGTACAAACGATTTGGGGGAGAAGGGGTTTATACAAATATTCATTGGATGCCACTTGGGGGTTTTGAACCATAAGCAATTGTAGCTCAAGTAGTTTGAGACATTAGAGACATTCAAAAAGAAAAAATAAAAGCTAGCAGCATAAGTAACTTCATCTGAAGGGTCGTTTACTTGACACAGACTCACCGAATTCTGCTCGTCCATTTTAAGTGCATTTTCATCCATTTTCCTTTTCTTCTCTTCTTCTTCTTCCTCTTCTCTCGTCTCTGTTTTCACAAACTTCAATACGAAAACATCCCCAAGAAATCTCATCATCACTCATAATCGATATATATTAAATATTAGAGAATCTGTCATTTGATCCTCAGTAGTGCAATTTACTTTTTCTTATTCTTACATCAATACAGGATTACATGATCCATGCACCACTTAATATATAGCATAGACAACAATGGGGCTCCTGACTTGGAAAGTACCATCATCCCACACCAGAGAAGCAGAGACACTGGATTTGTGATTAATTGACCCTTTTATTGTGACCTGAAAGGATAGCTTCTGCCCGAGAGATGAGAACGATAGAATGCTTGGATTAACTTTGATTTCGAGTCCTTTCGTTGCACCAATCACTTTAGCTTTATACGTGGACCCTTTTGATCCAACATTTGTGGCTGTCCTATTGAAAACCCCACTGATGGAGTTTGGATTTGAGGAGGAAAGTGCAAAAGAAGGATAATTCAAATGATCACTGAGTGCTCCATAATTAGTTTTTGATGAGCAGCTACTCTTGTGCCCGGTAATAGATTGCAATAATTTGGTACTATAGCCTTGTGCACACAAAAATTCTATGTAGTCCAGTTCAGTAGCATCATATACCAAACCAGGATATGGAGCCTTAACAGGGTCAATTTGGCCAGCTCCGTATGCAAATTCGGCTTCAGGGTTAAGATCGGGACTCAGGGATTTAGCTGCAAATCATTACAAATAATCCAAGATATACGTGGTTAGGCTATACTAAAATTGTACGTAATTAAAAATAACTGATCATGTTTATACACAACCCTACCGGTGGTGATAAGAGCGGATTGGATAGCAGCAGGAGACCAATTGGGGTGAAATGATTTGACGTATGCAGCTACCCCAGTGGCATGTGGGCAAGACATTGATGTCCCTGAGATTACATTGTATGATGCTACTCTGTCATCTCCTGGATACTCTGAAGGAGGGACAATTGGAGGCCATGCTGCCAAAATAGAAGCTCCCGGAGCAGCTATATCTGGCTGCAACATAACAAGGAGAAAAATTAAGGAAAGATGAAGTGCTGCAGCCTAGCTAGCTAATTATATATAAAATAAAACAGTCTTTGAGTGTTCATCAAGTTCCAAGTATTATGTACATACCTTGAGAATGTTAGGAGTGACCGGATTAGGACCCCTTGATGAGAAGGATGGCACATATGGGGACAGTGTGTCAATACCCTCAGTACTTTTAAAAATGGTTGCAGTTGGGTTCCTACAAATTAATCATTAAAATATTCAAAATCATATATAAATTAGCTTAGCATTATTCTGATCTGGTTTAGCTTAAAAGTTACAAATAATATTTGTGTGTACCTCGTTGAGTTAATGTAATAGTAAATGCTGTTACCACTATCCAAACCAAGGCAAGAGGCAGGCATGGGAAGAGGGTCAAGCACATCTGCAACAGATCGGCCTTGCAAAATAACTCCAACTGCACCTGCAGAATAGGCCCCATACCCACTCTCCCCATCGCAAAGAACAATCTTGCCCTTCACCAAATTGTGGTCTAACGTGCCTCGATAGCATTTCCTGTACGGTACCACCATATTAATTATTGCAACATATTATTATCAGACTGAAACTATATCCCATAAATATTACACAACGTGTATAATTGTATTTACACAGATATAGACTCGTCGTAGCCTGCTGTCCTATTGGGTGCGTCTCCAGCAAATATTAGAGGATAGAACTTGCCCTTGAGGTCAAATGTGTTTGGTACAGTTCCCTACATACGCCAATGAAGCAAATTAATATATTAATTCAATTGCTTAAGTGAGGGCATGTTAATTAGCTATAGGTTCTATTAATTGTACCTCCTAGATTTTTTGGTTACCCAATTGAACCTTGGTAACAAACTTCCGATCTATGGTGGTTGCAGCCACAGAAAGACACCATGGCGCAAAGCTTGTGACGGTCTTGAGGTATGGACCTTCGTTCCCAGCAGAAGTGGAAGTCAGAATTCCTTTTCTTAAAGCGTGAAGGCTCCAATGGTAATTGGTGTCCTGAAATAATCGGCCGGAGAAGTCGGTCCGAGGGAGACAGATAGTATGTCGACACCATCCGCGATCGCATCATCAAATGCCGCTAGAATATCATCGTCACTACAGTCATCCAACCAACATACTTTGTACACTGCAATACGTGCTGATGGGACCCCTCCTCTTGCTGTCCCCGACCCCAAACCAAATAGGCTTGCTTTGCTAACTAAGTTTCCTGCCGCTGTTGATGCAGTGTGGGTTCCATGGCCATCCGAGTCTCGTGGAGACTTGATGTCACCTTCGACGAAAGGTCTACCATTGTGGTAATACCGTGCTCCAATGATTTTACTGTTTCAACCATAGCAACAGTACGTCAGTCAATTAGCACGTAAAACGGATAATTTTTACGTTTATTATCTACCAACATGATAGGTCTAGTATATTAGCCTTACTTGTTGCAAGTAAAATTGGATGAGCCTTGGCATGTGCCTTTCCATTTTTTGGGTGGTGGACTGAACCCGGCATCACTGAAGCTGGCAGATTCCGGCCAAACTCCAGAGTCGATCATCCCAACAATGATATCGCTTTCAACAGTGCTTCTCTTCACGTTTTCATGAAACCCGATGAAGTTCCATGACCTTGTTGTGTGGAGCTTCTGCTTCCCACTAGGGAAAACAGACACCACACTAGCCATTCCTATATATATACACACACAAGCTTCCAGTAAGATATAAACTTATAATGGTCAGTACTTTTTATGCAAATTGGAAAGAAAGCTCGATCCACAACCAGTCATTTTCTGAGCTTCTTCCTCTGTTAGCTTTGCAGCAAAGCCATTGAAGCTTCTCTTGTAGCTGTACAGTAGGAGAGGTTCTTGTTCAATATTGCTGAACAAAAACATAAACGTTAACTCAAGTCAGGAATTATATGGGGACTAGCTATAGTTTACTAAATTGCAAATCATATCCTTGTAATGTTAATTAGTTATATAATTGTCACCAATTACTCATCTAGAAAACTCGTTAATCCTAACAAAAAAAGGCAGTAAACTTATATTATATATGTGATAATTAACCTGCTGCCAACTACGTTTTGAATCATGTTTACATGGAGAGGTAATGTTGTAGAGGTGGGAATGTCGAGCTTTGGCTTGTCCCCCATGTACACAATATAAACCTGCAATTAATATAATAATAATAAACGTTATTAAGGGCCCGTTTGATAACTATTTCAACTTTAGCTTTTAGTTTTTATTTTTTGTGCTAGAGTATAGAGGAAAATGAGAATGAGAGTGAGGATGAAATTGAGGAGTAACAATAGTGAAAACAATTTGAAATAAATTTCTGTTTTTATTTTTTTTTTCACTTTTATCACTCCTCCCTCCCATCCTCTCCTCTCAGCTTCCCTCTCAATCTCATCTCCACTCTCATTCTCCCTCTTTTTCCTCTATACTTTGGCACAGAAAATGAAAATTAAAAACTAAAATTGAAATAGTTATCAAACGGGCCCTAAGTATATAGAAGCCAGTTTTAAACTATAATGATATGTGTATATATATGTATATATATATATATATATATATATATATATATATATATATATATATATATAGAGAGAGAGAGAGAGAGAGAGAGAGAGAGAGAGAGAGAGAGAGAGAGAGAGAGAGAGAGAGGAGAATTCCATGCTTTTCTGGTATCCGAATGAACAGCAGAATGAGTGACATCTACTAGCAGAGTGCATGTGAGGCTGAGAAGGAGAAACCACACTACAAGGAAAGACTCTTTTCGCGACCATGGAACTAAATCCATTATGGGGGTCTCACTACAAAACCTAGAAAACGTACTACTTGGAAAAGATGGGGCAAGCTCATCCAAGAACGTCATATATTTATACTAAGAAGTAGCCATGCGTTTCACATGTTTGCTTTGATACTAGCCGTGCATTACATATCTAATGAATCCGTACATTTGATCCCACCCATATCCAAAAGTGCACTACTCTTTTGTTCACACACCGTTTGAATTTGTCATGTACAGTTAAGATCAAAAGGCAAGCAAACACTAGTAAAAAAACCCTTACGTGACCAAATTTTACGCAACGAAACACACATCGTCGCACAAAGTAACTTTGCGTGATAAACCTTTGCGCAACGATGTTTTGCGCAACGATGTTTTGCGCGACGAAAATAAACTTCGTTGTACAAACTCTTGTGCGACGACGTGTGTTTTGTTGCGCAAAGTCTTTACAAAAATAAATAAAATAAAAAAATTTATTTTTTAAAATCTTTGCATGACTTCGCGCGACGAAACACTAAACTTCGTTGCACAAAGTCTTTGGCGACCAAGTTAGTATTGGTTGCACAAAGTCTTTACAAAAATAAATAAAATTAAAAAATTATTTTTAAAATCTTTGCATGACTTTGCGCGACGAAACACTAAACTTCGTTGCACAAAGTGTTTAGCGACCAAGTTAGGATTGGTCGCGCAAAGTCTTTACAAAAATAAATAAAATAAAAAAAATTATTTTTTTAAATCTTTGCATGACGTAATCCAAAAATTTCGTCGCCTAAACCACTTTATTTTTGTTTTGTTTTATTTTGTATACATAACACTTAAAAAATTAAACGGTATATATATTTCTTTAGTAGCTTTAAATTTATCATTTTAGTTCGGATCAGATTTTTGTTTGAAAAATATATTATTGTAGTTCGGATTGGGTTTTTGTTAGAAAATATATATTTTAAATTGACGATCGAATTAGTTCATTGTATTCATATAGGGTCAAGGAGTGTAGCTGTAAAAAATCATCGAAATCGAAATTGAAATAACCGTTAAATCGTGATTTTTTGTTTATAACCGTCGAAATATTTTGTCCCATTACTTGATTTCTGAATGTTAATTTTTTCCGATTATTGGCGTATATGATCTCGAAGTATAAACAAACAATATTGACGGTTGGATCGTTGAAACTAGTTTCGTAGAATGCATATGCCATCAAAACAATATATTCACTAACAATTAAGAGTTTATTTATATCTTCGTTAAATATAACATAAGATTTTATGGTATCCACTAGTGTAACTATTTTAAATTGAAGATCAAATTCAATCATTGTATTCATATAGGGTCAAGGAGTGTAGCTGTAAAAAAATCATCAAAATCAGAGTTGAAATAACCGTTAAATCGTGATTTTTCGTTTATAACCGTTGAAATTTTTTGTCCCATTACTTGATCCATGAATGTTTATTTTTTTTTTTCTGATTTTTGGCTTATATGATCTTGAAGTATAAACAAACAAGTTTGACGGTTGGATTGTTGAAACTAGTTTCGTAGAATGCGTATGCCATCAAAACAATATATTCACTAACAATTAAGAGTTTATTTATACTTTCGTTAAATATAAGATAAGATTTTGTGGTATCCACTAGTGTAAATATTTTAAATCGAAGATCAAATTCAGTCATTGTATTCATATAGGGTCAAGGAGTGTAGCTATAAAAAATCATCAAAGTCAGAGTTAAAATAACTGTTAAATTGTGATTTTTCATTTATAACCATCGAAAAGTTTTGTCCCATTACTAGATCTCTGAATGTTTGTTTTTTGTGATTTTTGGGGTATACGATCTCGAAGTATATACAAACAAGTTTGACGGTTGGATTGTTGAATGGTGTGTGTGTATATATATATATATATATATAGTTATTTATTAAGTAGCTTTAAATTTATTTTGGAGTTAGTTTTGAGTTTGTGCGGGGTTTGGGGTTGGGTATTGGGTGAGGATTGGAGTTTAGGTTGGATTTGGGGTATAACAATTTTAGGGGAGATTATGCCAATTTTTTGTTATTATTTTATCTTTTTTTTTTGTTATTTGACCATATTTGTTTTTTTGTAGGGAATTGTCGACACTTTGACGGCTAAAGTTGAGGATTAGGACGCTATCGAAACATATCCTCCACCACTACCACCACAATAGGCTTGTTTTAGGATTTTATTATTGTACTTTGTTAATTTATGTGTACATTTTGAATATTATATATATATTGGATAATTTGATCACTATTTTTCATATGTAATTTTATTTTGAATATGTCAATTTAAATTAAAGTAATTAAAAAAAAATATCATACAATTAAATTAAATTTTAAAAGTAAAAATTTGAAAAAAATAATAATAATAAAATTGATATAAGAGAAATAATAAAACAAAAAGTAAAATCCTTGCGCGACAAAATATTTTGTTGTGCAAACTATTAAATTAGTTATTTTAATGAAAAAAAATTTTAAAACACAAAATTTTAAAAATTTGGAATATTTCGTCGCGCAAATATTTGCGCAACATTAGGATTCGTCGCGCAAAGTATATTTGCGCGACGTTATGGTTGGTCGCGCAAAGTAGCTTTGCTCGACATTAGGATTCGTCGCTCAAAGTAGATTTGCGAAACTTTAAGGTTTGTCACGCAAAGTATCTCTGCGCGACGAAGATTAGTTTCGTCGTGCAAACCCTATCTCCACGAGCTTTGCGACCCTGCGCGACGAAATTGTACTTTGCCCAACAAACTTATTTTGTCGCGCAAAGTGTTTTTTTGTAGTAGTGAAAGGGACAAGCGCCCATTAAGAACCCGTAGAGGATTCCCTCTAGTTGAATAGAGACGATTCCCTCTGGTTGTAAGATTGGATTTTTCCTCTTGTTACTGAGAGACTTGGTTGGTTCCCTGTGGTTCCTGGTGGCTTGCTTGCTACCTTTGTTCTTGTTGGTGGTTGTATTATCTTTGTCTTTCAACGAAGTTTCACTTATTAACAAGAGAAGTCCTTGTGATATTCAACAAGCCCATGTGATATTATCTTTGTATTATGTGAGGTGGAGTATTGCCTCATGATTTTTCTTCATGAGTTGGAAGAAAAGTGCATGTGATATCATATTCAACAAACATCATGCCCCGCCTAGAAGCTGTCAGCTTGTGTGATAATTGTTGATGCTTCACATGTAAGAATATTTTATAAATATTCTGTGTGGCCCACATGAAGTGACCTATTTGGTAAATAAATTGTTTAATTGGTTTAATAAATATTATTCAAAATAATTATATTACTCAAATAAAGAGAAGTAGTTTTTTATTTTATTATTGTGATGGGTGGTAATTAATTATGGACTTCATAAGGAAACGGCTCCTCTCTTTGCCTATAATAGTGCACATACCCATCTTATGTGTACACTGATGAAAACACGTATTAGGGTTTTCTAACATACAAAATGCTAGAGAGAGAAATCTATTTCCTCCACACTGACCGCCTACGGATTGCTCAAGACAAATATCTTGATATGGTAGAAGACTAATCATTTAAGGTATGTATATAATTTAAGTCTAATTGAATTTCCACCTAATGCTATTGTGAAAATCATGAAGTTCAAGATCTTGGATCATGGATTGGGTTCTTATGATTTGACCCAATATTAAGTTTACATGTAGTATCAAAGCATGGTTAAGAGCGTTCGTGATTTTCCATTATGAATTTTTCGATTTGATTTATACTTATTTGAATCATATATATGTATGCATTGGTTGTGCCGTATGAAGTATGTACCATTAAACCAAGAAGGATTACTTTCACTTAGTTGGCGGTATGAATGGTCAGTCTTATGAATATTATTTCCTTTTGGTTCTGGTGCTGTATCCATGAAGTCGTTTGAACACGCTTCTCTATGCATAGAATGAATAAAT
Source organism: Prunus kanzakura (assembly GCA_020521455.1). NCBI lineage: Eukaryota > Viridiplantae > Streptophyta > Magnoliopsida > Rosales > Rosaceae > Prunus > Prunus kanzakura. The sequence goes on along the minus strand of BPUM01000817.1, from coordinate 599,206 downwards.
AAATAAATAATAGAAATTTGTTTTGGTGAAGAAGTTCTACATGCAATCATATGGATGTGCCAGAAATTATGTATTTTAATTGCATTAGAGAGATACAATATATATTTATATATGAGATGTTATTAAAGCATATTATGTCTCGGTGTAAGTGCTTTTGGTTACATATCAATCAGTTTTGCATAATCGATTTGGATGGCTGGGCTATGGTTTCAGTGTACGTAGTAGTTGTAAAGTTCATAGGGTTTCATAATTGATTTGGATGCCTAATGTTTCCTTTTATGCAATACTAATTTTGGGAAAATTGCATAATATTTGCACCGAATGAAGAATTGTGATTATATTCAACAAAATTTGTAATTAGATGATCTATTTTGTATGACCGTTTACAAACTTATGCTACATAGATCTTGGTGTTGACACGTACAGTGAATTAAAGTTATTTAAAAAATAATAATAATAAATGTAAGCATATTGTATTTCATTGTCACTGTACTTTGTCTTATGAGGCGAGGCAATCTAAGGGTCTATTGCCCACTACTATGTTAAACATGTCATATATTTATCAGTTAATCTAATGATCGATTAACCATTAAAGTGTATCAGTTAATCTTATGTAATCAATTAACTATTACAGTTGTTAAATTAATTTGACAATTCATATTATGAGTAGTTTGTTAGTCACCAAAGTGGCCAAGCTAGAACGTTCCTTGAATATCAAATTAAATGATAATTATTCAATTACTTGTGATTTAAGGATGCATATGAGTGAGGTTGAACCTTATAATGTTTTCAAGGTTCGAACGTCATGAGTATATTGATTTTCATCATTCTTAAGATAGATGGACCCAAAGATGGATCCACTATTCATATGATTGGTGATATAAATGAGGTAACTTATATATGTCTTATTTAGATTTGTTTTTCTAACTAGGAATATACACTTACCAATAATGTAAAATATATGCATCATAATTGTTAATTATTGGTACTATCATAATTTATCCCAAAGGAGAGTTATGATGATACATTTATTGATGTTTAGAGGGGCGGCCCTGGGGTGGCGCAAGTGGCTCCACCGCACAGGGCCCCTAATTCTTGAGGGCCCCCGAAAAAAAATTTGTTTGTATTATATATATATATATATATATATATATTAATATTATATAAATTGTATATATATTACAGCATGCTAAACATTTGCACAAGAGTGTGTATAGTGGAGTTGGCTACAATGCATATTCACTTAACAAAAGCACCTGACTTCGATTCTCATCGCAGTCCACCTGTTTGCCTTTATTTTATACTAATTTTGCATTATAATTAAATAAAAACAGAAAGCCTTTTAAAAAAAAAAAAAAAGGCCAAACATCGAAGCTTAGCTAACCACAGAAGCAGTATATATATATCCCCCAAACACTTTCTATTCCCCCCTCCCCCCCCCATCATTCTTTAAAAATTAAAAAACTTCATAGTTTCTTCTGATTCTCTAATACGTAATCATCATCATTCATCAATCTCTCTTTGGTTCTTTTTTCAATCCTGTGACAATTTTTGTTATTCTTTCAATTTCAGGAATTTCAACACCAAAAAAGAAAGCCCTAATTCCTAAATTCATAAAGACCATCTAAATCAAATAGTCAGCTTCAAATCTCAATTCAAATAGTCTGAATCAGACTATATAATATTTGTACGTGTTGGTCACTCGAAGCATTAGTATTCTGAGCATATTACAAGTAATGTTGTAATGTAACTTTCAGGTTCGCTTCAGTCTCATGTTTGATCTAGTTTAGATTTAATTCCTCATTTTGTTGTGAACAAGTCCAGTATATCACCAAGGTGTTCTGGGTCTTGATTAGGCATTTCAAAATGAGAAACTCATTGCTATTATGGTAAAGCATTGAGGATTAAAGACTTCCCATAAATCCTGGAAAAGATAGAACATATTGAGCTTTATGTTTATGCGAATAAATAGACATTGGAATATAGATTAAGGCTATACTCCATTACATGGACAATACTGGCCGACCTTAGCATCATGAAATTTGATGGTATGCGAAGCATGAATGAGTGCATTATTGAGCATACTAATTTAGCGGCAAAACTGAAGTCCTTGAGATGAAGAAGAAGAAAAATCAATTTCATCTACAAAGAAGGTGAAGCATTTATAGAATATGATTCGAAAAAAAAGGTAAGTCTTCCGCTTTTATGTGTTTCAAATCAATTTTTAGATGAATTACTTATGATGCTTGATGGATTAAGTTATTCAATGCAAAGTTGTTTTTTTTTTTTTGAGAGAACCTCGATGGAACGAGGGAGACTTTATTGATAAAATGAAAAATTACAACGGGGGGGACAAGACGCCTGACCCCGACTCAATACATCACATAATAGGGGCGTCCTGAATAAGATCAGGGGGCACCTCAAACCAAAAATAGTTGTCCACATTATGCAGACCAAAACGAGCAAGTCGGTGTGCAACACCATTTGCTTCCTTGTAAGTAAATTGAAAAAGAGAGCCAGGAAATTGTTTCTGAAGATGCCTTACATCTTCAACAATGGTACCAATATTTGAATAATCCTGTCCTGCACGGTTTACAGCTGCAACCACCACAGCTGAGTCCCCTTCAAAGATGGGAGATGCAGTCCCAAGTGAGAGCAAGCACCACCCCTTCACGAGCTGCAAGAATTTCTGCATGTTCAGCCGACAGCACTTCCCCAACTGATTTCGCCATTGCAGCCACAAAACCTCCCTCCGCGTCTCTGGCAACAGCCACAACAGCCCCTCTACCCGAAGTAGGATCAAATGCTCCATCAAAGTTAATTTTGAGGCGGCCTGACGGTGGTGTTGCCCATCTAACGGCATCCCACACCCGATTTGTTACTTTGGACGAAGTACCATTTACCGTAATAAATTCATGCACATACTGTTGAGCAAAAGCCACAACATCATGTGGAGATCGTTGTACTCCCTGCCACAACAGTGTATTTCGATTTCCCCATATAGCCCATAGCAAAGTGATAATATGATTCCTCTGCGCCTTATTTGTACTCCCCAGCATCTCTCTCAGCCAATCAGTCATTGTATTACAACGTACCTGATGAGCATGCCTTGTCAACAAAGAAATATCCCAAGTAGCCGCCGCAAAAGGACACATAACAAGAACATGTAGAGCACTTTTAGTTGTGTCTCCACAAAACATGCACAGCTCTTGCATATCTACCCCCTTCTTAATCAAGTTTGACTTAGTAGGTAGGATATCATGGGCTACACGCCATGCAAAAATTTTAAGCTTTGTAGGTACAGTGGCATTCCAAATAAGTCTCCATAGCATACTAGGATTTGCACTAGAGGAAGAAGACCCATCCTCATCACCAGAAGTAAGTTGCAAGGCCACTCTATATGCACTCTTTACCGTGAATACCCCATGTTTATCATAATGCCATACAATCCGGTCCGGCGGCGCCCGAATACTCAAGGGGATTCGTGCAATGTCAGCCACATCCATAGGTAAAAAAAGATTATTGAGTTTCTGGAGATCCCATTGTGGAGAGCCCTCATTACATATCAAGTTATGACTAAATGCTACTTGATAAATTTATAAATGACTGGTGGGTCAATAAGGAATGAGGTTCTTCTGAACCTATATTTTATTGATCTCTTGTTGTGTGTAAGTGGTTTGTATTAAGGAAAACAATCCAAAGTGCACCTAGAAAAGTCCAAATGGTATAGATTTTATCAAGTAGCATCACGACCTTTAGTTACAGTACTGTATGGATGTGAAAGATAAAATATTAGATGAGTGTTTAATAGAGAAGTCTGCATGAATGAAACCGAAGACTTTTCTTTTATTGAAAGAAACACATGCTTTGTAAACTGAAGAATTCACTGTATAAAATTAATAATTTAGCGATTATGGCAATAATATCATAATATTCTTCGTTTTTTTTTAATGAAAGCACTATTAATTGTTTAATGAAATTAATGTTTATGTTGAAAGGATTGTTCTTGGTCATAAACCATGATAGTATTTATGATGTTGTGGTTTGCACAATGACAGTTTATTTGTTTTGACACTCTGAGCTCAATAATTGAATGTGTTTATGTTATTTCCTGTTTTCCATTATATGTATACATGAATAGTCTCTGACAAAGACATTATTGGACCTTTTATGATACTTCTCACTTATAAACTGTTTTAGGTGATTTGCTAATGTTGTGGTACATGGAAGGGATTATATCGCTTATTGATGTATAACCGCCATGACTCGCATTAGACAATTGCTTAAATGTGGTATTTATGTCGACCATATGAAAGTGAGGATTATTCTGAATGTATCTTGCACCTAATGTTTATTTATTGAACCATAAAGTTAATTTATCATATGGGTCAAGTGGGAATGTTAGAATATTTTATAAATATTCTAAGTGGCCCACATGAAGTGACCTATGTGGTAAATAAATTGTTTAATTGGTTTAATAAATATTATTCAGAATAATTATATTGGTCAAATAAAGAGAAGTAGTTTCCTGTTTTATTATTGTGATGGGTGGTAATTGATTATGGGCTTCACTAGGAAACGGGTCATATCTCTGCCTATAATAGGGCACATACCCATCTTATGTGTATACTAATGAAAACATGTATTAGGGTTTTCTAACGTGCAAAAGGCTAGAGAGAGAAATCTATTTCCTCCACACTGACGGGTCGCTTACAGATCGCTCAAGACAAATATCTTGATATGGTAGAAGACTAATCATTCAAGGTATGTATGTAATTTAAGTCTAATTAAATTTCCGCCTAATGCTATTGCGAAAATCATGAAGTTCAAGATCTTGGGTCATGGATTGGGTTCTTATGGTTTTACCCAATATTAAGTTTACATCACAATCTATATTGGCTAGGATTTGGAGCCATGAATTTTGTTTGCACTAAAACTAAACAAATAGAAATAAAAGCAACTTACAAGTGACGTGGACGGTCTAAGGACCGATTGAGCCTTCAATATGAACACGCTCTTCCTTGGGATGCAATGTTGGATCTGGGCTAAGGAGAGAAACAACATATGAGGCCTAGAGCACCGGTGTGGTACCAGCCGAAGGCCTTCCGATGCTAAAGTAAGTTTCTTAAGAACTTTGTTATTGAAAATGCTTGAGCATAAGAGTCAAGTTGAAATTCTTACCCTGTGTTTGGGGCAAGATGCCCTATTTATAGAGAGTGTCTGGTATGCTCTTAGTACTTAGTTTCGATGTGGAACTCGTGAGAGTGTCTTCAGTGGTCGACACGCGTCCCGATATGTCTTGGCGGGAGGTTCGAGGTTGTCCTGCAGGATCGGCAAGGCATGCTGAACACATGCTCGAGGATTGTTCAGTAGCTGGTACCGATCGTATGTTCAATGGGGCGCTCGGGAGAGCTTGCCGATTGAAGTACTTGAAGGTTGAATCGGTCGCGAACGCCGATTCGCACCTAAGTGATCTACCGGTGTGAGCCACAGGGTTGACCTTAGCCTTGTCCTCTTTCCACGTGTCATGATGTGAATAGAGGGTCAAATATGGTACAAACAAATTTAAAGGTCATATGATAGCTAAACTGGGAGCAAGTAACCACCGTCTATGTGATATTCTATGAAAAAACAAACAATTTGCTTAAATTTTTTTGGGAATATTTGACTATTTGTTAAAGTACTTTATGTGGAAACTTATTTTCCCTCAGTCATTCATATGATCATTATACAATATATACACAAGTTTGTAGTGAACAATATACAGTTACAACAAGCCATTATCATAAGCATAGATATGGAGTTGTGGCTTAATAACAACGTAACTAACAACTGGCCATTTCCTATCATTAGTAGGATTAACTATTGTAATTGAAATACTATTGTAACTCCCTAATACTCCCTTGCCTATAGAGCGCGCACATCATAGCAAGATTTGAATGAAGAAACCATATGGTGATGGAGATGGCGGCAGCAGTCGGCTGTAGTAGTTTGAATTTCAAAGCATCATAAAAACAATAAAATAAGAAATGGGGAAGAAAACCACGTGGGACAAAGAAATAATAAAGAAAATATCATCACAAGAGCATAGATACCATGAAAGAAGTTGAGGTTCCACCTCAAAACCAATTGGCTATGGGGGAAGTAGCCCAACTCCTTATAAACCCAGGCTAGGTCCCTTAACTTTTCAATGTGGGACAAACACTCTCAACATGCCCCCGCCTATTTGGCGAACTTTGAAGCCTAACACGTGGACAACACATATTGAGTGACGTGGGAGCAAGTGTGGCCGTTGGGCCTAACACGTGAAGCCTTGCTCTGATATCATGTAGAAACTGATTTTCCCAATATATATGTATATATATATATATAACTTACAGAGATCCTAGTTCCTCGCTCAAGTCGCCATGACCTTGTTGTGTTGTGTGGAGATGGAGCTGCTTCTTTCCGTTGAAGCAGTGAAAACAGACACAGTACACCTTCCTTGCACACCAGCCATCTTTTGTGCTTCTTCTTCTGCCGTCAGCCTTGCTTGCACTACACCCATTCATTGAAGGAAACTTCTCTTGTCTTGTAGCTCTGCACCAGCACTGCAGTGATTCTTAACCTCTCAATGGGGACCAACTCCAAAATTAAGCTAATTGATCACTAAATGTAATTCAAAAGAAAGAAAAAGAAAAAGCACAACAATGAAGTTGTAGCTCAAGTAAGTTTTTCAGTACAATGGATTTGGGGGAGAGGGGGTTTATACAAATATTCATTGGATGCCACTTGAGGATTTTGAACCATAGCAATTGTAGCTCTAGTAGTTAAAAACAGTTTACCCTTACATTGAGACATTCAAGAAGAAATAAGTCTGACCAAAATAGACCCATACAACTAAAATACTCTAGACAATAACCCATCTATTTTATTACATGTAAATAAAACCCAATTTTGAATTGGATGTCAAAGTGTTCATATATTATGACATATTTACAAATCATGCCATCAACCCCACTTTGTTGTTGAACATTTTTCCTTAAAAAAATCCCTTAAATTTAGGATTTCAATGTTTTTAACTAGGCATTCAACGTGGTTTCTTTTTTTTTTTTTTTTCAATCCATCAATTTCCACTAGGAGTCACAATTTGAACCCGTGCATTAATTAGGGTTGACTATTTCTCTTTTTTTTATTGGGGAGTTTGTTAGCATAAATGATATATTGGTCTCTTTGATAGTTGTGACATAGCATATGTGTAACAATTTTTGTATACTTAATATATCCAATGTGACACCCCAACCTAATTTTAGCCATTTATTTAATCTATTTAAATTACTTATTTTATTTAATTGTGAAATTACAATTTTGCCTTCGAGTAAGGTCAGATAGTAACTTTTCGGTTCGTAGGGATTTTTGGGATTTGAGTAGCATAGTTTCATAGAGCGCGTCGATACGAGTTCGTAAACACGTAGTGGGCTCAAATCAGAGAAGAAGTTACGATCAACGAAAGTGCAGTGCTACAACCGTAAATATTTCAAAGTTAGATTTTAAAAACCAATCAACTTCTCTCTCTCTCTCTCTCTCTCTCTCTCTCTCTCTCCTCGCGAAACCAACACAATCGACCACTGTTTGCCCAGCAATCTCTCTCCTCCGACCACCTTTGGCCACGAGACTAGTCCCAAAAGCACCGGCCCGACTTCCTCTTCTCATCACACCCCTTCTCCAATGAAACCAGGATCTCCGGCGTCGGCGGTAGCTCGAAAACCGTCCGGTTTTCTTCGAAATTTTCCTGCGTCGTTTTCGACAATTCCAAACACCATTTTTGTTGATCTAGGTATGTTTCTTCACCTATTCAACATCATCTAGCTGATGGTTGGGTTGGTTAGGATTGATTTCAAAGTTTTGAAACTCAATTTAAAACCTAAGTTTTAACCGATTTTTGGCTTGGATTTCCGGCTACTTTTTGGTCGTGGCCCCAGAACAAAAGTTACTCACCTAGTTGTCAAGAACACGTAGGTATAGGTATTGTTGGATTGTTTCCCCTAGTACTCGGGTTGGTGTGAAATTATCATATATTTATATATAGATTATAGTATTTGTATATTTATGGACTTTGGGGTGTATATCTATATAAGGGATTTTTTGTGGTCTATATGTATATAACTATATAAAACTATATATATATATATATATATATATATATATGTGTGAGCAAATTTCCTCCCACGGGAATATTCGGTTGAAAGATTCCTTCGTCTTCTCCGCTTCTCTTTCTCCCTGCAAAATGAATAGCAATAAGAGGACCACACCCGGGGGGGTGTTGGCCAAAGACCCTCCGATGCCTAAGTCAGTTCAATCGATCTATAGAGAAACGATAGCTAAAATAGGGTACGAGAATATGTATGTGTGGTGAAAACCGGGTGGCCGGAGCCGTGAGTGGTGGCCGGAGCCTTGTGTAAAGGGAGAGAGAGAGTGGCGGCTAGGGTTTGTGAGAAATAATTTCTGCAGAGATTCGGTAGTAATTTTAGACGTACCTCAACCATTGTATGTGGCCATCCTTTTATAGAGGTCTCGGGAGCTAGGGTTTCAGAGAAATAATTCCTTAGATGGAAGGGAATTATTCCTCCCAAATTTGGCGAGATTTGACTAATTAGGGATTTGATTTATTAGGGATATAAATCAAATCCCTAATTGTGGTAATCAAATCAATACCTGATTTAATTAGGTAACTCCTCCTTTAATTGAGAATATTCGTAGGAATCAAATCAATCCTTAACCTAATTAGGTAACATTCTATTTAATTGGGTAATCCCTAATTAAATCGAATAATTCCCAATTAGGTCAAATAATCCCCAAATGGAAGGAATTATCTGACCTAGAGTTATGAATTAATTCGGTTCCTACAAATGCCCCCCAGCTTCTGCATGGCGCGTGGTGGCATGTAGGAGATGTAAATCATATGTTGGGCTATCCAGTTGTAACTGGGTTTCCTCCTGTGACTTGGGCTCCTGAGTGGAGGAAGTTGGTGGTCTGCCCCCTACTCAGGATGTTGAGAGATGGGAGCAGAATGGTTCAGATTTTGATGATCTGCCAGTTGGGCAGGAGGAGTGTTCTGCTGAATCTCCCCCAAAGAGAAAGGCTACTGCCAAGTCTTCAAGAGATGAAGTTACTCCTTCGCAGGCAGAGAATGTGTCTCCATTGAGGAAGAAGCCAAGGTTCCCTTCTGCTGAGAAGCCTTAAGTGGGGTCTGTTCCATCATCATCTGCCAAGGCCGAACATCTCGTGGGTGCATATAGCACGAAGGTTGGTGGTATGCGCGGTGTTCGGGATGTTCTGCCCGAGCCTCCTGTTGACAAGCTTGAAAATCATGATCTGCTTTGTGAGGTAGTTTGTGCCTGATCCCGTTCTGATAAGCGTCAAAGAGATGCAGATATTCTTCTTCGAAGTTCAAGTCGTCTGCATTAGTCAAAGGATGGAGATCGAAGCGGGATGTCTGCTCATGGCCCGGTCGTTCAGACACGGGCAATCAAGCGTGGGGTTGATTCTGCCTCATTGACTTCTTTGGCGGCTAGGGTTTGTGAGAAATAATTTATGTAGAGATTCGGTAGTAATTTTAGACGTACCTCAACCATTGTATGTGGCCATCCTTTTATAGAGGTCTCGGGAGGTAGGGTTTCAGAGGAATAATTCCATAGATGGAAGGGAATTATTCCTCCCCAATTTGGCGAGATTTGACTAATTAGGAATTTGATTTATTAGGGATATAAATCAAATCCCTAATTGTGGTAATCAAATCAATACCTGATTTAATTAGGTAACTCCTCCTTTAATTGAAAATATTCGTAGGAATAAAATCAATCCTTAACCTAATTAGGTAACATTCTATTTAATTGGGTAATCCCCAATTAGGTCAAATAATCCCCAAATGGAAGTAATTATCTGACCTAGGGTTATGAATTAATTCGGTTCCCATAATATATATATGCTTAACTATTATAAAAGCTTTCCTTACATATTTCGTCTTATAAGCTTTTGTTTCGGGAAGGGGTTCGGTTAGAGTCAAAGGATTCGACTTGGATAGTATCATATTATATCGAGGGTGTGAGAGTACTTCGATTTCACATTGATTATGTATGAATGGTTTGAATTGCATGTTTTTAGCATTGTTTTCCAAACGGTGGGGTTAGTATGTTGTTTTCAATTATAACAAAACTTTGTTTTTGTCCACTCACAAGTTTTCTGTTTTGGGCCCTACAGGCAGTAACTTGACCTGAACAGAGCAGCCAAGCTAAGACTTGAACTTCCGAGCCCTGGACTTTTGTAGGATAACTTTTATTTGTCTCGTTTACCGTTGAACTTTGTTTTCGCTTGTAACTTGAATTTCTCTAGATTTGCTCTGTTATCGCCCATGCTAGGGTTGGATGTAAGGCCGAAGGCCTATTATGTAAACTAAGTGCTTCTATATTGTGCATGCTGCTGATTGGGATTTATTAATGTGTTTTGACAGGTGAAAATATTTTGAAAAAGTCTGTTTTTCAAGGGAGACTCTGCCAAAATTTCGGCAGAAAGTCTTGACCTTCTTTTCCTTTGTTTTTAGAGAAGAGGATGATGTTAGTAAGTGGGCCCGACATCAGTTGATGTCGGAAAAACTACAAGGTTTGTCATGGATTCCGAGGAATTTGGAGCGAGTGCTGTCATCCCGGCCCGGCCCGTTTGAATATGGACATGGACTTTGGGCCGGGCCGGGATCAATGATTTTATTAAATGGGCCGGCACGGCACGGCCCGATAAATTAAATGGGCCGGCCCGGCACGGCACGAAAATATTAAAAGCACGAGTTTAAATGGGACGGGCCGGCCCGGCACGGCCCGTTTGACACCTCTACTACATATCTAGGTACATTATAATTTTCCAATATACGTAGATAGGTACATTATTTAATATACAAAAATATAGATATATTATTTATAAGAAAAAATAGGTTCATTATTGAATATGGTCCATTATAAGCAAACATACGTAAATAGGTACATTATTTAGTATACAATAGGTACATTATTTATAAGAAAAAATAGGTATACAAAATATTTGTAGGTAAATTAATGTTCCTAAAATAAATTAATTTCAAATCCATAACAATTATTAAATTTGAAATTTTGATACAAATAAAAGGAAATAACTAACCAATTAATATGAAATTGAAACAAAATATAATCAGATTGTCGGATTTGGAAAAACAGACAAAGTTTTAACTGTATGTTTCATTTACAAAATATAACCAATCATAGTTTTTTTTTATAAACATAATAGGTATATTAGAACCAATCAATTTCAAAAACATATGACCCTAATTACACACCAAGTTTTAATTATATATAAACTAAATAAATAAAACTAACCCACAAAACTTATGCAAAATTGAAACACCATTAGGACATTGAATATCAATTTGTTGGGAAAAAAAAAGGTTAAAATGCAGTTACAGTATTTTAGGAATTGAAAAAAAATATAACATTTAATATGTTAAGCTTGATTAGGTAACTTGCTTAGGTGGATCATAGTCACTGGATTTTACTTATAAAAATTGGGTTTAATTTATAAAATAAAATAAAAGGATAGGCTGTTGGTACGAAAAAATGAATTTAAAGGGGAAAACCCAAATTTGCTAAAAAAAAAGGCTAGCAGCATAAGTAACTTCATGCATGTCAATGTGACATGATACAAAATACATGAAATTTGGGCTTCTCAGTATGAGTTTGAGAATGGGCTTAATCTTATTGTAGGTGATAGTTGTACCCAAGCAACATCAGAAAATTTGGACCCAAAAAGAAAACATCTGAAAAAATGCCATGATCTAGAACTATCCGAGAGGCTATAATGCGGGGTAAGTTAAAAGGGGTAAGTTATAAGGGGGTGTCTGCGCGGGGTTCCTCAAGAGACGTCGATCGATCAACTTTTCACATTATCTTTATGCTACAATCGGGTTGTAATTACTCGTTTTTAAGAACCAAAGGGGTTTGTCATCCACGTGCCTACTCCACTCTATAGCCATCCATGCGCCCCTTTGAAAGCTCCAAGAAACTAAATCAAATTCTTATTTTTCCATTTCTCCTCTTGCAGCTTGTCAAACAAAGTAGGGTAAATATTCATATATGCTCATATTTTTATTCTTCTCCAATATGGAGGTATTTATATAAGTACAACCCTAAATAAAATAGGAAATAAATCTAAATTACAATAGAAAATAAATCTAAATTATAATAGGAAATAAATCTTAATTATAATTGGACTACACAAATAGGTAAGTAACTAAAATCCTAACATAGTAAGGAACCAAAATCCTAACTAAGTAAGGACTCGCCAACACTCCCCCTCAAGTTGGGCAAAGATATTTCGCACGCCCAACTTGACAAGGGAGTCACAGAACACCATACTTGAGAAGCACCAATTGTAGAGAAGGTCTTTTCGTCAACCACGAGTGAAATAAGTGACAAACTAAAACAAGGTTCGCAACGGAAACACAAGAGCAAACCCTAAAAAATAGGGCACATAGCAGAACACAGAAACCCTGTGAGCATGACAATAGATAAGGCAGAACACAGAAACCCTGTGAGCACGGCAGTAGATAAGGCAAAACACAGAAGCCCTGTGAGCACCGCAGAAGATAAGGCAGAAACCAAACCCTGAAAAATAGGGTAAGGCAAGGCAAACACACCAGCAAAGGCATGAGCAACAATACTGGCACCATAACAGGCAGGAGCAACAAGGCAGAGACATAACAGGCATCATCAACAGCAATACAAGGCATTGGCACTAGCAACAACAGAGACAACTTCTCTTCACTCCCCCTCCCCCCCTGAAGAGAAGAGGTCGTCGGAGTCAAGAAATAAACAACATCTTCATGGGAATATGTCAAGCTAATGGGGATACGTCAATAAACATATCCTTTTCACTCCCCCTCCCCCCCTTGAAGAGGAGGGGAGGAGGGGAGGAGAGGAGAGCACTTAAATTGCAAGGATAACACAAACACAGGTCACAAGAAAACCTAGGCTCTTATACCATGTCAAACAAAGTAGGGTAAATATTCATATATGCTCATATTTTTATTCTTCTCCAATATAGAGGTATTTATATAAGTACAACCCTAAATAAAATAGGAAATAAATCTAAATTACAATAGAAAATAAATCTAAATTATAATAGGAAATAAATCTTAATTATAATTGGAATAGACAAATAGGTAAGTAACTAAAATCCTAACATAGTAAGGAACCAAAATCCTAACTAAGTAAGGACTCGCCAACACAGCTATCTCCTTTCTTTTTTTTTCTGAGCGGTGCATCTCCTCTTCTTTCAACCGTGCTACCCACCCCTCCTCCTTCTCTCTCCCTCTGTCTCTCTCTCTTCGACATCCCAAGTTTCATATCTAACACTCCCTCTTTGTTATCGGTTGGCTGCATCTCTATTTCACTCCCTCTATGTTGCCCTTAGCTTGTTGTAGCCTCACATCTAACAAAGACAATTTATTTATCTTCAACTTTTTATGATTTTGGAACTCTCTTCTTTCCTTTTTTTTTTTTCCCTTTTTTTTTCGGTTGTGAACAAATTTTTCTGATCTGGCATCTTTGCTCTCATCTTTGCTCTCAATCTAAAAAGGTAAGGTTGCGAAAAATTTTGGTGTCACCTGTTCTTTATTTCTGGGTTTCATTTGCATTTGATTTATGATCTCATTTGATAAGTCTCCCATTCTTTTCTGGGTTTCATTTGCATCTGATATCTGATCTCATTTGATAAGTGTCCCCTTCAATTGAAAATGACCAAGGTTCAATAGTTGAAAATTTTCTGCCTTCTTCTTTACAGTGTTTTTAAATAGGGAAAGTTTCCTCTCTGACTTTGTTTTCTTCTTTTTCTGCCTTCAAATCTCTCTCTCTCTCTCTCTCACATCGGGTTTTTTATGAACTGAAGGATGTTGGACTGGTCCTAACAGTCAATTCCCTGGTTTAAATTTATCTCATTTGAGAAATGATGGAAATGGGTTAGACCATACATGGTTACTGGCTGCGATTTTTCTCCTCAATATTGCAAGGTTCTCTGATTTATTTAATTAGATGTTCGTTTGGGTGAATTTCCTCCGTTAATAAATATTTCCACAAGAAAATCAAAACAAATAATTGGGGAGTTGACTTGAGATTTGAGTTCTGAACTTCTGAGAGAAAAGAAAAGAAATTACTCAAAGTCACTAATGGTGTGTTTGGATGAAGGAAATAAACTTGGGATTTTAACAAAACTCAGGATTTCTAAATTGACATGAACCAATTCCCGTGTTTGGATAAAAAAACATAGAAATTTAGAAATTCCGCGTGGGAAAAAACATGGAATTTGGAGATCATAAATCCCAACTTTAAATTCTATCTAAAAGTCGTCATTTCTAAAATCCTAAGAGAGATTGAGTTTTTAAAAAAGATAACTTTACAAATAAAAATTAAATTCCGTATTTTAAATCCGTCACCCAAACAAGAAACTTTACAAATTCTAGAACATTAATTTTCGTCATTTTAAATTCCGTCATTTATGAAATCCTTTGTACTTTTAAATTTCCTCATCCAAACGCACTGTAAAGATAGAGATTGAGATGCAGGAAAGAAGAGGCCATAGGGTAACTTTAGGGAAAGTTTGGGTTTTTGAGGGGTTTCAGGGGTGTTTGCACTTGCGTTGAATATTGATATTGCTGTCCAAAGTAGAAATGGAGAAAATTTAAAAACTGTAGTCAATAATGCATATAAAGTAGAAGAAATGTAAGATTAAAAAAGATAGAGTACCACTTATTTTATAATATACTAGCCTCTCCAAGTGCGTGCAAGAGGTTTTTTTTTGTAAAAAAATTTAATTTATTTTAGAATTAAAAAAGATAATGGATAGTTGTGTTCCATAAAAATAGAATCTATTATCTGATTTTTCTTTTAATTTTATTTTTTTAATATGAAAATGTGTGAATTTACCATATTATTCTTATTTAATTAATAATTTCAATTCTTAATGTTTGCATTAACTAAGGTCATTTTCTAGCATTTTGAATGTTTCATCATTCTCTGCCTTTTGCTTTATATATCTTTTGATGAATTGCAAACCTCTGGATGTATATGGGAAGGAGAATGCTAGCAACTTTCTCTCTATAACCTTCTCTTTTGGATCTTTTTCCTTTTTCTTCTCATGACATGTGTCACTTCTCTATCACCTAAAAATTAAAACAATGTTTTTAATAACAAAAAAATATTAAGTGTATTTCCATATTTGCATTTTTTTTATTGTTTGTTTAAAATATAAAATAAACAAATTCTTCAATAACTCTCTCTCTCCTCTCTCCCTCACGCACCTAAACCCATCTTCTTCATCATACCCAACCCACCACTCCAGCCAGCCGCCCTCACGCCCTCATGCACAACCATTCTCCTCTCTCCCTCACGCACAACCATTGTCCCTCTCCTAACCCCAAATAATAACAATTTAAGGTAAAAAATAATTTCAGGTACATAACAACATAATAATAATTTATAGTTGATAATAATATAATAATAAATCATGGTAAAAAGTAATATAATAATATTTTAGGGTAAATTATAATATAATAACAATTTACGATAAAAAGTAATAGAATAATAATTTCGGATAAATAATAATATACTAATAATTTAGGGTTAATAACAATATAATAACAATTTAGGGTAAAAGTAATATAAAAATAATTTAGGGTAAATACTAATATAATAATAATTTAGGATTGATAACAATATAATAATAATTCACGGTAAAAAGTAATATAATAATATTTTAGAGTAAATAACAATATAATAACAATTTAGGATAAAGTAATAGAATAATTTAGGCCTCTATAGTCAAAGATAATGTAAGGAGTTTGTAGCAATTTTGGTGTGTTTTTAATATTTTTTAATTAATTTTTTATGATTTTTTAAGATAAACTTGGGAAAAATAAACAAAATGGCATGTGGCGGAATCGTAGGACGCCACCTGTCGAGAACAATGACAGCTCTCCTTTCAGCGGCTGTCACGTGTGATTCTCTATAATTTAATATATTTTTTCTTAGATTTCACTTCTAAAATTCATAATAAATAAATTAAAAATCCAAAAAATACACCGAAAATTGTTACAAACTTCTTATGACATTATATTTGATTAAAAAGGTCTCAAATCATGATTCCAAATTTTTGAGTTCATGTTAATTGTTAAATCAAAGAACAAGAGTGTTATATTATAGAACATAATTTAATGTTTTGGTTTGTTTTAAAACAAAGTTGAGTTTTTATTATCAGTTTCAATTTTTATGAGTAAAAATTATATTTTTGGAGTTTTAGGGCGTAGATAATGTGACAAGGAGTTCTTACCAATTTTCGTTGTATTTTTTGGATTTTTATTTAATTTATTATCAATTCTATAAGTTAAATCTTAAAAACATAATATTAAATTGTATGGGGCGTAGTCAGTGTGTTGTGTGACGGCTGTCCTCCTGGCATTGTGCCACATGGCAGTTTTCATACTTTTATCAAGTTTATGTTTAAAATTTATAAAAAAATGTAGTTGAGAATTATGGATACTAGTTCTCAATAGTATGTGGTACATATTTAAATGTAGTTGAGAACAGTTTTGAAAAATGATACATGGTCAAATTCAATTAAGGAATGCTGATTTGAGGAGTTTTATGATAAGTTTCGGAACATGGTTTTCAAACCCACCATAGGAGTTACCCCCCCCCCCCCCACAAGTTGTCTTTGGACCAGTCTAGTCATTTATGATAATGATGCCCCACCAGTCTCAAGGACGCCTGAGTCGTGTGGTGTGAGGATATGCATTCTCGGGCTGACTACATGTCCCCTGAGTTCTACGAGGATGGGCGTTCTTGGGCTGACCATATGTTCCCCGAGTTCTGCGAGGTTGTAACATACATGGTACTTGAAATTGACAGATTATGAATGGGGGTACGCCTAGGTGATTTTTGAGATGTCTAAACTAAAAATTGATGATTTTATCTTGGTACTTAATTGTGAAAAGTTTAATACATGTTTTTCGAGTTAAGAGACAAGGATTGCAAGTTTTTCTAAGTTTTAAGGATTTTATATAAATAACAACTATTTTTTTAAGTGATGAAGATAATTTCCTGAACTCTGTCGTTAAGGCTTCTACTTTATGCAAGAAATTTGAGTTGAGAATTGAATCAAGATTGAATGTCACTAAGATAGCAATATGTAATATCAAAACAGATTTGGATACTGTTAGAATAGCTCTCCCTAATGTCTAAATTCCTCTTTGATAATCTTATATTCTCAAATGAGAGCTATGCAAAACCTCTGAATTGTCCAATTTCTCACTATAGGTCATGTCTGCAAAATAAGTTTTGGGTAGATCACATACCTTATGTAGTCCATTCCTTGTAGATAAAGGTATGTGTGGTCCATTTTGAAAAAGAAAACCAGTTGTTGCTATGCAAGCCTAATGCATTTCTAGTCTGCTAATCCTCTTAATCAACCTTTTAATTACTATAAACATCTGTATATATCTGTTTAACTTTAATTAACTATACATTATCATGACCAAAAATGCACTCTCAAGTGGACTAAAAATGAAGCATGTGCAAGTGTTTTCCAGAAGTCAAAAGTTCACAGATTTAGAATAAAGTATGTACAATTTTTAGCTCTTGATCCGGTCCAAATCAATAATATATTTTTGGGAGTTTCACTAAAATATCCAAAATGGGGGCTGAAATTATAAAAATACCCAACACCCAAAACACTTTATAAACATACCCAAAACCCATCATTACACACACTCAAAACCCATTTATAAACACACCAAAAAAATATACAATTGTTGATTGTGGGGTTGATTTTGGGTATGTTTCTATGTTTAAATAGTGCTTGGGTATTTTTATAAATACATGTCTAGGATTGGGTATTTTTATAAATATCTATTAAATTTGGGTTTCACACACTACAATCCACATGAGCACAAATCATACCACTCTTTCAACAATCCACATAAGCAATAGATATAGAAAATACTATAGACTAAGATAGAATTACGTGTGGCTTGATCCCTTGGTAAGGATACGTAGGCAATCTAGAGTTACTAGGTGCAGCCACAAGATCAAGTACTGAAAATTTGTTCCGTTAGGTCATATTTTAACTTGATAAAGTATTCTTGTGGTTCTAAGAGTTGAGACCAGATTTAGATGGTAGAATGATTTATTTGGTATAAAGAGGCCTGAGGCCATTTAGAGTTATTTGTCTGATACATGCTGAACGCTTAGGATTTGATTTTCAATTTTAACTGTATATTTTACAAGTGAGAAATTTATTGAGAAATGTTTGTTTTACAGAGGAGACTCTACTGATTTTAGAATGGCAATTTGGTCAAGTGTGCCCGGCACCTGCCAGATGTTTGACATACACAAGGTTCGACACAGATTCCAAAGTGGAATTTGGGTCGAGTCCTGTCAAAATAAGGCAAAGTAACACATGACTGGACCTGCGCATCTCCTTCAGCAGCTGGACGTGTGTATGTCAGTCAACTTGCCACATACTTGCTTTTTACCTAAATTATTATTATATTACATTTTGTTTATAAAAATCATAACAAAATACACAAAAGTTGGAAAAATATTCTGAAAATTGCTACAAACTCATTGAAACTTTATTTTCCCGATTGAATGCCCTTTTTTTATGGTTACAAACTTCTAAAAACGATTCTGAACATTCTTGGGAGATACTTGTTGATGGAGGTTATTGAAGTTGAAGTTAACCTTATATATAGTTAGGGTTGAGAGGAAAATGAGTTATTAAAAGCAGTTTGGACTTTTCAGAATGAAATGGATGTTTTTAGCTCCCCCAGTTTTATAACTTCACAAGGAGCTCGGAGAAATTTTTCCGGCATTTTTCCATTTTCCTACTATTTATTACCATTTTCTTAAGAATTTTGCATTATTAAAATGCAAAATAAAGGCAAGGTGACACATGGCGGGACGTGAGCGTATCTTCTTCAGTATGCCAGTCAACTTGCCACCTTCTTATTTTTTATCCTAAATTATTATTATTATTATATTACATTTTGTTTAGAAAAATCATAACAAAATACACAAAAGTAGGAAAAATATTCTGAAAATTGCTACGAACTCATTGGAACTTTATCTTCCCTACTAAACGCCCCGTTTTATGGTTACAAACTTTTAAAAATGATTCCGGATATTCTCAGGAGATACTTGTTATTGACCATAAATTATTATTATATTGTTATTTATTCTAATTTATTATTATATTATATTTTACCCTAAATTATTATTATATTACTTTCTACCCTAAATTATTATTATATTATTATTTACCCTAAATTATTATTATATTAACAACCACAGCAGAACGTTCATTTTTCATCTTTTTCCTTCCGACCTCTTAATTTTTTATTTCTATCAACAACCACAGCAGAACAAAAGGAAAAAGAAAACAAAACAATGCTACAGTGTACAGAGACTCCTCAAAATCATTCAATTCCTTTTTCTTTCTTAAAATCATTTTCGTACTTTCTCAGTCTCTGCTTCAATTTTCCTTTTTCTATGAATTCCTGAGAACCAGAGAGACAAGCCTCGAAATTTATTGGCCATTTGAAATTGATGATGCATATATACCTTTGGCTTCTGCAGCAATATTCAAGGCAAATAAAACTTTTGATGCATAAATAAAGATCATATTTAAATAAATAAAAATAACTCTGATAAAATGAATGAAATTCCTAATCCAGATATAGAAGCCGATAAGCCACAAAGAATGATTCCCTAGTGCTTTCAATATTGAAAAGGGGACCTTGAAGAATACCCAACGGGCATTCACCACAGGAGCAAGCCCATTCTTTTGCTTTCAATCAAATACTCTTATCCTCCAGATCTGCCATTAGAAGTTTCCAGATTCAGCTAACTCAATAATAAAAAAGACTCAAAACCCTCCGTTGTGTCTGTGTTGGCTGCAATATATTTGCCGAATGGATTTTGGTTCTTTGATAACCACAAACCAGAGATGGCGAGAGAGAACGAGAGAAGAAGAACTTGGTGGCTTGCGAGGAAGGAGGGTTAACCAGGATGAGAGAGCGTGCTTTGCACTTTCGGATTCACTACTACATTTTTCTACTTGCGCGACGGGAGTTTGCACGACGAATACATAATCGTCGCACTAAACAACCATGCGCGACGGAAATATAAAGGCGTACCGCAAATATGCGCGACGACATTATTCGTCGCGCAAAGAAACTCTGCGCGACAAAATATAATATTGTCGCATATAGTGACGAAAATTGGGAACCTAACCGTGGATTTGGCGGCAAAATTTGCGCGACGAAATATTTAGTCGTGCTAAGTGATAATGCGCGACAAATTGTCTTGATCGTTGCGCAAAGAACAAGCGAGAAAAAAAACGCGGGATGATGGCATTTGGCGCCAAATGATTGCGCAACGAAATATTGCGCGACCAATATATCGTCGTGCAAAGTAATTTGTATTCTTGCGCGACGACGTGTAGAACTTGTGTGAACGAATAAACGCGCGACGAATCAACTAGACCCCGTCGCGCAAAATAGATGTCGGCAGAACCATGCGCGCCGGGAGAAAACATTTTGCGAGACGGCAAAATCATTTGCGCGGCGACAAAAGTGCGACGCATTTACCTTTTCGTCGCCCAAGGACTTCCGATCTTTGCGCGACGAAACACTTTATCCGTCGCGCAAAACCGTCGTTTATTACTTTAGTCAGTTTCAGCCATGGCAGAGGCAAACTGCAAAAAAAATTGCAGTTTGCCTCAGTCTCTCTCTCCCTCTGTCTCGAACGTTATAGAGCAAAGAAACGCATCGATTTCATTTCGTTTATGAGTTAAACTATCTCTGTCTCTGGTACATTCATTGGGTATGTATATAGGGATATTATATGTGATTAGCAAGTGGTGGAGAACGATTGAGAATGTATTATATAAAATTAATTACATTATGTTTATATTGTGTTATTAAATTATGTTTATATTGTGTTGTCAAATTATATTTATGTTATGTTGTTCAATTATGCACGTTAATGTACGAAGTTAATTGAAATTAACTTCGTACATTTTTTTTATTTATAAAGCTTAGTTCCCGTTCGAGGTTAGTTGGACCGCGCATGGGTGGGTAAACCACGACTACGGTCCAATTAATTCTTGAATTGTCCCATATTTTGGACAGTTTGGAAATGCATAGTCGTGTGACGTAATTTACAGCTACAGGATTAGGTTTCGATTATGGAGATTTCGGTGTCATCTCAGTACGTTCTTCGGGTGATACGTAGGTATTTTATATCTACGGTACACCTCAAGAACTGTACCGAGATGCTGCCGAAATTCATCCATGTCGAAATCTAATCTCATGTAGTTGTAAATTACGTGGCATGACTATGCATTTCCGAATGGGATAGGGCCCTTACAGGAGGCATAAGGTGACGTTATGATTTTGTAAGAATACAACATGATTATTGTATTGTGATTGTGGTTCCAGGAATTATGAGCAGAAGGTGGATACAGAACCCTAACAGGTGTGCAGACGAATACTTGGATGGAATCGAGGACTTTATTCACTTTGCACGGTCACACAACCCGGGAGCAACTAGAATCCGGTGTCCTTGTAGGAGGTGTAACAACATGTTGTGGGAGACAATTGAAACTGTTCGATTTCATTTAGTAAGGAATGGAATGATTGAGACATATAACACTTGGAACCATCACGGGGAACAATTAGACATTGGTTCGTCTTCAAGGGCCACAAGAGTGGACAATGTTGAACCTATTGTGGATCCTAATGAACAAGTTATGGATATTATAAATGATGCTTTTCCATTTGCATCGATGAGCAGCAATCAGCAAGGGGAAGATGATGTGCCTACACCAACGGATAGTGCAGAGTTCGAACAGTATGAAAAACTGTTAAGAAATGCCAACCAAGAGTTATATCCGGGGTGCACGGAAAAATAAAGTATCGTATGATGAACCTGTGTTTCGATTACTTTTTGGGGGTTTTCAAGAGAATGCTTCCAACGGACAATTGTTTGCCGAAAGACCATAGACAGGCGTAGAAGATGTTGAGTGGTATTAGATTGGGTTATGAAAAAATCCACGCTTGCAAAAACAATTGCATATTATTCTACAAAGAGTATGAAACATTGGATACATGCCCTATATGCAATGAGTCGAGGTTCAAACAGACATCTCAGCATAGAATGACTAAGGTTCCACAAAAAGTCATGCGTTATTTGCCCCTGAAACCAAGATTGCAGCGATTGTATATGTCGACGCATACTGCCATAGACATGAGATGGTATAAGGAAAAACGGGTAGACGACGATGTGATGCGACATCCTGCATATGGGGAGGCATGGAAAGAGTTCGATCGAACGTTCCCCGAGTTTGCTGCTGATCCCCGAAATATTAGGTTGGGACTTGCCACTGACGGATTCAATCCGTACGGGGTTCTAAACCAACACCACAGCACTTGGCCGATTTTCGTATTCCCATATAATTTACCGCCGTGGAAATGCATGAAAAAGGAGTACATGATGATGACTGTTTTGATCACTGAGGATCCTGGCAGGTCAATCGATGTGTACTTAAGGCCATTGATTGATGAGCTCAAGGATTTGTGGACAAATGGTGTGCGCACGTACGATAAATCCACTGGGAAGATGTTCACTTTGCGGGCGGCAGTTATGTGGATTTTGAATGATTTTCCTGATTATGCAATGGTGTCGGGGTGGAGCACAAAGGGTTATATGGCATGCCCTGTATGCAAGGAAGATGTAACTTCTGGTTGGCATGCCGGAAAAGAGTGTTACCTTGGACATCGAAGATGGTTGCCATGGGACCACGAGTGGCGGGAAAAGGATAAAGAGTTCGACGGGAACAAAGAGCATCGCGCAAGTCCTAGAGAATCGTCCGGTGATCAGATCTTGGAACAGCTTACCGTTTGGATTTTGCTCAGTTAGTCGGACCAGACCTGCTACACATATGAATTGGACGCACAAGTCTATGTTTTTTGAGCTCCCATATTGGTCGAAACTAAAATTGAGGCACAATCTCGACGTTATGCATGTTGAGAAAAATGTGTTTGACACATTGATGGGAACGATTCTAGATATTAAGGAGAAGACGAAGGACACGATAAAAGCTCGTCTTGATTTGGAAAGAATGGGCATACGAAGTGGTTTATGACTGAAAAGGGGCAGTGATAAAGCTATAAGGGATCTTGCATTTTTTTCCATGAAACCGAATGACAAAAAAGAGTTTCTGCAGTTTGTATCGTCTGTAAAGTTTCCTGACGGGTATGCTTCTAATATCGCGCGTTGAGTGAATGTTGACGGGGGTAAATTTACTGGACTCAAGAGCCATGACTGTCATGTGTTTATGCAACGCCTACTTCCTGTGGGGATTCGACACCTATTGCCGGAAGATGTAGTCAAGCCAATCATATTGTTGTCAAGATTTTTTTCCCAACTGACTGCAAAAACGTTGCGAAATATGCATGTATAGGTCACCTTTTTCCCAAAAACGTTGATCACCTTTTTCTGTATGATGCAGTTTTGCTGTACATACGCTCTATGTTGGGGGTCCAAGTAGGCATATATTAGGAATACCTAACCTTCGAAATATGCATGTATAGGTCATAAGTAATTGGGAGAAATATATAGAATTGTTAAGGTGACGGCGGATCCCTAGTGCTTTCTTAATTTGATTTCTAAAAATACAACTGTTTCTCTTGCTCTTAGCTTTAATTTTGCATATTGCCTTATTTTTATTAGTTAAATTCATTTTAATTTAAGGTCTTCAAATCAAACATCTCAATTTTCTCTTTTACAATAATTAATTAGAATTTGGTTTGCAACGAGTTATTTAATAATCCCTGCGGAGAACGACCTTGCGAGAATCATTTATACTTGCAAGTTTTATAGGAGTTTTAACCCTGTTTGCGCAGGTACAAAAAGCCTATCAACAGACATTGATCAGTTGTGCCATGACATTGTCCAAGTGTTATGCAAGTTTGAGATGATATTCCCTCCGGCTTTCTTCACGAGTATGATTCACGTGATGGTTCACTTGCCAGAAGAGGCATTGCTTGCTGGTCCAGTCAACTATCGGTGGATGTATCCAATAGAAAGGTTTATAATCATCATCATTTTTGTATGCATCTTTATCTCATGCTTGCTACTTGCTAATTTGCATCTTTTCATTTTAATTTGGCAGGCTTCTTGGAGAGCTGAAAAGAAGCGTACGCAACAGAGCAAAGCCCGAAGGATCAATTGTAGAGGCTTGGGTTCAATATGAGGCGCTTACTTTCTGTGGGATGTATTTAAAAGATGTGGACACGGCTTTCAATCGACCTCAGCGCAATATTGACGGAGGTTTGAGAAATGGGCAACTTTCTGTTTTTGCCCAAAGCGCACGACCCTTTGGAGATCCTGTACGAGGAGAGTCGTTTTCCAGAAATGACATGGAGGTAGCTCATTGGTTTGTATTGAACAATTGTGATGAGATAATGGCATATTTAGATGAGCATGAAGAGATGATGAAGCGAGAACATCCATCACATTTGTATTCCAAGAAACACCGTGAATTGTTTCCCAAATGGTTTTTGGAATATGTAAGTTATAATTGTTGTGTAATTGACATATATATTGTAGTATTTAATTTTCTCAAACTAATATGTGAATGTTTTTTTTATAATATTAGGTGAATAAGTTGAAATCAGATAATTCCCCCACTTACAGTGAAGAGTTATATAACTTGGCATTCGGCCCAATTCGGGCTGAATTATTCTCGGGTTGCCATGTTAACGGCGTCAAGTTTTTAGGGACTGCACGAGATGACAAGTTGTGTACGCAAAACAGCGGTGTCCATGTTCCATGTGGAGGCGAAAGTACGGACATTGATTTCTATGGCAAACTCACAACTGTCGTGCAATTGCTTTACAAAGACCGATTCCAAGTCATCATGTTTAAGTGTTGATGGTTTGATACGAACCCAAATAAGCAGGGAAGTATTAAAATTGATCATGGGTTACTATCTGTGAACATGAGCAGAACTTGGTATGATGACGACCCTTACATTTTGGCAACAATGGCAAAACAGATTGTCTATCTAAATGACCCTAAAGCAGGGAGCGGGTGGAAAGTTGTTCAGCAGATGGATTAGAGGAATGTGTATGCTATACCAGAACTAGACCCATCTGAGAACGACGTCGACGTCGCTGACCAACGTTTCGAATCTTCCATGGAACATGATGCACAAACACTTCGAGATACAACTGTCGTACAGGAACCTTTTCAGCTTGAAGGAGTGTCTTCAAGAGAAATACCGATTCAGTCAATTACAATTGACCTCGATTATCTTCCGTGATACGATCCAACCGTGGGGCCGAACAACGATGATGATGTACTTATGGAGGATTAGGAGGAGGAGGAGGAGGAGGAGAAGGAGGATGATTGGGAGACCGAAAGTGATCATAGCGACGATAACGAAGATTATTACAGTTCAGCTGATTAATTTATTTGCGACTTTCCATGTAAAATATATTAAATGAAATTATTTGTAATTTCATAATGTTAGTGTAAAGATTTTGGCGACGAACATATTGTTTGAATATTTGAACTTGTTATATCCATACCTTAGATATATGTGGGGAACCTTCTAATTTAATAATGGTAGTGCAAAAAAGTGAGTAGTAGTGCAAAAACATGTTTTCTTGTTAGAGTTAAATTACATTGAAGCATTAGAAATAGGTCACTCAAAGTTGTCAACAAACCCCGCGCCCCCCCAAGTGTTTTTTTTTTATATAATTCTCTTCATTTTCGTAAATGTTTTTGACTGTTGGTCCGCGATGGGTTCTTTATTTTTCTGTGCTGAATCCAACCGTATAAAGAACATGAAATTTGGACATACGGTTGGGAAGTTATAGACTAAAAACTGAACAGAGGTTGGAACTGCAAAAAAGGGCCCAACAATCTGTAAACGAACGACCGGTCGTTGCAATAACCCGACCGGTCGCAGAAGACTCTGTGAAAAAATGACCGGTCGTCTCTGTTACACGACCGGTCGTCAACTTTGTGCGACGAAATGTAATCTGGCGTCGCACAATGTCACTTTGCGGGACGAAAAAATTCGTCGCCCAGTAAAACAAATATCCAAAATTTTAATAGAAGAAACCATCTTTGCGCGACGAATAAAATATAGCGTCGCAAGAGGAATATTTGCGGGACGGAAATATTCGTCGCGCATAGTAACAAATATGAAAAAATTGAAGTCACAAATGACCCTTGCGCGACGAATATATCATTCGTCTCGCAAGATCGAATCGATAAATTTAGATAAGCTCATCATAAGCTCCATTTATTCCTATATCTTAATTTCCATTTATTCCCATGCCTTCATTTGAATTTTGCCATGTAAATCATAACCTTTTCAATATATTTAGATAAGCTCATCATTCATACGTACCTTATTCGTCTCGCAAGAGAAGTCATGGTTGAAGATAACCTAAAAGATCAAAAGTTTAAACCTGTAGTTTATGTCATTTGCAACTTTAAAACACAGGTTCAACCTGTGAAACACGTCACGTCGCTTGCTAGAATGTAGATTTCAGTCAATTACATTTGAAAAAGGATTTCGTTATAATTATTTCCATTATTTTAGAAAATTAGGAGATTATGTGGGAAAACTTAAGCTTGCGCGATGAATAAGTTTACCTCGTCGCGACATAATCAAAATCCTTGCGCGACGAATAATATAGTGTCGTCACTCAAGGATTTTTCCCCAAAAAATTTGCTATTTTTGCTAAATAATATAAACCCTCTATACGCGACGAAGAAACATTTTGTCGTCGCTCTAATAATATTGGCGCGACGAAGGCGACTACCTCGTCGCACAACGTCGTTTAAAAATTAATCACAATAAATTCCTTATTATTTTCTTTTTCACTTTGCGCGACGTATTCCTGTGGTTTCGTCGCGCAAAGACTTTAACAAAAAAAAATGATCGAAATTACATGATAAATATTTTTCTATGAACATCAAATTCATTTATTGTATTCATATGGGGTCAAGGTGTGCAGAGCTAAAAGAATCATCAAATTTGGAGTTAAATTAACCGTTAAATTGTGATTTTTCGTTTATAACCGTCGAAAATTTTGGTCTCATTACAACAAGTATGATTGTATATTTTTTCCAATTTTTGGCGTGTACGATCTCTAAGTATAAACGAACAAGTCTGCCGGTTGGATCGTTGACACTACTTTTGTAGAATGCAAC
The DNA here is from genome assembly GCA_020521455.1 of Prunus kanzakura. Lineage (NCBI taxonomy): Eukaryota > Viridiplantae > Streptophyta > Magnoliopsida > Rosales > Rosaceae > Prunus > Prunus kanzakura. The sequence goes on along the minus strand of BPUM01000817.1, from coordinate 571,859 downwards.
ACCACATCAAAACAATATATTCAAAAAAATGAAGAATTTTTGTATATGTTTGTTAAATAGAACATACGAGTTTGTTGTATGCAGTAGTGTAAATATTTTAAAATAACGATCCAATTCAATCATTATACTCATATACAGTAAAGGAGTGCACCCGTAAAAATTTATCAAAATCGGAGTTAAAAAAACCGTTAAATCGTGATTTTTTGTTTATAACCGTTGAAAATTTTGGTCCCGTTACACCATCTATGAACGTAGATTTTTTTCAATTTTTGGCGTGTACGATCTCTAAGTAGAAACAAACAAGTTTCACGGTTGGATCGGTGAAACTAGTATTGTAGAATGTGTAGCCCCATTAAAACAATATAGTCACTAACATTTCTATAGTTTTCTGTTGTTAACTTTTTATAAAATTAAACAGAGCTTGCGGGACGAATACATTACTATTGCGTCGCGCAATAACCATAAGCGCGACGTAACAAACTTTGTCCGTCACGCAATGTAATTCAGGTTTTCTTTCTTAGGGTTTAGGGTTTAGGGTTTATGGCTTATTTTGCGCGACGCCTTTATGTATTTCGTAGCGCAAGTCCCCAAAATTTTTGGTGGTTCATATCCCGCCTATTAAAACGTATTTGCGCGACGAAATTTTTGGTTTCGTAGCGCAAAGTGCGATATTTTTACTTTGCACGACAAATTTTTTGTTCGTCACGCAAGACCACACGCATTTTGGGGAAAAAAACGCGCAGTTTTCAGTTGTCTTCAACCTCTCGAAACAAAAACCTCTCAGCCCCTCTCTCTCTCTCTGGATCAGACCTTCGAACCCTAACTCGCACCCTCTCTCTCTCCTTCATCCCCTCTCGTCCCTCTCTGTCCCTCTCTCCTCCGAACCCACTAATCCCTTTCAGTCCCTCTGTCCGTCGCTCCTCCGTGCGGCTCTCTCTCCCTCATCCCTCTCTGTCCCTCTCTTCTCCGTCGCCACTCATCCCTCTCAGTCCCTCTCTTCTCCGTCGCCACTCATCCCTCTCAGTCCCTCTCTCCTGCCTCCCCTCTCAGTTCCTCGCTCCTCCATCCCCTCAGTCCCGCGCTCCTCCGGCTCCGGTCATCCCTGTCAGACGGCGGCCCCCTTCTTGCTGTCTCGCTCGCCACCGCCGGACTTGCGTGCCCTCCGGTCTCCCTCGAAACCCACTCGGTAAATTTTCCATCTCTAGCCCCGATTAATAATTTCAATTATGATTTTGTATTTCTAAAATTTGTGGATGCTGTTTGCAATTTGTATTTCGAATTTGTATATTTGTTTTGCTGTTTCAATTTTCAGATTGTGTATTTTGTGAATGTTGAAATTGCTTAGTCTGATGCTTGGTTAGGAAGCCTATGTTTCAATTTTGTTTTTGTATTGGATTTTGATTGTTGATTTCAGATTTTATTGGAGGTTTTGAACTTACATTGTGGTGTTGGATTTGTGAATTATTAGGTGTATTGCTGTTAGATTTCAGATTTGATTGGGGCACAAAATTGCTTAGTCTGATGGTTGGTTAGAAAGCATATGTTTCAATTTTTTTTTGGTATTGGATTTGGATTGTTGATTTTAGATTTTATTGGAGGTTTTGAACTTGCACTGTGGTGTTGGATTTGTGAATTTTTACGTGTATTGCTGTTACATTTCAGATTTGATTGGGGCCCCAAATTGCTTAGTCTGATGGTTGGTTATGAAGTATATGTTTCAATTTTTTTTTTTATATAAGAATACATGTTTCTTTCGTTTTTTTAAATATTGAATTTGTTGTTGATTAGGTTTTGAGGTTTTTTTTCAAAAAAATAAAAATAATTTTGCTAAGGATGTTTTAATTTTAAGACCTTATCAGTTGTGCAGATGTTAGAACTTATTAGACGTCATAAGACGATGACGAGTCCTCATAGTTTGCCTCCCCCGATTGCGACGTCTGCTGTCACTGCTCCAGCACAGTTGCACGAGATCCCACCTGTTCCCAATGTCTTCCATGCACCGGTGTGATCAGAGTCCTCAGTGGCACAACCTGTTAGCGCTAGGCACCGTCATTGCCCTCCCCACTTGATGGACACCACTTCGACATCCACTGCTGGTGCGTCGGGTTCTCAACCAGGTAAAGATTTCCTTCAACTACAACTGTTTCGTACCATTACTTTTTTATGATTTGTTAATTAACGTTAATTATATATTTCTTTGCAGCCAAGAAGAACACCCGGGGACCTTGTCGCCAGTTGAATACGGCGAAGGTCACTCGGGTGACCAACACTCGTATCAACATCAGATACGATGAGCGTCATCGAGCTGCACCTACGGCGGACCAACATAGCTCATTGGCTCACGATGTTGGTTTAGTCATTCGGACCTATTGTCCGATGAAATGGAAGTCTTGGAAGGCCATGCCTGACGAGGTGCATAACGAGATGCATGGACACCTATCGGGATGTATCCTACCTTTTAATTGTTTTCTCTTCCAATTTAATATATTTTTAATACGTAATGCATGTAATTAATTTATTGCAGATCAACTACAATTTAGAGAATGCCAACGACGATTTGTTGGGGTACATCAACAGACTGTTTGCGGATAGGTACAAGCAGTGGAAGAGCGACCTGCACCACCATTTTCAGGCATATGATGATCCGCAGGTCGCTCTTCAGGAGGGTTGCCCGAAGGAGCTAGAGGGCCGGGAGGATAGTTGGGAGTGGCTCTGTGGTCATTTTCAGGGGGCTGATTATGTGGTATTTTTTTTATACTAAGTTCAAAATTATTACACGTTTCTTACTAATGTTTTGTAATTTTTTATATTTCATTTCAATTTCAACTAATACGTTTTATTTTTTGTTTAACAGAAGATGGCCAAAGCAAATAAGGGCAATAGGGCGAAGAAGACTCTTCTCCACCATTCAGGTGCTAGGCCCTTCTCCTATAGGATGGAGGCGCGGCGGCAGGTAATAATAATATCATTTTTATTTCATTTTTAATGTCTTTAATATTAATTTTTTTTTTCTTACTAATATTTCTTTTTTCTCTTCTTCAATGTAGGAGGGGTCCAAATTCCCAGAGATTGACGTCTTTGGCGACGTTTATGTTCGATATGGGAATGAATTGGCGGAGTCCCTTCATGTAAGTAGTCTTCAATTGTAATTATTATCTTATGCGTTCAAGTTTCATGGTTATTATATAAATGTTTTAATTAATATTTTATGTTATGTTAAACAGACGACCATGATTGAGAAGAGCCAGTTGGTTCTTCAAGAGTCCGCCTCCCAGCTTCCTCTTGATACGCCGCTCGAGTCCGTGGCTCCTCCACAGGATGCGGGGTTTCAGATCTTGACGGAAGCCTTGGATCAGACTCTCGGGAGGCGGCCAGGGACATACTGTCGAGGGATGGGGAATGCCCGGCGGTGGGAACCTAGACCCCGCTCATTGGCCCAGTCAAACAGTGCTATGACAGCAATGATGGCCCAGTTTGAAGCCCGGATGTCCCAGATGGACCAACTTCAAGCCCGAGTGGCCCATATGGACCAGCTTGAAGCCAAGGTGGCCCAGATGTCCCAACTTGAAGCCAAGGTGGCCCAGATGTCCCAGCTTGAATCCCGGATGTCCCAGATGGATTCGTTTTTACACTCCCTCTCCCAGTCCGGCGTTCCTGTACCGTCTTTTGCTCCCCCGTCCACTTCTAAGCCCATCCAACCCGACCATGGCCACCAAACCTCTGCCCCTGTCCACAATGTCCAGATCGGAGACCAAGTAGATTATCAAATAATATTTGATTAGTTTTATACTTTCTTAATTACATTTAAAAACATTTCTCTTCTATTTTTACTCTGTTATTATGTTATAACACAAATTTTCTCTTCATTACTTTTTTTAAATTGTCATTTCATTTAATTATAAATTAAAAAAATAAACAACAAATTATATCCCCAAAAAAAAAATATTTAAATAATTATAAATAAATAAAAAACAAAATTTTATCCCAAAAAATAATAATTAATTACTGAATTTGCGCGACGACAACAGTCGTCGCGCAAACCCATTTAAAAGAAAATACAAACCCGTATAACTAAATCATACAACGATATATTTTACGTTTGCGCGACGAAATATTTCGTCCCCTTTATGGAAATGCGACGAGTGGACTTTCGTCGCTTTTTATTTGCGCGATGATTTCACATCGTCGCATTTTGTATGTGCGACAAATACTTTTTCGTCGCGCAACTATTTTGCGCGACGAAATAAGTGCCGTCCCTGATAGGTTTGTGCGACGAAGTAAAATCGTCGCACTTGGTTGGTGCGATGTTTATTTAATCGTCGCGCAATGTTTGCACGGCGAAAGAAGGACCGTCCCTGAACGTTTGGTGCAACAAATTTTCCTGTGCGACGAATGTACACAACGTCTGTCGCGCAAAGCGTTTCTTCACGATCTTTGCGCGACGCTACAGCTGTCGCGCTGTTATTTGGGCGACTGCTTTGTTCTTTGCGCGACGATTTTGCGTTCGTCGCGCAAACTGTAAAATGTGGTAGTGATTGCATCTTTTGGTACGGGTAATTTCAACCCAGTTTTACCAAAAAGATAATATTGAAAACTCACCGTTGGATTTTATCGAACGGCTCTTAGACACCCCTTATAGCCTCTCCCCGAGAACTATTGCATTGCATGCCTCAATATATTGGGAAATAGCCTTCTATGCCACCATTTTCATAATTTTAACTAAAAATACCACCCCTTCCCAATTTTTTTACAACTATTACCTATAAATATAAAATTATTGTCCACTTATTGCTGATTTTTCACAAGTTCAGAAATTTTGTTGTCTCTTAGGTCACTCAGCTCTCTCTCTCTCTCTCTCTGGCACAGCTCTCTTTCTCTTTGGTTTCTGTCTAATGCAGCTCTCTGTGTCTCTGTTGGCTCTCTCTCCCTCTAGCGCAACTCTCTGTCTCTCTCTTTGCTCTCTTTCTCATAGTGCAGCTCTTTCTCTCTCTAGCTTCGTTATGTCTCTTTCTCCCCCTATTCGGTGTCTTGCTCTCTGTTTGGAATCGCGAACCCCTCCCTTTAGGTATGTCTTCTGAATAGCTGCTTGCAACCTTGAAGCTCTAGTGGATTGCCGACCTCGAAAAGGTAGTGTTAATGGTTATTTTTTTAATATCAGTGGGATTATGTGAAATGGGTTATATTTTGATTGTTTGGGTTTGTGTTAAATTCGTTTTGGCTTTAATTGCTTTGGGTTAGGTTTTGTTGAATATTCATGCTCATTCATCTGGGTTTGTACCAATTGCATTTAGATTGGTCTGGATATGTGAATCTTGAAACTTGGGATTTTCCATTTGATGTAGTAGATCTGTATAGTGTGCTTCTGATGAATTCTTGTTCACTGCTGTGTTAGTGGTGTACTGTTGTTGTGTTCATGTTATTTTGCTATCGTATTGCTGTTACGTTGCTGTTATATTGCCATTATATTGCTGTTATATTGCTGTGATATTGCCATTGTATTGTCTGGTTATTGTGGTTATATTGTGTTAAGGTGGGCTTGAGTTCAACTACAGTTCTTGAATGCCATCAAGGATTTGAGCTTGAACTCTAATGGTTTGAGAAGTTATTAATTTTGATTGGCTTGCCTTAGTTAAAGGACTCAGACTAGTGGCAATTTGAGTTATATTGCCCCTTGCGTGTTTATGCTGGCTGTGTCTCTGTTAGGTGGGCAATTATCTGACCGAAGTCTTGAGAAGGTTGGCTTGAACATGAGGCACATGATCTGAAAGTTAAGTCATGATTGTTGATTACGTGTGCCCTCATGTGATCAAAGAGACAAAAGCCACCCCACATGATCTGAAGTTCTTAATTTTGTATGTTTGTCTCTTGAATGATATCAAGAGGTTGCATGTTGATTGATGGCGGTTAGTTGGGAACAGTGGGTTCTAAAATTGATCTCATTGTTTGCATTTTTCTTCTTCTTCTTATTAGATCATGGAGAAATATCTATTTTGATTTGAAATTCTGCATTTTTGAAATATATTGCGTTGGTGTTACTTGTGTACCTTATCTGTTAATATTAGCGTGATAACAAACTGTCTTATGCCACAGAAATCAGCTGGAGGAGTTTTGCTGCCCAAATCAGCCGTTAAATTTGAGCGGTATCTTATGGGAGTAGTATGCCTACTGTTTCTGTCTCATTATGATTAATTTTTTTTTGAAGTAACAAGTTGAATATCAGGATATTCTAACAAGCGTTGTTATTCTCAGATTCTTTCTGTTAGTACTGAGGTTGGGGAAGCCAAGGCTGGAAAGAAGGTGAGCAATTAAAACATTCTCAAATAATGGCAACTGTCTTCTGGTTTGAAATAATGTTGATTTGTGACATATATTGTTGCTTAGACGATAAGTTTCTGAGCTAGTGAAGTTTTTTGTTGTTTAATGGTTTATTTCCTAGTAGTGATTTAGGTGCTTACCATGTCATCTGAATTTTGAATCCTTATCCTTTTGCAGGTTCTTTTCTCGGACATAAATGCATATGAGGTAAGTAGAATTGATTCAGTTGAAAATATTATACAGCTCTAATGTTAAGAGTCTAAAATAAACATTGATGAAGGACTTCCACTGTTTTATATGAGTATATTCCATCACATTGTTAACCTGTGCGTTGTAACTTCTGGACACTTAAATGGCATAGAACGAACTTATTTACTTAACAATTGTCTTGTTTCATTTGCTATGACATCAAAATTATCAACTATCTAATCTCGGTTGGCTAGCATGATTGTCTGATACAATCACAGCTTATCTTGTGCCTGTTCCAGAGCATGCACAATTATTGTGTTGAGCATTTCTGACACAAAATTGGCACACGTTCTGTCTTGACTCCCAAGAATGGCCGATTGTAAAACAAGGAGCTCACATTTTTATCTTCTTTATAAACTGAAGTCTATGTTGTGCAAATGGTCTATGGATTGTTGCATGCAATGGGTGCATATGGATGCTTGCACTATCGATCGCCATTTTCTTTTACTGATAATGCATTTTTGACGTCTCAGGTGGATTTGGGAACATATGGCAGGCACTGCTTCTGCAAAATGGGTTGAGTTGGGGTTGATACTTTAACACTCCCCCTCAACACCAGCTCACATTCTTTGCACCACATTGAGCTGATGACGAAATCTTTCCAACTTGCCAGTACTCAGACCTTTTGATGACGTATACCAGCACAATAGCTAATTTTCCTCCATTGGCTTTGACGAATAAACTAGAATCTGCATGGGTCACTGAATAACCACTTCGGGAGAGAAAGGTAGCAATCTTACCGTACCATGTTCTTGGCGCTTGCTTTAATTCGTAAAGTGCCTTTTTCAGCTTGCACACATACTCGAGATGGACTTCGTTCTCAATGCCCATTGGTTGAGTCATGTAGATTTCCCGATTTAACTCCCCATGCAAAAACGCATTCTTCACATCCATCTGGGATAAGTTCCAATCTTTGTTGGTCGCAAGTGCAAGTAGGACTCGTATGGTCATATGCTTTGCCACTGGACTAAATGTTTCATCATAATCTAGTCTGTACTGTTAAGAGAAACCTCGAGCCACCAACCGAGCCTTGTACCTCTCGACCGATCCATCAGGATGACACTTGATCTTGTACACCCATTTGCAGGATATGGGTTTCACATCCCTTGGCTTTAGCATCAGATCCAGAGTCTGATTTTGCTCAAGCGGAGTGATCTCTTCTCTCATAGCTTTAACCCATTCGGAACTCTGTGATGCTTCTTCAAACGTCTCAGGTTCATCTGCTTCTTCTGCTATGGCTGTGTTGGCGTATTTAGGATTTGGCTTATGTACTCTTGTTGACCTTCTAGGTTGTGACTGTGGAGTCGGTATTTCCACTTCATTGGGTCTAACTTCTTCTATTGTTTGTTGATGTACACCAGTTTGCCAAGGATTCTGATTAACTTCTTATTCGTCATCGTCACCGTCAAGTGAATCTTCATGCTCCTTTGAACTCGGTCTATTGGTACAATTTGCTCCCCCAACTTTTGTTGCAGCTTATCTTCAATTTCTCTCGAATCTGGTAACACCTCCTTTTCTAGGGACCACCAAGATAATGCTTCATCGAAAACCACATCTCGTGATGTGTAGCACCTTCCATTTGTAGGGTCACAACACTTCCACCCTTTTCTCTGGCTATCGTATCCCACAAAGATACATCTGATTGCCTTTTTGTCAAACTTACTACGTAGATGACTTGGAACAAATATGTAACACACACACCCGAATACTCGAAAGTAACTGACTGTAGGTTTCATATCCCATAGTTTCTCAAAGGGCGAAACAAATTCTAACCTTGGTTGAAGAAGTTTGTTGATCACATGGGCTGCAGTTCTCATGGCTTCAACCCAAAACCTTCCAGGCACATTCTTGGCATACAGCATGCTTCGACATATCTTGCAAGATGCCGGTTCTTTCTCTCTGCTACTCCATTCTGTTGTGGTATGTTGGCACATGTGAATTGATGACGTATGCGAGACTCTCATAGATATTGGCAGAATTCATTCGAGGTATATTCTCCTCCATTATCTGTGCGTAGACAAATAATCTTCTTCCCCACTTCTCCTTCAACTGTCTCTCTAAACTCTTTAAACTTTGAAAATGTGTCAGATTTTTCTTTCATAAAGAAAACCCACACATACCTGGAGAAGTCATCAATGAACGTCACCATGTATGGCATCCTGCTAATCGATGGTTGCTTGACAGGCCCGAACAAATCAGAATGAATTAACTCTAACGGTGCTTTTGCTTTGAACTTGGACTCCTCATATGGTAGTTGATGCGCTTTACCATATTGGCATCCTGCACAGACTGTATCTATTCTCACATCAAGCTGAGGCAGACCTTTGATCATTGACTTCTTCATCATCACGCTTAGCTTGTGATAGCTAACGTGGCCCAATCTTATGTGCCATAAATCTGCTGTCTCGTTCTTTCTTGTCTTGTCTACATATGCAGACTCTGCTGACATTACGTAGACTGACTCCAATCGTTGTCCCTCCATTGTCGGCATCCCTGAGATCTTAAGGTCTTGATACACCTTCACATCTCTTGGACCGAACAGGACATAGTGGCCTTGATAATGTCAGTTGTGCCACTGAAAGCAGATTCTTCTTCATGCCTGGAACATGGGAGACATCTTGAAGCGGCACCTGGTTAGGATTGTATCGTGGTGCTACTACTGTCTTACCGATATGGGTTATTGGTAACCTTGAGTTGTTGGCAGTCACCACCACACGATTACCCTTGTACTCAATCAGGTTTTGCAGCTTCTCTTTATCACATGTCATGTGATTTGAGTAGCCTGAGTCGATAATCCAATCATTCTTGTAATCAATCCTTTCAGGTGACGTCACAATGAGAGCTATCTCCTCTTCTTCTATAGCGAGAGATGCTTCCGCGTCCCAATCATCCTCACTTTTCTCCTTTGAGTTGGAAGTAGCAGTATTACTCTCAACGGGCTTTTTGTTGGACCAACAATCTTTCACCATGTGGCCCTTCTTTCCGCAGTTGTAGCATTTACCTTCGAATATTTTATTATTCTTAGATTGACCATGGTTGCCGTGAAACTTTGAAGCTCCCCCTGGCCGAGAATTTCCTTCTCCTTGATGACCTTTCGCCTTGTCACCATCTCTTTTAGATCCACTACCAAAGTGCTGCTTGAAGTTGCCTTTACTTTTGTTGGTGTACAACACTTCCTCCTCACCTTTTAACGAGACCCCTACCATTTGCTTAGCCATAGCTTCTTGATCGGCAAGCAAATTTTCAAACTCAACAATTGATGGTTGAGTAGGCCACCCTTGTATAGCGGCAACGAAGCCTCGGTATTCGGGTCTCATACCATGGATAACTATCATTTTTATCATAGATTCCACAATAACATCAGTAAGATCTAAATCAGAAATTTCACAGCATATAGACTTTACCTTGTGGAAGTACTGAGCAATCGTCATGTCGCATTGTGCAACGGATAGCAACTCGTTTTCAAGAAGCTGTAGTCTTGTGTCATTCCTTTTTGAAAAGAGTGTTGCAAAGTTGTCCCATGCTTCCTTTGGTGTTTTGGCTTTCCTTATGTGCTCTAACATTTCTTCTTCAATTGTTGTCTTAAGGGCAAACATGGCTTTACCTGCTTTGATCTTCCACTTTCGTAAAGTGTCGTTGTTCTCTTCTCGTGGTTGTGTAACATCGTTGCCCCCAACGACATCCCAAAGATCTTGGCCTTGCAGATAAGACTCCATACATGTCGCCCACGTGTTGTAATTTTTGTTGTTGAGCTTCGTGATTCCTCCAACTACGTGAAGATCACCCATCGTGTCGGCAGAATTCCGACAGTACCGAACAAGCTTGATCTAAAGATGCAAACTTGTAGAGACAAACTCTTCACGACTCAAAGAAGCTCCCGCAGAATCAGTCACTGACCGTCTTGCTCTTATATTAATTGTTAAGCAAATTAGAGTACACAACTCTAATGTAGACTTGTTGGAGACAAAACAAGTAAACAATTTACTTGTATTAGACTCACAAAATATTACAACAAACAACTCTCAAAGGAAAGACTAACTCTTACAAACATTTTTTCTCACTTCACTCACACTTCCCACAAGAACTACTTAACCAAGGGCAGATGTACACTAGGGCTGGAGTGGGCTCCAACCTAGTGCTGATTTTTTATTTTTTATTTTTTTGTTGTTGTAGTTTTAGTAGTTTAAGCCAAATATAGGTAAAGTAAATAATAGTCTAGCCCTCTATTTAAAATAAGCTCAGCTCTCTATGTAGAAATTAGCCCACTCTTGAAGCATATAGGAAATAGTAAACATGCAATCTATAACCTATATAAATTTGATTAGAAGCAAACATCATAATTTTTCTTCTAGCCACCCAAAACGTCATATTTGAACCTTCAAAGCCTAGAAGAAATAGCTCTTCCCCTCTAAAAAATTGTACCAACCTATCTTCAGTAGGTTCTTCAATCTTGGTAAGTTTTTATCTATTTTTTTATATTAAATTTCCAATTTTAATTGTTGTTGTTAAGTTTGTATGATTTAGGGTTTGGGCGAAAACTTTTGGGGATTGTTATATATGTTTTATATTTGCAACTTGAATTATTAATTAGTATATATGATTTTTGTTGTCTAGTATTTCTTGTTAGGATATCATGTTACATGATGATAATAGACCGAGAAAGAGAAGAAAAACTATTCTTCAAAAAAAGGGTAACAATAACAAGGATACACCTTCTGCATCTGATGTTGATACTTCAATTCCTGAGGAACTTACTCAACTCAGATCTCAAGTAGTTGAACAATGTGTTTGATTTTATATTTATTTATATTTTGTACTTCTTTGTGTTATATTTGCCGTAATGTGGCTTTGTTTGATTTATAAAAATTTTATTTACATTTTTGTTTCAAGAGAAAAAAAGGCTTATAATATATCTCCTATAAATAAAAAATTTAGCCTACCCCTATAAAAATTCCTAGATCCGCCATTGTATAACTCTCTAGCTTATTGCTCACTCTTCTTATTCACACTCTTCACTTCTTGATTGATTCTAAAATAGAAGGTTCATGCCTATTTATAGGAGAGTTAGCCGACTTTGCCAAGTTCCACCGACTTGGAACTTCTTCTCCTAGCCACATATTGTTTCTTCTCTAGTTAATTCTCCAAGCTTCAATTTGCCAACTTGATTAGCCACCGACTTGAGCATTTACTTCAGCTATTGTTTTCTCCTATATATTATTCTAGATATTTCTAGTGGTATTATCACCTTGTTGTTTATACTTCTAGACATTGTAGAGATTGCTCCTCAAAATGGGTTGAGCTGGGGTTGATACTTTAACACATGCTGCCAAAATAGAAGCTCCCGGAGCAGCTATATCTGGCTGCAACATAACAAGGAGAAAAATTAAGGAGAGATGAAGTGCTGCAGCCTAGCCTAGCTAGCTAAATCTGTCTTGAGTGTTCATCAAGTTCCAAGTAATTACCTACGTACCTTGAGAATGTTAGGAGTGACCGGATTAGGACCCCTTGATGAGAAGGATGGCACATATGGGGACAGTGTGTCAATATCCTCAGTACTTTTAAAAACTTTTTGCAGTTGGGTTCCTACAAATTAATCATTACAATATTCAAAGTCATATATAAATTAGCTTAGCATTATTCTGATCTGGTATGGCTTAAAAGTTACAAATAATATTCGTGTGTACCTTGTTGAGTTAATGTAACAGTTAATGCTGTTATCAACCAAGGCAAGAGGTAGGCATGGGAAGAGGGTCAAGCACATCTGCAACAGGTCGGCTTTGCAAAATAACTCCAACTGCACCTGCAAAATAGGCCCCATACCCACTCTTCCCATCGCAAAGAACAATCTTGCCCTTCACCAAATTGTGGTCTAACGTGCCTGGTTCGCATGTCCTGTACGGTACCACCATACATATTATTATCAGACTGAAACTGTATCCCATAAATATTACACAACGTGTATAATTGTATTTACACTCGTTGTAGCCCGCTTTCCTATTGGGTGCGTCTCCAGCAAATATTAGAGGATAGAACTTGTCGTTGAGGCCAATGAAGCAAATTAATATATTAATTCAATTGCTTAAGTGAGGGCAGGTTAATTAGCTACAGGTTCTATTAATTGTACCTCATAGATTTTTTGGTTACCCAATTGAACCTTGGTAACAAACTCCCGATCTATGGTGGTTGCAGCCACAGAAAGACACCATGGCGCAAAGTTTGCGATGGTCTTGGGGCCTGGACCCTCGTTCCCAACAGCAGTGGAAGTCAGAATTCCTTTTCTTAAAGCGTGAAAGGCTCCAATGGCAACTGAGTCCCTCAAATAATCGTCCTCAACCTGCTCCAATGGCTGCAGTGACTGAGTCCCTATAATTGTATATGCTCAAATAAATAGTATGTCGACACCATCCGCGATCGCATCATCAAATGCCGCCATAATATCATCGTCAAAAATACCATCCGACCAATCTACTTTGTACACCGCAATACGTGCTGATGGGACCCCTCCTGTTGCTGTCCCCGACCCCAAACCAAATAGGCTTGCTTTGCTAACTACGTTTCCTGCTGCCGTTGATGCTGTGTGGGTTCCATGGCCATCCGAGAGTCTCGTGGAGACTTGATCTCACCTTCGACGACAGGTCTACCAATGTGGCAATACCGTGCTCCAATGATTTTACTGTTTCAACCATAGCAACAATATGTCAATCAATTATCACATAAAACGGATAATTTTTACATTTATAATCTAGCAGCATAACAAGTCTTAAGTATATTAGCCTTACTTGTTGCAAGTAAAATTGGATGAGCCTTGGCATGTGCCTTTCCATTTTTTGGGTGGTGGACCGAACCCAGCATCACTGAAGCTGGCAGATTCCGGCCAAACTCCAGTGTCGATCACCCCAACGATGATATCGCTTTCAACAGTGCTTCTCTTCACGTTTTCATGAAACCCGATGAAGTTCCATGACCTTGTTGTGTGGAGCTTCTGCTTCCCACTAGGGAAAACAGACACCACACCAGCCATTCTGAAAATACCTGTAGGATGACTAAAAATGCCTAGAGGGGGGGGTGAATAGGCCAATTCAATATTATAATCAAGTAAGCAAAAATAAACTTCGGTAGCAGGATTGATATGGCTTATCAATCCTGAAACGTGCTGGGAATAAAATGAAAGAACACAGAGAGAATTATTTTACGTGGTAAAACCCCACCTATGGGGAAAATCCACGGGACTCCTCAGTCCAACACAAATCCACTATAGAATAATGATTACAAGAAGTACTCACACACTTATCCTAGACACATTCTAGATAATGTTTACCGACTTCTTCGTAACTCAACTTCTGTCACGGGATGATCTTCGACACTCCTTATGTTGAACGCAATACTGGTCACGATTGCTTCAAGCTCGCCGGAGGAAAACCGCCACCACGGTCTTGGTGCCCTCAACCGTATGAGTCACCGATATGCACATGAATGCAATATGAATGATGAAAGTGTTTGATAAATCACCAAGTAAACATGGAACACTTGATGATTTATCTCAAATCTATGCACAGCAGCTTTCTTAGGAACTTTAGATGCTTAAACAAAATATCAGAAAAGCTACCCAATGAAAAGAACCACACGTCCCTTTTATTCAAAGCAGGTTTCTCTACTTGGAGAGAAACCCAACGATGCCACACTTGCTGTGCAACAATAACTCTAAAAACTATTCAAACTTCACAATCAATTTGGTCCAATATGGACTCTTCATCAAAGCCGTCAAAACAAGGAAACTAGATAAAGTTCAATTAAGGATAAATGTTTTGATTCTATCACTTACGCCAGCTTTATGTATGGTATACCAAATACCATCCAATCCTGTCTTTTAATATACGAAAACCAATTATAGTATGAAGCAAACAATGAATGATAAAGGACGTGCACTCCAAGTTTGAGATAAAAATGAATATTTTAAATTAAAACAAAATAGAGTCCAACTAGGAAAGAATCTCAAGAGATAAAATCTAATCCTATTAAAAATAGGATTAACATAAAAATACTTGATTGAAAATAACTCAAACTAGAAATCCTAAAATGAATGCATGATTATATCATGATTTACCTGAACTCAGTTTCCTCATATCGGTCAAGTCATGCCTCGGAAGTATGGGGTTGAACGAGTTGTGCCAAAACGTCCAGTAACAATTCTTCACACACTAATTTCTAACCTATGCTAGAGTCTAGGAAATGACAATCCAATTTTCATACTAACACATTCCTATATATTTATATAGGCACACACACACACACACACAAGCTTCCAGTTAGATATAAACTTATAATGGTCAGTACTTTTATGCAAATTGGAAAGAAAGCTAGATACACAACCAGCCATTTTCTGAGCTTCTTCCTCTGTTAGCTTTGCAGCAAAGCCATTGAAGCTTCTCTGGTAGCTGTGCAGTAGGAGAGGTTCTTGTGCAATATTGCTGAACATAAACATAAACGTTAACTCAAGTTAGGAATTATATAGGGTTTAGCTATAGTTTACTAAATTGCAAATCATATCCTTGTATGTTAATTAGTTATATAATTGTCACCAATTACTCATCTAGAAAACTCGTTAACAAAAAAAGGCAGTAAACTTATATTATATATGTGATAATTAACCTGCTGCCAACTACGTTTTGAAGCATGTTTACAAGAAGAGGCAATGTGGTAGTGGTGGGAATGTCGAGCTTTGGCTTGTCCCCCATGTACACAATATAAACCTGCAATTAATATAATCATAATTAACATTATTAAGGGTTGGTTTGATAACCATTTCAATTTTAGTTTTTAGTTTTCATTTTTCATTTTTTGTGCTATAGAGTATAGAGGAAAATGAAAGTGAGAATGGGAATGAGGATGAGATTGAGAGAGAGGATGAGAGGGGAGGATGAGAGGGAGAAGTAACAAAAATGAAAACAATTTGAAGTAGATTTCAGTTTTTAGGTTTTTTTTTTCACTTTTATCACTCCTCCCTCCCATCCTCTCCTCTCAGCTTCCCTCTCAATCTCATTTCCACTCTCATTCTCACTTCCATTCTCCCTCTTTTTCCTCTATACATTGGCACAAAAAATGAAAACTAAAAACAAAAATTGAAATGGTTATTAAGTGGGCCCTAAGTATATATAGAAGCCAGTTTTAAACTAAAATGATATATATATATATATATATATATATATATATATATATATATATATGAATTCCCACTACTACAAAAAACGAAATAGACGACGGTAATCCACCGTCGTGTATCAAAGTTTTCAACCGACGAGAAATCGACCGCCGTCTTTTCATACATGAAATAACGACGGCAAATAACCGACGTAGTTAATATAGTACACGTCAGTAAAATACTAAAACCGACGTAGATTTCATACATAAAAGCTAAAAAAGAGACCTTTCGACTATAATAGACGACGGTTTTAGTAAAACACAGACGTTGGAATAATGTTAAATGTCAAAAACAACTACAAAACCGACGTAAATATGCTTATCAACGTCTCTAAATACACCAAAACCGACGTGTAAAACTTAGAAACCGTCTTGGTTAATAAATACTCCGTTCAGCAAATGAAGAAACTGACGTCTTAAACATATAACATGGCATATATTTACTTGAACAGACGTAAAAACAACAATAACCACGACCCTTTATATCACCACAGACGTTGAAAGTGATTTTGACGGCTTGAACACAAAAAAAACGACGTGGTTAATATAGTACACGTCATAAAAGAACTAAAACCGACGTTGATTTGGTACATAAACGCATAAAAAAGAGACCTTTCGACAATAATAGACGACGGTTGTATTAAAACACAGACGTTTAAATAATTTTAAATGTCAAAAACAACTATAAAACCGACGTAAATAGTTTTATCAACGTCCCTAAATTAAATAAAACCGACGTATCAAACTTAGAAACCGCCGTGGTTAATAAATACTACGTTCACTAAATGAAAAAACTGACGTCTTAAACATATAACATGGCATATATTTACTTGAACAGACGTAAAAACAACAATAACCACGACCCTTTATATCACCACAGACGTTGAAAATGATTTTGACGGCTTGAACACACAAAAAAACGACGTGGTTAATATAGTACACGTCATAAAAGAACTAAAACCGACGTTGATTTGGTACATAAACGCATAAAAAAGAGACCTTTCGACAATAATAGACGACGGTTGTATTAAAACACAGACGTTTAAATAATTTTAAATGTCAAAAACAACTATAAAACCGACGTAAATAGTTTTATCAACGTCCCTAAATTAAATAAAACCGACGTGTCAAACTAAGAAACCGCCGTGGTTAATAAATACTACGTTCACTAAATGAAAAATCTGACGTCTTAAACATATAACATGACATATATTTACTTGAACAGACGTAAAAACAACAATAACCACGACCCTTTATATCACCACAGACGTTGAAAATGATTTTGACGGCTTGAACACAAAAAAAAACGACGTAGTTAATATAGTACACGTCATAAAAGAACTAAAACCGACGTCGATTTGGTACATAAACGCATAAAAAAGAGACCTTTCGACTATAATAGACGACGGTTGTATTAAAACACAGACGTTTAAATAATTTTAAATGTCAAAAACAACTATAAAACCGACGTAAATAGTTTTATCAACGTCTCTAAATTAAATAAAACCGACGTGTCAAACTTAGAAACCGCCGTGGTTAATAAATACTACGTTCACTAAATGAAAAAACTGACGTCTTAAACATATAACATGGCATATATTTATTTGAACAGACGTAAAAACAACAATAACCACGACCCTTTAGATCACCACAGACGTTGAAAATGATTTTGACGGCTTGAACACAAAAACAACGACGTGGTTAATATAGTACACGTCACAAAAAAACTAAAACCGACGTCTATTTGGAAAATAAACGCATAAAAAAGAGACCTTTCGACTATAATAGACGACGGTTGAAATGAATTATAATTACCCGACGTGTTTGCTTTTTAAAATGGCGGTATTTATTGCATTTTTGCGTTGTCTTTCCACGTCGTTTGTGAAAACCCGACGTTGATTGTTTTTAAGACGTCTCGTTTTGCGATATTGGTAACTTGACCGTCGTATTTTCAGCTTTAACCGATTATTTTTTAATTTTTGATTCGTTGTGCCCAAAGCTTGCAGAATGAAAATGTGATCGGAATTAAAATGATATACAGAGCTATGAATTAATGTCATACAATTAACTGCATAACTAATGTCATACATTACAACAATCAATCAATCCATATATCTTCACACCCATCTCTAATGTTCTCACTCCCAAACTCACCCACTAGGTCATCAAATGTGTCAACATTTGGTATCCCTCTAGAAAATGGCTCACACTCAATTCTAATATCACCTAGCACATCATCACCAATAACATCATTATATTCTCTATTAGGCATTGATAACACTACCGACCAACCACGATGCATTGGGTCGTCAACATAAAATACTTGTTTGACTTGAGAAGCCATAACAAATTGGTCATTCCTATGTCCAATTTTACTCAGATCTACAAGGGTAAATCCAAGTTCGTCGACTACAAGGCCCGAAGTGTTATCTATCCAATCGCACCTCAAGACTGGGATTCTAAACTTTTGGTAGTCAAGATCCCAAATTTCTTGAATAACCCCATAAAAACCCATATTGGAGACAATAGGGTTTTTATCCTTGGCACTAGCAACTTGCATAGTATGTGCAAGTAAATAAACTCCACTATTTTGGACAGTTCGAACATCATCTTGTGCCTTGGTGCTAAATTTGACACCATTAATAAGATAGCTCCTATATGATGGCACTACCAAGCTTGGACCAGCTGCTAACCATCTCAAATTTTCTGATATGCCATTATAATCTTCCCCATTAAATTCACTTTGAACCTACAAATTAAACATATATATTAATTCAATCTAACATATATATAGAAAGAAAGAAAATTAAAATAATAAGTTGAATATGTCATTCAATAACATATATACCTTAACACGTAGCCATTGAATGAAAGTGCTATTGTGCTTATCTTGTAGCCACTTTGTTCTCTTTCTAAATTTCGGATAAGTGGTCTTGATGTGGATCATATGTTCCCTACAATTGACACGAAAAAAACACGCATTACGGTCCCTTATATATAAGATAAATATAAGGAGTAATAATATTTAACATGGCTACATATATATGAAAAATTAAACTCATACGTACTCGATATAAGGTAGGACTTCCTCCGTATTCTCCAAGACATATAGATGTGCCTGGTTCAACAAGTCCATATCAACTAAGCCCACTGTGCAACCTGATAATGGCTTTGAAACTCCCATATTCTGGCTTGAAGGCACTCCAACTGTACTAACATCAGATAAATGCTCGGTACAAAACTCTACAGCTTCTTCAGCTATATACCGCTCAGCAATGCAACCTTCGGGACGAGTACGATTCTGAACATACCCCTTTAGCACTTTCATATATCTTTCAAACGGATACATCCATCTAAAATATACTGGCCCACATAGACGAACTTCTCTGACAAGATGTACTACTAGATGAACCATGATATCAAAGAATGAAGGGGGAAAGTACTTCTCAAGCAAACATAAAGTAACTACTACATCTTCTTCCAACTTATCTAGCTTGGAAACATCTACCGTCTTTGCACATAAAGCATTGAAGAAGAAGCACAATCGAGTTATTGCATACCTTGCAGGCTTCTCCAAAACAGAACGAATTGCCACAGGGAGCAATTGTTGCATCAAGGTATGACAATCATGAGATTTAAGGCCAAGAAGTCTTGAATCTTTTAAAGATACAAGATTTTTTATATTTGAAGAATAACCTTCAGGAACCTTCATACCATAAAAAGAATTGCAAACCGCTCTCTTCTCTGCTCTTGACAAATTCCAAGGCCCTGGAGGCAAGCGAGTACGTCTTTCTCCATACTCGGGTTGCAAATCAATTTTTACCCCCATGTTCAATAAGTCTAACCGAGCAGCAATCCCATCTTTATTTTTTCCAGGGATCTCTAGCAATGTACCAATGATACTATCGCAAACATTCTTCTCAATGTGCATAACATCTAAGGCATGCCTCACAGGGAGGTATTTCCAATACTCGAGATCAAAGAATTTTGATTTCTTCTTCCAACAAACTCTATCACCATCATTCTCACCAACACTTCCCCCAATTTTCGAGCCCCATATGTAATTAATATCTTCAACCATATGCAGCACTTCTTCTCCTGTTAATGGCTCAGGGGGCATGCCATATTCAGGTTTCCCATTAAAAGCTGCACGTTGCCTCCTATATGGATGATTGATTGGTAACCACTTTCTATGCCCAATGTAACAAATTTTGTGGCCATTTTTCAACCTGTGACTAGGTGTATCATCGCCGCATATTGGACAAGCTTTATATCCTTTAACAACACAACCAGATAAGTTTCCATAAGCGGGAAAATCATTAATTGTCCACAGTAATGCAGCTCTGAGTGTAAAGTATTCTCCTATGTGGGCATCATACACTCCTCTAATCCCATCCCACAGAGATTTCAAATCATCAATCAAAGGCTCTAAGTAGACGTCTATATCATTTCCGGGCTGTTTAGGACCGGAAATCAATATAGTCAACATCATGAACTTCCGCTTCATGCATAGCCATGGTGGGAGATTATATGTAACTAACATAACTGGCCAACAACTGTATCTGCTACTTAAAGAACTGTGGGGATTGAATCCATCAGATGAGAGAGCCAATCTCAAGTTTCTTGGCTCATTACCAAAGTCGGGCCATTTTTCATCAACAAGTTTCCAAGACGGGGAATCCGCTGGATGAGACATATAACTGTCAACTGATTTTCTTGCAGCATGCCAAGTCAAACTCTTAGTTGTCTTATGTGATTGAAACATCCTTTTAAACCTTGGAATTGGAGGAAAATACCACACCACCTTCGCTGCCACACCCTCTTTCAAGAACCCATCCTTGGTTTCCTTCCACCTTGAGATACCACAAGTAGGACAATTAGTTGCATTCTCATACTCCTTCCGATACAAAATGCAGTCATTGGAACATGCGTGGATTTTCTCATAACTCATCCCTAAAGCAGACAAAGTCTTTTTTGCCTCGTACATAGAGGAAGGTAGTGTATTTCCTTCTGGAAGAAATTCTCCTTGAAGTATCAATAATTCTGTAAAGCAAACATCACTCATCCCATGTTTTGCTTTCAAATTATATAACTTCACCAAAGCCGACAACTTCGTGTACTTACTGCAACCAGGGTACAAGGGTTCATCACCATCCCCAATCACATTGGCAAACTCATAAGGATCAGATCCAATATTGGCAAACTCATAAGGATCAGATCCAATATTGGCAAAATCATTATCATCCATCCCTAATTCTTCAGAAACATAACTAAACCTACTTTGCTCATCTTCTTCCACATTTCTACTAGCATTGGTAGTCCATTCCCAAGGTTCTCCGTGCCATCTCCAAATCTTATAGCTTTGGTCAATTCCATTAAAGTATAAGTGTTCCCTTATAATTCCAACCCCAAACAATCGAATATTCCCACATTTAACACATGGACAACGAATCTCAGTTGTATTTCCAAGATTTTGTAACGCAAAATTCAAAAATCCTTCCACCCCTAACTCATATGCCTTCGATCTTCTATCCGCATGCATCCATGACTTATCCATCTCACACTCTATCAAATTCATATAAATATATATATATTAAAGTGGAAAGACCAGCAATGAAACACTACCTCATTCAAATAGCAGAGAACAAAATGAAAATTAAATATAAAACATGGAAAAGACGACGGTTTATAAAAATAATCGTCGTTTAATATACATTCCGACGACGGCATCTATAGTCACCGTCGTCATTAAGATACCCAAACCCAGAAATTTGAACGGTGTTCTGGTAGCCTAAAGACGACGTTTAATGGAGAAACAGTCGTCTTTAGGCTACCAGTTGCGGCTTAAAACGCATATGACGGGAGTGAATGAACAACCGACGTATAATAAACATTTGGACGACGGTTGGATCCTTCAACCGTCGTCGTAGTTAAAAAAAAAAACTTAAATCTCCCATCCCCATTCCTTTTCCAAGAACCCATGGCCAAACAAACATAAAAGAACCCAAACAGAGAGCAATTATTACAAGATTGCAAACACCAAAACCCTAATATAGCTACCAACGAAAACATTTATGGATTTAAGAAGAGATTAGGGTTGTACTTACATGGATATTGAGAGAGAGCTGCGAGAATTTAACAACTGCTTCAGAGAGAGCTTGGAGAATCTACGTACCCAATGCTTTGAGAGAGAGCTTGGAGAATCTACGTACCCAATGAGAGATCTTGGAAAATCTACGTACCAAATGCTTTGAGAGAGATCTTGGAGAATCTACGTACCCAATGCTTTGAGAGAGAGCTGAGAGAATAGAACAAAAGCTTGAGACAGAGCTGAGAGAATTAGGATTAAAGGGACTAGAGTTGTACTTACATGGATATTGAGAGAGAGCTTGGAGAACGAAAACTTTCAGACAAATTTATGTTGAAGAGAGAGAATGAACTATTTGAGGGTTAAAGGGAAATTCTGAAAATTTTAAGTCGCGGTCAAAAATTTTTAAGTACCGCGTTTTTCAACCACGACGGTCAACACTTATAATGACGTCTAATAATTACTTACAACGGCGGTTATAATAAAGTTACGACGTTGTAAACACTAAAGACGTCGCTAGTTTATAACTGACGTCGTCAACCGAATTCAATTAGTCTTTGTTAATTTAGTTGACCAAAAACAGCGGGAGAAAACCGGCGTCGTTTCAAAAAACCCTAAACCCTAAATTTTAAAATAATTTTTAAAAAATACACAAGTACGAGAAAAATGAACTGAAAATTGCTATGGATTCCTTACAACATTGCCTTCTACAATAGTAGGCTAAAATATGGATTTCATAATTTTGAATTTATGGTCACCAATGGATCACATAAACCTTAGGGTTATGTTATGTAAAGTATAAGGAGTACAATGCTTTGTCTCAAAATTTGTTTGAATTTTGTTATCATTTGAACTTTGAAAACTAAAATTACATTTTTCAGGCCTTAAGGGGCAAGATATTGTCTCAATCAGTGCATAGAATTTGCCGGTATATTTTTCGGATTTTATTTTGTATAGACAAATTAATATTAGTAATTAAATACAATTAAAAAATATTTCCAAAATTATATTTTTTAAAGCTTTAGGATAGAGACAATATTCCAATGCTTGGTAGTTTTCAGTATAATTTTTGGATATAGTTATGAATTTAATATGGATTTAAATAAAATATAAAAGTCAATAACAATTAAATTAAAAATGACTTAGCCGACGTTGTATCCCTTTACAACGACTTTAAACATAAAACACCGACGTTGAAACTATATTTAAGAATATACACAGGATGAATTAATTATAAACCGTCGTTGTTATAATATTAAACGTCATTTTAGTGTATGTAACGGACGTTGTTTAAATATATAAAGGCGGATATTTAATAATATCCGCCTTTGTATAGTATTACAACGTCGTTAAGGTATACTAACCGACGTAGTATATGAATACAAATTCATTTATAAAGATGAATTAATTATAAACCGTCGTTGTTATTAATATTAAACGTCATTTTAGTGTATATAACAGACGTTGTTTACATATATAAAGGCGAATACTTAAGAATATCCGCCTTTGTAAAACATTACGACGTCGATAAGGTTATACTAACCGACGTAGTATATGAATTCATATTCTTTTATGCAGGATGAATTAATTATATACCGTCGTTGTTATGTCTATTACACGTCATTTTGTTGTATATAACTGACGTTTTTTATTTATATAAAGGCGGATATTTAGAAATATCCGCCTTTGTATATTATTAAGACGTCGGTAAGTTTATACTAACGGACGTAGTATATGAGTACAAATTAATTTATACCGTCGTTGTTTTGACTATTACACGTCGTTTTTAAGAATTACCGTCGATGTTATATTTCCATTTACTGCAAGACGACCATTGTGTACACGTATGAGACGTGTCAATTAGAATCAGACGTCGGTGTTTTGGAACTAAACAAATTTTAAAACAAAATTTAATTTTGTTGATTTTTGTTCTCTTGATTACAACAAAATATTTTTGTACTTTTTAAATAACCTAAATTAAACATTGTTCATAAATATTTATCTACATCAATTATCCTTCGGTAATTGCTTGTTCACAAATTCTGCCCATTCATGCCTAACTTCGTCAATATCCTTTTGTGTATACTGAAGTTTATCTTTTTTCCTGTCAAACTGCAATATAAACCAAAAAACCGACGTGTTAAAAGAATACAAACGACGGTTAAAAAAAAATATGACGTAGTAAAATAAAGAAAGTATATCTAAAATGTTGCGTTTTACCTTCTTCTCGAAATTTAGGTCAGGATCATGAATTATATCTCTCATGAATCGCATCACGTAATAGCCACACTCTACACTTGTTGGTTGTTCAGGAGTGCCGTGTAGATTTTTCCAAATGGCCTGCTGTTTACGTGAATTTTTGTTTATATGAATGTTAAACATTTTAATTGACCTGTTACAAGAAAACAAAGGGTGTTAATGACAAAACAAAAAATTTAAATACAAATAGTAACCGTCGTGGTAAATCAGTCAAAACGACGGAGTTTTTTAAATCAAGACGTTATATTTTGTTTAAAACGGCGGTAAAACCTAACCGTCGTTGTGTAACGTTATAACGTCGGTAAGAGTAAAAACGACGTGGTATTTAAATTAAAACGACGTGGTATTGAAATTAAAACGACGTGGTAGTTAAATTAAAACGACGTGGTAGTTAGTAATATCTTCCCGTCGTTATATTTTATAATAACGTCGGTATTAGTAACAACCGTCGTTTATTTAAATACTTTATAGGAAAAATCATAAATCAGAAGAAATCAACTTACGTATTCACTATATTTTTCATTTCGTCGTCAACCATGCGTTTTGGCAGTGAATTCATGTAATAGGCAGTCTCTGTTAATGGTCTCACAATTACCATCACCCAATGACCCCTGCACATAATGATTCATATTAGAAAGAAAAATATTAGAAGCTCAGGAAAATACTTTAAATGGTACTAACCCTGGATTATAAGGGACCAAGAAAAATTGATTCCCATCTGCTGTATTAAGGCGGTTTGACAGGTTTTTTATTCGCTCTGATATTGATCCAGCTCCAGAGCTCACTAGCCCAGGGTCCACGAGGCCAACAAGGTTTACCATATTTGCCATTTTTAAATAGTCAAATAGGAACCTAAATATGAAAGTCAATTAAATGAGATTTTAATTTAAAAGAAAGGAAAATGTCAAACAAAATGGGATTAGGGAGAATTACCGTGCTCCGGGGTTCCCAAAGCCAGAGTCAAGATATCATTGCTCCCGGAGACAGTCAGAGTGCCTTCGGAGACTTGCTTTTGCAAATCATCCTAAAAGAGAGAAAGAGAGATTGTTAGAACCTGAGCAGGGTGTATGACAGATACATATACCGACGTTGTAAATTATAAACAACGACGGTTTTTATTAAATGACAGACGTGGTATTAATTTAAAACGTCTGTATATAAATACCGTCGTTGTTTATACTTTACAACGTCGGTATATAAAAATACGTCGTATATTCAAAATAAAACAGATTAACACATAAATAACAAACCGTCGTAGTATTCAAAGTAAGACGACGTATTATTAAACAAACAGACGTAGATGTACAATTCCATACGGCTGCACAAAATTACCGTCGTTGTATAATCATTCTAACGTCTAGATAAGATAAAACCGTCGTAAGTTTTAATGAAGAAGTGAAAAAACTCGATTGAAATATGCATTCTTTTCCAGAAATTGTGCACCACAAAATTCAGTGAAATAGACAGAGAGAGGGAGAGTGTGTGCGTGAGTAAACTTAAAACAAAAATGCAGTTCATAGAATAATTTAATCCGTCGTATTAATTATATCTAGACGTCTACTTTATTCAAAAACCGACGTCCTATTCACTTTTAAACGTCCGTAAATTAAGCCCGTCGTGGTGTTCACTTTATAACGTCGCTTATGTAAATATAAACGACGTCTATACCAAAATAAAACACTCTGTTTTTCAAATTTAGAACAGAGTTAGTGAGACTTACGATTAGTTTTGCCTTCTCTGCAGCCTTTGGATCAGGGATGTTTCCTGATTTATCTTCTCTTGCTTTCTTCCACAGAACAGCTCGATCGATTTCTTGACCTTCGGGCATGGTTTCTACCAATTGGTCCGTCAAACCAACATACCCTTTTCTAGACAACCTATGGTTGTACTCCAATTTCTCCCTCCTCTCCTTCTGCTCAGCATGCTTAGCTTCAAAATCTGGGGTTAACCTTGAAGCTACGAAGGCATCCCATTGCGATTTATCTATGAACTTATAAAGCAATGGGATTTCTTTTAATCTCTCCTTGTCATGTGCGAATGGAAGGATATATTGCTTAGTTATGTTATACTTGAAATCCTTCCATTTTTTGGCGGCAGACTGCAAGACCAAGTTCTTGTAACTATCCCCAATAACATAGGACATTTGAACAGCTTCCCAAATCTGCTCCTTCACGTCCTTGGGTAATTGTTTCCATTTCTTGTCCACAAGAGGGACTCTGGTGCGTGCCAAAACACCAATGTAAGACTGCATCTCAACAGCAGCCTCGCCATGTGGTTTGCCATCTTTATTGAACTCAACCACAGGCTTAACCTTCTCAATTTTCCTCTTCACAACACGGCTCATTGTGCTGATACCGCGGCCAGATTTTGGCTCCTCAACAAATGTGGCTGTGCTCGAGTCTTTCTCTGAGGTTGAGGAATATCTCATCCTCTTCGAGGGTTTGCTTTGAGTTGATTTTTCAAGTTCCACTGAACCTGTTTTGGGTTCATCCCCTTGTGCCATTGAACCTGCTGTGGCCTTTGACGCTTCAGCTTCCTTCTTTTGAGATTTCGAAACCATTTTTGATTAATCTGCCAGAAAAACAACGTCGGTTATTAAAAATACACGACGTAATAATACAAAACAACGACGGTAACACTAAAAAAGTGACGTCCTATTAAAAGATCTCTTAGATCATGAATTAAAATAAGACGACGGTGTTTTATATTCCATGACGTAAATGTTAATAAACTACGTCGGTTATTAACAATAACCGACGTGGTTTAAAAACGAGTGCTCTTCTCACACTAGACGACGGTTTTATCTTGTTTCCGACGTATTAATTGTCACACCATGACGGTTTTTAGCCACCGTCGTGCAATTTGCATTACGGCCGTCGTGGTCTGTCCATTCCATCGTCGAAAACAAGACAGAACTGTCGTCTCTTGGCGTCGTGAGAGTATCTACTTATGTATTTAATCAAAACCAGTGAAAGATTTCTTCAATTTGACAAAATCTTGTTTCCAGACAACTACGGCATGCAAATGAAAAGTTAAAAAAGGGAAGAGAGTGAGAAAAAACCTTGAATAACACCGGCGTGCAAAGAAATGTTTCCTTCCGACGAAGACGAAGACCAAAATGGTGATTTGGACGATGAAGACGATGATTCAGACGATGATGCTAGGTCAGGTAACGAAAATGGTGATTTGGGAAATGAGAGGGAAACTAAGATACTTTATCGGGAAGTGAAAACCGTAAAATATTAGGTCAGGTGACGAAAAGTTTATATATTTTCCCAGAGTTCAGTACAACGACGTTGTTATTACAAAACCGCCGTATTATTTAGTTATAACGACGGTAGATAATTCATAAATGACGTGGTTATCACAACAGCCGAAAGACTTTTGGAATTCCGATGTGGTTATGACGGCGCTTTTTTTCTCTAAACTGACGTTGTAATTGTAATTTCAACGACTGTGTGTTTTAATAAACCGACGTGGTTACTTTGCGGTTCTGAAAACGATGTCGTTCTCTTTTTAATACGCGCCAAATGACTTTTGGATTTCCGACGTGGTTATGACGGCGCTTTGTTTCTCTAAACTGACGTTGTACGTATAAATTCAACGACTGTTTATTTTAATAAACCGACGTGGTTATTTTGGTTCTGTTTCCTTTTTTAATACTCGCCAAATGACTTTTGGATTTCCGATGTAGTTATCTTTTTAATACGCGCGAAATGACTTTTGGATTTCCGATGTAGTTATATCTAAACTGACGTTGATTTTTCAAATATGACGTCGCTATGTATATTAGAACTGACGTTGATATTTACTCCATTTTGTTTAAATAGGATTTTTTTACGCGTTTTTTAACTCTCAGTTTTCAATTAGGGTTGCAGAATGATTCCTCACAAGAAATTGTCTTTCTGAAAGCAAATCCGTTTGCAGAATGATTCCTCACAAGACCAAGCATGGGTTTGCTACATCCTCCTGTGTAGCAAGGGTGAAACCAGCTTGAGAACCCGCATGGGTGTTCCTGATGCTCGCAGAGACGGACTCAGGTGGTGGCTGTAGCTGGGAGTGGGCTTGAGGTTCAGAATGAGTAGGTGGTGTCTATTCATTCTGAACCTCAAGCCCACTCCCAGCTTCACCCCAAAGGCACAACCCACGACAGGTTCTAAGGCTGGTTCCACCTTGCTACACAGGAGTTTTGAAGTTGATCACTGTGGAAAAGGGGACTACAATGTAACCAGGAATCGAGGAGTGAGGGTTCACACTTTGTTGATTTTGATTTTGATTTTCAGGAATCGAGGCTGTGCAGGAGCTTGAGAACAAGAGGAAGGAGAGGGCCCAGCTTGCATATGAGAGGAAGAAACAGTTGAACATATATTTGCCACGATGTATTTGCCAAATTTGTGTTCATATATTGTGTAAATATTTAACACGAAGAGATTTGCATTTTAAGATGAAAATGTTGTTGAGGATTGAGAATTAAATTTTGTTTTGTGTTAAGAAAGATATTACCAAAATAAAAGAAAAATTAATTAATTTTAAAAAGCTATAAACATAAGACGGCGGTTTAAAGAGAGGGCAGACGTATAAATTGAAAAAATACGACGGTAATTTGAACTTAAGACGTGGTAAATAAAAACGACACTAGTGTTGTAGATACCGTCGTAGTATACTCCAAAATAATAAGTCGGCGGTTTAAAGAGAATGCACCGTCGTAGTATACAGACGTTGATTCCACTATATTATACGACGTGGATTAAGAACAGTTGGTCGTGTTTAGTTAGGAGTTAACACGGCAGGTTTTTTGGTGTACTGTCGTCTTTATTTTCTACGTCAGTGTATTCATACCTGCTGTCGTTGTTTTTTGGTCAGATTTTAACACTGAAGAAATCATTTTTTAAAAACGACGGTTTTTTATTTGTACGCGTCGTCTTTTAAAATTATTGAACAGTAAATCACTTATCAACGACGGTTTTGTTTTATACCGTCGTCGATTTAAATACAACGACGGTTTTATGTTATGCCGTCGTCTTTTTCTGGTCGTCTTTTTCCATTTTTGTAGTAGTGTCCATGCCTTTCTGGTATCCGGATGAGCAGCAAAATGAGTGACATCAATTCAATTTACGGCTTAAAAATCATTGTATTGCATGATGGACAATATATACAAGATATAGTCCTTGTTCTCCAAGGAAACAATAAAGGACACACACATATCCTTCTTAATAAAGGATTCTAATATTTACAATATATATTTACATGCCCTTTTTAAATACCACTCACGGCAACACTCCCCCTCAAGTTGGAGCATAGATATCACACATGCCCAACTTGACAAGTGAGTCACCAAAAGATCTACTACACACGACATGAGTGAGGATATCCGCAAGTTGCTCTTCTGAGTTCACAAACGGTATTGAAACAATTTTCTTCTCCAACTTCTCCTTAATAAAATGACGATCAACCTCCACATGCTTTGTTTTGTCATGTTGTACCGGGTTCTCTGCAATCTCCCGTGCAGATTTATTATCACAATACAAACTTGTCGCCTCCTTTGCTTTGAAACCTAGACCACCAAGTAACTTACGTAACCAAAGGACTTCACATATTCCATGTGCCATACCTCTGAATTCGGCCTCAGCTGATGATCTTGACACCATGTTTTGCTTCTTGCTCCTCCAAGTAACTAGATTTCCACCAACAAACGTAAAGTACCCAGAAGTAGAGCATCTATCAGTTACATCACCTGCCCAAACAGCATCAGTAAATCCTTCAATCCTCAGATGACCAGAATTTTTATACAAAATTCCCTTTCCTGGAGCCGACTTCAAATAAGCTAAAATCCGCATAACAGCTGCCATATGATCCACACTAGACGAGTGCATAAACTGACTCACCACACTTACTGCGTATGCTATATCTAGACGGGTATGAGCTAAGTAAATCAGTTTTCCTACCAGTCTCTGATATCTACCTTTATCCACTGGTTCTTGATCTGGATAAATTCCCAAGTAATGTTTCTCCACAATGGGAGTATCCACTGGTTTACACCCAAGCATTCCTATTTCCTTCAATAAATCCATAACATATTTCCGTTGAGACAAGAAAATACCTCTGGACGAACGAGCAGCTTCCACACCAAGGAAATACTTCAAGTCACCTAAACTCTTCATCTCAAACTCGGCAGAAAGGTTCTTCTCTAGTATGACAATTTCATCTGAATCATCACATGTTATTATCATATCATCTACATAAATAATCAAGGCTGTTACTTTACCGTTTCTCCGCTTCACAAATAAAGTATGATCAGAATGACTCTGATAATACCCATTTTTTCTCATAGCCTGAGTGAACCTCCCAAACCATGCACATGGTGACTGCTTAAGCCCATAAAGAGACTTCCTCAATCGGCACACTCCCATTTTTTCTCCATTGCTATACCCTGGAGGGAAGTCCATATACACTTCTTCCTCCAGATGTCCATGAAGAAATGCATTTTTTACATCAAACTGTTTCAGTGGCCAATTCAAATTTGCAGCTAGTGAGATAAGCACTCGTACCGTATTCATCTTAGCCACGGGAGAGAAAGTTTCCTGGTAATCAACTCCGTTCGTTTGAGTATACCCTTTCGATACCAACCTTGCTTTATACCTGTCAAGTAATCCATTAGCCTTGTATTTGACAGTAAAAACTCATCGGCACCCAACTGGTTTCTTTCCCTTTGGCAGCTCAACTACTTCCCAAGTATTATTTTTCTGCAATGCCCTCATCTCTTCATCCATTACTTCGGTCCATTCTCGACTCTTCAAAGCGTCTTCTACCCGAGTTGGTACCTGAATTGAATCCATTTTATTCACCCACGCTTGACGTTCGGATGAAAGACTTTCATAGGACACATAATTTGCTATGGAATACTTCACTTTTCCTTATGGAGAAAACTTGTCAGGAGGTACACCACGATTTTGCCTTGGTGGCAATTTATATGTACTTATAAATTCATTAGTTACATGAATATCACTAGTGCTTACCTCAGGGATATCCAAAGAAGATGCATTAGACGACGGCACTGTTGAGCTAGAGAGAGGGGAGGAAGCTTCGACAATAGTTGGCTGATCACCAGTGCACTCCTCTTCGGTAGCACCAATACACGGACTAGTAGTCTCTTCTTCGGTGAGAAGCTGTGGGATACTCGGAGCAGGCTCGTCAGGAGGATACTGAGCATCATCACCTGCATTACTCGGCACACCATGCACTCCCCCTAAAGCCGTTTCCTCTTGTACATCCAACCATTCGAGAACACCATCAAGATCACAATTAGAACTCTCCCCCTTGTGATCGAAAGGTGGTGAAATGGGAGTATAAAAATATTCAGACTCAGAAAAGGTCACATCCATGGTGATATACATGTGACGAGTGGCAAGGTGGTAACACTTGTAACCTTTCTGGTGGGATGCAAAACCCACAAAGACACACCGAAGAGCACAAGGATCCAATTTACTACGATGAATCTTATGAATATGAACATAAGCCACGCATCCAAACACTCGGGGAGTGAGTGTATTGGTAGAAACAACCGGAACATGCGCTGTCAACACTTGAAGTGGAGTACGAAATTCTACAACCCGGGATGGCATGCGATTGATAACATACACGACATAGGTGAAGGCGTCTGGCCAAAAACTCTTTGGAACAAATCCACCAATAAGCAGTGCACGAGCAGTTTCCAAAATATGATGCCGCTCAGCAACCTCGTTTTGTTGTGGGATGTACGAGCAAGTTGTCTCATGGAAAATTCCTTGATCACGGAAAAAATTAGAAAGCTCAGAGTTAACATATTCTCCCCCATTATCAGTACGAAGAACTTTAATAACAGAGGAATATTGAACTACCACCATCTGTGAGAAAGACTGAACAATTGCACTTACATCACTCTTATGTTTCAACAAAGACAACTATGTCATACGAGTGCAATCATCAAAAAACGTAACAAACCACTTAACTCCTGAAACTGTATTAACGGGTGAAGGCCCCCAAACATCTGAATGCACAAGCTCAAACGGAAGCAATCTTTTATTCATACTAGAAGGAAATGAAGCACGATGGCTCTTAGCAAGAATACATACTTCACAATGTAAGTCTGATTCCTTTATTTCATGAAACATACTAGGCAACATACGCCTTAAATAACCAAAAGAAACATGTCCTAACCGACGATGTAACAACCAAACTTCTTGCAGATTACTAGTACGGGATGCTTGAACTGCATTAGCTCTGCCAGGAATGACGTCATCCACATAGTACAACCCCTCTCTCTTAGTGCCACGCCCAATTATCTCCTTGGTCTGAATATCCTAAAGCAAACAAAAAAATGGATACATAAGTACAACACAATCCAATTGCTCTGTAACTTGGGGAATAGATAATAAATGGTGAGACAATGACGGAACAAGCAAACAGTGGTGGAGAGAAAGAGATGGCGTGAGGTCCACTGTGCCAGCCCCAGTCACCACGGCAGTGGTGCCATTTGCCGTGGCAACACACTTTTGATGTGTCGTTGTCATATACTTAAATAACCGTTTATCAAACGTCATATGATCAATTGCTCCAGAGTCCAGAATCCAACCTGTATGGTGTTCAGTACCAGAGGCTAAAAGAACACGCCCATCAGTACCTATATTTGACGAAGACTCACTGGGATTGAGTCAGGTCAACAAGGCTTGACTTGGATCCCCCTGAGTGGACACGGCATCTTTGTTTCCAGTTGTTGCGGCAACCATAAGTGGACGCCTTCCACTAGCTCCGCTAGAAGAACGCTCTTTAGCACGCAACTTCTTCTTCAATTCCTGAAACCATTCAGGTACTCCATGTTTATGAAAACATGTATCTTCCGTATGACAAGTTTGCCCACAAAAATTACACTTCAAATCATCCTTATTCTCTCGAGTGAAAGGGCAAGAATCAGTTGTTGAAGATGGACCATAGGGCTGACCAGAAGAAGGAGGCTGTGACACCATAGCCACGGGAAGGGTTCCTCCTTAGTTCCCAGCAACACTACTTCCCATCATAGTAGCATGGCGTTGAGCTTCCCACCTAACAACTGAAAACACTTCCTCCACGGATGGTAGAGGCTGAGTTCTCAGAATATCACTACGGACCTTGTCAAAAACATCATCGAGGCCCGCTAAAAAAGCATACACACGGTCTAGTTGAACTCCTTCTCGAAGTGTCTTCAAGTCACGAGCACACTCCATCTTAATTGGTCTTCTCTGATCGAGTTCTTGCCAGATAGCTTTAAGATCGGCATAATATACACTAATAGGCCGCCCTTCTTGGCGAAGTCGGAATGACTTCACTTTCAATTCATAAATCTGAGAGATATCAGATCCATCGTAATATGTCCTAGCAACTTCTTCCCATACTTCTTTAGCAGTACGAAGATGAATGAAAAAACCCATGATAGTAGGATCCATGGAGTTAATCAACCATCCTTTCACAATTGCATTCCCAGTCTCCCAAGCATCATATTCAGCACTGTCTTCATTCGGCTCCTTAATACTCCCTGTCACAAACCCCTTTTTTCCACGCCCAGCAATATGCATCTCTAATACTTTGGACCAAAGAGGGTAATTTGATCCATTGAGTTTTACGGTATTTGGTACGTTTGAAGCATCACTTTGAATAACCACAGGATTGACAACTGACCTATGGGTAGAGCCAGATCCCCTACCCTCCAATTTTAGCACAGCCTCTCCTTTGTCACTCACCATTAATCACAATACACACCACACACACGGTATGGAGCAGAAAGCACACAGTTTTGCTGCAGGGATGCAACGACAAACACTGAAATATGATGTAGTCCTTGACTCCTACGACAGCAACACAGCAGTCTGGACTTGCTGTAGAAACGCAGCAGAGATCACAGACGTGCGAGGGGTTTTCTTGCTTTTACTGTTGCAACGGCACGGTGGGAATTTTTTTTTTTTAGGGTTACTCTTAGCTCTGATACGAAATTGAATTTACGGCTTAAAAATCATTGTATTGCATGATAGACAATATATACAAGATATAGTCCTTGTTCTCCAAGGAAACAATAAAGGACACACACATATCCTTCTTAATAAAGGATTCTAATATTTACAATATATATTTACATGCCGTTTTTAAATACCACTCACGGCTACTAGCAGAGTACATGTGAGGCTGAGAAAGAGAAACCACACTACAAGAAAAAACCATTTTCGTGACCATGGAACTAAATCCATTATGGGGGTTTATCTGGCCAACTCTATATGCAAATTTGGCATCATATACCAAACCAGGATATGGAGCCCTGATAGGGTTTATATAGCTAGCTCTGTATGCAAATTCGGCATCAGAATTAAGATTGGCATTCATGGGTTTAGCTGGAAAAAAAAATGTATCATTTGTCATACAACCCCAATGAAGTCCCATGACCTTGTTGTGTGGAGCTGCTTCTTTCCGCTGGGGAAAACAGACACAAACCATCCTCACCAGCCATCTTTCGTGCTTCTTCCGCTGGGGGAGAACAACAATCATTTACTTTTGCCATCTTGAATCCCAAATTTGAATTAGACTATTCTTTCTAAAAAGAAAAACTAATGAATTAACTCATTTATTATTCAATATCTCAATTTTGAAATAGATTAATATTTAAGAGTAAACAAGAACAACAAATGACTCACTAGAATAGTGGTTTGGAGCAAATGCTTCCTTTTAGGAAAGGTCCTGGGTTCGAGTCCTAGCATCCGTGTATTATGTGTGAGTTTAATATATTATTGACCCTCTCAATAGGAAATGTTCTAAAAAAACAAAAACAAAAACAAGGGATGAGATTTGCATGGGATCACTCCAAACATGTACAATAAAATAAAAGATACATTTCAAGTTTCTGCATCATAGTAAAGTCTCATCACTCATAATCGATATATATTAAATATTAGAGAATCTGTCATTTGATCCTCAGTAGTGCAACTTGCTTATTCTTATTCTTACATCAATACATGATTACATGATCCATGCACCACTTAATATATAGCATAGACAACAATGGGGCTCCTGACTTGGAAAGTACCATCATCCCAAACCAAAGAAGCAGAGACACTGGATTCAGGATGAATTGACCCTTTTATTGTGACCTGAAAGGATAGCTTCTGCCCAAGAGATGAGAACGATAGAATGCTTGGATTAACTTTGATTTCGAGTCCTTTCGTTGCACCAATCACTTTAGCTTTATACGTGGACCCTTTTGATCCAACATTTGTGGCTGTCCTATTGAAAACCCCACTGATGGAGTTTGGATTTGAGGAGGAAAGTGCAAAAGAAGGATAATTCAAATGATCACTGAGTGCTCCATAATTAGTTTTTGATGAGCAGCTACTCTTGTGCCCGGTAATAGATTGCAATAATTTGGTACTATAGCCTTGTGCACACAAAAATTCTATGTAGTCCAGTTCAGTAGCATCATATACCAAACCAGGATATGGAGCCCTAACAGGGTCAATTTGGCCAGCTCCATATGCAAATTCAGCTTCAGGGTTAAGATCGGGACTCAGGGATTTAGCTGCAAATCGTTACAAATAATCCAAGATATACGTGCTTAGGCTATACTAAAATTGTACGTAATTAAAAATAACTGATCACGTTTATACACAGCCTTACCGGTGGTGATAAGAGCGGATTGGATAGCAGCAGGAGACCAATTGGGGTGAAATGATTTGACGTATGCAGCTACCCCAGTGGCATGTGGGCAAGCCATTGATGTCCCTGAGAGGAAATTGTATGATGCTACTCTGTTATCTCCTGGAACAAATGAAACAGGGGCAATTGGAGGAAATGCTGCCAAAATAGAAACCCCAGGAGCAGCTATATCTGGCTGCAACATAACAAGGAGAAAAATTAAGGAAAGATGAAGTGCTGCAGCCTAGCTAGCTAATTATATATAAAATAAAACAGTCTTGAGTGTTCATCAAGTTCCAAGTATTACGTACATACCTTGAGAATGTTAGGAGTGACCGGATTAGGACCCCTTGATGAGAAGGATGGCACATATGGGGACAGTGTGTCAATACCCTCAATACTTTTAAAAATGGTTGCAGTTGGGTTCCTACAAATTAATCATTAAAATATTCAAAATCATATATAAATTAGCTTAGCATTATTCTGATCTGGTTTAGCTTAAAAGTTACAAATAATATTTGTGTGTACCTCGTTGAGTTAATGTAATAGTAAATGCTGTTACCACTATCCAAACCAAGGCAAGAGGCAGGCATGGGAAGAGGGTCAAGCACATCTGCAACACGTCGGCTTTGCAAAATAACTCCAACTGCACCTGCAAAATAGGCCCCATACCCACTCCTCCCATCGCAAAGAACAATCTTGCCCTTCACCAAATTGTGGTCTAACGTGCCTCGATAGCATTTCCTGTACGGTACCACCATATTAATTATTGCAACATATTATTATCAGACTGAAACTATATCCCATAAATATTACACAACGTGTATAATTGTATTTACTTAGATATAGACTCGTCGTAGCCAGCTGTCCTATTGGGTGCGTCTCCACCAAATATTAGAGGATAGAACTTGCCCTTGAGGTCAAATGTGTTTGGTACAATTCCCTACATACGCCAATGAAGCAAATTAATATATTAATTCAATTGCTTTAGTGAGGGCATGTTAATTAGCTATAGGTTCTATTAATTGTACCTCATAGATTTTTTGGTTACCCAATTGAACCTTGGTAACAAACTCCCGATTTATGGTGGTTGCAGCCACAGAAAGACACCATGGCGCAAAGCTTGTGACGGTCTTGAGGACTGGACCTTCGTTCCCAGCAGAAGTGGAAGTCAGAATTCCTTTTCTTAAAGCGTGGAAGGCTCCAATGGTAACTGGTGTCCTGAAATAATCATCCGGAGAAGTCGGTCCGAGGGAGACAGATAGTATGTCGACACCATCCGCGATCGCATCATCAAATGCCGCTAGAATATCATCGTCACTACAACCATCCGACCAACATACTTTGTACACTGCAATTCGTGCTGATGGGACCCCTCCTCTTGCTGTCCCCAACCCCAAACCAAATAGGCTTGCTTTGCTAACTAAGTTTCCTGCCGCTGTTGATGCAGTGTGGGTTCCATGGCCATCCGAGTCTCGTGGAGACTTGATGTCACCTTCAAAGAAAGGTCTACCATTGTGGTAATACCGTGCTCCAATGATTTTACTGTTTCAACCATAGCAACTGTACGTCAGTCAATTATCACATAAAACGGATAATTTTTACGTTTATTATCTACCAACATGATAGGTCTAGTATATTAGCCTTACTTGTTGCAAGTAAAATTGGATGAGCCTTGGCATGTGCCTTTCCATTTTTTGGGTGGTGGACCAAACCCGGCATCACTGAAGCTGGCAGATTCCGGCCAAACTCCAGTGTCGATCATCCCAACGATGATATCGCTTTCAACAGTGCTTCTCTTCACGTTTTCATGAAACCCGATGAAGTTCCATGACCTTGTTGTGTGGAGCTTCTG
Organism: Prunus kanzakura; assembly: GCA_020521455.1. NCBI lineage: Eukaryota > Viridiplantae > Streptophyta > Magnoliopsida > Rosales > Rosaceae > Prunus > Prunus kanzakura. Next base: position 534,207 of record BPUM01000817.1, on the reverse strand, counting down.
CTTCCCACTAGGGAAAACAGACACCACACCAGCCATTCCTATATATATACACACACAAGCTTCCAGTAAGATATAAACTTATAATGGTCAGTACTTTTTATGCAAATTGGAAAGAAAGCACGATCCACAACCAGTCATTTTCTGAGCTTCTTCCTCTGTTAGCTTTGCAGCAAAGCCATTGAAGCTTCTCTTGTAGCTGTACAGTAGGAGAGGTTCTTGTTCAATATTGCTGAACAAAAACATAAACGTTAACTCAAGTTAGGAATTATATAGGGACTAGCTATAGTTTACTAAATTGCAAATCATATCCTTGTAATGTTAATTAGTTATATAATTGTCACCAATTACTCATCTAGAAAACTCGTTAATCCTAACAAAAAAAGGCAGTAAACTTATATTATATATGTGATAATTAACCTGCTGCCAACTACGTTTTGAATCATGTTTACATGGAGAGGCAAAGTTGTAGTGGTGGGAATGTCGAGCTTTGGCTTGTCCCCCATGTACACAATATAAACCTGCGATTAATATAATAATAATAAACGTTATTAAGGGCCGTTTGATAACTATTTCAACTTTAGCTTTTAGTTTTTATTTTTTGTGCTAGAGTATAGAGGAAAATGAGAGTGAGGATGAAATTGAGAGAGGATGAGAAGGAGGATGAAATTGAGGAGTAACAATAGTGAAAACAATTTGAAATAAATTTCAGTATTAATTTTTTTTTTTTCCACTTTTATCACTCCTCCCTCCCATCCTCTCCTCTCAGCCTCCCTCTCAATCTCATCTCCACTCTCATTCTCACTTCCATTCTCCCTCTTTTTCCTCTATACTTTGGCACAGAAAATGAAAATTAAAAACTAAAATTGAAATAGTTATCAAACGGGCCCTAAGTATATAGAAGCCAGTTTTAAACTATAATGATATGTGTGTGTGTATATATATATATATACAGAGAGCTTCCATTGAGAGATCCCTCAAATAAGCTTATTTGAGGGACACCTCTTGTAGGCCCCACTCCGGATTGTATTTCACTAATCCAAACCGTCTATTTTGTAGATACTCACTCAAAGATCATCTCTACAAAAAATCACTTGAATCCGATATCATTTGACCACTCAATTGTGTTATTGAAATTTGAGTACTTTCTTGATGCACCGTTGTTCGTTGATTTTGTAGGATACAATTGGATATCGAAACGGTTTCCGATTTGTCTAATTTTTTGTAAGGATGATCTATGAATGAAGACCTAAAAAATAGATGGTTTGGATCATTGAGAAAAATATTGTAGGGTACCCTAAAGGGCGTCCCTCAAATAAAATTATTTGAGGGATCCCTCAATAGAAGGGGACTGTAGAGAGAGAGAGAGAGAGAGAGAGAGAGGAGAATTCCATGCTTTTCTGGTATCCGAATGAGCAGCAGAATGAGTGACATCTACTAGCAGAGTGCATGTGAGGCTGAGAAGGAGAAACCACACTACAAGGAAAGACTCTTTTCGCGACCATGGAACTAAATCCATTATGGGGGTCTCACTACAAAACCTTTGAAAACGTACTACTTGGAAAAGATGGGGCAAGCTCATCCAAGAACGTCATATACTTATACTAAGAAGTAGCCATGCGTTTCACATGTTTGCTTTGATACTAGCCGTGCATTACATATCTAATGAATCCGTACATTTGATCCCACCCATATCCAAAAGTGCACTACTCTTTTGTTCACACACCGTTTGAATTTGTCATGTACAGTTAAGATGAAAAGGCAAGCGAACACTAGTAAAAAAACCCTTACGCGACCAAATTTTACGCAATGAAACACACATCGTCGCACAAAGTAACTTTGCGTGACAAACCTTTGCGCAACGACAAAACATCGTTGCTCAAAGTAACTTTGCGTGACAAACCTTTGCGCAACGATGTTTTGCGTGACGAAAATAAACTTCGTTGCACAAACTCTTGTGCGACGACGTGTGTTTCGTTGCGCGAAGTCTTTACAAAAATAAATAAAATAAAATAAATTATTTTTAAAAATCTTTGCATGACTTCGCGCGACAAAACACTAAACTTCGTTGCGCAAAGTTTTTGGTGACCAAGTTAGTATTGGTTGCACAAAGTCTTTACAAAAATAAATGAAATTAAAAAATTATTTTTAAAATCTTTGCATGACTTTGCACAACGAAACACTAAACTTCGTTGCACAAAGTGTTTAGCGACCAAGTTAGGATTCGTCGTGCAAAGTCTTTACAAAAATAAATAAAATAAAAAAATTATTATTTTTAAATCTTTGCATGACGTAATCCAAAAATTTCGTCGCCTAAACCACTTTATTTTTGTTTTTTTTATTTTGTATACATAACACTTAAGAAATTAAACGGTATATATATTTATTAAGTAGCCTTAAATTTATCATTTTAGTTCGGATCAAATTTTTGTTTGAAAAATATATTATTGTAGTTCGGATTGGGTTTTTGTTAGAAAATATATATTTTAAATTGACAATCGAATTAGTTCATTGTATTCATATAGGATCAAGGAGTGTGGCTATAAAAAATCATCGAAATCGAAATTGAAATAACCGTTAAATCGTGATTTTTTGTTCATGACCGTTGAAATATTTTGTCCCATTTCTTGATCTCTGAATGTTAATTTTTTCCGATTTTTGGCGTCTATGATCTCGAAGTATAAACAAACAATATTGACAGTTGGATCGTTGAAACTAGTTTCATAGAATGCATATGCCATCAAAACAATATATTCACTAACAATTAAGAGTTTATTTATATTTTCGTTAAATATAACATAAGATTTTATGGTATCAACTAGTGTAACTATTTTAAATTGAAGATCAAATTCAATCATTGTATTCATATAGGGTCAAGGAGTGTAGCTGTAAAAAAATCATCAAAATCAGAGTTGAAATAACCGTTAAATCATGATTTTTCGTTTATAACCGTTGAAATGTTTTGTCCCATTACTTGATCCCTGAATGTTTTTTTTTTTTTTTCTGATTTTTGGCTTATATGATCTTGAAGTATAAACAAACAAGTTTGACCGTTGGATCGTTGAAACTAGTTTCGTAGAATGCGTATGCCATCAAAACAATATATTCACTAACAATTAAGAGTTTATTTATACTTTCGTTAAATATAAGATAAGATTTTGTGGTATCCACTAGTGTAAATATTTTAAATCGAAGATCAAATTCAGTCATTGTATTCATATATGCTCAAGGAGTGTAGCTATAAAAAATCATCAAAGTCAAAGTTAAAATAACTGTTAAATTGTGATTTTTCATTTATAACCATCGAAAAGTTTTGTCCCGTTACTAGATCTCTGAATGTTTGTTTTTTTTTATTTTTGGGGTATACGATCTCGAAGTATATACAAACAAGTTTGACGGTTGGATCGTTGAATGGTGTGTGTGTATATATATATATATAGTTATTTATTAAGTAGCTTTAAATTTATTTTGGAGTTAGTTTTGAGTTTGTGCGGGGTTTGGGGTTGAGAATAGGGTGAGGATTGGAGTTTGGGTTGGATTTGGGGTATAACAATTTTAGGGGAGATTATGCCAATTTCTTGTTATTATTTTATGGTTTTTTTTTGTTATTTGACCATATTTGTTTATTTGTAGGAAATTGTCGAGACTTTGACGGCTAAAGTTGAGGATTAGGACGCTATCGAAACATATCCTCCACCACTACCACCACAATAGGCTTGTTTTAGGATTTTATTATTGTACTTTGTTAATTTATGTGTACATTTTGAATATTATATATATATTGGATAATTTGATCACTATTTTTCATATGTAATTTTATTTTGTATATGTCAATTTAAATTAAAGTAATTAAAAAAAATCAAATCATACGATTAAATTAAATTTTAAAATTAAAAATTTGAAAAAATATATATATATAATTAAATTGATATAAGAGAAATAATAAAACAAAAAGTCAAAATCCTTGCGCGACAAAATATTTTGTCGTGCAAACTATTAAATTAGTTATTTTAATGAAAAAAAAATTTAAAACACAAAAATTAAAAAATTTGGAATATTTCGTCGCGCAAAGTAGCTTTGCTCGATGTTAGGATTCGTCGCTCAAAGTAGATTTGCGAAACTTTAAGGTTTGTCACGCAAAGTATCTCTGCGTGACGAAGATTAGTTTCGTCGTGCAAACCCTATCCCATGAGCTTTGCGAGATGGATGTTACGCGACGAAATTGTACTTTGCGCAACAAACTTATTTTGTCGCGCAAATTGTTTTTTTGTAGTAGTGAAAGGGACACGCACCCAAGGCCGATCTTGAGATTTTGAGGGCCCTGTGCGAACCTTAAATTGGGGCCTCACATAAGCTAACACAAACTTACACCATTACGTAATGTCATACAATAAATGTTTTTTTTCTTAAAGTGACCAAAGTACCCCTACTCCCAAGGGCAAAATTGAAATTTCACAAAAGAATTAAATTTGATTAAATCGATTAAATTGTATCAGGGATGTTACACCTTTTGAATAATCACCATAATTGTGACGATGAGTCTTTGTCGTAATAGATCATATTCAGATATTAAATATTTTTTAACACCTAATTTATTTTGTATCAATATTCCAAGAACATCATTAATTGGATGCGACTTTTTTGGTTGAGTTAGTTGGATGCATTATCTTTGCAAAATTAAATATCTTTTTAACACCTAATTTATTTTGTATCAATATTCCAAGAATATTATTAATTGGATGCGACTTTTTTGGTTGAGTTAGGATGCATTATTTTTGCAAAATTAAATATCTTTTTAACACCTAATTTATTTTGTATCAATATTCCATGAACATCATTAATTGGATGCGACTTTTTTGGTTGAGTTAGTTGGATGCATTATTTTTGCAAAATTAAATATCTTTTTAACACCTAATTTATTTTGTATCAATATTCCATGAACATCATTAATTGGATGCAAATTTTTTGGTTGAGTTAGTTGGATGCATTATTTTTGCAAAATTAAATATCTGAGTATATATAAAAACAATCGTGTACCACTTTACTAACCACATTTTTAATTGAGGTACACTATATATCAGTGCCGGTCTTGAGATTTTGAGGGCCCTGTGCGAACCTTAAATTGGGGCCTCACATAAGCTAACACAAACTTACACCATTACGTAATGCCATACAATAAATTATTTTTTTCTTAGAGTGACCAAAGTACCCCTACTCCCAAGGGCAAAATTGAAATTTCACAAAAGAATTAAATTTGATTAAATCGATTAAATTGGATCAGGGATGTTACACCTTTTGAATAATCACCATAATTGTGACGATGAGTCTTTGTCGTAATAGATCATATTCAGATATTAAATATTTTTTAACACCTAATTTATTTTGTATCAATATTCCAAGAACATCATTAATTGGATGCGACTTTTTTGGTTGAGTTAGTTGGATGCATTATTTTTGCAAAATTAAATATCTTTTTAACACCTAATTTATTTTGTATCAATATTCCAAGAATATTATTAATTGGATGCGACTTTTTTGGTTGAGTTAGGATGCATTATTTTTGCAAAATTAAATATCTTTTTAACACCTAATTTATTTTGTATCAATATTCCATGAACATCATTAATTGGATGCGACTCTTTTGGTTGAGTTAGTTGGATGCATTACTTTTGCAAAATTAAATATCTTTTTAACACCTAATTTATTTTGTATCAATATTCCATGAACATCATTAATTGGATGCGACTTTTTTGGTTGAGTTAGTTGGATGCATTATTTTTGCAAAATTAAATATCTTTTTAACACCTAATTTATTTTGTATCAATATTCCAAGAACATCATTAATTGGATGCAAATTTTTGGTTGAGTTAGTTGGATGCATTATTTTTGCAAAATTAAATATCTGAGTATATATAAAAACAATCGTGTACCACTTTACTAACCACATTTTTAATTGGTGTACACTATATATCAGGGCCGGTCTTGAGATTTTGAGGGCCCTGTGCGAACCTTAAATTGGGGCCTCACATAAGCTAACACAAACTTACACCATTACGTAATGTCATACAATAAATGTGTTTTTTCTTAAAGTGACCAAAGTACCCCTACTCCCAAGGGCAAAATTGAAATTTTACAAAAGAATTAAATTTTATTAAATCGATTAAATTGGATCAGGGATGTTACACCTTTTGAATAATCACCATAATTGTGACGATGAGTCTTTGTCGTAATAGATCATATTCAGATATTAAATATTTTTTAACACCTAATTTATTTTGTATCAATATTCCAAGAACATCATTAATTGGATGCGACTTTTTAGGTTGAGTTAGTTGGATGCATTATTTTTGTAAAATTAAATATCTTTTTAACACCTAATTTATTTTGTATCAATATTCCAACAATATTATTAATTGGATGCGACTTTTTTGGTTGAGTTAGGATGCATTATTTTTGCAAAATTAAATATCTTTTTAACACCTAATTTATTTTGTATCAATATTCCATGAACATCATTAATTGGATGCGACTTTTTTGGTTGAGTTAGTTGGATGCATTATTTTTGCAAAATTAAATATCTTTTTAACACCTAATTTATTTTTTATCAATATTCCAAGAACATCATTAATTGGATGCAACTTTTTTGGTTGAGTTAGTTGGATGCATTATTTTTGCAAAATTAAATATCTGAGTATATATAAAAACAATCGTGTACCACTTTACTAACCACATTTTTAATTGAGGTACACTATATATGGAAGTCTTATCTCTATGGGCACTTGAAAAAAAAAATTCTACATGAGTAATTGAAGACCTAGCGTCAAGTCAATGATGGGGACGTACGCACGTGACAAGCAATGTTTGCACATAGGAATATAGATATTATTGGGGCAATTAGAATATTCTTGTTGAAGAATATATATATATATATATATATATATATATATATATATATATATATATATATTGCCATGCATTCAGTTGAGAGATTCAGTGTCATCAGTTGAGGAATGAGGTGCTTAGTCGTTGGATCTATTTCAATGAAATCATGTGGTTGAGATTGATTTAAGTGTTTAAACTTGTTTGTGTCTAATGACTTACCAAAAACCCACATGTACGTACGCTTTACTGCGTAGCAAGGCTGCTGTAACTTGTCCACGTGTTATAATATGGATGGGTGATATGGTTAATATTTCCCACTTTTATGATGTAATATCAATAAATATCCACTTATATATTCTAACAAACGAGTTATACCATGTGACATACTCTCATACTACGTACACTATAATTACTCGCACTTAAAGCATCCACAATGGGGTCCCTAAACCACCTCCTTAGACAAATTTTAGGGAGGAATTGGAAAAATACAACTCCAACCATGCTCCCTATTCACCTCCTAAAATAGAGCGACCTCTAGGAACTCCTAAATCTGAGAAGAGAGGAAGAACTCCTAGTGGCTCCTTATAAAAATTCGGGGGCCCTGTGCGGTGGCACCACTTGCACACCCTCAGGGCCACTCCTGCAAGCGCCTATTAAGAACCGGTAGAGGATTCCCTCTAGTTCTATAGAGACGATTCCCTCTGGTTGTAAGATTGGATTTTTCTTCCTCTTGTTACTGAGAGACTTGGTTGGTTCCCAGTGGTTCTCTCGTCTTGTGGCTTGCTTGTTGCCTTTGTTCTTGTTGGTGGTTGTATTATCTTTGTCTTTCAACGAAGTTTCACTTATTAACAAGAGAAGTCCTTGTGATATTCAACAAGCCCATGTGATATTATCTTTGTATTATGTGAGGTGGAGTATTGCCTCATGATTTTTTCTTCATGAGTTGGAAGAAAAGTGCATGTGATATCATATTCAACAAACATCATGCCCCGCCTAGAAGCTGTCAGCTTGTGTGATAATTGTTGATGCTTCACATGTAAGAATATTTTATAAATATTCTATGTGGTCCACATGAAGTGACCTATGTGGTAAATAAATTGTTTAATTGGTTTAATAAATATTATTCAAAATAATTATATTACTCAAATAAAGAGAAGTAGTTTTTTATTTTATTATTGTGATGGGTGGTAATTAATTATGGACTTCATTAGGAAACGGCTCCTCTCTTTGCCTATAATAGTGCGCATACCCATCTTATGTGTACACTGATGAAAACACGTATTAGGGTTTTCTAACATACAAAATGCTAGAGAGAGAAATCTATTTCCTCCACACTGACCGCCTACGGATTGCTCAAGACAAATATCTTGATATGGTAGAAGACTAATCATTTAAGGTATGTATATAATTTATGTCTAATTGAATTTCCACATAATGCTATTGTGAAAATCATGAAGTTCAAGATCTTGGATCATGGATTGGGTTCTTATGATTTGACCCAATATTAAGTTTACATGTAGTATCAAAGCATGGTTAAGAGCGTTCGTGATTTTCCATTATGAATTTTTCGATTTGATTTATACTTATTTGAATCATATATATGTATGCATTGGTTGTGCCGTATGAAGTATGTACCATTAAACCAAGAAGGATTACTTTCACTTAGTTGGCGGTATGAATGGTCAGTCTTATGAATATTATTTCCTTTTGGTTCTGGTGCTGTATCCATGAAGTCGTTTGAACACGCTTCTCTATGCATAGAATGAATAAATAAATAAATAATAGAAATTTGTTTTGGTGAAGAAGTTCTACATGCAATCATATGGATGTGCCAGAAATTATGTATTTTAATTGCATTAGAGAGATACAATATATATTTATATATGAGATGTTATTAAAGCATATTATGTCTCGGTGTAAGTGCTTTTGGTTACATATCAATCAGTTTTGCATAATCGATTTGGATGGCTGGGCTATGGTTTCAGTGTACGTAGTAGTTGTAAAGTTCATAGGGTTTCATAATTGATTTGGATGCCTAATGTTTCCTTTTATGCAATACTAATTTTGGGAAAATTGCATAATATTTGCACCGAATGAAGAATTGTGATTATATTCAACAAAATTTGTAATTAGATGATCTATTTTGTATGACCGTTTACAAACTTATGCTACATAGATCTTGGTGTTGACACGTATAGTGAATTAAAGTTATTTAAAAAATAATAATAATAAATGTAAGCATATTGTATTTCATTGTCACTGTACTTTGTCTTATGAGGCGAGGCAATCTAAGGGTCTATTGCCCACTACTGTGTTAAACATGTCATATATTTATCAGTTAATCTAATGATCGATTAACCATTAAAGTGTATCAGTTAATCTTATGTAATAGATTAACTATTACAGTTGTTAAATTAATTTGACATTCATATTATGAGTAGTTTGTTAGTCACCAAAGTGGCCAAGCTAGAACATTCCTTGAATATCAAGTTAATTAATCTAATGATCGATTAACCATTAAAGTGTATCAGTTAATCTTATGTAATTGATTAACTAGTAGAGTTGTTAGTTTAATTTGACATTCATATCATGAATGGTTTGTTAGTCACCAAAGTGGTCAAGCTAGAACGTTCCTTGAATATCAAATTAAATGATAATTATTCAATTACTTGTGATTTAATGATGCATATAAGTGAGGTTGAACCTCATAATGTTTTCAAGGTTCGAACGTCATGAGTATATTGATTTTCATCATTCATAAGATAGATGGACCCAAAGATGGATCCACTATTCATATGATTGGTAACTTATATATGTCTTATTTAGATTTGTTTTGGATATCCAAAGATATCAAAGTTTTTCTAACTAGGAATATACACTTACCAATAATGTAAAATATATGCATCATAATTGTTAATTATTGGTACTATAAATTAAGGCTATACTCCATTAATGTAAATAATGCTAAAGATTTCTTGAGAATTGCTAACAAGTCCATTATATGGACAATATTGGCTGACCTTGCTATCATGAAATTTGATGGTATGCGAAGCATGAATGAGTGCATTATCGAGCATATTAATTTAGCGGCAAAACTGAAGTCCTTGAGATGAAGAAGAAGAAAAATCAATTTCACCTATGTAGAAGGTGAAGCATTTACGGAATATGATTCGAAAAGAAAGGTAAGTCTTCTGCTTTTATGTGTTTCGAATCAATTTTTAGATGAATTTACTTATGATGCTCAATGGATTAAGTTATGTTGATAGTACCCGACCCAAATTCCACTTTAGAATCCGTGTCGAATTCTGTGTGTGTCCAACACCTAGCAGGTGTCGAGCACAAATGTCTAAACTACCCCTCTTGCCCTAAACCCAAGAATTCCTTTAGGGTTCAATTGCTATCGGGAAACCGACAGAGTCTCCCCTGAAAAATGCTCAAACCAACAAATTTTCACCTGTAAACAAAGTCACAAATTAAAATTCCCCAAACTTCAGCACGCACAAGTTAAGTTCACATACAAAATAGTTATTTCGGTTGACTTCAAGCCTTACAGGGATTCAGGACTATATTGGAGCATAACTATTTCAGTTAAGTTTACAACCAGAAAATTATTTACAACAGAGTAAACGCATACACGAGAGAGAAGAAGGAAAAGTGGTAGATGGTGGAAGGCCCTCAAGTGGTTGTCTGGTACTCGTCTACTACCTGGAAGGGGGCGCAAAACAAAGAAAGTGAGTAGACAAAAAATTAAGTGTTAAACATAGTAAGAACATGTTAACCCCACCATTTAAAAACTATTGGCAAACCAGTTATAATTAATGGTATGTTTGTACAAGCAAATACGATTCATACTTAAGCATAATATATCAAACAAAAGACAAATCACTAATTTCAAAATAAAAGAATTTCTCAAACTGTAAATACTTTCCACCTAGATGTATCCCATAGAAAATCCGTCAATTCCAACAGTGTACCGTCAATTCCAGGTATCACACATGTGGCCACATGTGTGATACATCCTCACAGAACTCAGGGGACACAAAGTCGGCCTGAGACGCATTCCTCACAGCACACGGCTCGGGCATCCCTGAGACTCTTGGCGCATGGTCATCGCGCGCAGACTTATCCAAAGATAACCAAATCGTCCGAAGACAAACCATTTCCTGAAAGCAACTGAGATGTCCGAGGACGTCATAAACTTTGGTTAATAAAAAATTTCGCCTCAAACCCTTAATCAAAAACCCAATTCCCGGAATTTACAAAGTGTGTGCACAACCTTGAAAGTTTGTTACAGATTCAACCAAAGCCCTTTAACAAGTCCCAAGAGTTTCATTAAGTTCTGACAGTCCGAATGTATCGAACCCAAAAATATTCAATAGGCAAATTTTAGTATACTACTCAATTGATCGAATTTAGCTTATCTGAGCATACCGTCGTGCTCAGGACGACGAGGGGTTAATTTTAGGGTGATAATAGTTTGCCGACACATGGCTGACGCGCCACCACGTGCTACCACCAACGGTGGGTGCCATGAGAGATTTCCAGCAACTAAAAAATCTCCAAACCACCAATCAATTTTTATACCAATAGTTCTAGCACAATTTAAGCAGTGTTTTTAGTTCTTGGACCCTAGCCAAATAGTGGCTGGAGTGGCCTGAAACATGGCCAAAAGCGCAGGCCAAAATGGGTGTCCAAATCTATCCTTCAAATCACAAAATCAACCCAAACCAACTACAAAAACAGGTAGATTGTGGAAAAAGGATGAAAATCCATACCTTATTCGATGAAATCAGTCGTTGGCGTCAGGTGGAGGTTATTAAGTTTGTTTCAGTCCAAAATCCGACTATTCTTCGGGTTTTTGAGTTTGATTGAGGGATGGGTTAGGTAGAGGAGACTTAGACAAAGCTTTTGTGGGTGGTGGCGTCGCTTGGAACGACCGGAAGGCGACAAAATTCACCAGAGAATACGAACAGCAAATAGTGACTGTCGAGAAGAAGAGTCGCGAGAGAGGAAGAATCGGGAGGGAGGAGAGAGAAATGAGGGAAGGAAAGAAAACATCTGACTTTTTAACACTTAATTTGCAAAATTACGATCATGCCCTTACACTTCTTTTGATCATAACTTCTCATTTTAACTCTGATTTGGGGCTACTACGTGTCTATGAATTCGTGAGCTCATGCACTACGTAATGGAGCCAAGAAATTTTTCCAAACCCTCCCAGAGCAAAAGTCAACCCTAAACCACTAGCATCGTGACAGGTCTAGTATATTAGCCCTACTTGTTGCAAGTAAAATTGGATGAGCCTTGGCATGTGCCTTTCCATTTTTTGGGAGGTGGACCGAACTCGGCATCACTGATGCTAGCAGATTCCGGCCAAACTCCAGAGTCGATCACCCCAACAATGATATCGCTTTCAACTGTGCTTCTCTTCACATTTTCATGAAACTCGATGAAGTTCCATGACCTTGTTGTGTGGAGCTTCTGCTTCCCACTAGGGAAAACATACACAACACCAACCATTCCTATATACACACACACACACACACAAGCTTCCAGTTAGATAAAAACTTATAATGGTCAGTACTTTTTATGCAAATTGGAAAGAAAGCTAGATCTACAACCAGCCATTTTGTGAGCCTCTTCCTCTGTTAGCTTTGTAGCAAAGCCATTGAAGCTTCTCTTGTAGCTGTACAGTAGGAGAGGTTCTTGTGCAATATTGCTGAACATATACATAAAGGTTAACTCAAGTTAGGAATTATATAGGGTCTAGCTATAGTTTACTAAATTGCAAATCATATCCTTGTAATGTTAATTAGTTATATAATTGTCACCAATTACTCATCTAGAAAACTCGTTAATCCTAACAAAAAAAGGCAGTAAACTTATATTATATATGTGATAATTAACCCTTGATGAGAAGGATGGCACATATGGGGACAGTGTGTCAATACCCTCAGTACTTTTAAAAATGGTTGCAGTTGGGTTCCTACAAATTAATCATTAAAATATTCAAAATCATATATAAATTAGCGTAGCATTATTCTGATCTGGTTTAGCTTAAATGTTACAAATAATATTTGTGTGTACCTCGTTGAGTTAATGTAATAGTAAATGCTGTTACCACTATCCAAACCAAGGCAAGAGGCAGGCAAGGGTTGAGGGCCAAGCACATCTGCAACAGGTCGCCTTTGCAAAATAACTCCAACTGCACCTGCAATATAGGCCCCATACCATACCCACTCTTCCCATCGCAAAGAACAATGTTGCCCTTCACCAAATTGTGGTCTAACGTGCCTTGATAGCATTTCCTGCACGGTACCACCATATTAATTATTGCAACATATTATTATCAGACTGAAACTATATCCCATAAATATTACACGACGTGTATAATTGTATTTACTTAGATGTAGACTCGTCGTAGCCAGCTGTCCTATTGGGTGCGTCTCCAGCAAATATTAGAGGATAGAACTTGCCCTTGAGGTCAAATGTGTTTGGTACAATTCCCTACATACGCCAATGAAGCAAATTAATATATTAATTCAATTGCTTAAGTGAGGGCATGTTAATTAATATATTAATTCAATTGTATAATTGTACCTCATAGATTTTTTGGTTACCCAATTGAACCTTGGTAACAAACTCCCGATTTATGGTGGTTGCAGCCACAGAAAGACACCATGGCGCAAAGCTTGTGACGGTCTTGAGGACTGGACCTTCGTTCCCAGCAGAAGTGGAAGTCAGAATTCCTTTTCTTAAAGCGTGAAAGGCTCCAATGGTAACTGGTGTCCTGAAATAATCATCCGGAGAAGTCGGTCCGAGGGAGACAGATAGTATGTCGACACCATCCGCGATCGCATCATCAAATGCCGCTAGAATATCATCGTCACTGCAACCATCCGACCAACATACTTTGTACACTGCAATTCGTGCTGATGGGACCCCTCCTCTTGCTGTCCCCGACCCCAAACCAAATAGGCTTGCTTTGCTAACTAAGTTTCCTGCCACCGTTGATGCAATGTGGGTTCCATGGCCATCCGAGTCTCGTGGAGACTTGATGTCACCTTCGACGAAAGGTCTACCATTGTGGTAATACCGTGCTCCAATATATATACACACACAAGCTTCCAGTAAGATATAAACTTATAATGGTCAGTACTTTTTATGCAAATTGGAAAGAAAGCTCGATCCACAACCAGTCATTTTCTGAGCTTCTTCCTCTGTTAGCTTTGCAGCAAAGCCATTGAAGCTTCTCTTGTAGCTGTACAGTAGGAGAGGTTCTTGTTCAATATTGCTGAACAAAAACATAAACGTTAACTCAAGTTAGGAATTATATAGGGACTAGCTATAGTTTACTAAATTGCAAATCATATCCTTGTAATGTTAATTAGTTATATAATTGTCACCAATTACTCATCTAGAAAACTCGTTAATCCTAACAAAAAAAGGCAGTAAACTTATATTATATATGTGATAATTAACCTGCTGCCAACTACGTTTTGAAGCATGTTTACATGAAGATGATTCTTGTGGAGCCCTGAAAAGAAGAGGGGAAGTTGCAGGCTTGACGTTGAACTCTTTAGGGTTAGTAATTATTGTTAATTATTAAGTGTGAGACAATTATTTTTGTTCATTTTTTTCAATGTGATGTCTCAACTCTCAAATCTTTGGATTGAATTTAAATGAGGTAGATGTGTGGAGAGTAAAAGTTAAGCAAATGTAGAACAACATCACATGGAGGGTGGTTATTTGCTCCCAATTTATAGCTATCATATGACCTTTAAATTCATGGCTCCAAATCCCAGCATATATAGATTGTGAAGCATCAACAATTATCACCACTACTACAAAAATCGCAATAGACGACGGTAATCCACCGACGTGTATCCGATTTTTCAACCGTCGTGAAATCGACCGACATCTTTTGATGCATAAAACCACGACGGTAAATTGCCGTCGTCTATTAGATGTAAAGACGACAGTTTTTTTGAAAGAACTGTCGTCTACTAGATGTAAAGATGAAGGTTTTTTGAAAGAACTGTCGTCTATTATATGTAAAGACGACGGTTTTTTTTTTTTTAAAGAACTGTCGTCTACTAGATGTAAAGACGACAATTTTTTTAGTAAAACAGTCGTTGTTTGGTTGTAAAGACGTCGGTATTTGTTAAAAAGCGTCGTTGATTGTATATAAAGAAGACGGTATGGTGTTAAAAGAGGTCACTGATAATATGTACAAAAGGCGGTTTTTCCAATAAAACCATTGTTTTATTATCTTTAAATTTTTTGTCTAATAAGTTCCCAAGCTATTACATTTTAGTTTTTTGTTTCCTATGATTATATACAACGATTTTAACTAGAGAACCAATTATAATGCTTTATTAATGAATATATACACTCAAAAATTATTTCTTTCATAAAACTTAAAAATTCAATAGTTATTATATAGTCAACCAATCTTTATTCTATTACATACATACTTTCTACCTATAACTAAAAATAATGGAGCTCACAAATTCTACTTATTTGATGCTAACTTCATCAATTTGTTCTTGGGTTGACTTAGCTCTGCTTTCTTGCTCGTTTTCCAAGTTGTTGGTGTTGGAAAGACCTGCACGAAAGAGACCCCAATACTCTTAAACATAAACTTGTTTATCAGCAACCTAACCTTAGCAAAAAGATCTATGCAGCTCTAGAATGACAACAGAGCACAATTGGCATAATTGGCAAAGTACCTTCACCATAACCTGTTCTTGTGGTGGCACAATTCCAAGTGATGTTCCCATCGCTAACTGGGAACTTGATTCCTGGACCACAAAGGAATACTGCTTCCCCCTAATTTTCAGGTGCCATAACTTTGCATTAGAAACACATGAAATAAGGATGAATTTCATCATATAGAACCTCTTTAGTAAAGAAAACGATGATATAATATGAATATATCATATCTGAATTGAAGTCAGCTCTATGGCAGTACATAAATCTAATCAACAATCAATAATACCACAAGTATGGAAGTATCTATGCACAACAAGGAAAAGAAAATTAAAGCCAGACGGAGAAGCAGAACAAGCAGAAAAGAGATCATTGTAATCAATCACAAATTGACAAGTATTAACAATAGTATAGAAACAACCCAAAACTATACTTAATACAAGGCCACGATGTCATCTATCTGTAAAGCATACTCATGCTCTGGTGATGGCAAACTTCTTGTGCTTTCCAGAAGAATCCAAATAGGCATTGGCCTTGACAACATTCAGGCCAAGGTTCCTAAGCACACCCATTTGTGACCCAATTAATGAAAGTTGAATTATATGTGCAGACATAGACATTAAGACAGATCATTCAAAATATTTAAACATCTATGCAAGAGCAAAATAATAGACAAACAGTATTGTTGGAAGCAGTGAGTAATGCTCTATACAGTGTCAAGAAAATTGCAGTACTTAAAACTACATTAGATGTTGATGAACTTCTAGGATCAATCTGTAAGCATTATAAGCAACCATTTTGAAATTATTCCAGCACATAAAGAGAATTTCAATTTCTATAATAAAGCCTGTAAAAGTGGAATAAATTCCAAGAAAGGAAACAATATTAGTAAGAATCCCCAAATATTAAAATGATAACTACCCACTGCTAAAAGAGTAAACTTGAAACTAAACATAAGCCAAATCAAAATCAAAGCAAGGAAATTGTAGAAAATTAGCAGATTGTAACAATTAAAGACATTCTTCCTCCTTTTTGGACTTACTTTCACTTTACTTTCTTCTAGGATGCAGATTGGTCACTTATAGGAAAATTGGAAAATAATTTTGTTTGCTGCAGAAAATACTTCCCTTTATTGCGCTGTCAAGTTAAGTGAAATGATCAGTCACAATAAAATGAGTTAATATTGACTGCAAAGCTCATACTAATGGCAAGCTGATATGCAAAAGACTGCATATTCAGGAATTCCTTTTAACCAAAATATACAAGTTGATTAACTTATTAAGACTTCTTTTTTGGACCAATATAGGGAAAAATTACAGCAACCAAAAAGCAAAAGCACTTACGCTCCTATCCCATATAGGCATTGGATTGGAATTGTCTATCTATGGCCATTGGCCCCTATTGTATATATCAACTTTCCCCTATTGATAAGTTCGTTTGGGGAGACAGGTTCATTGATGGCAGCCAGTGAATCGGCAAGGGACTTAGCATGACGAAGGTAAGCATCAATGGGTTGAGAGCCTTTTTGCAAATCCATAAGTTGAAAATGAAGAGCAGATTCGCTGGCCATACTGGATTGAGAGAAGTGGCGTTGGAGACATTCCCAGATATCTTGGGCAGAGGTGCAGCCAACGGTGAGAGAGAGAATAGACTCAGAGAGTGTACTGGTGATGTAGCTAACAATGAGTTGGTCTTGTTGGTACCACTGAGCATGGGCGGGATTGGTTTGGGTAAGAGTGGCGGTGGTGGTTGTGGATGTTTCGGTGGAAGAAGTGGAGGTTTGGGCAGAAGGTTGTTTATGAGTGCCATCGATAAATTTCCAGAGGTTTTGACCGACAAAAAAGGGTTTGAGTTGGTGGAGCCATAGAAGATAGTTGGAGTCAGTAAGCTTGATAAAATGAGAAGAGTTTGGGCTAGGGAGGGAGATGGTGGATTCAGACGAAGCCATGAGGTGGACCTAGAGGAGGATTGGATCAAATAAGGGAGAGGGAGGAAACCCTAGGTTAGGCTGATACCATGTATAAAATATATTTCCTTGTATTTGATAGATTACACAAAGTCCCTATTTATGCAAGTATAGGATATCTACTTAAGGTATGAAATAATATAGACATGAATACAATTCAATTTACAGCAGGAAATCTAATTTACAGCAGGAAAGGCTAATTGCTAGGAGGAGATTGTGAAGTTGACTTCTGTGTAGGCTAGGAAAGGAAAGTTGCGTTAACACAAACATCTTAAGCTTGCAGCTGATCTTGGGATATCTAACCTCATTGTAGAAATGGATTCAGCAACTACTATACAGCTTATTCAATCTCCTGATATCATTAATTTCCACCCTCTTGCTAGTGTGATCTATAGCTGCAAGGAATACATGGATAAAATCAATAACTGTGTTGTCAGATATATTTATCGTGAGAAGAACTGTGTTGCCGACTGTTTAGCAAATTCAAGTTACAATGGTGATGTAGGAGTTCATCTCTTTGATAATGCCCCTGAGTGGGTGGGCTCAACTCTCGCAGATGATAGTGTTGGGGTTCACATAACCCGTCTAGTTTGTATTAATCTTATTTAAGTGTTGTTTCTAAGGCTTAGCCCCTTTAGCTCATTTTAAAAAATATATTAAAAAAAAAAAAATCCCCATGCGGATAAGAAGAAGATATGAATAATGTATATATGTAGTAGAGTCATTCTACCAGCATCTATATATATAATTTTCAGCCAATACACGATTTTAAAAACGTTCTTCAAAATAGTTGCACCAAATCATTGCAGCAATATATTCGCATTTCAGAATTTTTCAAACACTTCTACGCTACGATGATAACGCTTTTTGTTGATATTGTTGGACACTGTTTCAGGGAAACCATGGAAGTTGCCATGACCTTGTTGTGTTGTGTGGAGACGGAGCTACTTCTTTCCGCTGAAGCAGGAAAAATAGACACAGTACACCTTCCTTCCACACCAACCATCTTTTGTGCTTCTTCCGCCGTCAGCCTTGCTTGTACTACACTCGTTCATTGAAGGAAACTTCTCTTGTCTTGTAGCTCTGCTCCAGCACTGTAGTGATTCTTAACCTCTCAATGGGGACCAACTCCAAAATTAAGCTAATTGATCACCAAATGTAATTCAAAAGAAAAGGAAAAGAAAAAGCACAACAATGAAGTTGTAGCTCAAGTAAGTTTTTTAGTACAAACGATTTGCGGGAGAAAGGGTTTACATAAATATTCATTGGATGTCGCTGGGAGTTTTCGAACCACAGCAGTTGTAGCTCAATTAGTTAAAAACAGTTTACCTTTACATATGAGACATTTAAGAAGAAAAAAAATGGTAGCAGTAAGTAACTTCATGCACGTTGAAGGAAGTTGAGGTTCCACCCCAAAACCAATTAGCAATGGTTGGAGTAGCCCAACTCCTTATAAGCCCTTGCAAGGTTTTCTAACTTTCCAATGTGGGACATTTTTACCTTCACATTCTCATACACCCCTGCATGTGACGAATTTTCAAGCCTAACACGTGGACAACACATATTGGGTGACGTGGAGCACGTGTGGCCATTGGGCTTTCACACGTGGGCTAACTCACTCTGATACTAGGAAGGAAGTTGAGGTTCCACTTGAAAACCAATTGGCAAGTTGGCTTGAAATCGAAGAGTGGGATGAGTGTGGTAGGTCAAGCGTGTCCACAGGGTTTGGAGAAAGGATTGGATTGGGTATGTTGGATGGGACGACTGAGTCTGGGCCGGGAGCATGGAAGTCATCTGTGTTGGGGCCGACTGGGCTTAGAAAAGAAGATGATGTCTCGGAGTCTTGTGGAAGAGGGAGAACGATCATATCTGGTTGATGCTCTTGGGGATGGGCACTAAATGGAAAAGCATTTTCGTGGAAGACAACATCTCGGGAGGAAAAAAATTTATGTGTGGTGAGATTGTAAACCCGATAGCCCTTTTGACCAACAGTATAACCAACAAAAATGTAACGGCGAGCTTGTTGATCAAATTTATGTGAAGGTGTGAGGTTAGTGGCATAGCAAAGGCACCCAAAAGTACGGAGATAAGTATATGTGGGTGGCGTTGTGTGAAGCATTTCGTATGGTGATTTGTGAGAAAGAAGAGGTGTAGGTAGGTGATTGATCAAATAACAAGCTGTTTGAATACTTTCCCCCCAATATTGTAAAAGCAACAGAGAGAGATATTCTCTACAGCAATCTCCTTATTTTTCTAACATGGTATCTGAGCTCCATCCCTGGTGACTCTGTAAAAATCCAATTGCTTCCGCAACACATCGTCATAATGGGCGAGAACAAGAAATCAACTGAGGCAGTTGTCACGAATCCTTCAAATCCATATTCCTTACATACCTCGGATCATCCGGGGATCGTTTTAGCTTCCCAAATACTCGAAGGAGACAACTACGACCCATGGAGTCGTTCTACAGCAATCAGTCTTAGTGCAAAGAACAAGATCGGTTTCATCGATGAATCAATCAAATCTCCTTCTCCAAAAGATGCGAAATTTCCTTTATGGCGACGATGCAATGACATGGTCCTTTCATGGCTTTTGAATTCCATACATCCAAACATCGCAAACAGCGTCATATACGCGAACACTGCAGCAGAGGTTTGGTCCGACCTGCGAGAGCGCTTCTCTCAAGGAAACGACTCACGCATATACCATATGAAAAGAGAAATCGTAAAGCACATACAAGGACAACAATCCATCTCAATCTACTACACCAAGTTGAAGGCGTTATGGGATGAGTTGGAGTCCTACAATGAACCAGCAACTTGCATATGTGGGGGAATCAAAAAGCTCAACATGCGAGAAGAGAATGAGAGAGTTATGCAGTTCCTCATGGGATTGAACGAAGCCTATTCCGCAATACGTGGATAGATTCTGTTGATGGATCTGTTGCCTGACACACGAAAAACATGTTCTCTTGTTCAAACAGGTTGAGGTATCCCTTAATCGTGACAATCTTAACCACCATGCCATGAGCGTGACAAGAAATAAAGAGGTTGATGCATCATCTCATCAGTCATACAAGGGAAAACCACCCCTTCATTGTTCATACTGTGATCAAGATCGTCACATTGTTGAAACCTGCTATTATTTACATGGGTTCCCATCTGGCCACAAATTGCATGGCAAGTCGGTGAAGCCACCCAACTAAAGGAAACCAACGACTAATCATGCCAAGCCAGAGACAGAGAGTGTCAAGAATTCAGACACAAGTCACAAGACTCCAACCAACGATGATCCCAAATTCACCATAGAGGAACACAACCAACTGATAGCCATGCTTCGGAAAAACAATGATTGTAACCCATAACACTATGCAAATACCACAGGTATTACTATACCATCATCTCCCGTGACTCCTGTAGCTCCACACTCGAAATTATGTTGGATTATTGGTAGTAGAGCCATAGGCCACGTGACTTCTTCCATTTAGTTAACAAATCCGCAGCTTTTGCCCAAGTCATCCACCATTCAATTGCCCGATGGTGGTGTTTGTGCCTAATAAGTCACGGTCATAAACTGACCGAAGGGACTTCTTCTCGGCCCTAGCACCTACTCATGAGCTGAAACGTGGCGGTTCATTAGTCATTTTGCCTTCCTAAAAACAAAAGAAAAACTGCGAAGGCGATTGATGGGGATCGGAGTCCGGACATAGGTCACCAACCACACACACGAGCACCGAAATCTAGGGCTAGTGCAAACTCACATATACCGTAGCAAATCCATGCCACAAATAAACTATTTCATTAATCATCAACATAAACTCCCCTACAACTATTACATTAGCCTTATTTATAGGCTTTACAAGACTTGGGCACCAAGGCTACTTGGTCCAAAAGTAAACTAATTAATTATAAAATCACACCTAAATAATAAAAGATATCCTAAAACTACCTAAATAAGAAAATACCAATATATCATGAAATAACTAATTAAATGGTAAATATCTATCTTGATCCACCCATATGCTCCTGCATCAGACTCCCCTGGTTGGAAAGAATTCGTCCTCGAATTCAAGCCTTTGATTGAGGAAAATCCGAATAGAATCTTCAATTGCTTCATATTAATTCTGGATCTTTTAGCATCCAATTGAAACCTTCCTTTCCAAATAAAAAGATATTTGGAATATTTCGTTATTCTCGGTTTCTTCTTACTCCTTCTAGGAATGCAAATGTTTCTCTCTAGAATCTTCAATCGATTGACAAAATCAACCAAATTTTTGGCAACCTTCCAAGTGAAAATATTAATGCTCATAAAATCAATAATATCTTCAAGAGTTTTCTCAATTCTCATCTCTTCACTGTTCGGATCAATAAATTGCGTATCAAAATTGCTTTGAACGCCCAAACAATTTTCATTGCAAGTTCCACAGTTGCAAGGATCAAATATTGGAGGTAAATCCAAATTTAATAACTTTGATGAATAACAAGATGCACCAAAATTAACAAATCCATTTATACCTTCAAAGACACAATGAGAATAATCGTGCCCCTCTTCACTTGACTCACACAGCGGAGCGCAACAATGAAAAGGGCTATCTCCCTCGTACTCCCCGTCGAGACTCCCACGGCTTAGAGTATCGATGCAAGCTACTCGGTTCAGATAAGGGTTCACGCATCCCTCCCCGTCAGAACTCTTACCTATTTGGGTTCGAGCTTCGATGCGAGCAATGCGTTCCGTAAGTTGCCGTAGCATCCTCCTAATTTCCTCCATGTCGTTGTAGTTGTCAACACAACCCTCCATCCAAAAACCTCCCCGAGAAAGCAGATCTTGAGCCGTAGCTCTGATACCAATTGATGGGGATAGGAGTCCAGACATAGGTCACCAACCACACACACGAGCACCGAAATCTAGGGCTAGTGCAAACTCACATATACCGTAGCAAATCCATGCCACAAATAAACTATTTCATTGACATAGGTCACCAATCCATGCCATAAGAGACACAGCCTAAGATATTAAGGTTAAAATCGCCACGTAGCAACAAGGTCCCACACTTCATTTAATGAAGTAACGCTTTTGATTGTTGCAGCGAACCCACTAGCCGCAAAAAGGCATTTAATGCACGAGGGAAGAAGGGAAGTGACTGAAGTCAGAGTTTGGTGAAGGAAATCAGGGTGGTTAGGCGCAAACATTCTTACGAAAATTCTTACAGCTTGAGAGATTAGGTCACTAGCTATCAGAGCATTAAATGCGTCTCCACGGACAGGGGTGCAAAACCCACGATCAGGGCGGCGGTCGAAATTTACCGGGATTTATGGGGTCACACCACCATGCTTCACGATCCCAAATGTCGATTGGACTACCCACTTGCTCTGATCAGGCTCCACCATGCAGATTTTCAGCCTCGATTACTCCTCCAGAGCTCTTCCTATAAATACCAAGCTCGAGCTACATTCAAAGGGTTCAAACACCAAACCAAAAGCCTCCCACGGAGCAAATTATATTTTCCTGTAATGCACTTTCAATACCTTTACTTGCTTTCCTAGGAGTAGTGATAGATTGTAAGGAAAATCCATTCATCAATATATCATACGACCCTTGATTTTCAAGGCGTCGGAGCACCATCTCTGTTACTCTCTCATCCACCCCATATATCATACAACCGTCGCTCTCTGAACAACGCGCCGAAGCACCGCCCAAAACCCACCACCAACGCCACCGCCAAACGGCCTTGTAGCTCAAGCCGTGAACCTGACGGCCGAGATCAGTCCCTCTCTCGGCCACAATCGTTTGATTAAAAGTTGGACTCAAACAGGCGCACCACTTAACCATTTTATCCAAACACATCACTCTATCGACGCACGGTAGACCGTGCTGGCACGCCTGCGCACAACCGCACCGAATCCAAAAGAAGGACGTCACGTGTTGACGCATATCCCCTCGGCCCGAAGCACCAGGCCGTGAGATTTGCGCAGCCAACAGGTGGTCATACACACATTGAGTCAATTGCTTAAAGTTCCACAATTTCAAGTTAATCTACTATCAGTGAGCAAATTGACACATGCATTGCAATGTATAGTGATTTTTTTCCCCCATTTTTGTGTTGTGCAGGACTCTACTATGGGGAAGATGATTGGCCTGGGCAAGCAATTTATTGTCCTTTAGTACTTGGCACAAGACCAAAACCTAATCCTAGCTCACCACATCCGGAAACAATCCAACCTCTGGCACCAACGTCTTGGCCACCCATCCACCAAACCAAATAGGCTTGCTTTGCTAACTAAGTTTCCTGCCTCCGTTGATGCAGTGTGGGTTCCATGGCCATCCGAGTCTCGTGGAGACTTGATGTCACCTTCGACGAAAGGTCTACCACTGTGGTAATATCAGGCTCCAATGATTTTACTGTTTCAACCATAGCAACAGTACGTCAGTCAATTATCACATAAAACAGATAATTTTTACGTTTATTATCTACCAACATGATAGGTCTAGTATATTAGCCTTACTTGTTGCAAGTAAAATTGGATGAGCCTTGGCATGTGCCTTTCCATTTTTTGGGTGGGGGACCGAACCCAGCATCACTGAAGCTGGCAGATTCCGGCCAAACTCCAGAGTCGATCATCCCAACGATGATATTGCTTTCAACAGTGCTTCTCTTCACGTTTTCATGAAGCCCGATGAAATTCCATGACCTTGTTGTGTGGAGCTTCTGCTTCCCACTAGGGAAAACAGACACCACAACAGCCATTCCTATATATATATATATACACACACACACACAAGCTTCCAGTAAGATATCAAAGTAAGATATAAACTTATAATGGCCAGTACTTTTTATGCAAATTGGAAAGAAAGATCGATCCACGACCAGCCATTTTCTGAGCTTCTTCCTCTGTTAGCTTCGCAGCAAAGCCATTGAAGCTTCTATTGTAGCTGTACAGTAGGAGAGGTTCTTGTTCAATATTGCTGAACATAAACACAAACGTTAACTCAAGTTAGGAATTATATAGTTTACTAAATTGCAAATCATATCCTTGTAATGTTAATTAGTTATATAATTGTCACCAATTACTCATCTAACAAACTCGTTAATCCTAGCAAAAAAAGGCAGTAAACTTATATTATATATGTGATAATTAACCTGCTGCCAACTACGTTTTGAATCATGTTTACATGAAGAGGCAATGTTGTAGTGGTGGGAATGTCGAGCTTGGGTTGTCCCCCATGTACACAATATAAACCTGCGATTAATATAATAATAATAAACATTATTAAGGGCCCGTTTGATAACTATTTCAACTTTAGCTTTTAGTTTTTATTTTTTGTGCTAGAGTATAGAGGAAAATGAGAATGAGAATGAGAGTGAGAATAAGATTGAGAGAGAGGATGAGAGGGGAGGATGAGAGGGAGGAGTAACGATAGTGAAAATAGATTTCAGTTTTTAATTTTTTTTTTTTCACTTTTATCACTCCTCCCTCCCATCGTCTCCTCTTAGATTCCCTCTCAATCTCATCTCCACTCTCATTCTCACTTCCATTCTCCCTCTTTTTCCTCTATACTCTGGCACAGAAAATGAAAACTAAAAACTAAAATTGAAATAGTTATCAAAAGGGCCCTAAGTATATAGAAGCCAATTTTAAACTATATATATATATATATATATATATATATATAGAGAGAGAGAGAGAGAGAGAGAGAGAGAGAGAGAGAGAGAGAGAGGAAGGAGAATTCCATGCCTTTCAGGTATCCGGATGAGCAGCAAAATGAGTGACATCTACTAGCAGAGTGCATGTGAGGCTGAGAAGGAGAAACCACACTACAAGGAAAAACCCTTTTCGCGACCAGGGAACTAAATCCATTATGGGGGTCTCACTACAAAACCTATAAAACGTATTACTTGGAAAAGATGGCGCAAGCTCATCCAAGAACGTCATGTATTTATACTAAGAAGTAGCCATGCGTTTCACTTGTTTGCTTCGATCCTAGCCGTGCATTACAAAACTAATGAATCCATACATTTGATCCCCACTACTACAAAAAACGAAATAGACGACGGGAATCCACCGTCGTGTATGAGAAATCGACCGCCGTCTTTTAACACATGAAATAACGACGGCAAATAACCGACGTGGTTAATATATTACACGTCTTTAAAAAAACTAAAACCGACGTAGATTTCATACATAAAAGCATAAAAAGAGACCTTTCGACTATAATAGACGACGGTTTTAGTAAAACACAGACGTTTAAATAATGTTAAATGTCAAAAACAACTACAAAACCGACGTAAATATGTTTATCAACGTCTCTAAATCAAACAAAACCGACGTGTAAAACTTCGAAACCGTCGTGGTTAATAAATACTACGTTCACTAAATAAAAAAACTGACGTCTAAAACATATAACATGGCATATATTTACTTGAACTGACGTAAAAACAATAATAACTACGACCCTTTAGGTCACCACAGACGTTGAAAATTATTTTGACGGCTTGAACACAAAAAAAACGACGTGGTTAACATATTACACGTCATAAAAAAAACTAAAACCGACGTCGATTTGATACATAAAAGCATAAAAAGAGACCTTTCGACTATAATAGACGACGGTTTCAGTAAAACACAGACATTTAAATAATGTTAAATGTCAAAAACAACTACAAAACCGACGTAAATATTTTTATCAACGTCTCTAAATCAAACAAAACTGACGTGTAAAACTTAGAAACCGTCGTGGTTAATAAATACTACGTTCACTAAATAAAAAAAACTGACGTCTAAAACATATAACATGGCATATATTTACTTGAACTGACGTAAAAACAATAATAACCACGACCCTTTAGGTCACCACAGACGTTGAAAATTATTTTGACGGCTTGAACACAAAAAAAACGACGGGGATTTAACATTACACGTCGGTTAATTAAAATACATGTCATGTTTAATCCATTTACTACGGCCTATGAGTCACATTTTAGGACGTTGTTAGTATTTTACAACGTCGGTGGTTGTAGACTTTGACGTGGTTGGCTTTTTAAAAGTCTCTTTTGTGAGCCACTTAGACGTGTGTAATCTCTGAGACGTCATTGCTTTTAGCTTAACCGTTGTTAATAAGTAACGAAACGCCTTGAGTTATGGATTTGACGTCGGTTAATATAAAATGTAGGTCGTGGTTATACTTTACTATGTCCCAAGAATTCAATTATTCGACGTTGTTATGTCCTTACTACGTCGGTTATTTATTTATTCCATGACGTGGCTAGTCTTTGTTAAGTCTCTTTTATAACCTTTTTTGACGTGTGTATTCTCCGAGACGTCAATTGTTTAATTATAACTGATGTGCAACAATGTTTTTACGACGTTAATCATCAATTGATTATATCCCTAAATTCGTCGGTTTGAACTCTGCCGTCGTGTTATACGTTATTGTTCGTCGTTGATTATTTTATTTACCGTCGTTGTTTTAAATATTTATTAACCGTTTTGAAATGAATTTTAATTAACCGCCGTGTTTTCTTTTTCAAATGGCGGTTTTTATTTCATTTTTGCGTTGTCATTCCACGTCAGTTGTGAAAACCCGACGTTGGTTGTTTTTTAGACGTCTATTTTTGCGATTTTTGTAACTTGATCGTCGTATTTTCAGCTTTAACCGATTATTTTTAATTTTTTATTTGTCGTGCCCAAAGCCTGCAGAATGAAAATGTGATCGGAATTAAAATGATATACAGAGCTATGAATTAATGTCATACAATTAACTGCATAACTAATGTCATACATTACAACAATCAATCAATCCATATATCTTCACACCCATCTCTAATATTCTCACTCCCAAACTCACCCACTAGGTCATCAAATGTGTCAACATTTGGTATCCCTCTAGAAAATGGCTCACACTCAATTCTAATATCACCTAGCACATCATCACCAATAACATCATTATATTCTCTATTAGGCATTGATAACACTACCGACCAACCACGATGCATTGGGTCGTCAACATAAAATACTTGTTTGACTTGAGAAGCCATAACAAATTGGTCATTCCTATGTCCAATTTTACTCAGATCTACAAGGGTAAATCCAAGTTCGTCGACTACAAGGCCCGAAGTGTTATCTATCCAATCACACCTCAAGACTGGGATTCTAAACTTTTGGTAGTCAAGATCCCAAATTTCTTGAATAACCCCATAAAAACCCATATTGGAGACAATAGGGTTTTTATCCTTGGCACTAGCAACTTGCATAGTATGTGCAAGTAAATAAACTCCACTATTTTGGACAGTTCGAACATCATCTTGTGCCTTGGTGCTAAATTTGACACCATTAATAAGATAGCTCCTATATGATGGCACTACCATGCTTGGACCAGCTGCTAACCATCTCAAATTTTCTGATATGCCATTATAATCTTCCCCATTAAATTCACTTTGAACCTACAAATTAAACATATATATTAATTCAATCTAACATATATATAGAAAGAAAGAAAATTAAAATAATAAGTTGCATATGTCATTCAATAACATATATACCTTAACACGTAGCCATTGAATGAAAGTGCTATTGTGCTTATCTTGTAGCCACTTTGTTCTCTTTCTAAATTTCGGATAAGTGGTCTTGATGTGGATCATATGTTCCCTACAATTGACACGAAAAAAACACGCATTACGGTCCCTTATATATAAGATAAATATAAGGAGTAATAATATTTAACATGGCTACATATATATGAAAAATTAAACTCATACGTACTCGATATAAGGTAGGACTTCCTCCGTATTCTCCAAGACATATAGATGTGCCTGGTTCAACAAGTCCATATCAACTAAGCCCACTGTGCAACCTGATAATGGCTTTGAAACTCCCATATTCTGGCTTGAAGGCACTCCAACTGTACTAACATCAGATAAATGCTCGGTACAAAACTCTACAGCTTCTTCAGCTATATACCGCTCAGCAATGCAACCTTCGGGACGAGTACGATTCTGAACATACCCCTTTAGCACTTTCATATATCTTTCAAACGGATACATCCATCTAAAATATACTGGCCCACATAGACGAACTTCTCTGACAAGATGTACTACTAGATGAACCATGATATCAAAGAATGAAGGGGGAAAGTACTTCTCAAGCAAACACAAAGTAACTACTACATCTTCTTCCAACTTATCTAGCTTGGAAACATCTACCGTCTTTGCACATATAGCATTGAAGAAGAAGCACAATCGAGTTATTGCATACCTTGCAGGCTTCTCCAAAACAGAACGAATTGCCACAGGGAGCAATTGTTGCATCAAGGTATGACAATCATGAGATATAAGGCCAAGAAGTCTTGAATCTTTTAAAGATACAAGATTTTTTATATTTGAAGAATAACCTTCAGGAACCTTCATACCATAAAAAGAATTGCAAACCGCTCTCTTCTCTGCTCTTGACAAATTCCAAGGCCCTGGAGGCAAGCGAGTACGTCTTTCTCCATACTCGGGTTGCAAATCAATTTTTACCCCCATGTTCAATAAGTCTAACCGAGCAGCAATCCTATCTTTATTTTTTCCAGGGATCTCTAGCAATGTACCAATGATACTATCGCAAACATTCTTCTCAATGTGCATAACATCTAAGGCATGCCTCACAGGGAGGTATTTCCAATACTCGAGATCAAAGAATTTTGATTTCTTCTTCCAACAAACTCTGCCACCATCATTCTCACCAACACTTCCCCCATTTTTCGAGCCCCATATGTAATTAATATCTTCAACCATATGCAGCACTTCTTCTCCTGTTAATGGCTCGGGAGGCATGCCATATTCAGGTTTCCCATTAAAAGCTGCACGTTGCCTCCTATATGGATGATTGATTGGTAACCATTTTCTATGCCCAATATAACAAATTTTGTGGCCATTTTTCAACCTGTGACTAGGTGTATCATCGCCGCATATTGGACAAGCTTTATATCCTTTAACAACACAACCAGATAAGTTTCCATAAGCGGGAAAATCATTAATTGTCCACAGTAATGCAGCTCTAAGTGTAAAGTATTCTCCTATGTGGGCATCATACACTCCTCTAATCCCATCCCACAGAGATTTCAAATCATCAATCAAAGGCTCTAAGTAGACGTCTATATCATTTCCGGGCTGTTTAGGACCGGAAATCAGTATAGTCAACATCATGAACTTCCGCTTCATGCATAGCCATGGTGGGAGATTATATGTAACTAACATAACTGGCCAACAACTGTATCTGCTACTTAAAGAACTGTGGGGATTGAATCCATCAGATGAGAGAGCCAATCTCAAGTTTCTTGGCTCATTACCAAAGTCGGGCCATTTTTCATCAACAAGTTTCCAAGACGGGGAATCCGCTGGATGAGACATATAACCGTCAACTGATTTTCTTGCAGCATGCCAAGTCAAACTCTTAGCTGTCTTATGTGATTGAAACATCCTTTTAAACCTTGGAATTGGAGGAAAATACCACACCACCTTCGCTGCCACACCCTCTTTCAAGAACCCATCCTTGGTTTCCTTCCACCTTGAGATACCACAAGTAGGACAATTAGTTGCATTCTCATACTCCTTCCGATACAAAATGCAGTCATTGGGACATGCGTGGATTTTCTCATAACTCATCCCTAAAGCAGACAAAGTCTTTTTTGCCTCGTACATAGAGGAAGGTAGTGTATTTCCTTCTGGAAGAAATTCTCCTTGAAGTATCAATAATTCTGTAAAGCAAACATCACTCATTCCATGTTTTGCTTTCAAATTATATAACTTCACCAAAGCCGACAACTTCGTGTACTTACTGCAACCAGGGTACAAGGGTTGATCGCCATCCCCAATCACATTGGCAAACTCATAAGGATCAGATCCAATATTGGCAAAATCATTATCATCCATCCCTAATTCTTCAAAAACATAACTGAACCTACTTTGCTCATCTTCTTCCACATTTCCACTAGCATTGGTAGTCCATTCCCAAGGTTCTCCGTGCCATCTCCAAATCTTATAGCTTTGGTCAATTCCATTAAAGTATAAGTGTTCCCTTATAATTCCAACCCCAAACAATCGAATATTCCCACATTTAACACATGGACAACGAATCTCAGTTGTATTTCCAAGATTTTCTGACGCAAAATTCAAAAATCCTTCCACCCCTAACTCATATGCCTTCGATCTTCTATCCGCATGCATCCATGACTTATCCATCTCACACTCTATCAAATTCATATAAATATATATATATATATATATATATATATATATATATATATATATATATTAAAGTGGAAAGACTAGCAATGAAACACTACCACATTCAAATAGCAGAGAACAAAATGAAAATTAAATATAAAACATGGACAAGACGACGGTTTGAAAAAAATAATCGTCGTTTAATATTCATTCAGACGACGGCATCTATAGTCACCGTTGTGATTAAGACACCCAAACCAAGAAATTTGAACGGTGTTCTGGTAGCCTAAAGACGACGTTTAATGGAGAAACAGTCGTCTTTAGGCTACCAGTTGCGGCTTAAAACTCAAACGACGGGAGTAAATGAACAACCGACGTATAATAAACATTTGGACGAGGGTTTGATCCTTCAACCGTCGTCGTAGTTTAAAAAAAAAACAGCTTAAATCTCCCATCCCCATTCCTTTTCCAAGAACCCATGGCCAAACAAACATAAAAGAACCCAAACATAGAGCAATTATTACAAGAATGCAAACACCAAAACATAAAAGAACCCTAATATAGCTACCAACGAAAACATTTATGGATTTAAGAAGAGATTAGGGTTGTACTTACATGGATATTGAGAGAGAGCTGCGAGAATATAACAACTGCTTGAGAGAGAGCTTGGAGAATCTACGTACCCAATGCTTTGAGAGAGAGCTTGGAGAATCTATGTACCCAATGCTTGGAGAGAGATCTTGGAGAATCTACGTACCCAATGCTTGGAGAGAGATCTTGGAGAATCTACGTACCCAATGCTTTGAGAGAGAGCTGAGAGAATATAACCAAAGCTTGAGAGAGAGCTGAGAGAATTAGGGTTAAAGAGACTAGAGTTGTACTTACATGGATATTGAGAGAGAGCTGGGAGAACGATGTAAGATCCCACATCGACCAACGGAGAGGGGTGATGTCCCTTATATGTACATGCCCGCATCCATTTAGCACGAGGCCTTTTGGGAGCTCACTGGCTTCGGAGTTGTAGGAACTCCGAAGTTAAGCGAGTTGGGGGCGAGAGCAATCCCAGGATGGGTGACCCACTGGGAAGTTGGTCGTGAGCTCCCAGAAACAAAACCGTGAGGGCCAGAGAGGGGGGGCCCAAAGCGGACAATATCGTGCTACGGCAGAGCCAATCCGGGATGTGACAAACGAAAACTTTCAGACAAATTTATGTTGAAGAGAGAGAATGAACTATTTGAGGGTTAAAGGGAAATTCTGAAAATTTTAGGTCGCGGTCAAAAATTTTAAAGTACCGCGTTTTTCAACGACGACGGTCAACACTTACATGGACGTCTAATTCTTACTTACAACGGCGGGTTATATAAAAGACCGACGTTGTAAAAATAAAGAACGTCGCTATTCAATAACCGACGTCGTAAACCGAATACAATTAGTCTTCATTTATGAAGTTGACCAAAAACAGCGGGAGAAAACCGGCATCGTTTCAAAAAACCCTAAACCCTAAACCCTAAACCCTAAATTTTACAATAAATTTAAAAAAATACACAAGTACGAGAAAAATGAATCGAAAATTGCTATGGACTCCTTACAACAATGCCTTCAACAATACTAGGCTAAAATATGGATTTCATAATTTTGAATTTATGGGCACCAATGGATCACATAAACTTTAGGGTTATGTTATGTGAAGTATAAGGAGTACCATGCTTTGTCTCAAAATTTGTTTGAATTTTGTTATCATTCGAACTTTGAAAACTAAAAGTACATTTTTCAGGCCTTAACGGGCAAGATATTGTCTCAATCAGTGCATAGAATTTGCCGGTATATTTTTCGGATTTTGTTTTGAATATATTATTAATATTAGTAATTAAATACAATAAAAAAAATATATCCAAAATTATATTTTTTAAAGCTTTAGGATAGAGACAATATTCCAATGCTTGGTAGTTTTCAGTTTAATTTTTGGATTTAGTTTTGAATTTAATATGGAATTAAATAAAATATAAAAGTCATTAAAAATTAAATGAAAATGACCTATCCGACGTTGTATCCATTTACAACGACGTTAAACATCACAAACTGACGTTGAAACTAATATAAAACGACGTCTTTTTATAACCGACGTTGTTTAATTATACAAAGGCGGATATTTAAGAATATCCGCCTTCGTATATTATTAAGACGTCGATAAGGTTATACTAACCGACGTAGTATATGACTACAAAATTCATTTATACAGGATGAATTAATTATAAACCGTCGTTGTTATGACTATTACACGTCATTTTAGTGTATATAACCGACGTTGTTTAAATATACAAAGGCGGATATTTAATAGTATCCGCCTTTGTATATTATTAAGACGTCGATAAGGTTATACGAACCGACGTAGTATATAAGTACAAAATTCATTTATACAGGATGAATTAATTATAAACCGTCGTTGTTATGACTATTACATGTCGTTTTTAAGAATTGCCGTCGATGTTATATTTCCAGTTATTGCAAGACGACCATTGTGTACACATATGAGACGTGTAAATTAGAATCAGACGTCGGTGTTTGGGAACTAAACAAGTTTTAAAACAAAATTTAATTTTTTTGATGTTTGTTCGCTTGATTACAACAAAATATTTATGTACATTTTAAATAAACTAAAATAAACCTAAACATTGTTCATAAATATTTATCTACATCAATTATCCTTCGGTAATAAGTTGTTCACGAATTCTGCCCATTCATGCCCAACTTCGTCAATATCCTCTTGTTTATACTGAACTTTATCTTTTTTCTTCTCAAACTACAAAATAAACCAAAAAACCGACGTGTTATAAAGATACAAACGACGGTTTTAAACAAAAGTATATCTAAAATGTTGCGTTATACCTTCTTCTCGAAATTTAGGTCTGGATCATGAATTATATCTCTCATGAATCGCATCACGTAATAGCCACACTCTACACTTGTTGGTTGTTCAGGAGTGCCATGTAGATTTTTCCAAATGGCCTGCTGTTTACGTGAATTTTTATTTATATGAATGTTAAACATTTTGATTGACCTGTTACAAGAAAACAAAGGGTGTTAATGACAAAACAAAAAATTTAAATACAAATAGTAACCGTCGTGGTAAATCAGTCAACACGACGGAGTTTTTAAAAAAAGGACGGTGATATTTTGTTTAAAAAGGCGGTAAAAACTTACCGTCGTTGTGTAACATTGTAACGTCGGTAAGACTAAAACGTCGTATAACAAAAAATTGAGCAGAAAAAATTAAAACGTTCTTAAATAAAACCCAAACGACGTGGTAGTTAAATTAAAACGACGTTTTTAAGAAAATACTGACGTGGTAGTTAAATTAACACGTCGGTAATAACTTACCGCCGTTATATTTTTCTTATAATACCGGTATTATTAAAAACCGTCGTTTATTTAAATACTTTATAGGAAAAATCTTAAATCAGAAGAAATCAACTTACGTATTCACTATATTTTTCATGTCGTCGTCAACCATGCGTTTTGGCAGTGAATTCATGTAATAGGCAGTCTCCGTTGCTGGTCTCACAATTACCATCACC
Organism: Prunus kanzakura; assembly: GCA_020521455.1. Lineage (NCBI taxonomy): Eukaryota > Viridiplantae > Streptophyta > Magnoliopsida > Rosales > Rosaceae > Prunus > Prunus kanzakura. The sequence continues at coordinate 499,874 of BPUM01000817.1, read as the reverse complement.
CAATGACCCCTGCACATAATGATTCATATAGGTTAAATAGTACTACAAAGAAAAATATTAGAAGCTCAGGAAAATATTTTAAATGGTACTAACCTTGGATTATAAGGGACCAAGAAAAATTGATTCCCATCTGCTGTTTTCAGGTGGTTTGTCAGGTTTTTTATTCGGTCTGATATTGATCCAGCTCCAGAGCTCACTAGCCCAGGGTCCACGAGGCCAACAAGGTTTACCATATTTGCCATTTTTAAATAGTCAAATAGGAACCTAAATATATGAAAGTCAATTAAATGAGATTTTAATTTAAAAGAAAGGAAAATGTAAAACAAAATGGGATTTTAATTTACCTCATGTATACTGATATCACTGTGGTTCCAATCTCAACCATGGAACCAAACTGCAAAATACCATCAGGTAAGAGGAAGGTATCATGCTCAAAGCCAAACACTTCATTGGGCATGTGAACTGTCACAGCCTCCTTAGTAGGCAACAACTTGGTCTGGACGTGTTGGCATAAGGCTAACAGAGGAGGTGGCATGTCTAGCTTTGAGAGATCCTGTTACAAGAAATAAATAGAGAAATATAAGTTAGTTTGTGTGTGAACTAAAATAAACGACTCTAACTAAACCCAAAAAACAGACGTGGTATATAATATAAACGACGGTTTCTAGTAAATACTGACGGAGGAAAGGTTATACACGTCGGTAAATACATAACCGTCGTTGTGTTAATTTATAACGTCGCAATACTATAGAAAGGTCGTCTAATATAAATACAGTTAATGAAATCATGAAATAGACGACGGTTTATAAAAGAGTTAGACGACGGCAGAAAACACAGTCGTTATTTTTAATGTCTAATAATTTGCAAAACAAGTAAAAGCGTCGTGGTATTTAACTAAAAACGACGCGTCCTGTAAGAAACAGACGTATATACCATCGTTATTTTAAATTTTAACGTCGGATATTAAAAGGAGCGACGTCTATTTAAATTTAAAAGGCAGAAATAGAAAATAGCAGAGATTTTACCGTGTCCTCTTTCTCTTTTCCAGCAGTATCAGCTTCAGGCTTCAGATCTTCTAATTCCAAAGCTAGGGGTCTGATACCAGTGGCCCCAGAGCAGCTTGCCTTATCAGACATTGGATTTTTTGGGCTTTGATCTTGAGGGGGTAAAGTAATCGGAGGAATTGGAGAAATTGGGGTTTTGAGCATCTGGCTGGGATCAAAATTGGGGTAAAGTGGACGGAAATATGCCAACATAGCCTCCCTCTCTGCTCTGACTGCTTCCATTATAGTTTCCCTTGACTTCGCCTCAATCCTCAAGGTCTCTTCTCTGACTGCCTCCCTCACACTTTCCTTCAATTTGTCACCAAATTTCACTCTCTGTTGTTTCGGCAAATTGAAGAACTGAGTTAGGGTAACACCAACACCAGCTCCTCTGACTCTCCCACCATGCTCGGGGGTTCCCAAAGCAAGAGTCAAGACATCATTGGTTCCAGAGACAGTCAGAGTGCCTTCGGAGACTTGCTTTTGCAAATCATCCTAAAAGAGAGAAAGAGAGATTGTTAGAAACTGAGCAGGGTGTAAAACAGATAAATATACCGACGTTGTAAATTATAAACAACGACGGTTTTCTTAAATTCCTGACGTAGTATTACTTTAAAACGTCTGTATTTAAATACCGTCGTTGTTTATAATTTACAACGTCGGTATATAAAAATACGTCGTATATTCAAAATAAAACAGATTAAAACATAAATCAAAGACTGTCGTAGTATTCAAAGTAAGACGACGGACTATTGAACAAACAGACGTAGATGTCCAATTTCATACGGCTGCACAAAATTACCGTCGTTGTATAAGCATTCTAACGTCTAGATAAGATAAAACCGTCGTAAATGTTAATGAAGAAGTGAAAAAACTCGATTGAAATATGCATTCTTTTCCAGAAATTGTGCACCACAAATTTCAGTGAAATAGACAGAGAGAGGGAGAGTGTGTGCGTGAGTAAACTTAAAACAAAAATGCAGTTCATAGAGGAATTTAATCCGTCGTATTAATTCTATCTAGACGTCTACTTTATTCAAAAACCGACGTCCTATTCATTTTTAAACGTCAGTAAATTAAGCCCGTCGTGGTGTTCATTTTATAACGTCGCTTATTTAAAGATAAACGACGTCTATAACAAAATAAAACACTCTGTTTTTCAAATTTAGAACAGAGTTAGTGAGACTTACGATTAGTTTTGCCTTCTCTACAACCTTTGGATCAGGGATGTTTCCTGTTTTATCTTCTCTTGCCTTCTTCCATAGAACAGCTCGATCGATTTCTTCAATATCGGGCATGGTTTCTACCAATTGGTCCTCCAAACGAACATACCCTTTTCTAGACAACCTATGGTTGTACTCCAATTTCTCCCTCCTCTCTTTCTGCTCAGCATGCTTAGCCTCAAAATCTGGGGTTAACCTTGAAGCTACGAAGGCATCCCATTGCGATTTCTCTATGAACTTATAAAGCGCATGGGTTTCTTTTAACTTCTCCTTGTCATGTGCGAATTGAAGGATATAATGCTCAGTTACGTTATACTTGAAATCCTTCCATTTTTTGGCGGCAGACGACAAGACCAAGTTCTTGTACCTATCCCCAATAACATAGGACATTTGAACAGCTTCCCAAATCTGCTCCCTCACGTCCTTGGGTATTTGAGTCCATTTCTTGTCCACAAGAGGGACTTTGGTGCGTGCCAAAACACCAATGTAAGACTGCATCTCAACAGCAGCCTTGCCATGTGGTTTGCCCTTTTTATTGAACTCAACCACATGCTTAACCTTCTCAATTTTCCTCTTCACAACACGGCTCATTGTGCTGATACCGCGGCCAGATTTTGGCTCCTCAACAAATATGGCTGTGCTCGAGTCTTTCTCGGAGGTTGAGGAAAATCTCATCCTCTTCGAGGGTTTGCTTTGGGTTGACTTTTCTTCTTCCACTTGAGCCTTTGAAACTGATTTGGCTTCATCCCCTTGTGCCTTTGAACCTGATTTGGCCTTTGACGCTTCAGCTTCCTTGTTTTGAGATTTCGAAACCATTTTTAATTAATCTGCAAGAAAAACAACGTCGGTTATTAAAAATAAACGACGTAATAATACCAAACAACGACGGTAACACTAAAAAAGCGACGTCCTGTTAAACAGTCTCTTAGACCATGAATGGAAATAAGATGACGGTTTTATATATTTCATGACGTAAATGTGTATACACTACGTCGGTTACTAATAATAACCGACGTGGTTTAAAATTTACAAAACGATTGTTCTTCTCCCACAAGACGACGGGTTTATCTTGTTTCCGACGTATTAAATGTCACACCATGACAGTTTTTAACCACCGTCGTGCAGTTTGCATTCGGTAGAATTTAACGGCCGTCGTGGTGTGTCCATTCTATCGTCGAAAACAAGACAGAACTGTCGTCTTTTGGCGTCGTGAGAGTATCTACTTATGTATTTAATCAAAACCAGTGAAAGATTTCTTCAATTTGACAGAATCTTGTTTCCAGACAACGACGGCATTCAAATGAAATGTAAAAAAAGGGAAGAGAGTGAGAAAAAACCTTTGGCGTGCAAAGAAAGTTTCCTTCCGACGAAGACGAAGACGAAAATGGTGATTTGGAGATGAAGACGAAGATTCAGACGATGATGCTGCTTTTGGGAAATGAGAGGGAAACTACGATACTTTATCGGAGAGAGAAAACCGTAGAATATTAGGTCAGGTGACGAAAAGTTTATATATTTTCCCAGAGTTCAATACAACGACGTTGTTATTACAAAACCGCCGTATTATTTAGTTATAACGACGGTATATAATTCATAACTGACGTGGTTATCACAACTGCCGAACGACTTTGGGAATTCCGATGTGGTTATGACGGCGCTTTTTTTTATCTAAACTGACGTTGTACTTTGAAATTCAACGACTGTGTATTTTAATAAACCGACGTGGTTACTTTGGTGTTCTGAAAACGACATCATTCTCTTTTTAATACGCGCCAAATGACTTTTGGATTTCCGATGTAGTTATGACGGCGCTTGTTTATCTAAACTGACGTTGATTATTCAAATATGACGTCGCTATGTATATTAGAACCGACATGGATATTTACGATAATTTGTTTAAATATGATTTTTTCACGCGTTTTTTAACTCTCAGTTTTCAATTAGGGTTGCAGAATGATTCCTCACAAGAAATTGTCTTTCTGAAAGCAAATGGGTTTGCAGAATGATTCCTCACAAGACCAAGCATGGGTTTGCTACATCCTCCTGTGTAGCAAGGGTGGAACCAGCCTTAGAACCTGCATGGGTTTGCAGCCGCACTTGCCCGTTTGAAGGCATACGAGGGTGTTCCTGATGCTCCTTATGATAAGATAAAGCCCTAAACACTCGCAGAGACGGACTCAGGTGGTGGCTGTAGTGGGTTCCTCCCAAATCAGAGAAAAGTCTATTCATTCTGAACCTCAAGCCCACTCCCAGCTTCTTCCCAGCCCCCACTCTCCCCACCCCAAAGGCACAACCCACAACAGGTTCTAAGGCTGGTTCCACCCTTGCTACACAGGAGTTTTGAAGTTGATCACTGTGGAAAAGGGGACTACAATGTAACCAGGAATCGAGGAGTGAGCTTTTCACACTTTGTTGATTTTGATTTTATGAAATTATTAGATATTCGTCTGTGGCTGTGCAGGAGCTTGAGAACAAGAGGAAGGAGAGGGCCCAGCTTGCATATGAGAGGAAGAAACAGTTGAACAAGTTGAGGGTGAAGGCAGAAAAGAAACCACGATGTATAAAACCAAATTTGTGTACATATATTGTGTAAATATTGATCAATATTTAACACGAAGAGATTTGCCTTTTAAGATGAAAATGTTGTTGAGGATTGAGAATTAAATTTTGTTTTGTGTTATGAAAGATATTACCAAAATAAAAGAAAAATTAATTAATTTTAAAAAGCTATAAAAATAAGACGGCGGTTTACAGAGAAGGCAGACGTATAAATTGAAAAAATACGACGGTAATTTGAACTTAGGACGTATAAATTTAAAAATACGACAGTAGTGTTGTAGGTACCGTCGTAGTATACTCCAAAATAATAAGTCGATAAATTAATCTCTCGCGTCATGGTATATTATTTAACACGTCGTTTTTTTGTAATAAACTGACGTCTATTACATTACATTATACGACGTGGATTCCATAAAATTATACGACGTGGATTCCATTAAAGAATAACTGACGTGGTTTTTTAAATTACACGGCCGTATGTCTATAAGCACCGCCGTAAGTTTAAAAGATTTATTGTATAAATTTGACTCTTTCTTTCAGTTTCAGTTTTCATTTAGGGTTCCAAGTTCTTCTGGTCTCTCTGGAGGCTCGTCTTCCTCTCTCACATACACACATACATCATCACTCTCTCTCACATCTCAAAGACGATAATTTGGATGTTAATGATGTATGCGTTTTGGTGTATCTCAAAGACACCAAAACACACACATCATTAACTTTCAAAACATTGTCTTTCTCAAAGTTTGCAGTAGTCAGTTCAGTTCTGGTTTCTTTTTGGATTTTGTGTATTTAAAATATTGTCTTTCTCACTTTGGTGGTTCGATTATGATCAGGATCCAAAGATCTCAAAGGTAAGTTATCATACCTCTTGGGATCTCATTTTAATTTTCGTAGGCTACCAAAATTAAAAAATAATTAAATCTCAAAAAGAAATAAAAATTAAGACGGCGTTTACAGAGAAGGCACTGTCGTAGTATACAGACGTGGATTCCATTATATTATACGACGCGGATTAAGAACAGTTGGTCGTGTTTAGTTAGGAGTTAACACGGCAGGTTTTTTGGTGAACTGTCGTCTTTATTTTCTACGTTGGTGGATTCATACCTGCTGTCGTCGTTTTTTGGTCAGATTTTTACTCTGAAGCAACCTTTTTAAAAAAACGACGCTTTTTTATTTGTATGCGTCGTCTTTTAAAAATATTCAACAGTAATTCACTTATCCACGACGGTTTTTTTTTATACCGTCATCGTTTTAAATACAACGACGGTTTTATGTTCTGCCGTCGTCTTTTTCTGGTCGTCTTTTTCTCTTTTTGTAGTAGAGCCCACTCATCTCATGTCCAAACGTGCACTACTCTTTTGCTCACACACCTTTTGAATTTGTCATGTACAGTTAAGATTAAAAGGCAAGCGAAGGAACAAGGGCGCATTAAGAATCGGTAGAGGATCCGAATCCAAATCCGAATCCGGAATTTTGTGATCAAAGTCTTCCATGCACTCACACCATATCTTCCTTACACTAACTATACCATTTCTTTAGTGTTGGATTCCATATTTGAAGCACCTGACTTTACTCAAATACTGAAGATTGATTGCATTTGGCACAACATAAAGCAAAAAAGCATGCACTTCTAATAGAACATGTTTTGGTATATTTGACTATTTAGCTCAAAATATTGAGTTTTCAAAAGAGAAAAACTAGAGACAGAAAGAAGCTAGCTTTGACTTATCCGGAAATTAATGGGTTTAAGCTTTCCAAAACTAACCTAAACCCTTTTCAAACTCCGCACAGATATTCCAAGAACATTTCACATGTTTGCTTCGATCCTAGCCGTGTACCTCACACCATCATCTTCCTTGACCATAAAACTTTTTAGAGGCTGTCTGAAAGCACTTCTTCAAAAGTGTTAGAGGCTGTTAATTTTTGGGGTATTTGATTATTTGTTAAAAGTACTTTTATCCATCATGTAGCTAAACATTTAGTTTTCAAAAGAAAAGCTCAGCTTGACTTAGGTGGGCATTGATTGATTTAAAGTTTATTTATTGTAGTATCTCCTTAAATTTTGGTCAAGTCTCACTACACCTCTCAAAATTAAAGTAACCCGTGATCATAATTTTGTGTTTCCCTACCGTTAACTCCGTTCACAATGATAATGGACTCACTAGCGCTTCTCAGCTCAACCACGCCACTACCAAAAAGCAAAAGCACTTCGCAGACAGTCAAGACTACTCTCCTATCCCATTTAGATATTGGATTGGAATTTTCTGTCTATTGCCATTGGCCCCTATTGTATGTATCAACTTTCTCGCAAACACAAAACACAACACAAAATATTAGGCATAATAGTGAATTTTCCAAAACAAATCCCCATGCGGATTGGAAGAAGATATGAATAATATGTAGCAGAGTCATTTTACCAACATCTATATATAATTTTCAGCCAATACACGATTTTAAAAACATCCTTCAGAATTGTTGCACCAAATCATTGCAGCAATATATTCGCATTTCAGAATTTTTCAAACAATTCTACGCTACGATGATATCGCTTTTCATTGATATTGTTGGACACTGTTTCCAGGAAACCATGGAAGTCGCCATGACCTTGTTGTGTGTTGTGTGGAGATGGAGCTGCTTCTTTTTCCGCTGAAGCAGGGAAAACAGACATTCCTTGCACTACACCCATTCATTGAAGGAAATTTCTCGTCTTGCAGCTCTGCACCAGCACTGCAGTGATTCTTAATCTCTCAATGGGGACCAACTCCAAAATTAAGCTAATTGATCATCAAATGTAATTCAAAAGAAAAGGAAAAGAAAAAGCACAACAATGAAGTTGTAGCTCAAGTAAGTTTTTCAGTACAAAAGATTTGGGGGAGAAGGGGTTTATACAAATATTCATTGGATGCCACTTGGAGGTTTTGAACCATAAGCAATTGTAGCTCAAGTAGTTTGAGACATTAGAGACATTCAAGAAGAAAAAATAAAAGCTACCAGCATAAGTAACTTCATGCATGTCAATGTGACATGGTACAAAATACACTAAATTTGGGCTTCTCAATATGAGTTTGAGAATGGGCTTAATCTTATTGTATGCGATAGTTGTACCCAAGCAACATTAGAAAATTTGGACCCAAAAAGAAAACATCTGAAAAAAAAATGCCATGATCTAGAACTATTGCATTGCATTGCATGCCTCAATATTTTTATGCCTAGGTATCCTAAAATTGTAGAGGTTTTTATTTTCCATATTTCTTAATTTATTATTATTATTATTATTTGATAAAAACTTTATAAATATTTTATTGTAATTAAGGATACAAGTGAGTTGTGCCATATTATTATTTAACGGATTTTTCAACCATCTACTGGAAGAACCACATTACTAAAATTTAATAATTGAATACTTAGTTTTTAATAATGAAAATATGAGTAAAGGTTTATGATACAAAATTGAAATTAATCTAAAAATAAAATAAGAAACATAATGGGGATCTTTAACGGTTGATCAAAGTGGGTCTCGATACACCTTGGGCCTTGAGGATGGGCTTAAAGTTTTAAGCGAGGCTTAGTTAACTGGACGACATGTCGTCTGAAGGGTCGTTTACTTGACACAGACTCACCGACTTCTGCTCATCCATTTTAAGTGCATTTTCATCCATTTTCCTTTTCTTCTCTTCTTCTTCTTCCTCTTGTCTTGTCTCTGTTTTCACAAACTTCAATACGAAAACATCCCCAAGAAATCCCATCATCATATATATTAAATATTAGAGAATCTGTCATTTGATCCTCAGTAGTGCAATTTGCTTTTTCTTATTCTTACATCAATACAGGATTACATGATCCATGCACCACTTAATATATAGCGTAGACAACAATGGGGCTCCTAACTTGGAAAGTACCATCATCCCACACCAGAGAAGCAGAGACACTGGATTTGTGATGAATTGACCCTTTTATTGTGACCTGAAAGGATAGCTTCTGCCCGAGAGATGAGAACGATAGAATGCTTGGATTAACTTTGATTTCGAGTCCTTTCGTTGCACCAATCACTTTAGCTTTATACGTGGACCCTTTTGATCCAACATTTGTGGCTGTCCTATTGAAAACCCCACTGATGGATTTTGGATTTGAGGAGGAAAGTGCAAAAGAAGGATAATTCAAATGATCACTGAGTGCTCCATAATTAGTTTTTGATGAGCAGCTACTCTTGTGCCCGGTAATAGATTGCAATAATTTGGTACTATAGCCTTGTGCACACAAAAATTCTATGTAGTCCAGTTCAGTAGCATCATATACCAAACCAGGATATGGAGCCCTAACAGGGTCAATTTGGCCAGCTCCGTATGCAAATTCGGCTTCAGGGTTAAGATCGGGACTCAGGGATTTAGCTGCAAATCGTTACAAATAATCCAAGATATACGTGGTTAGGCTATACTAAAATTGTACGTAATTAAAAATAACTGATCATGTTTATACACAGCCCTACCGGTGGTGATAAGAGCGGATTGGATAGCAGCAGGAGACCAATTGGGGTGAAATGATTTGACGTATGCAGCTACCCCAGTGGCATGTGGGCAAGCCATTGATGTCCCTGAGACGAAATTGTATGATGCTACTCTGTTATCTCCTGGAACAAACGAAACAGGGGCAATTGGAGGAAATGCTGCCAAAATAGAAGCCCCCGGAGCAGCTATATCTGGCTGCAACATAACAAGGAGAAAAATTAAGGAAAGATGAAGTGCTGCAGCCTAGCTAGCTAATTATATATAAAATGAAACAGTCTTGAGTGTTCATCAAGTTCCAAGTATTACGTACATACCTTGAGAATGTTAGGAGTGACCGGATTAGGACCCCTTGATGAGAAGGATGGCACATATGGGGACAGTGTGTCAATACCCTCAGTACTTTTAAAAATGGTTGCAGTTGGGTTCCTACAAATTAATCATTAAAATATTCAAAATCATATATAAATTAGCTTAGCATTATTCTGATCTGGTTTAGCTTAAAAGTTACAAATAATATTTGTGTGTACCTCGTTGAGTTAATGTAATAGTAAATGCTGTTACCACTATCCAAACCAAGGCAAGAGGCAGGCATGGGAAGAGGGTCAAGCACATCTGCAACAGGTCGGCTTTGCAAAATAACTCCAACTGCACCTGCAAAATAGGCCCCATACCCACTCTCCCCATCGCAAAGAACAATCTTGCCCTTCACCAAATTGTGGTCTAACGTGCCTGGATAGCATTTCCTGTACGGTACCAGCATATTAATTATTGCAACATATTATTATCAGACTGAAACTATATCCCATAAATATTACACAACGTGTATAATTGTATTTACACAGATATAGACTCGTCGTAGCCTGCTGTCCTATTGGGTGCGTCTCCAGCAAATATTAGAGGATAGAACTTGCCCTTGAGGTCAAATGTGTTTGGTACAATTCCCTACATACGCCAATGAAGCAAATTAATATATTAATTCAATTGCTTAAGTGAGGGCATGTTAATTAGCTATAGGTTCTATTAATTGTACCTCATAGATTTTTTGGTTACCCAATTGAACCTTGGTAACAAACTTCCGATCTATGGTGGTTGCAGCCACAGAAAGACACCATGGCGCAAAGCTTGTGACGGTCTTGAGGTCTGGACCTTCGTTCCCAGCAGAAGTGGAAGTCAGAATTCCTTTTCTTAAAGCGTGAAAGGCTCCAATGGTAATTGGAGTCCTGAAATAATCGGCCGGAGAAGTCGGTCCGAGGGAGACAGATAGTATGTCGACACCATCCGCGATCGCATCATCAAATGCCGCTAGAATATCATCGTCACTAATACCATCCAACCAACCCACTTTGTACACCGCAATACGTGCTGATGGGACCCCTCCTCTTGCTGTCCCTGACCCCAAACCAAATAGGCTTGCTTTGCTAACTAAGTTTCCTGCCGCTGTTGATGCAGTGTGGGTTCCATGGCCATATGAGTCTCGTGGAGACTTGATGTCACCTTCGACGAAAGGTCTACCATTGTGGTAATACCGTGCTCCAATGATTTTACTGTTTCAACATAGCAACAGTACGTCAGTCAATTATCACATAAAACGGATAATTTTTACGTTTATTATCTACCAACATGATAGGTCTAGTATATTTGCCTTACTTGTTGCAAGTAAAATTGGATGAGCCTTGGCATGTGCCTTTCCATTTTTTGGGTGGTGGACCAAACCCGGCATCACTGAAGCTGGCAGATTCCGGCCAAACTCCAGAGTCGATCATCCCAACAATGATATCGCTTTCAACAGTGCTTCTCTTCACATTTTCATGAAACCCGATGAAGTTCCATGACCTTGTTGTGTGGAGCTTCTGCTTCCCACTAGGGAAAACAGACACCACACCAGCCATTCCTATATATATACACACACAAGCTTCCAGTAAGATATAAACTTATAATGGTCAGTACTTTTTATGCAAATTGGAAAGAAAGATCGATCCACAACCAGTCATTTTCTGAGCTTCTTCCTCTGTTAGCTTTGCAGCAAAGCCATTGAAGCTTCTCTTGTAGCTGTACAGTAGGAGAGGTTCTTGTTCAATATTGCTGAACAAAAACATAAACGTTAACTCAAGTCAGGAATTATATAGGGACTAGCTATAGTTTACTAAATTGCAAATCATATCCTTGTAATGTTAATTAGTTATATAATTGTCACCAATTACTCATCTAGAAAACTCGTTAATCCTAACAAAAAAAGGCAGTAAACTTATATTATATATGTGATAATTAACCTGCTGCCAACTACGTTTTGAATCATGTTTACATGGAGAGGTAATGTTGTAGTGGTGGGAATGTCGAGCTTTGGCTTGTCCCCCATGTACACAATATAAACCTGCGATTAATATAATAATAATAAACGTTATTAAGGGCCCGTTTGATAACTATTTCAACTTTAGCTTTTAGTTTTTATTTTTTGTAATAGAGTATAGAGGAAAATGAGAATGAGAGTGAGGATGAAATTGAGGAGTAACAATAGTGAAAACAATTTGAAATAAATTTCTGTTTTAATTTTTTTTTTCACTTTTATCAGTCCTCCCTCCCATCCTCTCCTCTCAGCTTCCCTCTCAATCTTATCTCCACTCTCATTCTCACTTCCATTCTTCCTCTTTTTCCTCTATACTTTGGCACAGAAAATGAAAATGAAAAACTAAAATTGAAATAGTTATCAAACGGGCCCTAAGTATATAGAAGCCAGTTTTAAACTATAATGATATGTGTATATATATATATATATATATATATATATAGAGAGAGAGAGAGAGAGAGAGAGAGAGAGAGAGAGAGAGAGAGAGAGAGAGAGAGAGAGAGAGAGAGAGAGAGAGAAAGAAAGAGGAGAATTCCATGCCTTTCTGGTATCCGAATGAGCAGCAGAATGAGTGACATCTACTAGCAGAGTGCATGTGAGGCTGAGAAGGAGAAACCACACTACAAGGAAAGACCCTTTTCGCGACCATGGAACTAAATCCATTATGGGGGTCCCACTACAAAACCTAGAAAAAGTACTACTTGGAAAAGATGGGGCAAGCTCATCCAAGAACGTCATATATTTATACTAAGAAGTAGCCATGTGTTCCACATGTTTGCTTTGATACTAGCCGAGCATTACATATCTAATGAATCCGTACATTTGAACCCACCCATATCCAAAAGTGCACTACTCTTTTTATAAATAAAATTTAAAAATTTATTTTTTAAAATCTTTGCATGACTTTGCGCGACGAAACACTAAACTTCGTTGCACAAAGTGTTTAGCGACCAAGTTAGGATTGGTCGCGCAAAGTCTTTACAAAAATAAATATTAAAAAAAAATTATTTTCTTAAATCTTTGCATGACGTAATCCAAAAATTTCGTCGCCTAAACCACTTTATTTTTGCTTTTTTATTTTGTATACATAACACTTAAGAAATTAAACGGTATATATATTTATTAAGTAGCTTTAAATTTATCATTTTAGTACGGATCAAATTTTTGTTTGAAAAATATATTATTGTAGTTCGGATTGGGTTTTTGTTAGAAAATATATATTTTAAATTGACGATCGAATTAGTTCATTGTATTCATATAGGGTCAAGGAGTGTAGCTGTAAAAAATCATCGAAATCGAAATTGAAATAACTGTTAAATCTTGATTTTTTGTTTATAACCGTCGAAATGTTTTGTCCCATTACTTGATCTCTGAATGTTTATTTTTTCTGATTTTTGGCGTATATGATCTCGAAGTATAAACAAACAATTTTGACGGTTCGATCGTTGAAACTAGTTTCGTAGAATGCATATGCCATCAAAACAATATATTCACTAACAATTAAGAGTTTATTTATATTTTTGTTAAATATAACATAAGATTTTGTGGTATCCACTAGTGTAACTATTTTAAATTGAAGATCAAATTCAGTCATTGTATTCATATAGGGTCAAGGTGTGTAGTTATAAAAAAAATCATCAAAATCAGAGTTGAAATAACCGTTAAATCTTGATTTTTCGTTTATAACCGTTGAAATGTTTTGTCTCATTACTTGATCTCTGAATGTTTATTTTTTCCGATTTTTGGCGTATATGATCTCGAAGTATAAACAAACAAGTTTGACGGTTGGATCGTTGAAACTAGTTTCGTAGAATGCGTATACCATCAAAACAATATATTCACTAACAATTAAGAGTTTATTTATACTTTCGTTAAATATAACATAAGATTTTGTGGTATCCACTAGTGTAAATATTTTAAATTGAAGATCAAATTCAATCAATGTATTCAAGGAGTGTAGCTATAAAAAAATCATCAAAGTCAGAGTTAAAATAACCGTTAAATTGTGATTTTTCATTTATAACCATCGAAAAGTTTTGTCCTATTACTAGATCTCTGAATGTTTATTTTTTGCGATTTTTGGGGTATACGATCTCGAAGTATATACAAACAAGTTTGACGGTTGGATCGTTGAATGGTGTGTATATATATACATATATAGTTATTTATTAAGTAGCTTTAAATTTATTTTGGAGTTAGTTTTGAGTTTGTGCGGGGTTTGGGGTTGAGTATAGGGTGAGGATTGGAGTTTGGGTTGGATTTGGGGTATAACAATTTTAGGGGAGATTATGCCAATTTTTTGTTATTATTTTTTGTTTTTTTTTTATTTGACCATATTTGTTTTTTTGTAGAGAATCGTCGAGACTTTGATGGCTAAAGTTGAGGATTAGGACGCTATCGAAACATATCCTCCACCACTACCACCACAATAGGCTTGTATTAGGATTTTATTATTTCACTTTGTTAATTTATGTGTACATTTTGAATATTATATATATATTGGATAATTTATTCACTATTTTTCATATGTAATTTTATTTTGAATATGTCAATTTAAATTAATGTAATTAAATAAAATAAAATCATACAATTAAATTAAATTTAAAAAGTAAAAATTTGAAAAAAAAAATTAATATAATTAAATTGATATAAGAGAAATAATAAAACAAAAAATCAAAATCCTTGCGCGACAAAATATTTTGTCGTGCAAACTATTAAATTAGTTATTTTAATGAAAAAAAATTTAAAACACAAAAATTAAAAAAATTGGAATATTTCGTCGCTCAAATATTTGCGCAATGTTAGGATTTGTCGCGCAAAGTATATTTGCGCGACGTTATGGTTGATCGCGCAAAGCAGCTTTGCTCGACGTTACGATTCGTCGCTCAAAGTAGATTTGCGAGACTTTAAGGTTTGTCACGCAAAGTATCTTTGCGCGACGAAGATTAGTTTCGTCGCTCAAACCCTATCTCCACGAGCTTTGCGAGATGGATCTTATGCGACCAAAATTTCGTCGCGCAAACCCTGAGCGACGAAGTTGTACTTTGCGCAACAAACTTATTTTGTCGCTCAAAGTGTTTTTTTGTAGTAGTGAAAGGGACAAGCGCCCATTAAGAACCGGTAGAGGATTCCCTCTGGTTGTATAGAGACGATTCCCTCTGGTTGTAAGATTGGATTTTTCTTCCTGTTGTTACTGAGAGACTTGGTTGGTTCCCTGTGGTTCTCTCGTCTTGTGGCTTGCTTGCTGCCTTTGTTCTTGTTGGTGGTTGTATTATCTTTGTCTTCCAACGAAGTTTCACTTATTAACAAGAGAAGTCCATGTGATATTCAACAAGTCCATGTGATATTATCTTTGTATTATGTGAGGTGGAGTATCGCCTCATGATTTTTTCTTCATGAGTTGGAAGAAAAGTCCATGTGATATCGTATTCAACAAACATCATGCCCCGCCTCACTTGAATAGAACAGTTCTTAAGTTTTACGTATAACACTGGAAATGATCACAACCACATAGAAGCTGTCAGCTTGTGTGATAATTGTTGATGCTTCACATGTAAGAATATTTTATAAATATTCTGTGTGGCCCACATGAAGTGTCCTATGTGGTAAATAAATTGTTTAATTGATTTAATAAATATTATTCAAAATAATTATATTACTCAAATAAAGAGAAGTAGTTTTTTATTTTATTATTGTGATGGGTGGTAATTAATTATGGACTTCACTAGGAAACGGGTCCTCTCTCTGCCTATAATAGTGCACATACCCATCTTATTTATCAGTTAATCTAATGATCAATTAACCATTAAAGTATATCAGTTAATCTTATGTAATCGATTAACTATTACAGTTGTTAAATTAATTTGACATTCATATTATGAGTAGTTTGTTAGACACCAAAGTGGCCAAGCTAGAACGTTCCTTGAATATCAAATTAAATGATAATTATTCAATTACTTGTGATTTAAGGATGCATATAAGTGAGGTTGAACCTTATAATGTTTTCAAGGTTCGAACGTCATGAGTATATTGATTTTCATCATTCGTAAGATAGATGGACCCAAAGATGGATCCACTATTCATATTGTTGTTGCCTTGCAACTTCTCTCCCTCCAATGTCCTTCTTACTTAGGGACTTGGGGGACTGGTGATAGTGCACTATACGACTTGGAAGACGAACTACGGTGTTGCTCGGCCAGTGCACTTAAGATTACAAATCCCCAAGCAAAAAGTACCTTCTTACTCGCGAACTTGGGGGACTACTGTTGGTACTGTGACTAACCAAACAACCGGGAGTCCCACCAGGGGTGGCCCTAAGGGTGTGCAAGTGGTGCCACCGCACAGGGCCCCGATTTTTTTTTTCATGTGTATAATATATGTAGAGTGTTGCTATTTTCAACCACCTGTCCTATTTTTCAACTCACCTTATTTTAAAAAATTTAAAGACAAATTTATCCCTCTGTAAAATGACTTCTAAAACCCTAAAAATAAAAATAAAAATTTCTTTTAACTCTCCATATTCTTTCCATCTTCCTGACCTCAACAAATTCAGCGAGCACTGATCTACCCATCCCAATCCTTTGAAAAGTTTTTTTAAAAAAATCAAATCAAATTCTCAACTCCACCTTTAATATTTTGTCAGGGTTGGTGGGTGTTGATAATAGAGGCCAAATTGTCCTTTAATTTTATTCCATTTTAAAGATTTTTTAGTCTGGTTAACCCACATGCGGGTCCTTATTCCATATAACATCACTTCAATTAAAATCCATTGTAGTCTTGTTGGTCGTGTGTTGTTGTGGTGGTGGTGTCGCGGTAGGGTAAGGTCGTGATGTTGAAAACACATGAAGAAGATGAAGAATGTTTTTTTTTTGGGTTAAAATTTTTATGTTTTTAACTTGGAGTTGATGGTGTTTGGTTGAATTAATAATTAAAGGGTATTTTAGGAATAATGGAAAAGTAGGATTTTATTTTTTCAAATTTACATAGTGGGTGAGAAGATAAAATGGGTGAGAAAATAGGACAGGTGGGTGGAAATAGTAGCACTCTATATGTATAACAAATGTTATATATATACAGAGTGAGCAAATTGTTGACACAAAGACGTTTCTAGTTGTGTTGGTTTGTAGGGCCTCAACTTCTATTCAGGGCTCGACTTCAAAACCTGCTTGTGTTAAAGGCTTGTCCGATGTCAACACCAACATTCAATATCCCATCTACTTTGACAACCACAAACTGAAATAATAAATACCTGATCACAAGGAATTAGTCAGTAATTATGCTATGATATTCATTTTCGCAAAAATAATGCATCCAACTAAGTCAACCAAAATAATTGCATCAAATTAATGATGGTCCTGGAATATTGATACAAAATCAATTAGATGTTAAAAAATATTTAATATCTGAATATGATCTATGATGACAAAGACTCATTGTCATAAGCATGGTGATTATTCAAAAGTTGTAACATCTCTGACCCAATTTAATCGATTTAATCCAATTTAATTCTTTAGTGAAATTTCAATTTTGTCCTTGGGAATAGGGGTACTTTGGTCACTTTAAGAAAAAAAAACATTCATTGTATGGCATTACGTAATGGTGTAAGTTTGTGTTAGCTTATGTGAGGCCCCAATTTAAGGTTTGCACAGGACCTTCAAAATCTCAAGACCGGCCCTGAATCCCACATCGGAAAACTACAAGAGATGGACACTCCCTCTCACCTATAAAAGAAGACTACTCTCCCTCTTCAGGACTCTCCTGCTAATCTGGCCTTCAGGTCCTGGGTCTCCGGACCTGGGGACTTGACCCTTGGGCTTTAGATTCCTAGCTTTGTACCTTAGGCCCTAGGCCTTCTTCCATTTATCTTTGGGTCTAATCCCCTTGTACAAATGTAAACATTATCATAATGAGAACATCTTCTCCGTGGACGTAGCCCATTCATTAAGGGTGAACCACATATATCTTGTCTTTCGTATATTTATCGCTTGCCCAAATCCTCACACACATGCTGAAGGTCCTCACCTTCACCCATCATCCATCACACCTCATCACTAAGTTGGACTCAATCTTAGCTGAACCATTTTGAGCATCAACACATATGATTGGTGATATAAATGAGGTAACTTATATATGTCTTATTTAGATTTGTTTTGGATATCCAAAGATATCAAAGTTTTTCTAACTAGGAATATACACTTACCAATAATGTAAAATATATGCATCATAATTGTTAATTATTGGTACTATCATAATTTATCCCAAAGGAGAGTTATGATGATATACATTTATTGATGTTCAGAATATTCAAGTCTTATATATATTTGTACGTGTTGGTCACTCAAAGCATTAGTATTCTAAGCATATTACAAATTATGTTGCAATGTCATTTTCAGGGCTTCATTCTCATGTTTGATCTAGTTTAGATTTAATTTCTCATTTTGTTGTGAACAAGTCCAGTATCACCAAGGTGTTCTGGGTCTTGATTGAGCATTTCAAAATGAGAAACTCATTGCTATTATGGTAAAGCATTGGGGATTAAAGACTTCCCATAAATCCTGGAAAAGATCAAACATATTGAGCTTTATGTTTGTGGGAATAAATAGACATTGCAATATAAATTAAGGCTATACTCCATTAATGTAAATAATGCTAAAGATTTCTTGAGAATTGCTAACAAGTCCATTACATGGACAATATTGGCTGACCTTGCTATCATGAAATTTGATGGTATGCGAAGCATGAATGAGTGCATTATTGAGCATATTAATTTAGCTGCAAAACTGAAGTCCTTGAGATGAAGAAGAAGAAAAATCAATTTCACCTATGTAGAAGGTGAAGCATTTACGGAATATGATTCAAAAAGAAAGGTAAGTCTTCTGCTTTTATGTGTTTCGAATCAATTTTTAGATGAATTTACTTATGATGCTCAATGGATTAAGTTATGTTGATAGTGCCCGACCCAAATTCCACTTTGGAATCCGTGTCGAACTCTCTGTGTGTCCAACACCTAGCAGGTGTCGAGCACAAATGTCTAAACTACCCCTCTTGCCCTAAACCCAAGAATTCCTTTAGGGTTCGATTGCTACCGGGAAACCGACAGATTCTCCCCTGAAAAATGCTCAAACCAACAAATTTTCACCTGTAAACAAAGTCACAAATTAAAATTCCCCAAACGTTCAACACGCACAAGTTAAGTTGACATACAAAATAGTTATTTCAGTTGACTTCAAGCCTTACAGGGATTCAGGACTGTATTAGAGCATAACTATTTTAGTTAAGTTTATAGCCAAAAAATTATTTACAACAGAGTAAACGCCTACACGAGAGAGAAGAAGGAAAAGTGGTAGATGGTGGAAGGCCCTCAAGTGGTTGTCTGGTACTCGTCTACTACCTGGAAGGGGGCGCAAAACAAAGAAAGTGTGAGTAGACAAAAAATTAAGTGTTAAACATTGTAAGAACAAGTTAACCCCACCATTTAAAAACTATTGGCAAACCAGTTATAATTTATGATATGTTCGTACAAGCAAATAAGACTCATACATAAGCATAATATATCAAACAAAAGACAAATCACTAATTTCAAAATAAAAGAATTTCTCAAACTATAAATACTTTCCACCCAGACGTATCCCATAGAAAATCCGTCAATTCCAACAGTGTACTGTCAATTCCAGGTATCACACATGTGGCCACATGTGTGATACATCCTCACAGAACTCAGGGGACACAAAGTCGGCCTAAGACGCATTCCTCGCAGCACACGGCTCAGGCATCCCTGAGACTCTTGGCGCATGGTCATACGCGCACAAACTTATCCAAAGATAACCAAATCGTCCGAAGACAAACCATTTCCTGAAAGCAACTGAGATGTCCGAGGACATCATAAAATCCGAAGGCAACCAAAGGATAACTAGGTGGTTTTGAAAACCTTTTCCAAAACTTTTCTCAAATCCAGTTCTCAAATCATTCTCAATTTCTTGAACTAATCTCACTTATCAATAATAATAATAATAATAATAACAATAATATAACATTTTCTTAACCAAAATCAAATGTTCGGAAAGTAAATACCATAAATAATCTGTTCATAAAGCGTTTCATAAAACCATCATAGTATGAAAAATCATTATAAAATAAATGTCCACTCATTGTGAGTCCAAGCTTGCTTGACCCTTTGAAGGTCCCTCCAATTGAGCACGTGAAGTCTGAGTGCCTAAGGAAAGAATATAAACTTTGGTTAATAACAAATTTCGCCTCAAACCCTTAATCAAAAAACCAATTCCCGGAATTTACAAAGTGTGTGCACAACCTTGAAAGTTTGTTACAGATTCAACCAAACCCCTTTAACAAGTCCCAAGAGTTTCATTAAGTTTGTACTACTCAATTGATCAAATTTAGCTTATCTGAGCATACCATCGTGCTCGGGACGACGAGGGGTTAATTTTAGGGTGATAATAGTTTGTCGACACCTGGTTGACGCGCCACCACGTGCTACCGCCAACGGTGGGTGCCATGAGAGATTTCCAGCAACTGAAAAATCTGCCATGAGAGATTTCCAGCAACTGAAAAATCTCCAAACCGCCAATCAATTTTTATACCAACAGTTCTAGCACAATTTAAGGAGTGTTTTTAGTTCTTGGACCCTAGCCAAATAGTGGGTGGAGTGGCCTGAAACATGGCCAAAAGAGCAGGCCAAAATGGGTGTCCAAATCTATCCTTCAAATCACAAAATCAACCCAAACCAACTACAAAAACAGGTAGATCGTGGAAAAAGGATGAAAATCCATACCTTATTCGATGAAATCAGTCGTTGGCGTTAGGTGGAGGTTATTGAGTTTGTTTCAGTCCAAAATCCGACTATTCTTCGGGTTTTTGAGTTCGATTGAGGGATGGGTTAGGTAGAGGAGACTTAGACAAAGCTTTTGTGGGTGGTGGCGTCGCTTGGAACGACCGGAAGGCGACAAAATTCACCAGAGAATACCAACAGCAAATAGTGACTGTCGAGAAGAAGAGTCGCGAGAGAGGAAGAATCGGGAGGGAGGAGAGAGAAATGAGGGAAGGAAAGAAAAAATCTGACTTTTTAACACTTAATTTGAAAAGATCACGATCATGCCCTTACACTTCTTTTGATCGTAACTTTCTCATTTTAACTCTGATTTGGGGCCACTACGTGTCTATGAATTCGTGAGCTCATGCACTACGTAATGGAGCCAAGAAATTTTTCCAAACCCTCCCAGAGCAAAAGTCAACCCTAAACCACTAGCATCATGACAGGTCTAGTATATTAGCCCTACTTGTTGCAAGTAAAATTGGATGAGCCTTGGCATGTGCCTTTCCATTTTTTGGGAGGTGGACCAAACTCGGCATCACTGATGCTAGCAGATTCCGGCCAAACTCCAGAGTCGATCACCCCAACAATGATATCGCTTTCAACTGTGCTTCTCTTCACATTTTCACGAAACCCGGTGAAGTTCCATGGCCTTGTGGTGTGGAGCTTCTGCTCCCCATTAGGGAAAACAGACACAACACCAGCCATTCCTATATATATATACACACACACACAAAAGCTTCTAGTTAGATAAAAACTTATAATGGTCAGTACTTTTTATGCAAATTGGAAAGAAAGCTAGATCCACAACCAGCCATTTTATGAGCCTCTTCCTCTGTTAGCTTTGTAGCAAAGCCATTGAAGCTTCTCTTGTAGCTGTACAGTAGGAGAGTTTCTTGTTCAATATTGCTGAACATAAACACAAACGTTAACTGAAGTTAGGAATTATATAGTTTACTAAATTGCAAATCATATCCTTGTAATGTTAATTAGTTATATAATTGTCACCAATTACTCATCTAGAAAACTCGTTAATCCTAACAAAAAAAGGCAGTAAAGTTATATTATATATGTGATAATTAACCTGCTGCCAACCACGTTTTGAAGCATGTTTACATGAAGATGATTCTTGTGGAGCCCTGAAAAGAAGAAGGGAAGTTGCAGGCTTGACGTTGAACTCTTTAGGGTTAGTAATTATTGTTAATTTTTAAGTGTGAGACAATTATTTTTGTTCATTTTTTTCAATGTGATGTCTCAACTCTCAAATCTTTGGATTGAAATTAAATGAGGTAGATGTGTGGAGAGTAAAAGTTAAGCAAATGTAGAACAACATCACATGGAGGGTGGTTATTTGCTCCCAGTTTATAGCTATCATATGACCTTTAAATTCATGGCTCCAAATCCTAGCATATATAGATTGTGAAGCATCAACAATTATCACCACTACTACAAAAATCGCAATAGACGACGGTAATCCACCGTCGTGTATCCGGTTTTTCAACCGTCGTGAAATCGACCGACATCTTTTGATGCATAAAACCACAACGGTAAATTGCCGTCATCTATTAGATGTAAAGACAACGGTTTTTTTGAAAGAACTGTCGTCTACTAGATGTAAAGACGAAGGTTTTTTGAAAGAACTGTCGTCTATTAGATGTAAAGACGACGGTTTTTTTTTAAAGAACTGTCGTCTATTAGATGTAAAGACGACAATTTTTTTAGTAAAACAGTCGTTGTTTGGTTGTAAAGACGTCGGTATTTGTTAAAAAGCATCGTTGATTGTATATAAAGAAGACAGTATGGTGTTAAAAGAGGTCATTGATAATATGTACAAAAGGCGGTTTTTCCAATAAAACCATCGTTTTATTATCTTTAAATCTGTCGTCTAATAAGTTCCCAAGCTGTTACATTTTAGTTTTTCATTTCCTATGATTATATACAACGATTTTAACTAGAAAACCAATTATAAAGCTTTATTAATGAATATATACACTCAAAAATTATTTCTTTCATAAAACTTAAAGATTCAATAGTTATTACATAGTCAACCAATCTTTATTCTATTACATACATACTTTCTACCTATAACTAGAAATAATGGAGCTCACAAATTCTACTTATTTGATGTTAACTTCATCAATTTGTTCTTGGGTTGACTTAGCTCTGCCTTCTTGCACGTTTTCCAAGTTGTTGGTGTCGGAAAGACCTGCACGAAAGAGACCCCAACACTCTTAAACATAAACTTGTTTAGCAGCAACCTAACCTTAGCAAAAAGATCTATGCAGCTCTAGAATGACAGCAGAGCACAATTGGCATAATTGGCAAAGTACCTTCACCATAACCTGTTCTTGTGGTGGCACAATTCCAAGTGATGTTCCCATCGCTAACTGGGAACTTGATTCTTGGGCCACAAAGGAATACTACTTCCCCCTAATTTTCAGGTGCCATAACTTTGCATTAGAAACACATGAAATAAGGACGAACTTCATCATATAGAACCTCTTTAGTAAAGAAAACGATGATATAATATGAATATATCATATATGAATTGAAGTAAGCACTATGGCAGTACATAAATCTAATCAACAATCAATAATACCACAAGTATGGAAGTATCTATGCACAACAAGGAAAAGAAAATTAAAGCCAGACGGAGAAACAGAACAAGCAGAAAAGAGATCATTGCAATCAATCGCAAATTGACAAGTATTAACAATAGTATAGAAACAATCCAAAACTATACTTAATACAAGGCCACAATGTCATCTATCTGTAAAGCATACTCACGCTCTGGTGATGGCAAACTTCTTGTGCTTTCCAGAAGAATCCAAATAGACATTGGCCTTGACAACATTCAGGCCAAGGTTCCTAAGCACACTCATTTGTGACCCAATTAATGAAAGTTGAATTATATGTGCAGACATAGACACTAAGACAGATCATTCAAAATATTTAAACATCTATGCAAGAGCAAAATAATAGACAAACAATATTGTTGGAAGTAGTGAGTAATGCTCTATACAGTGTCAAGAAAATTGCAATACTTAAAACTACATTAGATGTTGATGAGCTTCTAGGATCAATCTGTAAGCATTATAGGCAACCATTTTGAAATTATTACACCACATAAAGAGAATTTCAATTTCTATAATAAAGCCGGTAAAACTGGAATAAATTCCAGGAAAGGAAACAATATTAGTAAGAATCCCCAAATATTAAAATGATAACTACCCACTGCTAAAAGAGTAAACTTGAAACTGAACATAAGCCAAATCAAAATAAAAGCAAGCAAATTGTAGAAAATTAGCAGATTGTAACAATTAAAGACATTTGTCCTCCTTTTTGGACTTACTTTCACTTTACTTTCTTCTAGGATGCAGATTGGTCACTTATAGGAAAATTGGAAAATAATTTTGTTTGCTGCAGAAAATACTTCCCTTTATTGCTCTGTCAAGTTAAGTGAAATGATCAGTCACAATAAAATGAGTTAATATTGACTGCAAAGCTCATACTAATGGCAAGCTGATATGCAAAAGACTGCATATTCAGGAATTATTTTTAACCAAAATATACAAGTTGATTAACTTATTAAGACTTCTTTTTTGGACCAATACAGGGAAAAACTACAGCTACCAAAAAGCAAAAGCACTTACGCTCCTATCCCATATAGGTATTGGATTGGAATTTTCTGTCTATGGCCATTGGCCCCTGTTGTATATATCAACTTTCCCCTATTGACAAGTTCTTTTGGAGAGAGGTTAATTGATGGCAACCAGTGAAGTGGCAAGGGACTTAGCATGACGAAGGTAAGCATCAATGGGTTGAGAGCCTTTTTCCAAATCCATAAGTTGAAAATGAAGAGCAGATTCGCTGGCCATACTGGATTGAGAGAAGTGGCGTTGGAGACATTCCCAGAGATCTTGGGCAGAGGTGCAGCCAACGATGAGATAGAGAATAGACTCAGAGAGTGTACTGGTGATGTAGCTAACAATGAGTTGGTCTTGTTGGTACCACTGAGCATGGGCGGGATTGGTTTGGGTAAGAGTGGAGGTGGTGGTTGTGGATGTTTCGGTGGAAGAAGTGGAGGTTTAGGCAGAAGGTTGTTTATGAGTGCCATCGATAAATTTCCAGAGGTCATGACCGACAAAAAAGGGTTTGAGTTGGCGGAGCCAAAGAAGATAGTTGGAGTCAGTAAGCTTGATAAAATGAGAAGAGTTTGGGCTAGGGAGGGAGATGGTGGATTCAGATGAAGCCATGAGGTGGACCTAGAGGAGGATTGGATCGAATAAGGGAGAGGGAGGAAACCCTAGGTTAGGCTGATACCATGTAGAAAATATATTTCCTTGTATTTGATAGATTACACAAAGTCCCTATTTATGCTAGTACAGGATATCTACTTAAGGTAGGAAATAATATAGACATGAATACAATTCAATTTACAGCAGGAAATACGATTTACAGCAGGAAAGGCTAATTGCTAGGAGGAGATTGTGAAGTTGACTTCTGTGTAGGCTAGGAAAGGAAAGCTGCGTTAACACAAACATCTTAAGCTTGCAGCTGATCTTGGGATATCTAACCTCATTGTGGAAATGGATTCAGGAACTACTGTACAGCTTATTCAATCTCCTGATATCATTAATTTCCACCCTCTTGCTGGTGTGATCTATAGCTGCAAGGCATACATGGATAAAATCAATAACTGTGTTGTCAGATATATTTATCGTGAGAAGAACTGTGTTGCCGACTGTTTAGCAAATTCAAGTTACAATGGTGATCTGGGAGTTCATCTCTTTGATAATGCCCCTGAGTGGGTGGGCTCAACTCTCGCAGATGATAGTGTTGGGGTTCACATAACCCGTCTAGTCTGTATTAATCTTATTTAAGTGTTGTTTCTAGGGCTTAGCCCCTTTAGCTCAATAAAAAATAATAATAATAAATTAAAATCCCCATGCGGATAAGAAGAAGATATGAATAATGTATATATGTAGTAGAGTCATTTTACCAGCATCTATATATATAATTTTCAGCCAATACACAATTTTAAAAACGTTCTTCAAAATAGTTGCACCAAATCATTGCAGCAATATATTCGTATTTTAGAATTTTTCAAACACTTCTACGCTACGATGATATCGCTTTTTGTTGATATTGTTGGACACTGTTTCAGGGAAACCACGGAAGTTGCCATGACCTTGTTGTGTTGTGTGGAGACGGAGCTGTTTCTTTCCGCTGAAGCAGGAAAAACAGACACAGTACACCTTCCTTCCACACCAGCCATATTTTGTGCTTCTTCCGCCGTCAGCCTTGCTTGCACTACACCCGTTCATTGAAGGAAACTTCTCTTGTCTTGTAGCTTTGCTCCAGCACTGTAGTGATTCTTAACCTCTCAATGGGGACCAACTCCAAAATTAAGCTAATTGATCACCAAATGTAATTCAAAAGAAAAGGAAAAGAAAAAGCACAACAATGAAGTTGTAGCTCAAGTAAGTTTTTCAGTACAAACGATTTGGGGGAGAAAGGGTTTACATAAATATTCATTGGATGTCGCTGGGAGTTTTCGAACCACAGTAGTTGTAGCTTAATTAGTTAAAAACAGTTTGCCCTTACATTTGAGACATTTAAGAAAAAAAATGGTAGCAGCACGTTGAAGGAAGTTGAGGTTCCACCCCAAAACCAATTAGCAATGGGGGGAGTAGCCCAACTCCTTATAAGCCCTTGCAAGGTTTTCTAACTTTCCAATGTGGGACATTTTTACCTTCACATTCTCATACGCCCCTGCATGTGACAAATTTTCAAGCCTAACACGTGGACAACACATATTGGGTGACGTGGAGCACGTGTGGCCGTTGGGATTTCACACGTGGGCTAACCCACTCTGATACCAGGAAGGAAGTTGAGGTTCCACTCGAAAACCAATTGGCAAGTTGGCTTGAAACCGAAGAGTGGGATGAGTGTGGTAGGTCAGGCGTGTCCACAGGGTTTGGAGAAAGGATTGGATTGGGTATGTTGGATGGGTCGGCTGAGTCTGGGCCGGGAGCATGGAAGTCATCTGTGTTGGGGCCGACTGGGCTTAGAAGAGAAGATGATGTCTCGGAGTCTTGTGGAAGAGGGAGAACGATCATATCTGGTTGATGCTCTTGGGGATGGGCACTAAATGGAAAAGCATTTTCATGGAAGACAACATCTCAGGAGGAAAAAAATTTATGTGTGGTGAGATTGTAAACTTGATAGCCCTTTTGACCAACAGTATAACCAACAAAAATGTACCAGCGAGCTTGTTGATCAAATTTATGTGAAGGTGTGAGGTTAGTGGCATAGCAAAGGCACCCAAAAGTACGGAGATAAGTATATGTGGGTGGCGTTGTGTGAAGCATTTCGTATGGTGATTTGTGAGAAAGAAGAGGTGTAGGTAGGTGATTGATCAAATAACAAGCCGTTTGAATACTTCCCCCCCCAATATTGTAAAAGCAACAGAGAGAGATATTCTCTACAGCAATCTCCTTATTTTTCTAACATGGTATCAGAGCACCATCCCTGGTGACTCTGAAAAAATCCAATTGCTTCCGCAACACATCATCATAATGGGCGAGAACAAGAAATCAACTGAGGCAGTTGTCACAAATCCTTCAAATCCATATTCCTTACATAGCTCGGATCATCTGGGGATCGTTTTACCTTCCCAAATACTCGAAGGAGACAACTACGGCCCATGGAGTGGTTCTACAGCAATCAGTCTTAGTGCAAAGAACAAGATCGATTTCATCGATGAATTGATCAAATCTCCTTCTCCAAAAGATGCGAAATTTCCTTTATGGCGACGATGCAATGACATGGTCCTTTCATGGCTTTCGAATTCCATAGATCCAAACATCGCAAACAGCGTCATATATGCGAACACTGCAGCAGAGGTTTGGTCCGACCTGCGAGAGCACTTCTCTCAAGGAAATGACTCACGCATATACCATATGAAAAGAGAAATCGTAAAGCACATACAAGGACAACAATCCATCTCAACCTACTACACCAAGTTGAAGGCGTTATGGGATGAGTTGGGGTCCTACAATGAACCAGCAACTTGCACATGTGGGGGAATCAAAAAGCTCAACATGCGAGAAGAGAATGAGAGAGTTATGCAATTCCTCATGGGATTGAACGAAGCCTATTCCGTAATACGTGGATAGATTCTATTGATGGATCTGTTGCCAGACACACGAAAAACATGTTCTCTTGTTCAAACAGGTTGAGGTATCCCTTAATCGTGACAATCTTAACCACCATGCCATGAGCGTGACAAGAAATAAAGAGGTTGATGCATCATCTCATCAGTCATACAAGGGAAAACCACCCCTTCATTGTTCATACTATGATCAAGATCGTCACAGTGTTGAAACCTGCTGTTTCCCATCTGGCCACAAATTGTATGGCAAGTCGGTGAAGCCACCCAACTGAAGGAAACCAAAGACTAATCATGCCAAGCCAGAGACAGAGAGTGTCAAGAATTCAGACACAAGCCACAAGACTCCAACCAGCGATGATCCCAAATTCACCACAGAGGAATACAACCAACTTATAGCCATGCTTCGGAAAAACAATGATTGTAACCCATAACACTATGCAAATACCACATGTATTACTATACCATCATCTCGCGTGACTCCTGTAGCTCCACACTCGAAATTATGTTGGATTATTGATAGTGGAGCCATAGGCCACATGACTTCTTCCGTTGAGTTAACAAATCCGCAGCTTTTGCCCAAGTCATCCACCATTCAATTGCCCGATGGTGGTCAGACACACATTGAGTCAATTGGCTCATTACTAGTTACGCCACACATTAAACTTGATGAAGTGCTTAAAGTTCCACAATTTCAAGTTAATCTACTATCAGTCAGCAAATTGACACATGCATTGCAATGTATAGTGATTTTTTTCCCCCCATTTTTGTGTTGTGCAGGACGCTACTATGGGAAAGATGATTGGCCTGGGCAAGCAATTTATTGTCCTCTACTACTTGGCACAAGACCAAAACCTAATCCTAGCTCACCACAACCTCTGGCACCAACGTCTTGGCCACCCATCCACCAGACCTCTCCAAGTTCTCACCAAGACAAATTCTGAAATTTCTTTCAATTCCAGTCATGTTTGTGACATTTTCCCTTTAGCCAAATAGACTCGTTTATCATTTTCATCTAGTTCAATTTCTTCTCATGCACCTTTCGATTTAATATATTGTGATATTTGGGGACCACATCGAATAAATTCCCATTCATGGGCTCGTTATTTCTTAACAATTGTTGATGATTTTACACGCTGTACTTGGATACATCTCATAAGTTTTAAATTAGAAACACAAGGGATACTACAATCATTTACCTCTTGGGTAGAAACACAATTTGTTTGTGCCTAATAAATCACGACCATGAATCGGCCGAAGGAGCCCCTTTTTTCGGCCCTAGCCCTCGCTCGGAGGACTAAAACGCTGCGTTTCGCCAAGATATTTGGCCCTCCTGAAGACGAAAGAAAAATTGCTAAGGCATGATCATCTCGGCCTAGATGGTAGGCCGAGGCCGAGGCCGAACAAAATTACGGCCAAAAGCATTAAAGTCAAATCATCACGTGATAGCAGGGTCCCATGCTTCATTTAATGAAGTAATGCCCCTGTTTATTGCAGCAAACCCACTGGCCACAAATAAGCATTAAATGCACGAGGGAAGGTGGGAAGTGATTGAAGTCAGGATTTGGTGGCAGGAATCAGAGTGATTAGACGCAGACATTCTCACAAGAATTCTTGAAGCTTGAGAGATTAGGTCACCAGCTATCAGAACAATAAATGCGTCCCCAAGGTCAGAAGCGCAAAACCCACGATCAGGGCGGCGGCCGAGATTCACCAGGATTTATGGGGTCACACCACCATACTTCACGATCCCAAATGTCGATTGGACCACCCACTTGCTCTGATCAGGCTCCACCATGCAGATTTTCAGCCTCGATTACTCCTCCAGGAACTCTTCCTATAAATACAAGGCTCAAGACTACGTTCAAGGGGTTCAAACACCAAACCAAAGCCTCCCACGGAGCAACTTATATTTTCCTGTAATGCACTTTCAATATTTTACTTGCTTTCCTAGGAGTAGTGTTAGTTTGTAAGGAAAATCCGTTTATCAATATATCATACGACCCTTGATTTTCAAGGCGCCGGAGCACCATCCTTGTTATTCGCTCTTTCACCCCATATATCATACGACCGTCGCTCACTGAGCAACGCGCCGGAGCACCGCCCTAAACCCACCATCAACACCACCACTAAACGGCCTTGTAGCTCAGGCCGTGGACCTAACGGCCGAGATTAGTTCCTCTCTTGGCCACAATCATTTGATCAGAAGTCAAGTCCACACAGGCGCACCACTTAACCATTTCCATCCACATCAACCTCTCGACGCACGGTAGACCGTGCTGGCACGCCCGCGCACAACCGCACCGCATCCAAAAGCAGGAAGCCGCGTGTCAACGCATATCCCTTCGGCCCGGAACCCCAGACCGTGAGATTTGCGCGGTAGACACTTTTGGCACGCCCAGTGGGACCCTTGTCAAAAACTTATGGTGGAAACTAGGGCACAGGCAAAGCTCAAAAACAAAGCAGTCGAAATGACTTCTGAGACTCCTGAGTCCACTTCACCAATCACCACTGAGACCAAGCATTCGGTCGGGATCTCGGCCAGTGTTCCAGTAACGACGGATCGCATGGCCGAGTCCATACAAGAACAGACAGTGGTGGAGGAGCTGATGTCCAAGCAGGCCTACAGGATAGAAACATCCTTCATGGCCACGATGGACAGATTCTCCTCAGAGCTGCGAAAGCTTTTTCAGGAGAGGATGCCGGCAACCTCGCCCACGACGCCTCCCAGAGCCGGACAGAGAGGCCAAGAGCGCGAAAGGATCGAGCCTTACAGTGAAAGCAGCAGCCTCGGCACCTCTGGCCGCCCCCAAGCATCAGGCTACGGCCAGCATTCTCTGCCACCAACAAACAGCTGGGGCAGTCCCAGCCCACAGGGGTGAATCCCGGGCCGACCTGCTCGACAAAGACAGTGCGCGGCCCGCTCCACGCTTTGGCCAAAGCATTAGGGCGGGATAGCCCTGCGTTGTCTACGGCCCAACAATTCGGCCCAACCCCTACTTTGGCCGACCAGGCGCGGTCCGGCCAGAGCAACGTGAATGAAGAGCCACCGCAACAATGCGATCAGAATGGCTTGACTGCTGCACTACCGATACAAATACACGGTCCGGCCATTCCAACGACAACGCAGACGCACCTAGGTTCCCATTATGATGCCATCCAACAGAACCAGGTTGTTACACCTCGATGGCCGGTGGACCAATCGTATCTCGGTCAAACCCACAGCATCCCTCTAAAACTACCCGGCTCGGTCGCAGCGGCCAAGCCCTTTGCTCAAATGACCCGGCAGGAATGGCCGCGAAACGATGCGCGGCAAAGCAGGCCGTTTCAAGGGTTTCAGTTCGAAGACATCCGGCCTATCTTGAAAGACGGTTTAATACAGGGGGAGCTGGGGGTACCGGGTTCCACAAAACCGTACCTATCAAGGAAGCCCAGGGTTTGGCGCGACTTATTTCCTAAAGTTTTTTTGGCACGCCGCGCCTCAAAAAACTTGGCTGAGGACACACCTCCTTACGTCTTGGCCTACGGCTATGACGCTGATAGACTACTGGAATTGGGGGACCGATCCTTTCAAATTGTCAAGCAACATAGCCGAAAAGGAAAGGACTACTCACAAACCATGCCCTGGAGTTCAGAAAATTCAGAACAATCAAGACTCGACGCCTACAACTCGGTGCAAGTCCCAGAAAAGATGGCACCGAGGGCGTACGACAAAAAGGTCAAAAATAAAAAAGGGGGAGGTAGGCGAACAAGTTGAACAAACGGTGCGGTCAATATAAAGCAAAAAGCATGCATTCGGTCATTCAGAGAAGAAGGGCTGCACCCTATATTCAGTTCGAGAGGTCGTTTATATAAAAAGGTAGAACGGCCAGTTAAGGCCGAAATAATATATATGCATATGTCTGTGTACGGTACAAAAAGATAGGAAAATATATATATATATATATATAAAAATATAAAATAAAATGTATATATGTGGTTAAATATTACATCCCAAAAGAAAAAATATATATAGTTAAAACAACTGCTCGTCGCCCGCCTAGACCCCTTCGCTGAACATCCCCCAGATCAGGCAGGTGATCCTTCTCCAAGCGATATCCCCGCCGTCTATGTCCGCTTGCCATCTCGCTGGATCAGCTTTCGCTCGGCCATCGCCTTCTTCGTCTCAGTCGCTGCTTTAAGAATTCGCTTAGCCGTGGACTTCAGCTCGTTCCCAGCCGCGACCGCGCCATCTCGACGCCGGAGTATGAGATCCCGACGGGCCTGGAGCTCGGCAATCTGGGCCTCAACCTGCGCAAGCTCTCCATTCTCCCGTTGGAGGACGAGGTCATTCTCTTTCAATCGGGCCATTGCAGGTTGGACTTGTTCTTTGATCTCCACCAACTCTTGCTCGAGCGAGCTCCCTTCGGCCTTCCTCGTAATGGCTTCAGCATACCGGCCGATCATCTCCTCGCCTTCGGCCAGACGGGCCTGCAACTCATCCAGCTGAGCCGAGTTTAGCAAACCGAGCGCCATAGCCGTATCCAAGCAGGACCTGAACTCCATAAGCGCCTCGGCGGCGGTCATTTGATGAACTCCAAGGAGAAGGAACTCTCGGAGCTGTTCCACAATGGTCTTGGAATCCTGGTCCAGGGGAGCCGAGGTCGAGCTACCTCCTTCCTCATGAAGGCTGGCGTATAATTCCTCAAGATCATCAGAGGAGGTTGCCTCCTGGAAATGAAAAAGAAGTTGGGTAAGAAACAACTAACCAGGGCATGAGGAATAACAAGATAAAGAAAAAAAAGGCCAAATACTCACGGCGATCGAAAGCTCGGTCATAACCGCAGAAGTAGTCCGCAGGAGACTCGGCACACTCACGACCGTGGCTCCAGTTACCGCCGGCTCAGTCACGACAATCGAGTCTTGGGACAACGGCGCAGGGGGCATGGTCGCAGCAACCGTGGACAGCGGCAGCAACGACTGGGAAGGCTGAAAGCAAAAATTCGGTCAAGAGTAAAGTGCAATTCTAAAAAGAGAACAATAAGGCTAAGTATAATGAAAGCAAACTCTTACCGAACGGAAAGCAATGTCGCTTGGACGACAAGGTACGGACGGCAGCGGATCGGCAGACACAGTAACAGCCGAGGAAGGCACGACAGAAACAGTCAAGAGGACTTCCGCTGGGGCGGTCCGCGTTAATTCCACAACAGTAACTTCATCATCCGGCACCTCCTCGGCGGCGTCCTCAGCGGTCTCCTCTACGGCCTACTCGGCGGCCTCCTCAGAGGTTGGCACTTCTACCACCACCTCATCAACGGCCGCCTCCTAAATCACCGTTTCGGCCACGGCTTCCTCTTCAACCACCATCTCGGTAGCAGTTGCTTCCTCGACCGGCTCCTCGGCCGTAACTTCCTCCCCGGCCACCACTTCATCCTGAGGAAAGAATCGGATTATCAAAGTGTATAAAAGGGGAGGGGGTGACCTGGAGAATAAAGAAGAAGGAAGAAATCAAGGAATACTCACGGTCACAAGGGGAGCTTCACTCACAATCACAGGAGAGACTTCCTCCTCACCCCCGCCCTCCGAGGAAACAAAGAGGGTCCTTTTCCTCGGCCGCTCTAGAGCCGCCATCTCAGCCACGGAGCTCTGGGGCGGTGCGGCCACAACCGTGGCGGCCTCAATGCTTGGCGCCTCCCGACCCCTCTTACGACCTGGGGCTGCGTATACAGAGAAAAAGGGCAAGAGAAGTTAGGAGCAAGATTAATGAGGACAAGGGTACTTCAAGGAGGACAAACAAAATAATAATAAATAATGGAAGTAAAAGTGCTTACCAGCAGTGGCACTCGGCCGAGCGGGAGGAGAAGATGGCACGGTCCTGTGCGCCAGGGTCTTTCGCGCCCCCACCACGACCGTCACCCGGGGAGTTGGGGCCGCGGTCGAAGCCGTGACCGTCGCTCCAGCTGAGGGGAGGGGCCGTCACCTTAGGTGCGGCCACGGCCGGGGTACTCGATCGAGGAGGCCCAGGGCAAGGTTATAAGTGAGGAAGAGTCCCCTCTTCTTGTGTTTTGTCGATGTTGGACTCCCTTCCCTTTGCTTGGATTGGCTGGGGAATGCTTGGCCAGATATTGTACAAACAGGAGTCCCCCAAGTTCCCGATTAAGGAGGTACTTCTTGATTGAGGACTTGTAGTCATTAATGCACTGGCCAAGTAATGCTTCAGCTCATTCTTCCCTTTCATTTGTATGCAGCATCGGTGTGGAGTTGTTGAGTCAGTTCTTCATTGGTGCCATTTGGCATGTAAACTAGGCGTCGTAAAGGAGAAATGTCTCATGTGGGCTGCCGTTCGGCATGTGGCTTTGGCGCCATAAAGGAGAAGTGTCTCATGTGGTGCCGTTTGGCATGTACACTTGGCGCTGTAAAGGAGAAGTATCTCATGTGGGGTGCCAAAGGCGGATGCCGAATCATTAGGGAGATGTGAAGACATCACGCACGCTGAATGATGTAAGGGTGCCGAAGGCGGATGCCGAATCATTGGGGGGATGTGAGGACATCGCACGCGCCGAATGATCAATGGGTGCCGTTCGGCAAGGCGACGTAGAAGCTACCGAAGGCAGATGCCGAATCATTGGGGGGATGTGAGGACATCGCACGCGTCGAATGATGTAAGGGTGCCGAAGGCGAATGCCGAATCATTAGGGGGATGTGAGGACATTGCACGCGCCGAATAATGAAAGGGTGCCAAAGGCGGATGCCGAATCATTGGGGGGATGTGAGGACATCGCACGCGCCGAATGATGAATGGGTGCCGTTCGACAAGGCAGCGTAGAAGCTGCCGAAGGCAGATGCCGAATCATTGGGGTGATGTGAAGACATCGCCGAAGGCGGATGCCGAATTATTGGGAGGATGTGAGGATATCACGCACGCCGAATGATGTAAGGGTGCCGAAGGCGGATGCCGAATCATTGGGGGGATGTGAGGACATCGCACGTGCCGAATGATGAATGGGTGCCGTTCGGCAAGGCGGCGTAGAAGCTGCAGAAGGCAGATGTCGAATCATTGGGGGGATGTGAAGACATCGCATGCACCGAATGATGAATGGATGCCGAAGGCAGATGCCAAATCATTGGGGGGATGTGAGGACATCGCACGGGCCGAATGATGAATGGGTGCCGAAGGGAGATGCCAAATCATTGGGGGCATATGCCAAATCATTTGGGGGATGTGAGGACATCGCACGCGCCGAATGATGAACGGGTGCCGAAGGCAGATGCCGAATCATTGGGGGGATGTGAGGACATCACGCACGCCAAATGATGTAAGGGTGCCGAAGGCGGATGCCGAATCATTGGGGGGATGTGAGGACATCGCACGCGTCGAATGATGAATGCGTACCGTTCGGCAAGGCGGCATAGAAGCTGCCGAAGGCAGATGCCGAATCATTAGGGGGATGTGAGGACATCGCATGCGCCGAATGATGTAAGGGCTCACAAGGGTGCCGATGGGCACTCGAGAAGGAGAACGACATAGCGTTTTTGTGTCGCTTCCCACAAATGGCGCCAATCTGTTGGCGCTAAAACTAGATGGGTAGTAATTAGACCAACTTTAAGATGAGGTGGATGTTGAAGGTGGGGACCCTCAGTATGTGAGAGCATTCGGTAAGTAAATAGGCATGCATGCAGAAGACAAATGTACGTGGTTCACCCGAATAATGGGCTACGTCCACGAAGAAGCATGTTCTCATTATGATAATGTGTGTATACATTGTCCATAGGTTTAGACTCATGGAGAAGAGGAAGAATACCCAAGGCTGGAGGCCAAAGGCTGAAGGCTGAAGGTTGAGGATCTAGCATGATTCGTGGGCTGAAGGCTGAAGGCTAAGGATCTGGCATGATCCGTGGGCTAAAGGCTAAAGGCTAAAGGCTGAAGGCTAAGGATCTGGCATAATCCTTGGGCTTATAAATGGGCACATGGGTAAGCCCATGAGGCCCCAGTGAGCCATATGGAGCCCTAGTAGCCTGCCCAAAAACTCTATATCTTTCTTGAAGGAGAGAGGTCTTCTTTTATAAGTGAGGAAGAGTCCCCTCTTCTTGTGTTTTGTCGATGTGGGACTCCCTTCCCTTTGCTTGGATTGGCTTGGGAATGCTTGGCCAGATATTGTACAAACATGTGGCATGGTGACTCCTCCAACGCTTGCAAAGTTTACTACTCACGAAACTTATTTTGAAGACTGTGTTCACTGTGAGGGTAATCGGGAGTGGTATACATTATGGCACCACAGGGGCGAATACTCTTACGACGTATACCAATGGAACTGCTGTGAACCCTACAAATGGAAGAGGGAGATGTTCTGCTTCCAGCGCAAACTCTATTTGATGACCTCGTGGATTTAATTTCGATCTTCATGGTATGATATGGATATTATTATGAAAATGTGTTTTTGCTTTTGATTGTAATTATTTAAAGGGGAAACTGTGTTAAACTTATGTTTATGACTGTATTGTTTTTATTTCAAGGTCTGTTTATGGTTTTATTAAAGATCAGTACACTTGTAAGATCCAATTTCAGTCATGTTGTAGACATTTGTGTTACAAAGTAGCATGCACGCATCCGTTTTGGATGTTATGTTTTTTGTTTGTCGCACAGGGGATTTTGGGTCCTATATGGTTTGAGTAAGTGGTCTGAAATGGGAAATTGCTAGTTCCGATCCCTGAAACAATCATTTGTTCAAGATTACAGACATCCATATGGCAGGGAGATTGCGAGTTGTCAACGCATAAGGGATTATCCTTTCAGACACTTCGTTGACAGTGGAAGTCTGAGTCATCCTTGATCTTCTAAGATATTTTGATGATCCCATAAATACGCCAAGATATTTCCCCCTAATTTCCAGATTTGTCCTGCATTTGAAACTATATTTGCAACAAAACAAAAGTTTAATAAAGTCATCTGGAAATTCCTTTTCACTAACATAATGATTTAAATATCGAAATTAACCAAGGAAATAAGTGGAGGGTTTTTTCCATATTGATTATAACCGTGTAGTACATTTCCCCATTATTTTCGGATTTGTCCTGCAATTTTTAGGATTTTTGCAACAACAAAATTCCCATATTCCGGAAATCCCTTATCACTAACATAATGATTTAAATATCAATTTTTTTAAAAAAACTTATTGCCAAGTATTAACCCAATACTCCTAACGAAGTATTTCATCCCCAGACACAGTTAGGAATTTTCCCCATTTTTTCCTGAATTTTCATGCATTTTTTATGGTTTTTGGAAAATAGAATGAATAAAATATACAAGAAATGCCAAGTGGAGGCGCTGGAGTGGGTAGCTACAAACCTCAGCGACACGCGGCGCATTCCCATTTCACCACACGTCACTTTTACAATTTCTTATTTTTTGCCACTTAAATATTGATTTAAAAAACGCCTTTAAGGGTTTAGGGGTTGGCCCTCTACGGTTTAGGGTTTACTATAGAGTGCTTAGGGTTAAAAAAATATTAAAAATTCCCCAAAGCATTGCTTTTCTTTCCCCCCAAAAAATAAAATAAAATTCCTTTTCATAATTGAAGGAAGGTCTGTTTCAGGGTTTTGACCAAATTTTTGGAAGAGTTGAGTTCTTCTCTTATCTTCATTTTCCCTCTTGGGCAAAGCGAAGTCGAATTCTTCATCAAACACTGAATCAAAGAGGTGTCGGCACTGCAATGCTGAGATGGTGATGCTAATTTCCAAATCCAAAAGGAATCTAGGCAGACCGTATTGGAAGTGCTTCACAACATATGTAAGTATTATCTTCCCAACACTCGTGTGTAAAACCTAATAAGCAGTATGTAATCAACACTAACCCATATCGGCCATTAACACTAACTCAGGTCAGGCATTGCCTAAGACAACGAAAACTATTACAGAGTAGAAGCATATGCTCTGACATTGTAATCCGAAACTGAAAAATGTAACTTTGTTATGTTTTTTTAGGGAGCTACAAGGTGTAGTGGCTATGAATGGGTGATTGCAGCCAACAGGCCAACTGAATCTCACATTCAAAACTAGGTGGATGTGAAGGAATTTAATGCATATGCTGAAGTCATCCGTATAGTGAAGGGCATTAAAAATATCCTCCTACTATTGTTAGTTCTATCATTTTTGAATTTGACAGTTCAATTGTTGAAAAAGTAAGAAACTTCTTGTGTCTGGAAATCTTCAAGCAATTTCAAGTATATATTTTTAAATTTTGTTATGTTTTGGCTTTTCAAGTATATATTTTGTAATTTTGTAATCCGGACAGCTATGAAATATGAAGAAGTGTTTGGGAATCTACAATTATGAATTAAGCATTGAGCATAATTAGTAAGTGAATTTTTCAACAATTCATATGCCTACATCTTAACTTCACAATCGTGTTTGCCCTAAACAAGATATATTCCTATTTATTCCACATTTGAAAACAATCATGCACCATTTAGGGTTTAGGGTTCAGCATAGTATCCACAATATGTGTTCACGGTTTCGTACAGGTTGTATTTGAAAACAATAAAAAAAAACTTATTCTTTAATTTTAAGTGAAAAGGGGGAGTTGGATCATAAAGAAGTGTTTGTTCCTTAACAAGTAAGACTCAAAACTACCTTTTCAAAACCTTACTACAAATGGGAACGATGCGCTCAAGCATGCGAAGAAAGCTCTTTGAGCTTCCCTTATATTATAGAAAGGTTTGTTTTCTACCTCGCGAATTGAACCAATACAAAGCTATCAGTTCAACAACTGTTACCTACAAACCGCCCACCCAGTTAAATTAAGTTTGCAAGTTCATATACTACACCCACCCAGTTAAAAACTTTGCAACTTATGTCATATTGTCTCTCCTAATGAATCATAGCTACTAATATCCCTGCAACAACTATACAGCGAGCTTCAACAGATACAAGGGCATTGTGCCATGGGAAATATTGGCTAGGTCTACATTGGAGTTCAGAAACTCACAATATTTGAGAATGTACATCCCACAGTCGCCCCTGAAACATAGCGAAGAAGCTGTCATTCATTGTACAACAAAAACGCACTTTCATAAGTCAAAGTGTTTAGGTCGAATATGACTCACCCGCCTACTTGTTGGGGTGCATCCAAAACGCGAATAATTGGCCACTCACTTTTGAAGCTGCACAGCCCGTTGGATGGCTTGAGTTCTGCACAGATCTACTTTTGAATCATATGCCCTTATCTCACACTCATTTAAATCGATAACAAGTAAGATCTAGTGCTTCTGCCTTTGTAGGTTGAAGGGCAAAAAAACTTTATTCACAGACGACCATGATTTAGCCAACTTATGCCCTTCGCCCTTGACCATTCCTAGTAGACCGTTGTTGTGCTGCCTATCCTCCTTTCCCATTTTTTCCTTCATTTGCTGCATAGTGGCACACGAGTTATGCATCATAACGGATACGGAATTTTAAAACAAACAATGCTTATGAAATAATATAGACCTGAAAAGTGGTGTCCAGTATCGTCCAGTCAGAACCCACCCACTTGCCAGAGCTGTTGTGCCACTACCGTAGCAAAATCAAGGCCATGTCAATGTTCTACATCAAAGGGTTGTTTCCATTAGTAAATCAATAAATTACTACATAGCAAGGGCATTTCAACAAAATCTCAAATCAATCAATGCTTACCGAGTCATCCAACCAATAGCCCTTGGTCAGCAACCGAACAAAGAAGTTATGCAAACCTTCCATACCTTCTTCCCACATAACCTCACATATGAACTATATTTGTCAATCATTGTTATTATCATTTCCGTTTCACTAGTGACTCAATAAGTAATCATAATAAACCATTTACATTTCACTACAGACAGGCAAAAGGAACTTACTTTACTTATTGTCCCCATTCCCAGCAGAATTTCGCCACCTCCAGAAGGGAATCACGAGCAACAGGCCTTAGGGGGTCAGCAATTATGTCCTTCAAAATATTGGGACTCTCCCGACCTTGCCATGGAGTTTCCCTTACCATTGCCATTCGCCTCTTTGTCACAGGACCAAGAGTCTCACTCCTTCCCCGACCCCTCTTTTGCCCCACCCCAACTATAACATCTTCACCACATTCACCCTCCGCAGTGGACATGTCAATCTTTCAAGGAGGATTCGTAAGAAATTTAACAAGGGTGACACACACCACATCTAGATTATCCCAATTTATATCCAAGGTTGTATATTGCACCTTTTCTTTCGCATTTTGTACACACTCCTCTCTCGATTCGGCTACTCCACCATCTTCGGTTTTATCACTTTCCTCTCCAGCATCCTCAGTCTTATGTCTCTCCTCTCCAACATCCTCAGTCTTACGTCTCTCCTTTCCAGCATCCTGAGTCTTATGTCTCTCCTTTCCAGCATCCTCACTCTTATGTCTCTCCTTTCCAGCATCACTCTTATGTCTCTTCTCTCCAGCATCCTCACTCTTATGTCTCTCCTCTCCAGCATCCTCACTCTTCCTGGCGTCTGCATGACTGGTACACTTTTCCAAGCGTAAAACTCTCTTCTCCAACTCACCCTTCTCACGGTGCAATACTGCAACCTCATTCCTCAACTGTTGCACAACAGAGTTTAATTCATCAAGGCCCTTACATAGTCGCGGGGGTACACTAGGTGCATCACATTCAGGAACATCTGATCCCCAACTCCATTATGCTTGCCTCATCTCCAATTCAGTTGGTTGTAAGAGGCGCAGTATAACAGGTTGTCAAACATATACTGTTAACATGTCATATACAATAGTAATCAGCTTTCCTCATGAAACCAACATACTATTGAAATCAATTATTAACTACACACTTGTTTGCTTTGAAATATATAAGCGTTCACCTTTCAAAACTCAGGCACTTTATCTGTGGATTCCCACCGGCAAATTCGAGGGACTAATGAAGGTTCCTCGATTCGCCTACAATATCTAAGGGGGGGAATTCCCAATTCAGCAATTAATTCATACGCCCAAATCTACAACAAATAGATTATCAAAGTCAGTACTTAGTTATGAACTTAAATTTTACAAACACTAATTTTGAACTAAATCATACCTGGAAAGCATAGCTCAATCCCTTTATATTCCATGCAGGTCTGTTAATTCTTTTAGGCTTCTCATCCTCCACGTTTTTCTTCCCTTTCCTCACTTAACTCCGCACCGCCTTTTTTCGCTTTTTCTGTCATTTCCCCTTCCCATCATTGTCTTCATCACTCTCTTTCTTCCCGGGAACAAACAACAGAGAATCTTGCAGACACTCAAACGATATTGATCCCCACAGATATTTGTTGAATTCATCCATTTTATGAACCAAATGTAAGTAGTCCTCATTTATCTTTACATTTTGGGGTTTACCCATTATCACAAACTCCACAAAATACAACAGTCCCAATTTGAACGAGTCCTCACTTCCTCTTTCGGACTTTAGGAATGCATTTTCTAAGTCATGGCCAGTAATGTGACTCCTGTTGGTAAAATGCGCTTTTATAAATCGGTTATGAGTATCCTCGGTGGACGTTATGTTAGGCTCTATTCCACATTTCAGACCACTTATCAAACAAAAATCCTTTACACTAAATTGAGCAACTTTGGACCCTATTGCATAACTAAGGCCCAGCATGTCCTTCACACCAAGTCCTCTGACTCGCCGAAGTGCCAGACCATGCACAATTTGACCACTAAATGCAATTTTATGGAGGCACAACAGGTGCCCAAAACAGCTCTCTCTAAATCTTTTCATAAGCGACTCATTGAAATGCGCCCCAAAATTACACAGAACTGTACTCGCCACACACAAATTATTCACCCGAGCAGAACAGACCTCTGACTCGAAGAAACAAAGCTCAAACCTAGAATCCATTTTTTACCTGCAACAAACACCTTTTGCTTAAGAAACAAAAGTGATACCTGCTCACAATAGTATGACCACATTAACATACAGAAGTGATACATACTCACAATATTATCTACACGTTTTCAAACCTACAAACACTATTTTCAACACATTACATAATTGATACCTACTAACAATATTTTCAACATATTAAGTTACAAAACTGATACTCTATTTTCAATACATTAAGATACATAATTTCACCTACAAGCACTATTTTCAACACATTAACATACAAACCTGATACCTACCAACACTATTTTCAACACATTCAGATACAGAATTGATACCTACTACAACATACATTGATCCTTATGCATCCCAAATCATCTCATATTCACAGTTAAGATTCAATTTTCTCTCATGCGATCTACTTCTACTGGTACTTATTATTTGTTTTCCAAGGCCCATTAAATCCCTAAATTGATGCCCTACACTCACACCACTAGATGGCCAAAGCAGGATTACAATGAGGAACACATGAAGATTCCTGGAATTTTATGAAAACACAACAAACAACCAGAAAGCAAACAAAAATAGGAAGAAGCAACAGCTGTGAATCTACATTTCAACAAATTACCACAACAAATTGCAAACAAAATACAACCCAACTTTTGGATAAATGAAAGAATTTTTAAACCGCAGATAAAACTTTAAAAAAGAGTTACTATGCTTCAACAAATTACTAATAACTAGAAAACACAACACCAAAAACCAACTGAGGCCAATTTATATTTTTGCAAACACAACAACTACAGAGACAGACTACTCTTACCCAGAAAATCAAAGCCCTAAAATCTTCCCTAAACTCCTAAACAAAATTTAAACATTAAGTGAATGCAATATAACATGCAAACTTTAATATCAAAGAGACAGATGGAATTCGACAGAAACGTATTCATTCAGACGGAGGTTTTGCGACAGCAGAAGAGGAAGTCAAACAGAAACAGTAGACTAGGGAGTTTTTGCCATAAGAGATAAGGAATACAGAACTTGATGTCTGGTAGGTATTTGGGTGTTATGATTTGGGTTCATTCATAACTCCATTGACAAGAAAGGCGCCACTGTCAGGAAGAAAAAAGGCGCGATTTTTTTGAACCAGGCGCGACTTGACACCTCTGCTAAGGGGAAAGTGTAGCCTACCCGTTTGCACCGTAAGCTTGCTTTTTCTCTTAAACCGATCGAATGCATTTCAACGGCTGCGATTGATTCTCATATAAAGTTCTCACATAGGCGTTCTCACCTGATCCGAGCGCTTTATCTCTATAGCTAAAAACTCATTATAACTTTTCATGAAACCCACAAATAGTCTTGTTTTTTAGTTTGGGTTTTCATTTTGTTCCACTTTGTTGTATACGCAGGTGAGTGGTATTGATCGGCACACAGTGTGTGTGGTGTGCCCAAGCATTCACTCTCTGCACACTCACATCACTGAACGAGGATATCAATTTGGGAATCTGATTCCCGCACTTGATGCGAGGTATGTGATGACTCCACAAGTGGCTTCAGAGGTGTTTTGCCAGGAGAATCCCAACCAAGGAAATTGCATATCGGAGCAACATTTGGAGATTCTAGGCGTTTACACCCACAACGACAGCCACAAATTACCAGACAAGTGTTGGGCCCATGCTTCTAGGAGCTAAAGTTCACTAGGATGGTGCAGTGGGGCTCTAGCACTAATAAGGAAGAAGTAAAAGCAAAAGCAAGAGAGAAGGGGATAGAGGTAATAGTGCTAGATGATGATGATGATATTGAACAAGAAAACAAAGAAGATTTGAACCTTAGGAGGAGTAGGAAGAAGAGGAAGCTCGAGGATCCCGTTGCAAGGGCCAAATGGCTTGCAGAGAGGTAAGGACTCTGTTTTTGAATTAATTGGTTATATTAATTAGTGTTGATATCATACACTAATTAGTGTTAATTAGTAACATAGCATGTATCGTAATGAAAGTAAAGGCAATAGTGTATATTTAGTCATTCTGAACTCTTATTTTGGTGACCTTGTGTACAAGTTGCAGTATAGTATTAGCAAGGTTGAAACTTGAAAGTCTAATAAGATAGTTCCCTGATTTGGGTTGGTCCTTGATTTGCGTTGTGATGAAGGTACAAGTTAGAAAATGAGAAGGTGGAAAAGCTGTCAATTGAAGTTACAAAGCTGAAGAGAGATGCGGCAGCTGCACTCACCACTATACTCAAAAACAAGGACAGAAATGAAGCTGGCGTTGAAGACCCTTGTTGTTGCACCCCACCACCTCCCGGTGATAATCTGATAAGCCTATATTTTATATATATTTTATGCCTCCCTTACTTATTTATTTGTTAATTTTCTTAGGGTATACTACCGAAATACCCCCTGAACTTGTAGCTCACTTTCAATTAGCCCCCTATCCTTTTTTTTAGAAAATGAAGGATATAAACTTCTTTTTTTCGCCAATTTCCCCTCTGCCGTCTAAATCCTCAACATTTCATCCAATTTGCCGTTAAATATGAGGGTAAATTGGTCATTTCCATGTGAAAATAAAATAAAATAATTTAAAATTTGAAATAATAATAATAAAAATATAAGGTGAACAATCCAAATTCTAAATCAAACCCAACAAAATGCGTTCCCATATTCAAAAACTAGATCTACAACTGCATAGAAAGTAAACAACCCAAATTAAAAAGTATCAAACGAGTTTCAAAGATAAAGCAAATGACATAAAAATACTTAATCTTGAACTTCACCTCCTCCTTCACCTTCTTCTTCATCTTCTTCCTGTGCACCTTCTTCGTCCTCTTCATCCTCATCGTCGCCTTCATAATTCAACCCATATATCGCATTCAGATAATTCACAATCTCTAGCTTCAAAATCAATTTATCCGCATTCAAAATATCAAAAAAAATCAAAGTCCTCAGAGTCAACATCTTCAAAGTCCCAATATTTCTACTCGAAAGCCTCAAATATTATGCGACCTCCCTCATCAAAAAGGTCATCTTCTCGTTCGGGTCCAATCCCCACCTCTTCATCGCCGCAATGAACTCCTTCGTCTTCGGCTTCTCGAACTCGTCGCTGAAATCCTCAACCACGATCGTGTTCTCCATTGCGCTCGCTATTGTCGTCGAAATCGCGAGCCTCTTCTCCTTGCGGTTGATCTTGATGCTCCAATCTCTGGGCTTGGGTCTGAAAATGACGCCTCCGCCTGGCCGAAGCGGTGTCCGGGTCGACCCCTGGCAAGCCCGACTTGTTTTCGAGGAAGGGGGTGGGTTGCGTTCGAGGAAGGGAGTGGCTCACTGGCTGCTGTGATGGCATTGGAATGGTTGGCAGCCACACCCAGCCCTACCATCATCTTCCTTAATCCCTCTCACAAAT
Source organism: Prunus kanzakura (assembly GCA_020521455.1). Classification (NCBI taxonomy): domain Eukaryota; kingdom Viridiplantae; phylum Streptophyta; class Magnoliopsida; order Rosales; family Rosaceae; genus Prunus; species Prunus kanzakura. The sequence goes on along the minus strand of BPUM01000817.1, from coordinate 454,963 downwards.
ACAAGACCAAAACCACCTCAACCACCATCATCTTCCCAACCCCTTCTTCCCCCAAACTTCCATGGGTGTCTTGATAAGTTTTGGGATGATAAAGAGAAGGGGTCGGGCATGGGGTGGCTGGGGCTGGGGCTGGAGTTGGTTTTGGTGGAAATCAAAATGAGAATTTTTCATGTGGGAGAGAGAGTTGCTGTCGACACTAGGTAGGTTGGGACTTTGGGTACCTGCTTTGGTTTTTCTTCCATTTTTATTTTTATTTTTATTTTTCATACTTTTTAAGAGTAAAAAGTTTGAATCAGGTGGATGGGGTTTGACAAAGGATGGAGTGAGAGAGATAGAGAAGAGCTGGCCATATTTTTTTTTTCTTCACTTTTTTTTTTTTCAAAAAAAAAATTATTTTTAATGATTTAACATAAAATTGGATGAAATGTTGATGATTTAGAAGGCACGAGGGAAATTGGTGAAAAAAAAAAGTTCATATCCGTAATTTTCTTAAAAAAAAGGACATGGGGCTAATTGAAAATTAGGTACAAGTTCAAGGGGCAAATCACTAGTATACCCATTTTCTTGGGTTAAATTGGTTGTTTAATTTGTTTTGTGAGATTTGTGAAGAAAATTGTGAAATATGAGAAATTGAAGTAAAAAGGGGCAAGAAGATGAAGATTGGAGATTAATCAAGTCAAGAAGCCAAGTCATTCCTTTTGTCGCAAGGAATGTTGTCAAATTTCATAGTTCAAGATGGTTTAAGTCTTATCAAGGCAAACAAGGAGAAATAAAGAGGACCCTATAGTAGAAGGAATCCTACTTTTATAATAATTGTAATTATACCTTAGATAGGTAGGATTTCTAAGAGTATTTTAAATAGGGAGTTTGGGTCATTGATCAAATCCTCCATTACCCATCATCCTTCATCCTTCATCATCGACCATCAAAATTCATACATATTCATACTCATAGTCAAAAACACTCATAAGAGAATACGAAGAGAGCTTTCACAACCTTGGCATGGTTTGTCCATTTTTTGTGGTTACTAAATTAAAAGATAAAGTAAAAAAGAAAATAGAAAGGATTATTGATTTGATCACCTCCTTAGTTTGTCCAGATCTTCCTTGAGTTCTTTAAGTTCTCTTGCACAAGCGGGGTCTTGATGAGTGGGATTATGATGTGATTAATTGCAAGTGGACAATATCGCTCAAATTAGTATAGTAGTAAATAGAGTATGGTTCCAACAGGGATCAAGTTAATCTATTAAATACTAGAGCGATTTATTATTTCTAATTATATTTGAATTAAACGATAAGAGAATTATGATGATTAAAATCTAATTAAGCAAGTAAAATAAATTGAGATTAAGTAAATAATGTAAAAGAAGAAAACAAAGATAATAATGCACTAGGGCACCGATTTCACTTAGCTAATCCCACTCAAATCCTTCTAACTTGTTAATCCTAATTACCTAACATGTTGATAACCGTTTTCCCTTACCTCACCAATACTCTCTTCCGAGTTATATTAGTTGTATTCCTTACCATCAACCCACTCTATTCCTAGTTATGGATTTAGATAGCTAAGAACCCATTAAGATTTGTGGAAAACAATGAATATTACACAAACCATAACCTAATCTTTCAAGTCGGCTACGTAATTTATGGTACTTGTTACTAGAAGCTTTTTATTATGAATCTCCTTCCGGTCTCAACCCAATACTCAACATGTGTAGATAAATAAAATTAACAATATCAAGTAATTTGAGTAATCATAGCTAGGCTACATCGTAGCCTTAGTAAAAGAAATTAGTTTATGAAGGACTTATTGAGCATCATGATGGTTGATGAAGACATGGAAGGTGAAGGCATCGAATTCTCCAAGTAGAATCACTACTACAAATATTCAAAAAGACCAACAACTAATCAATAATTATGTGTAGGGAACTCCTAAACAACCAACAAATACAGAGTGTGGATATAAAAAAGACTGAAGATTATACATGATGGACAAAGGCTTGGACAGTTCAACAAGTTCAACGTCAAGAGTACGGTTATAAATGGATCAGAGAACTATTTTATTTTTGAGAAACCTACTGAGTGTAACTTTAATGCACAGCATTGCATGAGAAATTTGTACTGCCCATAAAAACAGCAATATTAAGTAAGCTCTCGAAATCGAATTGAGGCAGTAAAAGCAGGGGAGAAATGCCGTTCATTTACGATAAATACTTCTTGAACCACACACCAATACTCAGAAAGCTCTCAAAGTCCGATTGCAGCCTGCAAACAGGAGTTGGAATCAGATGGAATTGAAATCCAAGTATGAAATTTTATGAGCTTGATTGTAGTAGTTACTGACACTGAGAGACTACTACAATGCAGAAGCACGTTTGGATCATGTGTTTACTTTACCTCTCAATTGCATGAGTATCATTAGGAAACACAATGACTTTGATAGGAACTCCTTTCTCTTTCAATGCCCGAGCATACTACAAACAATAAACATCCTGATCACTTTTCTAATTTCACATCATTACAATTATGTAACCGTGTATGCATCAAATTCTTCCCACCCACTTGGGGGACAAAGGAAACCACTTTAAAAGAAAAAATATTATAAATAAATAAATTTATAGATTCCAAAGGTTTGTGTATTTTATGTTTCATTCACTTTCTGATGCAGTGCAGCCAATAAGAAATATTATCCAAGCACTTGTTATTCTTGTAGAACTATTTAAATAGACTAAAGTGTTCATTAAGAGGGGAACATATTAGCTTACTTGCAACCCAGTAGAAACTGGAACACGAAGATCCTGACCACCCAAAAGAAAAAGGGTGGGTGTTTTGACCTGCAGAGAGCAACAAAAATCAAAAAGTTAGAAATAGATAATATTGTTCTAAATAGTAGATGTTTTTGGAAAAGGAAATTAATTGCATGTTTCACGTTTCTTGACTAAATGTTAATTTTATATATTACAAAAAACTTCAAGGCGGAGTAACATAGAAATCTCAGTACTGGTCCCATCAAAGTGGTCATAGGAGGGAATATCTAGATACAATCTTAACCCTTGGAATTGATTCGCTTGAATTAGCCAATCTCAAGAGTCAAGAATTAAACTTGCACAGATGTATTTGTCATCATGACATGTACCAACTCTTTCCCATTTCTTCACTCTTTTCTGTTTCTGTTCTGTTTTTAGTTCAATTAATATTTTTCTTCACGTGATGCAGTGACAACAATACACATCTTGCCTGTGCAAACGGCAAATATCATGCTACTCTGCCATGAGAACCACCAAGAACTGCAAGTTTTGATGGACTGGCAAGGCCCAAGTCAATGACATGATCTATAGCCACCAGTACATCGTTCAAGTCCTGTAGAGAAGAAACTAAGAGATTAGGATCCAGAAATACTAAAGCACGTACATAAAGTAAATAATAGTTCTATAGGTGCATTAATAAGGTAAATGCTTAAATTACATAATGTAGACGTCAGAGAACATTGTCTGCCATCTGCATAAACTCCAGGCATTGCATCAAGGGAGTTAGCAAGAAGCTCAGCCTTTTGAACTAATCCAGCTGCGACCTCTTATCTTTTTAATTCCCTGCTCTTCCATTTTGTCCCTCACAGCAGAAACATCAAACCAGCGGTCCGCTGCCGCATAGATGTTGGACAATAGCACATAATTACCAGGATTTGGGGGTTCAATCTCAAAAAGTTGATTAGCAACCAATTCCCCGAACTCTATATTGCCATTTAGCTTACAGGCTCCAAGTAGTGCACCCCAAGCACCAGCATGAGGCTCCATAGGCATTGATTGTAGAAGGCCATAAGCTGCATTTAACTGTCCCGAACGGCTAAGAAGATCAACCATACATCCATACAATGGCGGATTCAGGAATTTTTATAGGGGTAGGCTAAATAATTTTTTTTTTGAGAGGAGATATATTATAAGCCTTTTTTCTCTTGAAACAAAAATGTAAATAAAATTTTATAAATCAAACAAAGTCACATTACAAGCAAATATAACACAAAAAAGTACAATATAAATAAATATCAAATCAAACACATTGTTCAACTTCAAAAAAATTTGTTCGATTGCAAAAAAATTTAAAGAGCTTACATATATCAACAATCTCCAAAAAATTTCACCCAAACCCTAAATCATAAAAACTTAACAACAACAATTAAAATTGGAAATTGAATATATAAAATAAATTTTTTTAAAAAAAAAAGAGAAAAACTTACCGAGATTGAAGAACCCACTGAAGATAGGTTGGTACAATTTTTTAGAGGAGGAGAACTATTTCCTCTAGGCTCTCAAGGTTCAAATATGGCGTTTTGGGTGGCTAGAAGAATTTTTTTTATGTTTGCTCTTTGTGGGTGTAGCCCAATATCAATACGATTAGAATAGGTCAACTTGGTAGAGCCTTAGCATGAGTTCTACTTCTAATCAAATTTATATAGGTTTGGATTGATGTTTATTATTTCCTATATGCTTCAGGAGTGAGCTTATTTTAAATAAAGCTATTATTTACTTTACTTAAATTGGGCTATTATTAGTTTATTATATTTATTTGGTGTAGTGGGCTAATATTTATTGGAGTAGGAATAAACTTAACTATATTTAATATTTAAAAAATTTCCCTTTCCATATTTAACACTTAAAAAATTTCCCCCAGGCTAGAGCCCACTCCAGCCTAGCCCTACGTCCGCCCTTGCATGCATAATGATCAGGAGAGGGAGTCAAATGGTACTTATGTCTCATTGATTCAAAGAAGTGCCAACCCTCCTCAACAAGCCCTGACCGGCTACAGGCTGTTAGGCCATCTCCAGCCATAGGGCTAAATGTAGTCCAGGTCTAAAAATTTAGCCCCCCAAAATATTAATTTTTTAAAGAATAGTGCAGGGCTAAATTTTTCCATCTCCAGCCATGCAGGGCTATATTTTAGGATCCTTCATATTTTATTATTTTGAGAAAAACTATGGTACAATACTTATACATTCCACAACTATATATTGTTTAATTTAAGGGAGCTTCACTAATATACCCAAAATAGGGGTTGAAATTATAAAAAAAAACCCCACATGAAATGCACTTTAGAAACACACCCGAAACTCATTTACTATATAAGAAATTGGTGTTTAAGTTCCTATAAATTACATGACTGCCATTGATCAACTTACAAAAGAAGCCCAACACAAAAAACTTAAATAGCACCCAAAACAAGCCCCGCCCAATTTTATAAAAAAAACCCAAACAATTCATTACAAACAAAACGTCTTGAAAACCATAGCTTCATTTACGTGTCATGTTGATTAATGACTATAATGTTCCACACATGATTAATGGCTGTGATGTTCCAGTCTATGGTAATAACACTGCTAGTTTACTGTCATCTTTATTAATGGCTGTAATGTTCCAGTATAGGGTAATAACACTGCTAGTTTCTTATGACATCCTATTTATAATGCATGTCTACTCCTGTAACGTTCCAATATAAGGTAATAACACTGCTAGTTTCCTATGACATCTTATTTCTAATGCATGTCTACCCATGTAATGTTCCAGTCTAGGGTAATAACATTGCTAGTTTACTATCATGTTGATTAATGGTTGTAATGTTCCAGTCTAGGGTAATGACACTGCTAGTTTACTTTAATGTTGATTAATGGCTGTAATGTTCTAGTCTAGGATAATAACACTGCTAGTTTACTTTAATGTTGATTAATGGCTGTAATGTTCTAGTCTAGGGTAATAACAATACAAGTTTCCTATGACATCCTATATCTAATGCATGTCTACCCTTGTAATGTTCCAGTATAGGGTAATAACACTGCTAGTTTCCTATGACATCCTATTTCTAATGCATATCTACCCATGCAATGTTCCAGTCTAGGGTAATAACACTGCTAGTTTCCTATGACATCCTATTTCTAATGCATATCTACCCTTGTAATGTTCCAGTCTAGGGTAATAACATTGCTAGTTTACTATCATGTTGATTAATGCTTGTCATGTTGCTATTTCTAATACATATCCACCAAAGAAAAGATGAAGAAAGAGCAAACCAAACCAACTCAAAACAAGCCGAACTCATATTTTTAATACTATTATGTCATAGAAGTACATTGTTAATACTCTGTTATAAAAGTACATTGTTAATACTCTGTCATAGAAGTACATCGTTAAATAAAAATGAGATCCATAACTGAAATAGTAACAAAAGATAAATCGATCATCAAAACTTAAAATACATTTTGAAAATCAACTAAAATCTGAAGAGAAACACATAATTGAAGGAAAAGATCAAAAATCTTAAGTCCAAACCAAACGACAACGACGAAGATGATGATGATGATGATGACAACAACGACGAGGACGTGGCGAAAGAGGAGTAAAGCTCGAAGATGAGAAGTAGAGCTAAGAGCATCTGATCTAGGTTCATTCGAGGTCTTGAACAATCCCGAAAAAAAAAATATCAATAGAAGCACGATTTTAGAACAAGAAATTGAAGGTGAAATATTGAAAATTGTAGATTAAAGATGAAGAATATAGTTGGACCTGAGATTGAGCTTCAATGGAAGCTCCTCTTGCTCCAACACCAGAGAAAGCACCAGCGAGAAAGGAGAAAATAAATCTGATTTGGTTTTTTGGCTGATTTGATTTTTTTGCAGATCTGGTTTTTTGGCAGATTTGGTTCTTTTGTTTTTTGACAGATCTGGGCAGATTTGATTTTTCTTTCTCAAATCCATAGTTCAAGGGCAATATAGGTATTTAACACACACAAATAAACTAAAAAACAGCTATTAAATTGAAAAAATTGACTGTCAATTTTTGGGTTTTTTTTGGGTGTGTTTATAGTTTTTAAATGGTATAGGGTTTCTTTATAAGATTATGTCTAAAATTGGGTATATAACTAAATTTCTATTAATTTAATTAAACTACTATTTAGAGACAATATTCCAAAAAAATTTATAATTTTTTTAAACAACACCAAACATCTAAAAACGTGAAGACATTTAAAAAAAAAAAAAAAAAGGATGGGTTCAATGTTTCAGCTCCAACGGTCATCAACAAGAATTTTTTATAATTTTTTTTCACACAACACTTGAAAGATTTTAGGGTCTGACCACATTTATTATTATTTTTTTTATAAAAAAAAGGGAGTGGGGTAGGTCTGACCCAACGGTCATTTACCAACAATTTTTTATACTATTTTTCTCATACAGTACAAATTGGAACATTCAAAAAATCCAGCATGCTTTAATGGGGTTCTTGAAAAGCACATGTATGGGTCCCACTAGAAATTTGGCCTAGCCCACCTCCTTAGACAAATTTTAGGGAGGAATTGTAAAAATGCAACTCCAACCATGCTCCCTATCCATCTCCTAAAATAGGGAGTCCTTTAGGAGCTCCTAAATCTGAGGAGAGAGAAAGTACTTCTAATGGCTCTCTATAATTTAATGCTGCCTTATTTAATAAGTATTTCAAACCTTTATTTAATGCTAACTATTTTATTTTATTTTTTAATAGAGATGGACCAATCAAAAAAGAGTTATAGCATTTATGACTCTCCAAATTAGGGAGTATGGTTGGAGTTGAAATTTTTTAGAGAGCTCCTAAAATAGCTTTCTTATATTTTTAGCTAAACTTTAGCTAAGAAATAGAGAGCATCATGCGGATGCTCTCAGGAGCCAAACCTTCATTTATCATCTTATTGAAGAGGGCAACAGCTTGATCCCCTCGACCATGAACCGACAACCCTTGTATCATAGAACAATATGAAATCATGTCGAACAAACTTGTTGCTCTTTCCATATTACCACACTATTCATGTCAATTAGAGCCGCGTGAACATGATCCTGACGAACATCAATTCAGCTCTGGCTCACGTAAGAATCAACCCATTTAGCCACCTGTAAGCAACCCACTTGGGAACAAGCTGACATCAAGCTCACCATTATAAACTCATCAGGCTTAACATTCTTCGTGCTCATTTCAAGAAATATCTTCACAGCCTCGTTGGGTTGACCATTTCGTGCATACCCAGATATCAATGCCGACCACGCAACAATATCTTTGTTAGGGGCTTGGTCAAACAAAAACCTTGCAGACGCCATATCTCCGTATTTGGCATATCCATCAATCATCGTAGTAAAAGAAACCACATTCTTCTCAGGCATCTGTCAAAGATCCTCCTAGCATTTGTCAAATCACCAAATTTCACAAACCCACTAATTATCACATTCCAAGACACCACATTTCTCTGCGGCATCTGATCAAACAGCCTGTGGGCCTCATCTAAGTCCCCAACACTCGCATACCCAACAACCATAGCCGTCCGAGAAACTACATTTCTCTCAGACATTCCATCAAACACCTTGCGAGCGCACAAAATCTCCCTACATTTTCCATACAAATCAATCAAACTGGTGCTCACAAACACATCCCCATCAACCCCACACCTCACTGCAGTCCCATGTACTGCCCTACCTTCCCAGACCTTCGCCTCACTCGCACAGGCCTTAAACGAGGGACGGGTACGTATACCCCATCGGGAACACCCTCCTCTCTCTTCATCCGAACAAAGAGGTCAACAGTATCGGCAAAACTCGACCTTTCGCAATACCCTTTTATCAAAGTGTTCCAGAGAAAGGTACTGGGACTGTGAACGCTGTCGAAAACGTGGAGTAAGAGAGGGGAGAGAGAGTGTTGCAGAGGCAAATGAACTGGGTTATGAGGAACCCTAATTTAAATTAATTATCAGGTTGTGCCTAAAGTACTTTTGTGAGGAATGTCCAAGAAACAATTGTCACATTCTCTAATCATGTTATTTAAATGTCAATTCCAATTAATCCTATCATACGCATCGTACATAACTAATTTAAATTGTCATTCGAGGTTTTTTAAAACATTTTTTAGGAAAAGTGTTTAGTATTTGATGTCCAATTAAGACACTATCATAAACTAAACTTCTTTTGTAATGCAAGGATCCAAATTCTAGTATTGTGCATTTGATTATTATGCCAAGTAAAGAATCATTCAAAGCTGTAAAGTTAACAAAATTCCGAAACCACTCTTCCTGTCACAGACCTGGCATTTTCCAAACAATTCCACAAAACACAAACTATCAAATTTATACAACCCATGGAAAGTCTTAACACTAGTCTAATAAGAAAGGCAGTAGAAATAATGGAATACCACTAGGCTTCCTCTCTTTATATCAAATTTATACTGCTAAAGTCTAAAATAAGAAAGGCAGAAGTTTAAAGGGTGATAATAACGCTTTGGAACTTAGGGTTATGCCTTCACTCCTTGCTCGACATGAGTGATAACAGTACGCACTACTACAAAAAATGCAAAAGACGACGGGAATTCACCGTCGTGAATTTGGTTTTCAAACCGTCGTAAAATCGAGCGACGTCTTTTGCAAAGTAAAACCACGACGCGAAATCACCGTCGTTGGTATTACAAACCACGTCATTAACAAAAAACAACCGACGTCTGTATACTGAAAAATGAACCAAAAAATTGTCCTGGAGAAGCATAGACGACATATTTTATACAACATACGTCGTGTAAAAATATACAATACGTCTTTAAATAAATAAAATATGACGTTATAAAATTATACGACGTCCAATATATTTTTATAACCGTCGTGCAATTGTATTGCCACTTCGTTTTTTCCATTAATATTGACGTGGAAATAGCGGTTAGGGTAAATCACCGTCGTTGTTGTACTAAACAACGTCATTTACAAATAAAAACAGACGTCTGTACACTAAAAATGAACCAAAAATTGTCCTGGGAGTAGAATAGACGACCTATTGTAAACAATAGACGTCGTGTAAAATAATACAATACGTCCTTAAATAAATAAAATCTGACGTTATTAAGTTATACGACGTCCAATATATTTATATAAACGTCGTGCAATTGTATTGCCACTTCGTTTTTTCCATTAATATTGACGTGGAAATAGCGGTTAGGGTAAATCACCGTCGTTGTTGTACCAAACAACGTCATTTACAAAGAAAAACCGACGTCTGTACACTAAAAATGAACCAAAAATTGTCCTGGGAGTAGAATAGACGACCTATTTTATACAACAACCGTCGTTTAAAATAATACAATACGTCTTTAAATAAATAAAATATGACGTTATTAAAACATACGACGTCCAATATATTTATACAACCGTCGTGCAATATTATTGCCACTTCGTTTCTTCCATTAATATTGACGTGGAAATAGCGGTTAGGGGCAAATCACCGTCGTTGTTGTACCAAACAACGTCCTTTACAACACAGACGACCTATTTTATACAAACACAGTCGTGTGTATATATATACTACGTCTTTAAATTAATAAAATATGACGTTATTAATATATACTACGTCGTATATATTTATATAACCGACGTGGAAAATATTTTAGGCTCATGACTTACGACATATTTATTTCTATTATCGACGTAGTATGTGATATACAACGTCGTGATAATGTAAAAGACAGCCGTGTTTCTCTATTTATACGTCGTCTTTAGTAAAATAATAGTCGTCTAATCCATCCAAGACGTCGTGTTTTGTAACGTTCAGGTTCGATATCTGTCCTTTTAGACGTCGGTATTATTGTACTGAAGTCGTGTTATTTGAAATTACATGTCGGCTCTTTATCCTTCTCCGACGTGATATCGTTAATAACTGTTTCACAATAACGTCGACTTTTTTCACTTTTAGTTCGCTTTTAGACGTCGGTAAATTCAATTACGTCGTTGAATGATCCAAAACGTCGTTTTTTATTGACAATTTTATGACAACAGACGTCTGTTTTTCACAGTTTTATAAGGACCGTCGTTTTATAATACTGAACCAGTATTTTATGTACTGATTGTTTTGTGTCCAAAACCTGCATAATGAAAGTGAAGAAAACACATTACAATTTATTACAAAATTAATGTCATACAGTAGTGCTGTTTAGGGCATAAATAATTTCATAAATTACAAGAGCATCATTCAATCCATATATCTTCACACCCATCTCGAATATTTTGACTCCCAAACTCACCCACTAGTTCATCAAATGTGTCAACATTTGGCATCCCTCTAGTAAATGGCTCACACTCAATTCTCACATCACCTAAGACATCATCACCAATAACATCATCATTATATTCTCTATTAGGTGCTGATAACACTACCGACCAACCATGATGCATCGGGTCGTCAACAAAAAATACTTGTTTGACTTGAGAAGCCAAAACAAATTGGTCATTCCTATGTCCAATTTTACTCAAATCTACAAGGGTAAATCCAAGTTCGTCGACTACAAGGCCGGAAGTACTATCTATCCAATCACACCTAAAGACTGGGATTGTAAACTTTTGGTAGTCAAGGTCCCAAATTTCTTGAATGACACCATAAAAACCCATATTTGAGAGAATTGGGTTTTTATCCTTGGCACTAGCAACTTGCATGGTATGTGCAAGTAAATAAACTCCACTATTTTGAACTGTCCGCACATCATCTTGTGCCTTGATGTTAAATTTAACACCTTTAATAAGATAGCTCCTATATAATGGCACTGCCATGTTTGGACCAGCTGCTAGCCACCTTAAATTTTCTGATATCCCATGATTGCCTCCCTCATCAAGTTCACTTTGAACCTGCAAATTAATCATATCTTAATTCAATCTAACATAGAAAGAAGAAAATTAAAAGTCCAATATGTTATTGAATAACATATACCTTGAAGTGTAGCCATTGAATAAAAGTGCTATTGTGCTTATCTTGCAGCCACTTTGTTCTCTTTCTAAATTTTGGATAAGCGGCCTTGATGTGGATCATATGTTCCCTACATGACACGAAAAATTCAAGCATTACGATCCCAAACATATAAGATAAACATAAGGAATAATTTAAAATGGAAACTTAAGGAATAAAACTCATACTCGATATAAGGTAGAACTTCCTCCGTATTCTCCAAGACATATAGATGTGCTTGGTTCAACAGGTCCCGATCAACTAAGCTCACTGTGCAACCTGATAATGGCTTTGAAACTCCTATCTTCTGACTTGATGGCACTCCAATTGTACTAATATCAGATAAATGTTCAGTGCAAAATTCTACAGCTTCTTCAGCTATATAACGCTCCGCAATGCAACCTTCGGGATGAGTACGGTTCTGAACATACCCCTTTAGAACTTTCATATATCTTTCGAACGGATACATCCATCTACAATAAACTGGCCCACATAGACGAACTTCTCTGACAAGATGTACTACTAGATGAACCATGATATCGAAGAATGAAGGTGGAAAGTATTTTTCAAGCAAACACAAAGTAACTACTACATCTTCTTCCAACTTATCTAGCTTGGAAACATCAACCGTCTTTGCACATATAGCATTGAAGAAGAAGCACAAACGAGTTATTGCATACCTTGCAGGCTTCTCCAAAACAGAACGAATTGCCACAGGGAGCAATTGTTGCATTAAGGTATGACAATCATGTGATTTAAGGCCAAGAAGTCTTGAATCTTGTAAAGATACAAGATTTTTTATATTTGAAGAATAACCTTCAGGGACCTTCATACCATAGAAAGAATTGCAAACCGCTCTCTTCTCTGCTCTTGACAAATTCCAAGGCCCTGGAGGCAAACGAGTACTTCTTTCTCCATACTCGGGTTGCAAATCAGTTTTGACCCCCATGTTCAATAAATCTAACCGAGCAGCAATCCCATCTTTATTTTTTCCAGGGATCTCCAGCAATGTACCAATGATACTATCACAAACATTCTTCTCAATGTGCATAACATCGAGGACATGCCTCACTGGAAGGTATTTCCAATACTCAAGATCAAAGAATTTTGACTTCTTCTTCCAACAAACTCTGTCACCATCATTTTCACCTCCACCTCCCCCTTTTTTCGATCCCCATATGTAATTCATATCTTCAACCATTTGCAGCACTTCTTCTCCCGTTAATGGCTCCAGAGCTGTGCCATATTCAGGTTTCCCATTAAAAGCTGCACGTTGCCTCCTATATGGATGATTAATTGGTAACCATTTTCTATGCCCAATGTAACAAATTTTGTGGCCATTTTTCAACCTGTGACTAGGTGTATCATCGCCGCATATTGGACAAGCTTTATATCCTTTAACAACACAACCAGATAAGTTTCCATAGGCGGGAAAATCATTAATGGTCCACAGTAATGCAGCTCTGAGTGTAAAATATTCTCCTATGTGTGCATCATACACTCCTCTAATCCCATCCCACAAAGATTTTAAATCATCAATCAAAGGCTCCAAGTAGACATCTATATCATTTCCGGGTTGTTTAGGACCCGAAATCAATAAAGTCAACATCATGAACTTTCGTTTCATGCACAGCCATGGTGGGAGATTATATGTAACTAAGATAACTGGCCAGCAACTATATCTTCTACTTAGAGAACTGTGGGGATTGAATCCATCAGATGAAAGAGCCAATCTCAAGTTTCTCGGCTCATTACCAAACTCGGGCCATTTATCATCAAGAAGTTTCCAAGACGGGGAATCCGCCGGATGAGACATCTAACCATCAATTGATTTTCTAGCAGCATGCCAAGTCAAATTAACCATAAATAATTATAGAAAAGGATTTATGGTTTTAGGGCCTAATATATATTAACCATAAACCCTAAACCCCAAAAATAAACCTTTATCCCCTTAAACCCTAAACCCTAAACCATTAAAGTATAAGTGATGTTGTGACTCATGAAAACATTTTTCTTTTTGGTGGTAATTTTAAATTTGTATAACTCAAACTTAATTTTTTAAAGCTTAAGGGGGAAGAAAATATCACAATGACTTCATAGGAGTTGACGTTGCATTTTTTGGATTTATTTTAAATTTATTATGAATATTTGAGTTAAATGGAATAAAATATTATTAATAAAACCCACAAACCACGTCGGCGTTAATAAATTAACGACGTTTTAAATTATTATAAACGACTTAATTTTAAAACAAAACGTCGTTTAAATTATAAACCATGGCCATTTTTACACATAAAACGACGTACAAACCATTTTCCACGACCAAAACTCTTACTTCTCGCAGTCTAATATCAAGAAAACAACGTCGTCTATAGAACCAAGAGGGTCGTTTGAACAACCTTTTACGTCGCTTTTTAAAAATGTGACGTTGTTATGTGTCTGCAACGTCTTTTTGAAGAAACTATGGTTTTTCACAACATGAAAACCTCAACAAATTTGTTTCAGCATGATCTTGGGTTTTTAACAACATGAAAACCTCAACAAATTTACAGGGACGTTGACGTCAACAAAAACTTGCTAATTCTAACCAATTTTGTACAAAAACTTGTCTAATTCTAAAAAAATTTGTACATTTTATAAAAATGTTTAAGTATGCTAAAATTCCTCTACTCCATATGAACACACACAAACTCTGCCCATTCTTTCCTAACTTCGTCAATGGCAGCTTGGGGGTATGGCGCTTGATTCTTTCCTTTGGCAAACTGCAGTCCATAAACAAAGATTAATATCACCGACGACGCTATTATTCATTTACCGACGTAGGATATATATTCAACGACGGTATTTTTAATCTACCGTCGTTGATAATATAAAAACCGACATAAAAAATAAATCTGAAAATTTTCTTCTTACCGTCCTCTCAAAATCCAGGGAAGTATCCTTTATGATGTCTCTCATAAAGCGCATGACATAATACCCACATTCTACACTGCTTGGTTGCTTTGGAGTGCCGGGCAGAGTTTTCCAAAGAGGTGTTTTACGGCCTACTCTGCCTATGTGTGTATTATACATTTTTAGAGCAGAGTTCACTATGTTTTTCCCGTCCTCATCCACAACACGATTTCCAGGCAGTGGATCCAGAAAATAGACGGTCTCCTTCTTTGCTCTCACAATGATCAAGACCCAATGACGGCTGCACAAAATAAATATCAAGGTTAAATATAGTTTTATATGCAGAGCATCATACAAACAAAATCCTGTTTTTTGTTTGGAGACTAACCCTGGATTGTAAGGCATCAGGAAAATCTGTTCACCATCTGTTTTTTGAAGTCGATTGGCTACGAGACGTGATCTGTCAGTTAATGAACCAGCGTCGGCACTAACTGCAGCAGGGTCGATAAAGCCAACCATATTCACCATATTTGCAGCTTTCAGATGATCAAATAGGCACCTAAATATATGAATTGAAACCATGAGTGTTTTTTTTTTTAAACATAAAGGAGAGTGTCAAATGAATATTTGATAAGGACAAACCTCATATATACTGCAACGACAGTAGCCCCAATTTCTTCCATACCAGCAAATTGGGTAATATCTTCATGCAAGACGAAGGTGTTACGATCTATGCCAAACACCTCCTTCTCAATAGTAAAGGACATAGCCTTCTCCTGAGGCTTTAGTGTCGATTCAACATAACTACAAAGGGATTGTAAAGAAGATGGCAACTCCAGCTTTGAATAATTTGGTACTTCAGTACTCTGTTTGAACAAATAAAGCAACATAAAGTGACGTGGTAAATAAATAACAACGACGTTTTAAATAATAAACGTCGTCTTGAAATGAGTTACACGACGGTACAAAAACTACCGTCGTAATGAATACTTATTACGTCGTTGAAATAAAACCGACGTCTAATTCAAATGCAAAATTCATAATTAATGAATTTACCTTTTCAATTTTCTCTTCTCCAACACTGGATTGCTGTTATAATAAATAAAGAGATATATATATATATAAGAAAGATTGTACAACAATTTAAACATTCAACTAAATAAAAAATGGCGTGGAAATTTTAAACAAACGACGGTTTAAAGAAAATAAAACAAATGAAAAAGGCAAAGTTATGAGAATTTACCTTTTCATCTTTCTTTTCTTCAATCTTTTCTACATCCCCAGATTTCTGTTATAAGAAATAAAGAAATATATATAAGACATTGTACAAAAAGTAAAAAAAAATGAAAAAGTAAAATTAAATAAAACCGTCGTGGTACTGAAAAACAAACGACGGTATTAAATAATTACAGACGTCTATATTTAATTAGACGACGGTAAATAATAAACGTCGTGGTGTTTCATATACTACGACGTTATGTAAACTTGTACAACAATTTAAACATTCAATTAAATAAAAACTTCCGTGGAAATTTAAAACAAACGACGGTTTAAAGAAAATATAGACGTCTGAAAATTGAAAAACAAATTAAAAAGGCAAAGTCATGAGAATTTACCATTTCATCTTTCTTTTCCTCTATATTTTCTACTATCTTTTCTACATCGCCAGATTTCTGTTTTAAGTAATAAAGAAATATATATGACATTGTACAAAAAGCAAAAAATTAAATTAAACCGTCGTGGTACTCAACAACAGACGACGGTATGTAATAATTACAGACGTGTAAAATTCATTAAACGACGTTAAATAAAGAATTACGACGGTAATGAGAATTGAAAAAAAAAATGAAAAAGGCTAAGTTATGAGAATTTACCTGTTCAACTATCTCAAGTATCTTTCCTTCTACTGTCTTTTCTACTTCCCCGGATTTCTGTTTTAAGAAATAAAGAAATATATAAATGACATTGTACAAAAATTAAAAACAAATAAATACACCGTCGTGGTAAACATTAACAGAAGGCGGTTTAATACAAGAGCGTCGTGGTATAACTTTAACACGACGGTAAATATAAACAGAGAAACGGAGAATTCAAAGTTCAAAAACGTTACCATTTCTTCCTGCTGTTCCCCATTCTTGGCAGTATCCTCCTCAAATTGAAGGGCTCTAACATCAAGTGCCCCTGAGCAGCTTGCTTTGTCCGACATTGGATTTTTAGGACTTTGCCCTTGGATTTGGGACATTGTATTCAGTTTCAGCATGCTTTGATCAAAATTGGGGATGAGTTTGGAAAGCTGACTCAGCAAATTTTCCCTCTCAGCTTCTACCAATTGCTTGGTCCTAGCCTCCATCTTTAAACTCTCTTCCCTTGATCTAGCCTCCATTTTCAAAGTCTCTTCTTGAAGGACAAGTCTTACACTTTCCTTCAATTGATCGGCAAACTTTACCTTCTGTTGTCTAGGTAAATTGAAGTATTGCTTAGGGGAAACCCCAGCCCCTACCCCTCTAACTCTTCCTGGATGCTCGGGACCCAAAGCCATTGTCAAAACATCATTGGTTCCTGACAGAGAAAGAGTGCCTTCAGAGACTTGCTTTTGCAAATCATCCTAACAAAAAGACATAATAAAAAGTCAGAATAAGAAAACAAACGACGGTTATTTATAAAAAATCGACGTAGTATAATATTTCGCACGACTCAATAACATAACAATCGACGTAATATAGTATTTCATACGACGCTAACTAAATACCGACGTTATTAATTTATTAAACGACGTCAATAATAAACCACCGACGTCTTATGATATAATTACAAAAAACAGAGCATGGATTCCAGATTCAGACCTTTAACGACGCGTTTTAAAATATTTCGACGTAGTAATACTTTTCACACGACGCAAAAATATAACAGCAGACGTAATAAAAATTTTAAAACAGAGTGAGTAGGCTTACAATTAATTTTGCTTTCTCTGCAGTCTTTGGATCCGGGATGTTACCATGTTTGTCTTCTCTTGCTTTTTTCCATAAGGTAGATCGATCAATATCTACCCCAGGCATGATTTCCTTCAAGTCCTCCTTAAAACCAACATATCCTTTTCGAGACAATCGATGATTGTACTCGAGTTTCTCCCTCCTCTGTGATTGTTCTTCATGCACAGCCCCAAATTTTTCAGACAACCTTGAAGCTACAAAGGCATCCCATTGAGCTTTCTCTAAGAATTTGTATGTTTCAGGGGGCTGCCTTAATCTATCCTGCTCCTTGATGAATGGAAGGATATGAAACCTCGTTAGTGTTGACTTGAAATCCTTCCATTTCTTGGCGGCAGAAGATAGCACCATTTGCTTGCCCCCTTTACCAACCACAAAAGCCATGTCAACGGCTTCCCAAATCTGCTCTTTTATATCCTTGGATATTTGAACCCATTTCTTGTCCACAAGTGGGACTCTGGAGCGTGCCAACACACCAATGTAGGACTGCATCTCATTATGTGCACGGCCATATGGTTTCCCTTCTTCATTGTACTCAACAACAGGCTTGATTTTCTGAATTTTTCTCTGCACAACACGGGGCATTGTGCTCATACCCCGACCTGACTTTGGCTCCTCAGAAATAGTTGCCGTGCTGCCTGGTTCTGTCTCAGAAGATGAAACAAACTTCATCTTCTTCGAGGACTTGGTTTGAGGATTTACAACACTAAGCTCCCTCTTCGAGGATTCATTTTTTTTCAAGCCAGACTCCTTACTTTGGGATTGAGAAACCATGGTTACAGACAAATTAAACCTGCAAGTGAAAATTTATCAGTGAAATTAAGAAAAACCACGACGATTATTTATAAACTACGACGTATTATAATATTTAAAACGACGTAAGAATAAAACAAACGACGTAATAATAAATTTAAACGACGGTAATTAATAAACGACGTGATAAAATATTACGACGACTTCAATAATAAACAACCGACGTCTTATGATATAATCAAAAAAGAGAGTATTAAATATTACAACGACGTTAATAATAAAAATCGCCGTGGTATTAAAATAAAACGACGTAAATATTAATATACCGTCGTCTATACCACAAAAACATTAGGAACAACGTAAAATATTTTCAGCAGAAAAATAATTAAAAAGATTTTCGAAACAAAAACCATTGTTCAGAGAAATCAAACATGCGATGAATATATCCTTAAAAATCAAAAACAAAAAAAGGATCTCATTTTAAAAAACAACGAAGAACACTTTCACACGACGCTAGAGTGACTGGCGAACCGTCGTGGTCTATAAATCTAACCACGTAAATAACAAGCCACCGTCATCTTATTTAGTTGAAGTAGAAGAACCAGAGTAGTGTTCAAACTTGGAAACTTTTCGTCTTTGTCTGCAAATTTTATCAAACTTGGAAAGAAAATATGTAAAAAGATTTAAAAAAACGAAAATGATATGCGCATGCAAAACAGGAACAAAAATCCTTTCAGAAATGCTTACCCTTTGCTTGCGATGAAAGCTTTCTTCTGGAGTTTGGTGTTTCAGTTCAGAGATGAAGACGAAGAGGAGATGAAGACGAAGAGGAGATAAGCTTGAAAGTTTGAAACAGTTCTTGGAGAATGAAAAATGAGAGAAGCTTGAAAGTTTTTCTCGGGTTTGGAAACAGTGCAAGTATGGGTCAGGAAGGCGAAAAGTTTAAAATAATAAAAAACCGTTTAATAAAGACGACGCTATTAATA
Source organism: Prunus kanzakura (assembly GCA_020521455.1). Lineage (NCBI taxonomy): Eukaryota > Viridiplantae > Streptophyta > Magnoliopsida > Rosales > Rosaceae > Prunus > Prunus kanzakura. The sequence continues at coordinate 435,591 of BPUM01000817.1, read as the reverse complement.
TTATGCGCCCTAGTATGACACATTATACGGCGCTATTGTTAACACTGCCCTATAATATCACTTTACACGACGGTATGTTTTAATGAAACGACGTTTTTAAAACGAATTACACGACGAATGTTTTTTCAAAAAATATGAATCGTCATTTTCCAATTTACCCAACGACCTTATATTCAATAATACCACGTCGTTTTAATTACACATACCGACGTGAAAAATTAATTCCACGTCTTCAATTTTCAATTAGGCGCTTTGTTCTTATGAACAGACGTTGTACTTATAAATTGAACGACTGTGTATTTTAATAAACCGACGTGGTTACTTTGGTGTTCTGAAAATGACGTCGTTCTCTTTTTAATACGCGCCAAATGACTTTTGGATTTTCGATGCAATTATGACGGCGCTTTTTTTATTTTAACGGACGTTGTACTTAGAAATAGAACGACCGTGTATTTTACGAAACCGACGTGGTTACTTGGGGTTTCTGAAAACGACGTCGTTCTATTTTTAATACGCGTCAAATGACTTTTGGATTTCCGATGTAGTTATAACGGCGCTTGTTTATCTAAACTGACGTTGATTATTAAAATATGACGTCGCTATGTAAATTAGAACCGACGTTGTACTTCGATAATTTGTTTAAATATGATTTTTTCACGCGTTTTTTAACTCTCAGTTTTCAATTAGGGTTGCAGAATGATTCCTCACAAGACCAAGCATGGGTTTGCTACATCCTCCTGTGTAGCAAGGGTGAAACCAGCTTGAGAACCCGCATGGGTGTTCCTGATGCTCGCAGAGACGGACTCAGGTGGTGGCTGTAGCTGGGAGTGGGCTTGAGGTTCAGAATGAGTAGGTGGTGTCTATTCATTCTGAACCTCAAGCCCACTCCCAGCTTCACCCCAAAGGCACAACCCACAACAGGTTCTAAGGCTGGTTCCACCTTGCTACACAGGAGTTTTGAAGTTGATCACTGTGGAAAAGGGGACTACAATGTAACCAGGAATTGAGGAGTGAAGGTTCACACTTTGTTGATTTTGATTTTGATTTTGATTTTGATTTTCAGGAATCGAGGCTGTGCAGGAGCTTGAGAACAAGAGGAAGGAGAGGGCCCAGCTTGCATATGAGAGGAAGAAACAGTTGAACATATATTTGCCACGATGTATTTGCCAAATTTGTGTTCATATATTGTGTAAATATTTAACACGAAGAGATTTGCCTTTTAAGATGAAAATGTTGTTGAGGATTGAGAATTAAATTTTGTTTTGTGTTAAGAAAGATATTACCAAAATAAAAGAAAAATTAATTAATTTTAAAAAGCTATAAACATAAGACGGCGGTTTACAGAGAGGGCAGACGTATAAATTGAAAAAATACGACGGTAATTTGAACTTAGGACGTGGTAAATAAAAACGAAAGTAGTGTTGTAGGTAGCGTCGTAGTATACTCCAAAATAATAAGTCGGCGGTTTACAGAGAATGCACCGTCGTAGTATACAGACGTTGATTCCACTATATTATACGACGTGGATTAAGAACAGTTGGTCGTGTTTAGTAAGGAGTTAACACGGCAGGTTTTTTGGTGAACTGTCGTCTTTATTTTCTACGTCAGTGTATTCATACCTGCTGTCGTTGTTTTTTGGTCAGATTTTAACTCTGAAGAAATCCTTTTTTTAAAACGACGGTTTTTTATTTGTATGCGTCGTCTTTTAAAAATATTGAACAGTAAATCACTTATTCACGACGGTTTTTTTTTTATACCGTCGTCGATTTAAATACAACGACGGTTTTATGTTATGGCGTCGTCTTTTTCTGGTCGTCTTTTCCCATTTTTGTAGTAGTGACGTCAAGCTTCTCACTCGCCTTCCAAAGAATCTCGATTTCACAGTCAGTTGGTGGCTCCTGCAAAGGAGGGGAAAGCGAATTCCCGCCTACCACAATCGAGACAAGCTTATCCAGCTTGTTGTTTATATCGAAAGCAACCTCAGAGAATCCCTAATGCCACAAAATCATTGAAAAATCAGACAATATTAATGAGAATTAAAAAATGCTAGATATGGAACAAACCCAACAACAAGAAGCAAAGCCACAAGTTGACATTAAATTGAAATTGAAATTGTCTCAAATTAAAGCCTCTGTTCTGATTGTTTGAAATCATATAGAACTACCAGATCGTAGTACTCTTCAACAGCAAGATCCGGCGGAGGACGAAGCAGATCGTTGTTCTCAACAGCAAGCTCCGTACGCTCCATGGATATAGAGAAGAAGATGGAGGTTATGGCAGTGCTTGGCTTAGTTAGGGTTTAGGGTTTAGGGTCTGAGAAGAGGAGACGAAAAGAAAAGAAGGAGAAAATGTGGGCTCTATGAATAAACTGTCAAATACAAGAGTTGGCTTAAATAGAAGAAAAAAAAAACCCTAAAGTCATAGGAAAATAATATCCTAATAAATAACTTATTCTTCAAAATATAAAATTAAACATTAAATTAAATACAAATCTTGACAAAATCATAATTGCTTCAAACTTCCTCAATCAATTATAAAATCCCAACGATACGCCTTCCTTGATTTCCTTCCAACTTTGATCCACTTTATTTTAATTAATTTTTCACGACATAATTGACCCATATTTCATTCTACATCATCCTATCATAAGCGTCTTGCATAACTAATTCAATTGCATAACCCTAAACATACTAACCTTGAGGACCACAAATGACATAAAAAAATAATAAATGGTAGAGAAATGAGAAACAAGTATGTAAACGTTACTGGATGATTCATATTGGACTTTTGCAGCAACACTTGGTTATTTATTAATCACATGTGTCTAAAATCTTAATTTCAAGAATCTTAATTCCATAATTAATGCATGCAAGGGTCCTCATTAGAATTTGACCAGAAATTAAAAGCTCCAAACTTACTGTTGCCTACCCCTGGCTACTTGCTCTCATCCAAAATCAGTCCTTGCCAACTCAATGATAAAAATAGTCCTTAGTAAGATTGTAATAAAAAGAGAACTTTTATTTGTGAACATACATTCTCAATTCTCTAAGAGAGATGGCATGAGTTTTAGAGGTGTTTATATATTACCTGAAGTGAAGAGTGTTTGTGTGTTTTGGCTGAGAGAAAGAGAGGGGTCGTGGGTTTTGGGTTTTGGGTTTTATAGGTCTTTAATAACCATTTTTGGAACGTGGGTTCATCGAATTCATCTTCGACTATATTTTGGACTTTTTGGGTTAATTCATTATAGAGATAAATGGGCCTAAGAGAGAGACCCATTTATCTCTGGGCGAGGATCTAGTGAGAACACCTATGTGAGAACATAATAAGAGAACACCGTTGGATCTAATCTAACGGCTGCATGGAAAGCAATTGCAAGTGAAAGTGTTGTATTAGAACGAGGCATTCTTCTCTCTCCTCCCTCCAAAAACGTCCCCTTCCAATACAGACGTCCCCTCCAAACCAGCTGTTCGCTCAATTCAATTAGGAGGCCATTTTTTTATCAGTTTTGATTGAGGAAGAACTGTAAAACTGAAGAGAGAGCGCCCCTGTTAGTCATTTTTCGGTTTGAGGAAGAACACATAAATGGTACCCTCATTTTTCTGGGTTTCTCATTCAGGCGAAACAAAGGAATCTTGGATTTTATATTTTCATCTTTGTGGTTGGGTTTTTCTGGTCGGAACATACGTCAATTCTTGAGTAACGTCAAAACTGGCGTTGAGTTGGAAAGTGTTGACCGTATTGGTGTGTTTCTACTCAGTTGGTTTTGAAATCCTTTAGCGAGGTCGAAACAGGGGTTGAGGAAGATGAAAACTTTTTGGGGTTGACGTCCATATCTAAAAGAGCTACGTGGTCATATTTATTGAAATTTTGAAGTTGGAAATTAGTTACGAGGTAAGTCATATACTATATTTGTCAATTTTAGTATTGGGCATCAGCATGAGTCACGTTAGGTTGTATGTATGTCTTTAATGCTTCACCAGAGAGTCATTTGCATGTCATATGTTAGTTAATATATATTTTAAAGCTGTCTGAAAGCTTGTGCCAAATATTGGGCATCAGCATGAGTCACGTTAGGTTGTATGTATGTCTTTAATGCTTCACCAGAGAGTCATTTGCATGTCCTATGTTAGTTAATATATATTTTAAAGCTGTTTGAAAGCATGTGCCAAATATTAGGCATCAGCATGAGTTACGTTAGTTTGTGGTGTCCTAGTTAATATCTTTGCGGACATCTGCAGTGAACCGTCGGAATTTCTCAAAACCTTCGTTGAAAGCCATAGACATTGCCTGGCCATGCTTGTCACCTCCTTTGTGGATACTCAAAGATTCGTACGTAGCAACCTCTTCTGTCATATGCAAATCCTCTGCTTTGTGCTTTCTTCTTTGGGCACAAATTATGTGCTTTTCTTTTCTGTAACACGCTTTGTTAACTTGCCGCGACAAATAGGCCAACTTCTGCTCAGCTCCGACACACTTTTGAGTCCAATAATGGACCAAGGAGGAGTTGTGTTCCAGTTTTTTCTTCATATCATTTATTTCCAGAGTGGGATCATCGAAGTCCCCCTTGCTTGCTGAGGAGGTTAGAAGAGGCAATGGTGGTAGAGGGGACCTTGGATAATCGGGGGCATATTCCCATGACCTATCGGAGTCCCCCTGATTAGCATTGGTGCTTGAACTGGCAGATATGTTGAAAAATCTTCAGTTTCTTCAGATTGAGGGATTTGTTGTATGCATAAAAGACAACTCCAAAGAAGAAAAGAGAGAAAAGAAGATTTGGATGTAAGGCAATGAGTATCCCATAGCCATACGACAACATTTATATATGATGTCCTGGAGTTTTCCGCAGTTTCTTTTATCTTTTTTTCCTATCTGTCACATCAGTTTTTTTTTTTTATTGTTCAGTAATGAGAGTATTTGATTTAGTTAGGTTGAATTTAGATTAAAGCCTCGTATTAATCACAGAAGCCTCTTATGATTAGTTGAAATGTTATCATACCCATGAATTTTGATTTATCAACTTTCAATGAGTTGGTAGCATTTTTTGAAATATTTTCCCCATTTTTGCAAAGGAAGGATGCGTTCAGGTCCTGGCATGTGTCTTATTTCGTTATTTTTGAATTTTTTATTGCAAAATTATTTAAGAAATGGTAATAAATAGTAGAAAAATCGGAAAAATTGCCCCAAAATTGATTCCAGCTCCTTGTGCCATTACACAACTGGGGAAGCTATAAATCATTGAAACTGCTTTTGAAACTCACTTTCGTACTCAATTTCATCATATTTGATAATACATAATGTACACTTCATCTTCGGAATATGGTTTTAACTCGCTTTCTTTTCAACCGTAACATTATATTTTGCAAACCTTTTCCGTATATTTCCTTCATGTTCATTATCTAGTTTATTCATTCCCAATAATTGGTTTCATTTTCTTCATATCTAATTATTGGGAAAAAGATTTCTTATTTTCTCCTTTCAACTGACACACACAATATGGTTCTTGTTATTTCATTGGTAAAATTATATATTTTACACCAATAAGCAAACCTCTAATACCATTTTACGAACAAAATCACCATATAAGAGATCCAATAAATGCTAAAAACTATCCCATTCCTTTTAGGCATTTTGTAAAGACAAATGAAATATGTTGACAATTCATATGTAAACAAACTTCAATTCAAGCACAACAATTTATCTTTACAAAAGTACGCATAATAAACCAAAAGCAGTTTCCCCATATTTTTCACTTGCTCTTTCTTCACATCTTACAGCTTGGATACATATAAGATACCGTATGAAGTGTACAAAGCATAATGTTTACACCTTCACGAGCGCACACAAACGCAGTCAAAATGAACCACCCATTTTTTCCAAAAAAACATACTGAAAATAACCAAAATGAACTTTCTCCAGCAACGGTTTACTCCATGGTGATTCCGTCCCAATTGTAGCTTGGGACAACACATTTTGCATATTCGCGGAACAGGTCAAACCCTTTACGTGCTTCTGCTTCCCTCATTTGCACAGCCTCATTCAACCCCCTGAACCTTCGAAAACTTTTACTTTCGCAAGCCTAACCCTCAGTTTCATTATTTTGACTGATCGAAGGTGTAATTTCGCTTTTCTTTTCTCCTTCCCCAATGTTTCTTCATACCATCTTAGACGTATCTTCTGACATTTTATTTCAATCTTCAACGCATCGTACCACATCTGTACGATACGACCTGCATCATGGTGGTCCTCAGATGAAAACTTTATGGATTTCGCAGGTCGTTCAGCAACATCTTCAACTTTCTTATTCTTCTGTGACATAGGCTCTGCATTTTTTGGTGGAGTTGTTATAAGTATGGGGGGGATTTTCGTAGGTGAACCCATGGTGAGTTGAGGGTTGTTTGGACCAACTGGTGGTGCAATGTGAGGTAAAATAGCTCACTTTGTTATTTATAGAGCAGTTCACATAATAATTTTACCTGCCAAAATTAATTTGTTGACTTGGAGTGGGGAGCGGCAACTTTAGATACCTCATTTCCGTGGTGATGTCATATTTGCATTATTAGTATTAGACACACTAGTTTCATTTTCTTTACTGGTGATATTTGTTCATATTTAGTATCATATTTGCGGAGATTTTACTGTTAACGCAGCGCGGTTGAAATGTAAGTTACCTTCAGAACGTGTGATGTCATATTTGCATTATCAGAATCATACACACATTGTTCTTTTTCTGTACTAGTGATATGCGTTCATATTTAGTATCATATTTGCCAAGATGCAACTGTTTAATTGGTCATGTTAAAATGCAAGTTACCTTCACAAGTGGTGATGTCATATTTGCATTATTAGTATCATAAACACTGTGTTCATTTTCTTTACTATTGATGGTGCGTTGATATTTAGTTTCATATTTGGCAAAATGAAACTGATTACTTGGTCATGTTCAAATGTAACTAAGTTACCTTCATAAGTGGTGATGTGATATTTGCATAATTATTATCATGAAAAGCATTTTTAATATTTTGCCTGCTAACGTTGATAAGTAGTTTCATAAATGCGAAGACCCAAGAGCTGTAAATAGGCATGTTGGCGCGAGAACACCAATTTGCCGCCTCCACCTTCATCGATCTGTGTGAACTGTCCTTTCAGTCACACCGGTTGGGAAACGAAGACATTAATAACTGATCTAAACCCAATGTGGTCTTCGTCCATTGTAAAGTTGGGTGACGACGATTGGGAAACTTTGGTATATATACAATCCGGCACTTTCTTCTTGGTCCACAAACGACACCGTTAACTAAATCCTCCAGATACCCTTTTTCATTTCCTCTTCTCCAACAACCCAGATGGACATCCCATACTTGGCATGGTTTAAGGTGCTGCTTGTGGTTGCAAAGCACTCCTCTGAAAATCTGTACAGCATGGCGAGAACATGCAAGTTGTTTCAACAAAAGCTGAATGATCCTGAGGTTTGGCGAACCGTGTCAGTAGTGTGTCGAAGCTGAGCAAAGAACATAACAATCTAGAAATCATTTACAGAGAAGCTTTTAATGACTTCTTCCTATTGAAAGATGATGAGGCGGTCAAGAGCCTGCGGGTGGCGGCTATGGCAGGGCATATGGAATCCTCCTACATTGTTGGCTTGCTAGGGCAGTTGAACCCTAGTGAGGGCGAGGATGTGATGGAATTTTTGTGCCAGCTCAGCAAAACCAAGAAAATTAACAGGCAAGCATGCAGGGATTCAATCATCTATCGACTGCTGAGGTATACAATGTGTGGCATGGTGACTCCTTCAACGCTTGCAAAGTTTACTGCTCACGAAACTTATTTTGAAGACTGCTTTCACTGTGAGGGTAATCGGGAGTGGTATACATTATGGTACCGCAGGGGCGAATACTCTTACAACGTATACCTATGGAACTGCTGTGAACCCTGCAAATGGAAGAGGGAGCTGTTCTGCTTCCAGCGCAAACTCCATTTGATGACCTCGTGGATTTAATTTCGATCTTCACAGTATGATATGGATATTATTATGAAAGTGTGTTTTTGCTTTTGAGTGTTATTATTTAAAGGGGAAACTGTGTTAACCTTATGTTTATGATTGTATTGTTTTTATTTCAAGGTTTGTTTATGGTTTTATTAAAGATCAGTACACTTGTAAGATCCAATTTCAGTCCCGTTGTAGACGTTTGTGTTACAAAGTAGCATGCGCGCATCTGTTTTGGATGTTATGTTTTTAGTTTATCGCACAAGGGGTTTTGGGTCCTATATGGTTTGAGTAAGTGGTCTGAAATGGGGAATTGCTGGTTCCGATCCCCGAAACAGACATCCATATGGCGGGGAGGTTGCGTATTGTCAACGCATAAGGGATTATCCTTTCAGACACTTCGTTGACAGTGGAAGCCTGAGTCATCCTTGATCTTCTAAGATACTCTGATGATCCCATAAATACACCAAGATATTTCCCCCTAATTTCCGGATTTGTCATGCATTTGAAACTATATTTGCAACAAAACAAAAGTTTAATAAAGTCATCCGGAAATGCCTTTTCACTAACATAATGATTTAAATATCGAAATTAACCAAGGAAATAAGTGGAGGGTTTTTCCCATATTGATTATAACCGTGTAGGACATTTCCCCATTATTTTCGGATTTGTCCTGCAATTTTTAGGATTTCTGCAACAAAAAAATTCTCATATTCCGAAAATCCCTTATCACTAACATAATGATTTAAATATCCATTTTTTAAAAAAAAAACTCATTGCCAAGTATTAACCCTATACTCCTAACGAAGTATTTCATCCCCAGACACAGTTAGGATTTTTCCCAATTTTTTCCTGAATTTTCATGCATTTTTTTTACGATTTTTGGAAAATAGAAGGAATAAAATATACAAGAAATGCCAAGTGGAGGCGCTGGAGTGGGTAGCTGCAAACCTCAACGACACGCAGCGCATTCCCATGCCGCCACACGCCATTTTTTGCATTTTTTGTTCGTTTCTACTTAAATATTCAATTAAAAATCCAATTTAAGGGGGAATAATTGCAGAAAAATTCCTCCGCGATTTTGACGAGATTTCACTTGATGACAATCCAGAAAAAGGCAAGGGCAAACTAATTTGGATACAGGATTAATGTGATCGAACAAATGAAAGTGTAGGGTTTACAAAGTGTACTAGTGTTTTCATTTGCATCATCCAAGTGTAGGGTTCGTTCCCTAATTTTATTTTTCACTCCCTCCAAAACAAGGTATTGTACTTTCTGTATGATGTATTCATCCCCAGACATAGTTAGGAATTTTCCCCATTTTTTTTTCGTAATTTTCATGCAATTTTTACGATTTTTGGAAAATAGAAGAAATAAAATATACAAGAAATGCTAAGTGGAGGCGCTGGAGTGGGTAGCTGCAAACCTCAGTGACAAGCGGCGCATTCCCATGTCGCCACACGCCACTTTTACAATTTCTTATTTGTTGCCACTTAAATTTTGATTTAAAAAATGCCTTTAAGGGTTTAGGGGTTGGCCCTCTACGGTTTAGGGTTTACTGTAGAGTGCTTAGGGTTAAAAAATATTTAAAATTCCCCAAAGCATTACTTTTCTTTCCCGCTCATGGGTTAGGGTTTAAAAAAAAAATCTTGGAAATTTCGAATGTCCCGCTCACGGATTGTGAGGACCAAAAAAGGTCAATTCAAACTTCAAACTCCATATTAGTTCCCCCCAAAAAATAAAATACAATTCCTTTTCAGAATTGAAGGAAGGTCTGTTTCGGGGTTTTGGCCAAATTTTTGGAAGGGTTGAGTTCTTCTCTTATCTTCATTTTCCCTCTTGGGCAAAGCAATGTCGAATTCTTCATCAAACACTGAAGCAAAGAGGTGTCGGCACTGCAATGCTGAGATGGTGACGCTAATTTCCAAATCCGAAAGGAATCTGGGCAGACCGTATTGGAAGTGCTTCACAACATATGTAAGTATTATCTTCCCAACACTCGTGTGTAAAACCTAATAAGCTGTATGTAATCAACACTAACCCATATTGGCCATTAACACTAACTCAGGTCAGGCATTGCCTAAGACAACAAAAACTGCTACAGAGTAGAAGCATATGCTCTGACATTGTAATCCGAAACTGAAAAATGTAACTTTGTTATGTTTTTTTAGGGAGCTACAAGGTGTAGTGGCTATGAATGGGTGACTACAGCCAACAGGCCAACTGAATCTCACATTCAAAACCAGGTGGATGTGAAGGAACTTAATGCATATGCTGAAGTCATCCGTATAGTGAAGGGCATTAAAAATATCCTCCTACTATTGTTAGTTCTATCATTTCTGAATTTGGCAGTTCAATTGTTGAAAAAGTAAGAAACTTCTTGCGTCTGGAAATCTTCAAGCAATTTCAAGTATATATTTTTAAATTTTGTTATGTTTTGGCTTTTCAAGTATATATTTTGCAATTTTGTAATCCGGACAGCTATGAAATATGAAAAAGTGTTTGGGAATCTACAATTATGAATTAAGTATTGAGCATAATTAGTAAGTGAATTTTTCAACAGTTCATATGCCTGCATCTTAACTTCACAATCGTGTTTGCCCTAAACAAGATATATTCCTATTTATTCCACATTTGAAAACAATCATGCACCATTTAGGGTTTAGGGTTCAGCATAGTATCCACAATATGTGTTCACAGTTTCGTACAGGTTGTATTTGAAAACAATAAAAAAAACTTATTCTTTAATTTTAAGTGAAAAGGGGGAGTTGGATCATAAAGAAGAGTTTGTTCCTTAACAAGTAAGACTCAAAACTACCTTTTCAAAACCTTACTACAAAGGGGAAAGATGCACTCAAGCATGCGAAGAAAGCTCTTTGAGCTTCCCTTATATTATAGAAAGGTTTGTTTTCTAACTCACAAATTGAGCCAATACAAAGCTATCAATTCAACAACTGTTACCTACAAACCGCCCACCCAATTAAATTAAGTTTGCAAGTTCATATACTACACCCACCCAGTTAAAAACTTTGCAACTTATGTCATATTGTCTCTCCTAATGAATCATAGCTACTAATATCCCTGCAACAACTGTACAGCGAGCTTCAACCGATACAAGGGCATTGCGCGATGGGAAATATTGGCTAGGTCTACATTGGAGGTCAAAAACTCGCAATATTTGAGAATGTACATCCCACAGTCGCCCCTGAAACATAGCGAAGAAGCTTTCATTCATTATACAACAAAAGCACCCTTTCAGAAGACAAAGTGTTTAGGTCGAATATGACTCACCCGCCTACTTGTTGGGGTGCATCCAAAACGCGAATAACTGGCCACTCACTTTTGAGAAGTAGACCGTCGCCAATATATCCAGAATCGTGTAACAACCGGGGCAGTATTTTCCCCACCGTCTGCACAGCCCGTTGGATGGCTTGAGTTCTGCACAAATCTACTTTTGAATCATATGCCCTTATCTCACACTCATTTAAATCGATAACAAGTAAGATCTAGTGCTTCTGCCTTTGTAGGTTGAAGGGCAAAAAAACTTTATTCACAGACGACCATGATTTAGCCAACTTATGCCCTTCGCCCTTGACCATTCCTAGTAGACCGTTGTTGTGCTACCTATCCTCCTTTCCCATTTTTTCCTTCATTTGCGTGTAATCTAAGGTAGCATATTTCTGCATAGTGGCACACGATTTATGCATCATAACAGATACGAAAGTTTAAAACAAACAATGCTTATGAAATAATACAAACCTGAAAAGTGGTGTCTAGTATCGTCCAATCAGAACCCACCCACTTGCCAGAGCTGTTATGCTGCTCCCGTAGCAAAAGCAAGGCCATGTCAATGTTCTACATCAAAGGGTTGTTTCCATTAGTAAATCAATAAATTACTACATAGCAAGGGCATTTCGACAAAATCCCAAATCAATCAATGCTTACCGAGTCATCCAACCAACCGTCCTTGGTCAGCAACCGAACAAAGAAGTTATGCGAACCTTCCATACCTTCTTCTCCACATAACCTCACATGTGAACTATATTTGTCAATCATTGTTATTATCATTTCCGTTTCACTAGTGACTCAATAAGTAATCATAATAAATCATTTACATTTCACTACAGATGGGCAAAGGGAACTTACTTTACTTCTTGTCCCCATTCCCAGCAGAATTTCCCCACCTCCAGAAGGGAATCACGAGGAACAGGCCTTAGGGGGTTAGCAATTGTGTCCTTCAAAATATTGGGACTCTCCCGACCTTGCCATGGAATTTCCCTTACCACTGCCCTTCGCCTCTTCGTCACAAGACCAAGAGTCTCACTCCTTCCCCGACCCCTCTTTTGCCCCACCCCAACTATAACATCTTCACGACATTCACCCTCTGCCATGGACATGTCAATCTTTCGAGGAGGATTCGTAAGAAATTTAACAAGGGTGACACACACCACATCTAGATTATCCCAATTTATATCCGGGGTTGTATATTGCACCTCTTCTTTCGCATTTTGTACACACTCCTCTCTCAATTCGGCTACTCCACCATCCTCGATTTTATCACTCTCCTCTCCTGCATCCTCAGTCTTATGTCTATCCTCTCCAACATCCTCAGTCTTATGTCTCTCCTTTCCAGCATCCTCACTCTTATATGTCTCTCCTCTCCAGCATCCTCACTCTTATGTCTCTCCTTTCCAGCATCCTCACTCTTATGTCTCTTCTCTCCAGCATCCTCACTCTTATGTCTCTCCTCTCCAGCATCCTCACTCTTCTTGGCATCTACATGACTGGTACACTTTTCCAAGCGTAAAACTCTCTTCTCCAGCTCACCCTTCTCACGGTGCAATACTGCAACCTCATTCCTCAGCTGCTGCACAACAGAGTTTAATTCAACAAGGTCCTTACATACCCACGAGGCTACACTAGGTGCATCACATTCAGGAACATCTGATCCCCAATTCCAATATGCTTGCCTCATCTCCAATTCACTTGGTCGTAAGAGGCGCAGTATAACAGGCTGTCAAACATATACAGTTAACATGTCATATACAATAGTAAACAGCTTTCCTCATGAAACCAACATACTATTGAAATCAATTATTAACTACACACTTGTTTGCTTTGAAATATATAATTGTTCAGCTTTCTAAACTCAAGCACTTTATCTATGGATTCCCACCGGCAAATTCGAGGGACTAATGCAGATTCCTCGATTCACCTACAATATCTAAGGGGGGGAATTCCCAATTCAGCAATTAATTCATACGCCCAAATCTACAACAAATAGATTATCAAAGTCAGTACTTAGTTATGAACTTAAATTTTACAAACACTAATTTTGAACTAAATCATACCTGGAAAGCATAGCTCAATCCCTTTATATTCCATGCAGGTCTGTTAATTCTTTTAGGCTTCTCATCCTCCACATTTTTCTTCCCTTTTCTCACTTAACTCCGCACCGCCTTTTTTCGCTTTTTCTATCATTTCCCCTTCTCATCATTGTCTTCATCACTCTCTTTCTTCTCGGGAACAAACAACAGAGAATCTTGCAGACACACAAACGATATAGATCCCCACGGATATTTGTTGAATTCATCCATTTTATGAACCAAATGTAAGTAGTCCTCATTTATCTTTACATTTTGGGATTTACCCATTATCACAAACTCCACAAAATACAGCAGTCCCAATTTGAACGAGTCCTCGCTTCCTCTTTCAGACTTTAGGAATGCATTTTCTAAGTCATGGCCAGTAATGTGACTCCTATTGGTAAAATGCGCTTTCATAAATCAATTATAAGCATCCTCGGCGAACGTTATGTCAGGCTCTATTCCACATTTAAGACCACTTATCAAACAAAAATCCTTTACACTGAATTGAGCAACGTTGGACCCTATTGCATAGCTAAGGCCCAGCTTGTCCTTCACACCAAGTCCTCCGACTCGCCGGTGTGCCAGACCATGCACACAATATTATTTACACGTTTTCAAACCTACAAACACAATTTTCAACACATTACATAATTGATACCTACTAACAGTATTCTCAACATATTAAATTACAAAACTGATACACTATTTTCAATACATTAAGATACATAATTTCACCTACAAACACTATTTTCAACACATTAAGATACAAACCTGATAGCTACCAACACTATTTTCAACACATTCAGATACAGAATTGATACCTACTACAACATGCATTGATCCTTATGCATCCCAAATCATCTCATATTCACAGTTAAGATTCAATTTTCTCTCATGCGTTCTACTTCTACTGGTACTTATTATTTGTTTCCAAAGCCCCATTAAATCCCTAAATTGATGCCCTACACTCACACCACTAGATGGCCAAAGCAGGATTACAATGAGGAACACATGAAGATTCCTGGAATTTTCCGAAAACACAACAAACAACCAGAATGCAAACAAAAATAGGAAGAAGCAACAGTTGTGAATCTACACTTCAACAAATTACCACAACAAATTGCAAACAAAATACAACCCAACTTTTGAATAAATGAAAGAATTTTTAAACCGCAGATAAAACTTTAAAAAAGAGTTACTATGCTTCAACAAATTACTAATAACTAGAAAACACAACACAAAAAACCAACTGAGGCCAATTTATATTTTTGCAAACACAACAACTACAGAGACAGACTACTCTTACCCAGAAAATCAAAGCCCTAAAATCCTAAACAAAATTTAAACATTAAGTGAATGCAATATAACATGCAAACTTTAATATCAAAGTGACAGAGGGAATTCGACAGAAACGTACCGATTCATACGGAGGTTCTGCGACAACAGAAGAGGAGGTTCTGCGACAACAAAAGAGGAAGTCAAACAAAAACAGCAGACCAGGGAGTTTTTGCCAGAAGAGATAAGGAATACAGAACTTGATGTCTGGTAGGTATTTGGGTGTTATGATTTGGGTTCATTCATAACTCTATTGACAAGAAAGGCGCGATTTTTTTGAACCAAGCGCGACTTGACACCTCTACTAAGGGGAAAGTGTAGCCTACCCATTTGCACCGTAAGCTTGCTTTTTCTCTTAAACCGATCGGATGCATTTCAACGGCTGCGATTGATTCTCATATAAAGTTCTCACATAGGCGTTCTCACCTGATCCGAGCGCTTTATCTCTATAGCTAAAAACTCATTATAACTTTTCACGAAACCCACAAATAGTCTTGTTTTCTGGTTTGGGTTTTTATTTTGTTCCACTTTTGTTGTATACACAGGTGAGTGGGATTGATCGGCACACAGTGTGTGTGGCGTGCCCAAGCATTCACTCTCTGCACACTCACATCACTGAACGAGGATATCAATTTGGGAATCCGATTCCCACACTTGACACGAGGTATGTGATGACTCCACAAGTGGCTTCAGAGGTGTTTTGCCGGAGAATCCCAACCAAGGAAATTGCATATCGAAGCAACATTTGGAGATTCTGGGCATTTACACCTGCAGCGGCAGCCACAAATTACCAAACAAGTATTGGGCCCATGCTGCTAGGAGCTAAAGTTCACTAGGATGGTGCAATGGGGCTCTAGCACTGATAAGGAAGAAGTAAAAGCAGAAGCAAGAGAGAAGGGGATAGAGGTAATAGTGCTAGATGATGATGATGATATTGAACAAGAAAACGAAGAAGATTTGAACCTTAGGAGGAGTAGGAAGAAGAGGAAGCTCGAGGACCCCATTGCAAGGGCCAGATGGCTTGCAAAGAGGTAAGGACTCTGTTTTTGAATTAATTGGTTATATTAATTAGTGTTGATATCATACACTAATAGTGTTAATTAGTGACATAGCATGTATCGTAATGAAGGTAAAGGCAATAGTGTATATTTAGTCATTCTGAACTCTTATTTTGGTGACCTTGTGTACAAGTTGCAGTATAGTATTAGCAAGGTTGAAACTTGAAAGTCTAATAAGATAGTTCCCTGATTTGGGTTGGTCCTTGATTTGTGTTGTGATGAAGGTACAAGTTAGAAAATGAGAAGGTGGAAAATCTGTCAATTGAAGTTACAAAGCTGAAGAGAGATGTGGCAGCTGCACTCACCACTATACTCAAAAACAAGGACAGAAATGAAGCTGGCGTTGAAGACCCTTGTTGTTGTACCCCACCACCTCCCGGTGATAATCTGATAAGCCTATATTTTATATATATTTTATGCCTCCTTTAATTATTTATTTGTTAATTTTCTTGGGGTATACTACTGAAATACCCCTTGAACTTGTAGCTCACTTTCAATTAGCCCCCTATCCTTTTTTTTTTAGAAAATGAAGGATATAAACTTCTTTTTTTCGCCAATTTCCCCTCTGTCGTCTCAATCCTCAACATTTCATCCAATTTGCTGTTAAATATGAGGGTAAATTGGTCATTTCCATGTGAAAGTAAAATAAAATAATTTAAATTTTGAAATAATAATAATAGAAATATAAGGTAAACAATCCAAATTCTAAATCAAACCCAACAAAATGCTTTCACAGATTTAAAAACTAGACCTACAACTGCATAGAAAGTAAACAACCCAAATTAAAAAGTATCAAACGAGTTTCAAAGATAAAGCAAATGACATAAAAATACTTAATCTTGAACTTCACCTCCTCCTTCACCTTCTTCTTCATCTTCTTCCTCTGCACCTTTTTCGTCCTCATCGTCGCCCTCATAATTCAACCCATATATCGCATTCAGATAATTCACAATCTCTAGCTTCAGAATCAATTTATCCGCATTCAAAATATCAAACAAATTCAAAGTCCTCAGAGTCAACATCTTCAAAGTCCCAATATTTCTACTCGAAAGCCTCACATATTTTGCGACCTCCCTCATCAAAAAGGTCGTCTTCTCGTTCGGGTCCAATCCCCACCTCTTCATCGCCGCAATGAACTCCTTCGTCTTCGGCTTCTCGAACTCGTCGCTGAAATCCTCAACCACGATCGTGTTCTTCGTCGCACTCACTACCGTCGTCGAAATAGCAAGCCTCTTCTCCTTGCGGTTGATCTTGATGCTCCAATCTCTAGGCTTGGGTTTGAAAATGACTCCTCCGCCTGGCCAGAGCAACGTCCAGGTCGACCCCTGGCAAGCCCGATTCGTTTTCGAGGAAGGGGGTGGGTTGCGTTCGGGGAAGGGGGTGGGTCACTGGCTGCTGTGATGGCATTGGAATGGTTGGCAGCCACACCCAACCCTACCATCATCTTCCTTAATCCCTCTCACAAATACAAGACCCAAACCACCTCAACCACCATCATCTTCCCAACCCCTTCTTCCCCCAAACTTCCATAGGTGTCTTGATAAGTTTTGGGATGATAGAGGGGTCGGGCATAGGGTGGCTGGGCCTGGGGCTGGAGTTGGAGTTGGTTTTGGTGGAAATCAAAATGAGAATTTTTCATGTGGGAGAGAGAGTTGTTGTCGGCACTGGGTGGGTTGGGACTTTGGGTACCTGCTTTGGTTTTTCTTCCATTTTTATTTTTCATACTTTTTAAGAGTAAAAAGCTTGAATCAGGTGGATGGGGTTTGACAGAGGATGGAG
This sequence comes from Prunus kanzakura, assembly GCA_020521455.1. NCBI lineage: Eukaryota > Viridiplantae > Streptophyta > Magnoliopsida > Rosales > Rosaceae > Prunus > Prunus kanzakura. The sequence goes on along the minus strand of BPUM01000817.1, from coordinate 418,066 downwards.
TGAGAGAGATAGAGAAGAGCTGGGCCATATATTTTTTTTATTCTCTTTTTTTTTTATTTTTTCCAAAAAAAGAAATTTATTTTTAATGATTTAACATAAAATTGGATGAAATGTTGATGATTTAGACGGCTGGGGGGAAATTGGTGAAAAAAAAAGTTCATATCCTTAATTTTCTAAAAAAAAGGACATGGGGCTAATTGAAAATTAGGTACAAGTTCAGGGGGCAAATCACTAGTATACCCATTTTCTTGGGTTAAATTGGTTGTTTAATTTGTTTTGTGAGATTTGTGATGGAATTGTGAAATATGAGAAATTGAGGTAAAAAGGGGCAAGAAGATGAAGATTGGAGATTAATCAAGTCAAGAAGCCAAGTCATTCCTTTTGCCGCAAGGAATGTTGTCAAATTTCCTAGATCAAGATGGTTCAAGTCTTATCAAGGCAAACAAGGAGAAATAAAGAAGACCCTATATTAAAAGGAATCCTACTTTTATAATAATTGTAATTATACCTTAAATAGGTAGGATTTCTAGGAGTATTTTATTAGGGTTAATTACTGTAGACGTCCGTGAACTATGGCCCTAGTTGCAATTGGGTCCGTGAACTAAATTTTGTGGCAATTTAGTCCTTTAATTAGACAATAAGGTGCAATTAGGTCCTGCTGTAACTGAATCCGTCGAAATTGACCATGTGAGTGTCACGTGCTCTTGTTGTTCTGGGTATAAGTGATTTTTCGTCGTTTCGAATGAAACAAATCCAATGTATCGCTGAAGAAAGGGGAAAGCACTTGAACTATCCCTTCTGAGGCAGCCATTGGAGTTGCATACGGTGAGCTATCCCTTCTGAGGCAGCCATTAGAGTTAAATTTGCTGCAGCAGTGACTGAGTGAGTGAGAAATTTTCTGTGTAAGCTTCGACATTTGGGGTTGATCGGGGGTACAGTTAAAGGTTAGGGTTTCATTTTGGGGGTAGTTGAGTTTTTGGTCCTTTTGGCTGATAGTGATGGAAGAGTTTGACTTCCGTTGGGGTGGTGTTGCGCCTAAATACAGTAAGTGATTCTGCCTGTTTGAATACGTATCAGTTTTTGTTTTCATCTGTGTGGTCCATAGCTTTTAAAGATTCCTTACACGCTTTGTTGCTTTATACTGTCGTTGACTGCAACACTTAGGGTTTTTTTATCCCTTCTTGTCTTCTATCTATGCCTCACACCAAATGGACTGAAGTTATTCCATAGCAATTTAAAAACTGAACGAAATGTGTACTGTATATTTTGGTTTTGGTGCAGAACATTGAATTAAAACATGGTTTTGTCTGATTTTATGATTCCAAAACAGGTGTGTGTGTTTTAGCATTGTTTTGACCCTTGTTTACTGTGTAGGTAACCATGAAAACTGTAGTTTAGAACTTCACCATGGGGGTGTGTTGGAAAGTGGGGAGTATAAAAATGGAAAAGTTTGTTACTTGGATAATGTTGTACAGGATTTCCTGTCATTGGTGGACTTAAGAAAGGTAGGGAAAGGGCTTGGTTACAATGTGGACATTTCCAACCCCAAACCAAATCTGGAAATATGGTATAGGAAGGGTGGAACCCATGGTGTAGGTGGGCTTGAACTTATCAGCTCTGATGCTAAACTGGTTGACATGCTGGGCCAAATGCCATGTAATAGGATTGTAGGGTTGTACTATACTGAAGTGGGCAATTCTAATATAGTTTGGAGTCAAGCATCTTTTGGGTGCCAAGGTTTGGATGGTGCAGACAATTATGCAGAGGTGCAACACAATGTTCAGGTGGAAGATGAAACTGGGGTGGAAGATAATGTTGATGTTGAAGATAAAGATGAAGCTGAGGTTGTAGACAGTGAAGAAGATGATGGAGAATTTGTTGATAGTGATTACGAGTTCAGTGAAGAAGAATTTGGGTTTAAGACAGTTGAAGTGCCTGTTCATGAAGAGGTAGAGGACACTACGAAAGGTAGCAATAGGAGGCCTGGTTTTGAAGCTCCTGGAGAGGTGTCATTAGATGGTGAGCACACCTCAGATTTTGATACTGAAAGTGAGGGTGATGGGGATGATATGGAAGGGGATAATGAAGGGACAAGTAAGGTGAGAAGGAAAAAAAAACTGCCTCGGTTTAAGCAGTATAGAAGGGAGGTGGACTTAAAGAATCCTGAGTTTCGGCTTGGGATGTAATTTGAAAACAGACAGTTTCTTAAGGAGGCACTCAAGGAATATTCCATTATTCATGGAAGGAAACTGTTCTTTGAAAAAAATGACAAGACGAGAGTAAAGGCAATTTGCAACGGAGGATTAAAATGTCCATTTGTGGTTTATGCTTCACAGATAAACCAGGATGTGCAAGCATTTGTAATTAAGAAGTTGAGCTTAGAACACACCTGTGGGAGGGTGGAGAAACTAAAGTTTGCTAATCCCAAATGGATTTGTGACAGATTTTCTAGCAAGATTAAGAGAAACACATATTGGAATCTCAAAGCTTTTCAAGGAGAAGTTTTGGAGTCCTATCATGTGAGAGTGTCCAAAACTCAAGTGTATAGGGCAAAGAAATTGGCTAAAGCACAAATTGAAGGAAACTACATACAGCAATATGCACGGTTGTGGGACTATGAAGAGCAGTTGAAGAAAACCAACAAAGGTAGTACAGTGAAAATTAAGTGTGATATGGTTGGGGGTGAAGCAATATTTCAAAGGATTTATGTGTGTCTGGCTGCTTGTAAAAAAGGGTTTTTAGAAGGGTGCAGGCCTGTAATTGGGGTTGATGATTGCCATTTGAAAGGTCCTTATCCTGGGCAAATATTGACTGCTGTAGGAGTTGATGGTAATAATGGTCTTTTCCCAATTGCATATGATGTGGCTAAGATTGAAAATAAGGACTCGTGGATTTGGTTTCTGTCTTTGTTGATTGAAGATTTAGGTATTAGAAATGGTTTATCCTGAGCTTTCATAAGTGATAAGCAAAAGGGGCTCATACCTGCCATTGCACATGTACTACCAATTGCAGAGCATAGGACGTGCGTCCGGCACTTGTACAATAATTTCAGAGCAACACATGTTGGTCTCACTCTTAAACACATGTTGTGGGCAGCTGCCAGAGCCACTACTATTCCTTGGTGGGAAGCAGAAATGGACAAGATGAAGGAAGAGGACTTAGAAGCTTGGAAATGGTTGGTGCAGAGACCACCCAATAATTGGACTAGATCTCATTTTCATACAAGGTATAAGTGTGATCTTCTACTGAACAACCTTTGTGAGAGCTTTATTGCAGCTATAATTGATGCCAGAGATAATTCCATTTTGACATGTTTGGAAAGTATTCGAATGTATGTGATGCTTAGGATGGCTAATCAAAGGGCTGCTTGTGGTAAATGGAAACACCATGTTGGCCCAAGGATATTCAAAATAATTGAGAAGAACAAGATGGGAGCTTCTCAATGCATTCCTAGATTGGCTGGGGATAAAATGTATCAAGTCAGTCACATGTATGGTGGGGAGTTTGTTGTAGATCTTGCAGCAATGTCTTGTTGTAGGAGATGGGATTTATGTGGCATACCCAGTGCACATGCTATTTCAGCTATATTCCACAGAGATGAAAACCCTGTTGAATATGTACATGAGTGTTATAAGCCAGAGACATACATGAGGTCATATAAACCAATAGTTCACCTCATCCCCTCTATGGATCAGTGGGTTAAGGGTGGCTTGCCTCCAATTAGACCTCCATTTCATAAGCGTCAACCAGGAAGACCCAAGAGAGTGAGGACAAAGGAGGCTGCTGAGGTTCAATTACCAGCCCCAAACCCACCAAACCCTTTGCCTCCAGGTTACACTGCTCCAACAGCAAAACTTAGAAGACTCTTCATTAAAATTAGATGTGGAGCAGGTGGAAAAGAAGGCCACAATCGAAGAGGATGTGGAAGACAGGTTGTTTAATAAAAAAGGGTTTTGTTATGCATTTTAATTATTTGGGTTGTGGTCCGCTGTGGTTGTGATTTTGTATAGCTGTGCTTGTATGTTGTGCAGGCTGAGGCAGCCCAAAATGGAAATGTTGGCCAAAATGAAGTTCAAGCAGCTGACAATGGAAATGCAGGTCAAAATGATATTGCCCCAGCCCAAACTAACACTGCCCCCGTCCAAACTGACACTGCCCCAACTCAAACTGAAACTAATGCTGCCCCAACTCAAACTGACACTGCCCCAGCCCAAATTGAAGTTATTAAGCGCAGAGGAAGAGGAAGAGGAAGAGGCTTAAGGAATCCAACTGCAAGGATGTCATCTTCACAACCAGTTAGTTGCCTATTATTCTTGCCCAACTCAGATTTTTTATGTTTGCCTATATAGTAATATATTTTGTTTGTGGTTTTTATCTTAGGTGGTAAGTGATATCAGTCAAGGAAGGGCCAATCTGCCAATGACATACTCACAACAAGTGCCCTTGCAACCATCATCCTTTTCACTTACTCAACAAACCACAACCCATAGAGGAAGATTCAAACACAATGTCAAAAGAGGAGGACAAGTATAGACTGTGAAGACATATTTTGTGGACTTTTAAGACCTATTTTTGGACTCTTACGTACTTACTATGTGGATGTGTATTTTGGGTGAACAATTATAGACTCAAGTATGCTATTTGGTAATGTTATTTTGAAGGCTCTTTTGCCTATTCTATGTAATGTTCAGGTGTATTTTGGATTGTATGTAATGTGCAGTTGGTGAATGTTAATTGGTAATTGAAGCCTTTTGGATTGTACGTAATGTGCCCCTGTTCATTTGGTATACACTGCCAATTCAGCACAAAATCAGCTTATATAGCAAAACATCTGATACATTGCCAAAGAGGCACAAAATAATCTTAGCCCAGGTTTCTACCCATTTTTGCACTACCAATTCCTGCCCATTTCTACACTATGCCCATGCCATCAAAAGCTGTTCAAGAGTATAAAACATTATGCCCATTTTCTGCCATTTCTACACTACCAAATCATCCATATTGATGAACAATATCACAATTATTAAACAAAACAGAACAACAACTACCCAGAACCACCTTTGTCTTTGTCGATAACTCAAAATTTCCCCTTCTAGTACAACAACTTGTTGACCTATTCCCAGATTCTGTTTTTTCAAAATCTTGATTTCTTCTTCCTCTTCTCTCAGTTTTTGCTCTAATTTATTCTTCTCTTCTTCCATCAATCTGAAATTCTCCGCTGTTGCTCTCAATTCGTCCTCCATTCCTCTTACTCTTCTAAGTAACCCAGGCAAGATTTCCTTTCCTCTTGCGCATGTTTCATTCTCCACCCATTCGAAAAAATGCAACCCCCTCTTACTGTTCTGCAATTCAAACAAAACGAAACACCAATTTCAGACCCAAAAACCCACCAATTTCATTCTCCAACCATGCAAAAAAATGAAACACCAATTAACCCTTATGCAATTCAAACAAAAACTTACCCGATTATTGCAACATGCCTCAAATCTTCTTCCAGGATTCAGATCTGTCCATGAAGTCCGCCATTTGATTTCCGACCCACACTCGCAGTAACGACGCCTGCAATTTGAATCTGTCGAACTCTCCTACATTTTTCCTTCCCTCGCAGCCCCTTCTCAGTTCTTCAGTTCTTCAGTCTTCATTTGGGGGTCGAAGCCAAGGGTTTAAGGTGAGTGTTCAGATTCAAAGGAGTCTTCAGACTCGAAAGGACGTTTTTACCCCTCATTTTGACGGACAAATTCACAGAGTTGGACGGCAGGACCTAGTTGCACCTTATTGTCTAATTAAAGGACTAAATTGCCACAAAATTTAGTTCACGGACCCAATTGCAATTGGGTCCATAGTTCACGGACGTCTACAGTAATTAACCCTAAATAGGGAGTTTTGGTCATTGATCAAATCCTCCATTACCCATCATCCTTCATCCTACATCATCTACCATCAAAATTCCTACATATTCATACTCATAGTCGAAACACTCATAGGAGAATACGAAGAGAGCTTTCACAACCTTGGCATGGTTTGTCCACTTTTTGCGGTTGCTAAATTAAAAGATAAAGTAAAAAAGAAAATAGAAAGGATTCTTGATTTGATCACGTCCTTAGTTTGTCCAGTTCTTCCTTGAGTTCTTTAAGTTCTCTCGCACAAGCGGGGTCTTGATGAGTGGGATTACGATGTGATTAATTGCAAGTGGACAATATCGCTCAAATTAGTATAGTAGAAAATAGAGTATCGTTCCAACAGGGATCAAGTTAATCTATTAAATACTAGAGTAATTTATTTCTAATTATATTTGAATTAAACGATAAGAGAATTATGATGATTAAAATCTAATTAAGCAAGTAAAATAAATTGAGATTAAGTAAATAATGTAAAAGATGATAACAAAGATAATAAAGCACTAGGGCACCGATTTCACTATCTAATCCCACCCAAATCCTTCTAACTTGTTAATCCTAATTACCTAACATGTTGATAACTGTTTTCCCTTACCTCACCAATACTCTCTTCCGAGTTATATTAGTTGTATTCCTTACCATCAACCCACTTTATTCCTAATTATGGATTTAGATAGCTAAGAACTCATTAAGATTTGTGGAAAACAATGAAGATTACACAAACCATAACCTAATCTTCCAAGTCGGCTATATAATTTATGGTACTTGTTACTAGAAGCTTTTTATTAGGAATCTCCTTCCGGTCTCAACCCAATACTTCCAATCATTCAATTAGTGGCCAATTAATTGAAAGCATTAAGAACGGTAACAAGCACTCAACATGTATAGATAAATAAAATTAACAATATCAAGTAATTTGAGTATTCATAGCTAGGCTACATCGTAGCCCTAGTAAAAGAAATTAGTTCATGAAGGACTTATTGAGCATCATGATGGTTGATGAAGACATGGAAAGCATCGAATTCTCCAAGTAGAATCACTACTACAAATATTCAAAAAGACCAACAACTAATCAATAATTATGTGTAGGGAACTCCTAAACAACCAACAAATACGGAGTGTGGATATTTTGTGATGCGTTATATAGGAGATTGTTGAAGATAAAAATTTGGAATTTGCATCTAAGATAAAAAAGACTGACGATTATACATGATGGACAAAGGCTTGGACAGTTCAACAAGTTCAACGTCAAGAGTACGGTTATAAGTGGATCCAACCTACTGAGAGAACTATTTTATTTTTGAGAAACCTACTGAGTGTAACTTTAATGCACAGCATTGCATGAGAAATTTGTACTGCCCATAAAAACAGCAATATTAAGTAAGCTCTCGAAATCGAATTGAGGCAGTAAAAGCAGGGGAGAAATGCCCGCTCATTTACGATAAATACTTCTTGAACCACACACCAATACTCAGAAAGCTCTCGAAGTCCGATTGCAGCCTGCAAACAGGAGTTGGAATCAGATGGAATTGAAACCCAAGTATGAAATTTTATGAGCTTGATTGTAGTAGTTACTGACACTGAGAGACTACTACAATGCAGAAGCACGTTTGGATCATGTGTTTACTTTACCTCTCAATTGCATGAGTATCATTAGGAAACACAAAGACTTTGATAGGAACTCCTTTCTCTTTCAATGCCCGAGCATACTACAAACAATAAACATCCAGATCACTTTTCTAATTTCACATCATTACAATTATGTAACCGTGTATGCATCAAATTCTTCCCACCCACTTGGGGGACAAAGGAAACCACTTTAAAAGAAAAAAGATTATAAATAAATAAATTTATAGATTCCAAAGGTTTGTGTATTTTATGTTTCATTCACTTTCTGATGCAGTGCAGCCAATAAGAAATATTATCCAAGCACTTGTTATTCTTGTAAAATATTTAAATAGACTAAAGTGTTTATTAAGAGGGGAACATATTAGCTTACTTGCAACCCAGTGGAAACTGGAACACGAAGATCCTGAGCACCCAAAAGAAAAAGGGTGGATGTTTTGACCTGCAGAGAGCAACAAAAATCAAAAAGTTAGACGTAGATAATATCATTCTAAATATTAGCTGTTTTTGGAAAAGGAAATTAATTGCATTTTTCACGTTTCTTGGCTAAATGTTAACTCTATATATTACAGAAATCTCAGTAGGATCATAATATCGTAACATAAAAAAAGCTTCAAAATCCAGAGTAGGATCATAATATCGTAACATAAAAAAAGCCTAAACAAAGTATATACCTTCGAGACATGTGCAATAGGAGATTTGCTCTGGAAGAAAGTCAGATGCTCAGCTGAAGGTGCATCTGTGAAGCTATTTTGACCCTCACTTCCATAGGCCTCCGCATAGCGCCAATCAGGGATGTCTGTTGTACCCACCATTATTGTGAGGTTACAAACAGGATTCCTAGCTGCTGCAGCAACAAATTTATCTTGTGCCTGCAGAATTTCAGTTACAATATTATTGAATTCTTAAGAACAACTAAAAGTACATGTACTTTCCACCTTTTAGAGCATTCATCTACCAACCTTGCATAAGTTATACACTTTTAAAATAAAAATGAAAACTTTAAGCATGAAAGCCCCAAACCACCAGTACACAAATAAGCAGCTGTCCAAAAGTTGAATCATCAACTAGTGGTATCCAGGACTTGGAATGCACAACAATAACAAGATAGAATAAACATGAAGATAGTCTGCGAGTCTGTGCATTGTACATTAAAGGCACACAGTCTTGCTATTTGATAAACTACCACACCTGGCCAATCAAGTGGGTTGTCAGAAATCCACCATGAGAACCACCAAGAACTGCAAGTTTTGATGGACTGGCAAGGCGCAAGTCAATCACATGATCTATAGCCATCAGTACATCGTTCACTTCCTGTAGAGAAGAAACTAATAGATTAGGATCCAGAAATACTAAAGCACGTGCATAAAGTAAATAACAGTTCTATACGAGCATTAATAAGGTAAATGCTTAAATTACATAATGTAGACGTCAGAGAACATTGTCTGCCATCTGCATAAACTCCAGGCATTGCATCAAGGGAGTTAGCAAGAAGCTCAGCCTTTTGAACTAATCCAACTGCGACCTCTTATCTTTTTAATTCCCTGCTCTTCCATTTTGTCCCTCACAGCAGAAACATCAAACCAGCGGTCCGCTGCCGCATAGATGTTGGACAATAGCACATAATTACCAGGATTTAGGGGTTCAATCTCAAAAAGTCGATTAGCAACCAATTCCCCTAACTCTATATTGCCATTTAGCTTACAGGCTCCAAGTAGTGCACCCCAAGCACCAGCATGAGGCTCCACAGGCATTGATTGTATAAGGTCATAAGCTGCATTTAACCGTCCTGAACGGCTAAGAAGATCAACCATACATGCATAATGATCAGGGGAGGGAGTCAAATGGTACTTATGTCTCATTGATTCAAAGAAGCGCCAACCCTCCTCAACGAGCCCTGACCGGCTACAGGCTGTCAGGATGACTGTAAAAGCAACCTCATCAGGAGCCAAACCTTCATTTAACATCTTATTGAAGAGGGCAACAGCTTGATCCCCTTGACCATGAACCGACAACCCTTGTATCATAGAACAATATGAAATCATGTCACGTTTAGGCATCTTGTCGAACAAACTTGTTGCTCTTTCCATATTACCACACTTTGCATTCATGTCAATTAGAGCCGCGTGAACATGATCCTGACGAACATCAATTGAGCTCTGGCTCACGTAAGAATCAACCCATTTAGCCACCTGTAAGCAACCCACTTGGGAACAAGCTGACATCAAGCTCACCATTATAAACTCATCAGGCTTAACATTCCTCATGCTCATTTCAAGAAATATCTTCACAGCCTCGTTGGGTTGACCATTTTGTGCATACCCAGATATTAATGCCGACCACGCAACAATATCTTTGTTAGGGGCTTGGTCAAACAAAAACCTTGCAGACGCCATATCTCCGTATTTAGCATATCCATCAATCATCGTAGTAAAAGAAACCACATTCTTCTCAGGCATCTGATCAAAGATCCTCCTAGCATTTGTCAAATCACCAAATTTCACAAACCCACTAATTATCACATTCCAAGACACCACATTTCTCTGCGGCATCTGATCAAACAGCCTGTGGGCCTCATCCAAGTCCCCAACACTCGCATACCCAACAACCATAGCCGTCCAAGAAACTACATTTCTCTCAGACATTCCATCAAACACCTTGCGAGCGCACAAAATCTCCCTGCATTTTCCATACAAGTCAATCAAACTAGTGCTCACAAACACATCCCCATCAACCCCACACCTCACCGCAGTCCCATGTATTGCCCTGCCTTCCCAGACCTTCGCCTCACTCGCACAGGCCTTAACGAGAGACGGGTACGTATACCTGTCGGGAACACCCTCCTCTCTCTTCATCCGAACAAAGAGGTCAACAGTATCGGCAAAACTCGACCTTTCGCAGTATCCTTTTATCAAGGTGTTCCAGAGAAAGGTACTGGGACTGTGAACGCTGTCGAAGACGGAGGTGGAGTAAGAGAGGGAAGAGAGAGTGTTGCAGAGGCAAATGAACTGGGATATGAGGAAGCAGTCTTGCTCTAAACCCTTGTGTATAATCTGCGCATGAACTTGTTGTAGATGGTATTGGGTTTTACAGGCTTTGAGCAAAGTCGCGATTGAGGCTAAAAACGAACTGGGTAAGCTATTGGGTGAAGCTAACGATGAGTAGGAGCGGATGGTAGGCATGGGATAGATAAAAGGTTCGTGCTTTGCATGGCTTTGAAATCTCTTCTTCAAACGGCAACTCGTATTCACTGGTGAGAAAAACGAAGAGGGGTTGATGCAAGCAGAAGAAAAAATGCGAAAAAAACAGGAAGGGTACTCAAAAACCATCAATGAAAAAATCAGAAAACCCAAATTTGTGTAATTGAATTCTTGAAAAATTAGAGAATGAAATTACCAGCAGCGGCGTGGTTCGTGGCTATGGTGGTAGCCTCGTTTTGCTTTTGCCGGTGATGAGAGGTTGGCACAGAGTCAACAGTTGGCCGTGGAGAGAATGATGAGCTCTATCTATTTCTCAGCAGAAATGATGAACCCAAATTCAGCGAGAGAGTTTGAGCTGTTTCTGAAGAACCCAAATCATAAATTAAGAGAAAACACTACTCAATAGAGAAGGGTGGATTTGAATTTGTTAAGAAGATGATGGGCGCGCTGGCCTACGCTTTAGGGGGTTTTGGGCCTCAAGTGGTTTGCATGCACAGGCCCTTTGCCCATGTTTTTCAAATGAGTTAACTCTTGATTTACCCATGAAATTTGTAAGCTACTTTCAATTTGAATTCTAAATTTTTTTTATACAAACTTTTTCTTTTCACCAATTTTCCCTGCCGTTTAAACCTCAATGGTTCATCCATTTGCCGTTAAATATGAGGATAAATTGGTCATTTTATATGTTAAAAAAAATTAAAAACTATAAAATAAAATAATATGAAATCTAAAATGAAAAAAAAAATCATTTTAATAAAAAGAGGGCTCAACCACTCAACTTCTTCCTCCCCCTCCATCTCCCCTACTCTACCCTCTCTTCCTCTCGTATCTCTCCCCTTCTATACTTTGTCTCTCTCATCCACATCTCCCTCGTCTGCCCTCCCCAACCAGGTCATCCTCGACGCCACCGAAATCCTCTCGGATTCGAGCTTCGTTTCCATGGCTTTGAATATGGAGCTTGTCTCTTAGTCCCTTTGTTATAATACATTGACTCCTTTGTTATAATTTAAAAAACAGAGGGGAGGGGGCAAGAGAGAGAGAGAGAGAGAGAGAGAGGGGAGGCGGCAACAACGAAAGGGGGGAGGAGGCAAGGTCTGTGAGGTGGGGGATTGGTTTCGGGGTGGGGTGGCCTGCGGGTGGTGGTCATTGGGAAATGGGGGATTGGTTTGGGGGGAGGGTGGCTTGCGGGTGGTGGTCATTGGGAAATGGGGGAGAAGAAAACGGGGGGAAGGGCGGTGGCGCTAGGTTCTAGGTTTGTGGGTCCCCAAGATTTTCTTTTTTTTTTGTTTGTTTTCTTTTTCTTCAAATTTTTCCAAAAGTTTTTTTTTAATCATTTAACATAAAATTGGATGAAATGTTGAATATTTAGACGGCATGGGTGAAATTGAAAGTAGCGTACAAATTTAGGGGGTAAATCAACAATTAACCCTGTCCGAATTTTGAAGGGAAGTTATTTTTTGGTAAAACAAGAACTCTTTCATTTTTATTATTTTTTTTTGCTTTTTTTTTTTTTTTATGGATAGAACTTGATACTTTATTTATTGAGGATGATTATGCGAGGTTTTTTTTTTTTCTTTTGGCCAAAGTTAGGAAGGGAAAGGGGGAAACTCACACACATGTGTATACTTGGAAGTATACAAAAGTCTGGGCTAATCCAACTAACACTCTCATTAAATATAAGAGATTCATAAGCAAGAACATTAGCTAGTCGTTGGGTCTATCCTCACTTCAAACACTACAAATGTGTTACCTAATTACATTCACAATACGAACGCTTAGCTATACCGACTTTGTTTTGTAGTTTTCAATTAAATTCTTTTCATGAAATGCACAATTCTATGTAGCATATAAACAAGCCAACGACAAGTATGATTCAAACAAACAATTACACAATTCATTTATCTATGTCCTAAAATTCTAACAATTGCTTTTATATCTGTTGTTCCTCTTCCTTGTGGAACTGCCAAACCGAAGCCATAATGCCATTAGAGGTTGAGCATTTAGGCGTTTCCCTTTGGATCTGCAGTTACATGACACTTGTTAAAATTAAAAGCATACAATTGTGGATGTAGAAAAGGCATATATAGGTGATTTACTCTTTGCTTAGAGTTGTTGCTCTTGTGGATCTTCATTGTCTTCAACTCATCTGGGATGTTCATTAAGTATTCCTTCAAATGTTCCTCATTCATGGCATCTATCATGTTGGTCTGTCAAAAGGAGATGGAAAAAAATATTGATCCATGTGTTAAGTCTTTTAATGTCTTAGATTGTGTTGTATCAATATACGTAACATCTCTCAACGCCTTTGATCCATTTGTTTCATTGTGCAAGCATCAACTTGATCAATAGTCCAAAATGATTTATAACATGCTCATGTGAAAACCAAACATCTATGATATGTACATGGAAGAAAAACTAGACAATAGAAAATGAATGAAATATTAAGGCCCGTCTGATAACGTTTTTGGAGAATATTTTTAGAGAATCAAAATGAGAAAACAAATTTGCATTTTCAGGATTTGAGAATGCATCTGGTAGCTTAATTAGAATACAGTCTCAGAAAACAAAAACTATGAAAACGTGTTTGGTAACATAAACAATGAAAAATAAATAATTTATCCCTGAAAAATATGATATTTTTAAAAGGCTGAAATTATTATAAACAATAACAAATATATAACTTAACAAATAAAAAATTCTAATTTTAAAGGGTAAAATTATCTTATATACTTTATTTTTTATTTTTTCTCCTTTTTCTCCTTTTTCTTCTTTTTCTTCTTTCTCTTTCTTCTTCCTTCCCAAACCACCTTTTTTTTCTTTCTTCCTCCTCTCCTCTCTTTTCTTCTTCCTTCCCCTGAACCCGTTTCTTTTTCTTCTTTTTTTCTTCCTCTTCTCTGCTTTCTCTTTTCTTCTTCCTTCCTAGATCCCACCTTGATGTATTGTATCTGTCCTTACTCTCTGTAAAAAAAATATTCATTTATGTCTCTTCTCTCTTCTTAATTTCACTGTTTGGTGGTTCTCCAGCATCCGTCGGTGGCGTGTTGAGATTTATCTTAATTATTGTTGTTCCTATTTTATAGGAGTCAGTTGTTTCCTTTCCTGGTCTTTAGGAATTCCTCTAGTGGATGGAGTTTGTTAGACGTGTTTTACTTGTTCCTATTTATTTGCTAATTAGTTGTTTGTACGCTCCTTTATAAGAAGAGCATGTTTCAGTCAATGAATAACAAGTTCAATTCAGAAATTCTATTGTCTTCTTATTTTCAAAGCTATCTTTTAGTTCTCACAATCTGGTATCAGAGCCTACACTGGGCCTGACTTAAAATTCTCCAAAAGCAGCAGCTTTCTTGACTTGCAGCAGCAAGGACTGATGGCATCCGACAAGGTTCAAGAGAACTACGTGCAGCCAGCCATACCTCGCTTCGATGGTCATTATGACCATTGGAGCATGTTAATAGAGAATTTTCTAAGATCCAAAGAGTATTGGAGTCTCATTGAAAATGGAATTGCTGAACCAGCAGAGGGAGCATTGTTGACAGAAGCGCAACAAAAAAGACTTGATGAACAAAAATTGAAGGACCTGAAAGTGAAAAACTACCTTTTCCAAGCGATTGATCGATCCATTTTGGAGACTATTCTCCAGAAAGACACTTCCAAGCAGATATGGGAGTCTATGAAGAAAAAGTATCAAGGTTCCACCAAGGTGAAGCGTGCACAGCTTCAAGCACTCCGGAGAGATTTTGAAACTCTTCACATGAAACCAGAAGATTCTGTTGATGAATACCTCTCGAAGACGATGACAATTGCAAGTAAGATGCGGCTTCATGGTGACAAGATGGGTGATGTCACAATCATTGAGAAAATTCTGCGTTCAATGTCACCAAAGTTTAACTATGTTGTTTGTGCAATTGAGGAAGCAAACGACATTGAAACAATGTCATTGGATGAATTGCATAGTTCACTGTTGGTACATGAGCAGAAATTCAAAAGTCATGATACTTCAAAAGAAGAGAAAGCTTTAAAAGTCTCCACCAGCAATGACTCATCATCATCATGGAGAGGTTCCGGTCGAGGTCGAGGTCAAGGCCGTGGACGAGGTAGAGGCAGAGGTGCTCATGAGTCCGGCGGCAGAGGAAATCATGATTCCAGCAACAGAGGAAATTATGATTCCAGCAACAAAGGCAAAGATCGATACAGACACCAAAATTATCATGAGTCACAGCTCGACAAATCAAATATTGAGTGCTATAGGTGTGGTAGGTATGGTCACTACCGTTCTGAATGCCGCACTAACATGAATAGAGAAAGGGGAGAAAAATCCAATTTTACAGAGAAAGAAGAAGAAGCTACACTTCTGCTGGTGTGTCAAGCCGTGGAGAACACTCATCAGGTTGTGTGGTACATTGACATAGGATGCAGTAACCATATGGCGGTAACAAGTCATCATTCTCTTACTTAGATGAGTCTTTTCGATCTACTGTTCGTTTTGGTGATAATTCTGCAATTTCTGTTATGGGAAAAGGCAATATTTCAATCTGGACTAAGGATAATACTACACAAACCATCTCTAGTGTTTTCTATGTCCCAGATTTAAAAAGCAATTTATTAAGTGTGGGGCAGCTTCAGGAAAAAGGCTATGAGATCACAATTAAAGAAGGAATGTGTTAGATTCAAGATTCAAAGAAGGGACTCATTGCACAGGTCAAAATGACACCAAATCGTATGTTTCCTCTGCATATTCAAAGTGTGGGCCAGACTTGTTTTTCTGCCAAAGTGAAGGAGACAGCTTGGTTGTGGCATTATCGTTATGGTCACTTAAATTTCAAGGGATTGAAGACTCTACAACAACTGAACATGGTGAAAGGTCTTCCAAATATTGATTGTCCAACTCAAATTTGTGAAGAATGTGTTCTTGGGAAGCAGCATCGTGAAACTTTTCCGAAAGGAAAAGCATGGAGAGCCAAAAATCCTTTGGAGCTTATTTTCTCAGATATTTGTGGACCCATCAATCCAACTTCCAATGGTGGGAAGAGGTATTTTATTACGTTCATTGATGACTACAGTAGAAAATCCTGGGTGTATTTCTTGCAGGCAAAATCTGAAGCTTTCTCAGCCTTTAAAAGCTTTAAAGCCCTTGTTGAAAACGAAGTAGGAAGAAATATAAAAGTTCTTCGAACTGATCGTGGTGGAGAATTCCTCTCACAAGAATTTGAGGATTTCTGTGAGACGCATGGAATTCGAAGGCAACTAACGGCACCGTATACACCACAACAAAACGGTATTTGTGAAAGGAAGAACCGAACAATCTTGAACATGGTTCGAAGCATGCTGAAAATTCGTGGTGTTCCAAAAACGTTTTGGCCAAAAGCAGTAAATTGGTGCATTCACATCTTAAATAGAAGTCCGACTCTTGTTGTCAAAAACATGACGCCTGAAGAAGCTTGGAATGGTCACAAACCAGCCGTAAATTACTTCAAAATTTTCGGTTGCATCGCATATGTTCACGTTCCTGACAAGAAGAGGAAGAAGCTTGATGATAAGGGAGAAAAGTGTATTTTTCTTGGGGTTAGTGACCACTCAAAGGCCTATAAATTGTACAATCCCACCACCAGGAAGATCATCATCAGTCGTGATGTATTATTTGATGAAGAAACAATATGGGACTGGACAGATAAAGGCTCAAAGCAGCAGCAACAACAGATTTCTGTTATTTTTGATGAAGAAGCAGCAAGCAAAGAACCTGAAGAGCAATTGCAGCCCTCCAATGAAAGCCAGCCATCTAGTTTTCGACCCCAACGCACAAAGAAAAGACCAACATGGATGATGGATTATGAGGTTAGTGATGATGATCAATCCGAAGATGATGGACTGACTTATTTTGCACTGTTTACAGACTCTGATCCTGTGACTTTTCAAGAAGCTCACAAAGAAACTAAATGGCGAAGAGCCATGGATGAGGAAATTAGATCCATTGAGAAAAATAACACATGGGAGTTGACAAATCTTCCTGAAGGGCAGAAGTCGATTGGTGTAAAATGGGTCTATAAAACGAAGCTAAACAAGGAGGGTGGAGTTGACAAATACAAGGCACGGCTGGTGGCTAAAGGATATAAGCAGAAGTATGGCATTGACTATAAAGAAGTGTTCGCTCCGGTCGCTAGGATGGATACAATCAGACTGGTACTTTCACTGGCAGCACAAAACTCTTGGCCCATCTTTCAATTGGATGTGAAATCAGCGTTCCTACATGGGAGCTTACAAGAACAAGTCTATGTCGATCAACCTCCCGGATATGTGCAGCCCAAAACGGAAGGAAAGGTATATAAGTTGAGAAAAGCACTATATGGGCTTAAACAAGCACCTAGAGCTTGGTACAGCCGTATAGATGCTTATTTTGCTAAAGAAGGTTTTCAAAAGTGTCCGTATGAACACACGTTGTTTACTAAAATTGGTGCTAGTGGAAAAATTCTTATTGTCTGTTTGTATGTAGATGATTTAATCTATACAAGTAGTGATATGACTATGATTGATGTTTTTAAGGAATCTATGATGGCAGAATTTGAAATGTCTGATCTTGGTTTGATGCACTACTTCCTTGGCATTGAAGTAGAGCAATCTCCTGCTGGGATTTTCATATCCCAAAAGAAGTATGTTCATACTATTTTGGACAGGTTTCAGATGTTGAATTGCAATCCTGTTGGCAGTCCTACTGAATGTGGTTTGAAGCTAACAAGGGATCCTGAAGGAGAGAAAGTAAACAGCACCCTCTACAAACAAATTGTAGGAAGTTTGATGTATGTCACAGCCACCAGGCCAGATGTAATGCATGCAGTCAGCCTCATCAGTCGTTATATGGAATGTCCTACAAGACTGCACCTACTTGCTGCAAAGAGGATCTTCCGCTATTTAAAAGGAACTTCTGATTTTGGCATACTTTATAAAAAAGGGTACAAAGGGTGGTTTGATTGGTTTTTGCGACAGCGATTATGCTGGAGACTTGGATGATAGAAGGAGCACATCAGGACATGTTTTTACAATGGGATCAGCAGCTGTATCTTGGCCTTCAAAGAAACAGCAAATTGTGACTTTATCGACTACTGAAGCAGAGTTTGTTGCTGCTGCATCTTGCGCATGCCAAGCTGTTTGGTTAAGGAGGCTACTGGGAAAGCTAAATTTTAATCAGCAAGATCCCACACCAATGTTCTGTGATAATATTTCTGCAATCAAGCTGTCCAAAAATCCAGTTTTGCATGGAAGGAGTAAGCATATAGATGTGAGGTTCTATTTCCTACGTGATCTGTGTAATGATGGTACCATTGATTTGATCTTTTGTAAAAGTGAAGACCAAGCTGCAGATATCCTAACCAAACCTCTCAAGTTGCCAGCGTTCTTGAAGCTCAGGAAGATGTTGGGAATTTGCTCTGCCAAGGATATTGTTTAACTGCAACTGTGATGCGTTTATGTTTTTTATTTAAACTGATGTCTTATGACATTCAGTTTAAGGGAGGATGTTGAGATTTATCTTAATTATTGTTGTTCCTATTTTATAGGAGTCAGTTGTTTCCTTTCCTGGTCTTTAGGAATCCCTCTAGTGGATGGAGTTTGTTAGACGTGTTTTACTTGTTCCTGTTTATTTGCTAATTAGTTGTTTGTACGCTCCTTTATAAGAAGAGCATGTTTCAGTCAATGAATAACAAGTTCAGTTCAGCAATTCTATTGTCTTCTTATTTTCAAAGCTATCTTTTAGTTCTCACAGTCGGCATGGCATACTGGAATGTGTAGACCAGCCTGAACTCAAGGTTAGCATTGGTTGTTGAAGACTATGGGTCTGGGTCGGAGGAGATGGTTTCCACAATGGTGCTCCTCAGTTGATTGGACAAAGAGAGAATGAATTTTCGTATCTTCAGAAAACGAAAACGTTGAATTTGAAAACAACATTTTATCATTTTTCAACTTTTGTTCACAAAGTTGTATTTGTTTTCAGAAAACATTTTGTGAGGGAAAACGAAAATGATCCACTGAACGTGTATTTGCTGAAAAAAGGGAAATGAAAACGAAAAACGGTGTCTAAAAATATTACCGAACCGGCCCTTAGTGTTTACACTATAAATTTTCCCCTTGGGTCCACATAGTAGAAATGACGTGGCAAAAGCCTATTAATATAGTGTTGGGCCTAGAAGAGAAACTAAGGGATTGAGCCCAAAAACCCACGTCCGTAACGCAATGGACTCAGCCCCAGTAGCCGGTGTTGGCCTAATATGCAAAGAAAGTCCAAACTGCCAAACCAAAATTGTCTTTATGATCCAAAAGCTTGTGGCTGAAATCTTGGCCTAAGAGTGACAAACAAACAACCCAAACTTTGGGCCCATCCAGATTTTGCGATGAAGCTCGATCAAAATCAAGGCTCAGTAATTTGTACCTCATCGAGTAAAAATTGTGAGAACAGACTTTTGGAAAACAGCATCACGTGAGGAACCTTGAGCAGTGCACCATGCAGAAGGCAAAAGGGATGATGTGGCGTTTAGCTTAGGAGAATCACAACCAAATATATATATATTTGTAGCTCCCTATTTCTTAGCTAAAATTTAGCTAAAAACACAACCAAATATATATATATTTGTAGCTCCCTAATTTGGAGAATCATAAATGCTTTACTTCTTTTTGTCATAAATACTTTATTTCTTTTTAAATTTAATTTGTTTTTTGTTTGCCGATTGAGTTTGCAACTCTTCTTTTAAAAGTGGTTGTGCAAGTCAATTTTGATATTCTATGGTTTTTGTGTTTTAAAAGTGTTTGTGTTTTGCAAAATACCTACAGAGAAAAGAACTATTTTATAAATAAATTATAAAAATAAAAAATAAAAAAAATTGGTGTTTGTGTGCTGCAAAATGTCTACAGTAAAAAGAATTTTAAAAAAAAATAAAAAGCTTGTGCTTTGCAAAATAATACAGCAAAAAGAAATGATAAAATTGTTAAAAATATATGCTTGTGTTTTGCAACGTGGAAAGGTGATTAAAAATATAAAATGCAGAAAAAAAAAATTAAAGATATCATTAAATAAATATTTAAAATAATAATAAAATATAGTACCATTTAATTATAGGAAGTCAATAGGAAACCTTTCTCTCTCCTCAGATTTAAGAGCTCCTAGAGGTCTTCCTATTTTAGGAGTTTTGATAGGGAGCATGATTGGAGATGGGTTTTTTCAATTCCTTTCTAAATTTTAGCTAAGGAGGTGGTTTAGGAAACCCATTGTGGATGCTCTACACCATACATATTGTTTGTTGACGTGAAATAGTATTTAAGCCCACCCAAGAAGGGCTGGACAGGTGGACAGCTTTGACCAGAAGAAGACCGACTGTGGGGTACACCAACGTCAACCCCTCTCCCACTAACCAGAGGTTGTCTTTGCATGCATATCAGCTCTGGGACTGACCTGAGCGCACAACGAAGATGGCAGAGTCGACCGCTCTCCCACCAACCAGAGTTTGTCTTTGCATATCGACTCGGGGACTGACCTGAGTGCACAACGAAGATGGACTACCTTGGCTAAGTGATTCAAGCGAGGAAGCGAAGGAGAGGAACTCTTGCTCAGGGAGTGGGATTCATTGACGTGGTAAAAATAACTAAGCCCTGTATTCCCCATAGAGGTTAAACACATGGAACGCATTGACTCGAGGAAGACCGACCGAGGGCTAACACCAACACCGACCGTTCTCCTACCAACCTGAGGTTGACTTTACATATTAGCTCGGGGACTGACCCGAGCGAGCAAAGGCATGGATAGATCTCTCAGTTTGGCAATTCATGAGAGGAGGAATACCCGACCACGAAGAGGCCACGTCAATGACAAGACCACCCCTGACATGAGATAGTACAACGCCCTTCAAAGCCACCACTTCCATCACATCCGACTCCACGTGTAGACCTGCAACTCTTCTATAAGCAAGATGTGATGGAAGACAAGCTACTCTGTACACTCCCACCTCCTACAAAACCTTGTGAAGTCATCATAATTGCCACAAGGCACTCTCCGATTGGTCCACCACTATGATGAGACGAGTGCTCAAACATGACACGATCGGCTCAGCACCAAGCTGAATAGTACACGGCTATAAATAGAAATGGTCTTCATAAGCTAGGCCCATGCCCTCTTTATTTTGAAAAACAAAAAGATAAATCTACAACTCCCCATACTTGTAACCGTTCTCCATCAATAATCAATCAAAAAGATCCTCATACTATTTTCATTGTCTCCAAATCCAGTATATCTTTATGACTGTGAAGTGTCTTAATCTTCCTTACCCCAAGTGGTTAAGGTTCTTACGTTGACCACTTAAAAAAAAGGGCTCAACGTTGTTCAGTGCTCCACATTGTTAAATCTAATTCAATGATTGAAATCATTTTAAACTTGCTTTGAAAAGAAAAAAAGAATTTTGTTTAGCTAGCAATGCATAAAATCGACATTGTTGAGTAGGGATGGCAATGGGGCTAATCGGGGGTGGGTATGCCATTGTTTCAATGCCTTTTCCAATGAACAAAACAAAACAAAAAAATATTTATGTCTAAGTTTTTCTCTTAAGCTCTCACATCATCATCAATCTCACTCTCTCTCTTTGGTTTCTCCCACCCAAAAAAACAATTGATGGAGTTGTTCAGAACCGAATCCAACTAGTTACTAGTTGCTACAACTTTTTGTTAAACAAGTTATTAACAAGGTAACCTTTTTTATAACCTCTTTAAGATGACCTGAACTTGACACGACACGTTTATTAAATGGGTCGGGTTTGGGTTGAGCATTCTTGATGCTTTAGCAAAATTCTCATGGGAGAGTATTCGCAAGAGATTCTTCACCCTTCGAGCTTCCTTCTCTCACTTCCTCCCTGATTTCTGCGAAAAAGGTTGGAGTAAATAGACCACACCTGGGGGTGTTGACCAAAGGCCCTCCTATGCCAAAGTCAGTTAGATAATATTGAGAAATATATTAAAATAACAGAGAAGGTCGAAGCTTTCTCTATAGTATGAGAGAACCAGGTGGCCGAAGCCGTGTGTGAGGGTGGCCAAAGCAGTGAATGAGAGAGGAGAGACTGGCGTGAGAGAAAGGGAATTCTGTAGGGTTTTTGGAATTACTTCATGTATGTGGTGTAGCCATGTATTTATAGTGCTCTTGCCTTCTATGGTTTTTCAGAGAATAATTCCCATATGGAAGGTCAGTGGATCAATTAAAGATTTAATGAAAATCAAATCCCTAATTTATGGTATTATTCCAATTTTAAGTCTAAACAATTGGCCAGTTAAATGGAGCACAATCGTTGACCTAAGGAATATTCTCATTACCCACGTGGTGCCTCATGATTGGTTGCTGAAATATTTGCTCTCACAAATGCCCCTAGCTTATGCATGGCACATGCGTGGCATGGAGGAGGTGAGAAATATTTATCGAGATTTCCAACTACTTTTGGGCTTCCTTTGTAAGCTGGGCTCTTGACTGGATGAGGCTTTCTATTTTTTTTAGAAATTGGGTTTCGAATTGGAATTGGCTTGTAATTCCTTCTAGGTCAAGGATATCCAACTACTATAAATACAAGACTTCTCTTTGCTCCTCTTCATATCGCAAACTCATTTCCTCTACTTTCTTACTTGTGAGAAAGATTTGGGAGGATTGTACTGCTTCTCGAGCAGAGAAGTCGTCATGCACACCAAGGTAAGTCACGCTTGGTTTTTATTTATTTTTTCTTCAACTTTTCTTTGCAGCGAGGACGAGTTGGTAGGTTTGGGAATCCTTGGCCAGCCAGCTGGTTATTGTCATGACAGTCAGTGGCTGTTGGGGCGACAGCGGTGGCAGTCTTGGTGGCTGCCTCGGCGACTGCTGTAATTTTGTTTTTCTTTTGATGTTCACGGCGAGGACTAGCTGGTGGCTGGTGGCTCGATGTCGCGACAACGCTGGGAGCGACCGATGGAGGTGACGGCGGCGTCGTTCCCTTTTTTCTTTTCTTTTCTTTTTCTTCTCTATGCGAGCTGGTAGGCTTGCACGTGGAGGCCGATTGTGGGACCAGCCTTGGTTGGTTGCACCAATGTCATGGGAAGAAGCCAATGTCATGGTGATCATCGACTTTTGTTGGCCACAATCACGACTACCATTTTGTTTTTTTGTTTTTTATTGAAGTTGTTCAGCTAAGGCCATGTGGCTTCTCTCGTTTGTTTTTTTTATATCGCAAATTAGGGTCTTAACTTACAATTTTCTTCCCTTTTTGCAGCTATTCAACCATCATGTCTTATGATGAGGGTAGTCGGTCACATGGTTCGCAACTGCCCTTGTATTTGTGGGGTGATTCCAAAGTGTACAAGAAGAAGTTCATGGCTAACTTGCTCCACGTCATGGCCGAGGCTGAATTTCAGAAGTGGCGTGACTCCTTTGCCTTTGTCGTACCAAAGAATATGCACGCCAAGTTGGTGGAACCTTCAACTGATGACGTGCCTCGCACAAACCCGAACAATTCGGAAGCCAGGATCATCACCTTTCGTCCCTTCTACTTATCCTTGGGCTTCACATTTCCCATGTCGAAGTTTTTCAGGATGGTATTTTATGCCATGAAGTGTGCTCCAAGCCAATGTAGTTCGAACATTTATTGGGTGATCATCTGTTTTGACAATCTGAATCGCTTCTTTAAGCTGGGTTTGAAGGGGCAAGAGGTCTTTTACTTTTTCAAGGTGAGACACTGCGAGAAGTATGCTCAACTTCGTGTGAGCAATGCTAAGTTGTTTGAAAGTCTCAGCCAAAGTGACCACGTGTGGAATGTTGATGTTTTGGAGGTCACCAGCAAGTGAGAGGGTGAGGTAGACGATGGTCCACTCGTTCCCATCACCTACTATAAGGGCATGTCATGATCTGCTGATCTGCTTCAATTTCACTTGAACTTTTTGATGTGTTACTGACTAACTTCTTGTCTTCTACTTGCAGTTAAGGATATCACCAAAAAGCTTAACCTTGAACTAGATATAGCCAAGGTTCTTCAGGCCTCGAACATCCATGCTCAATTCCGCAAATGGCACTGGCTGTTGAGTGAACACCAAAAGAAAGCCGGCAGCCTACCCTCGGCTAGAGACGTGGAAAGATAGAAGCAGTATGGCCAGGACCAAGATGATCAGCCCATCAAACAGGAGGATTCTTCGACCGACTTTTCTAGGAAGAGGAAGGCAACTCCTGAACTTCTGAGGGATGAGGTCGTGACCTCACTAGCCAGGGAGACGTCCCCTTGAAGAAGAAGCCTCGTCTTCCTTCCGTAGTGGTAAAGCCTTCTTCAAAAGAGGTTCGTTTGCTTAAACGACCCAAGCAAGAGCTGCTCGTTCTTCGTCTGCTAAAGTCTAGTAGGTCGTGGGCGTTGATAGCAAGAAGGCGCATGGCATGCGAAATTTCAGGGATGCCATGCTCAAGTCTTCAGCTGAGAAATCCAAGGTCGGTGATCTGCCCTGCAAAGATGTTGGTGCCAAGTCTGGTTCTTCTGCTGAGAAGCAAATAGCTATTGACCTTCCTCATAAAAACTCGAGTCGTCTGCACCAGTCTAAGGAGGATGATCGAACTAAGAAGGCTACTTCTTTGCTTGGTAGACACGCGCCATCTGTTGAAATATGAGAGGCCAAGGTTGGAGCTGGTCCAGCATTATTGACTCCTTTTGAAGCGAGGATGGCAACGATGCAGGCCTGCGAAAAAGTCATATGCTCGAGCTAAGGGTCTCGATGATCTACCTAAGAATGCCAAGCCTAGTCATGATGGGGACATGTGTTAGCCTTATCTGCTCAAGAGTAACTTTCTGGAAAGCTCATCTGCTTGTGCTGTTCTAGTAGATCACATGCGGCAAGTTGGCGATCTTGGCTCCTTTCCAAGCCTTTCTCCAGAAAAGAAGAAGAATGAAGCTCTTGCTAAGCTTCAAAAAAATGTGGTTTCGTTGCTGAGGCTATCCAGAGCTCATCTACCGTTGTTCCTTCTCCAACAGAACTTGAAAAGCTGGAGAAGAAGAATGTTTCTTTGTCTGACCTGCTCTCAACCGAGCAGAAGCGTTATGAGACCAAAGTTTTTGACTTGAAGAGAAAATTGACCCTACTGGGAGGTTGAGCTGCAGCCTCGACAACGGAAAGTGGTGGTTACCTGGATGTCAAGGCGTCGTGATGACCTCCTCGATGTCACAGCTTCACGGAAGCTCGGATCCGTGGAGGATTGAGTCGTTGCAGTGGTCTTGCTTCTCGTGCGCTTGCTTCCAACCATGATTGTTTGGATGGCTTCGGTTGAGTGATGAATTGGAGGAAATGGATTCCTTAGATTCGAGAGAAATGCATTGAATGGCTTCGGTTGAGTGATGAATTGGATGAATTGGAGGCAATGCGTTGAATATAACTCGATGCTCTTAATGAAAGCACCAAAATGTTTGTGCAAAATTCTCATGGGAGAGTATTTGTAAGATATTCTTCACGCTTCAAGCTTCCTTCTCTCTCTTCCTACCTGATTCCTTTGAAAAAAGGTTGGAGTAAATAGACCACATCCGGGGGGTGTTGGCCAAAGGTCCTCTGATGCCAAAGTTAGTTAGATGATCTTGAGAAAGATACGAAAATAACAGAGAATGTCGGAGTTTTCTCTACGGTACGAGAGAACCGGGTGGCCGGAGCTGTGTAGGGTGGCTAGAGCCATGAGGGAGAGGGGAGAGGGGATAGAGGAGAGAGTGGCGTGAGAGAGAGGGAATTTTGTAGGGGAGAGAGTGCCTTCTAGGGTTTTTCAAAGAATAATTATCATATGAAAGGAAATTATTCTCTCCCTTAAATGAAGAGATTAGATCAATTAGAGATTTAATGAAAATCAAATCCCTAATTTATGGTATTATTCCTATTTTAAGTCTAAACAATTGGCCAATTAAATGGGGCACAATTGTTGACCTACGTAATATTCCCATTGTCCATGTGACGCCTCATGATTGGTTGTTGATATATTTGCTCCCACGCTAGACACGTTTATTATCTCTACACAACACGACCCATTGCCAACTCTAATATATAGTACTATAATATGTGGAGTAAAAATTTTTGTGAGAGTCAATCTAATAATATATAATATATTATATAAAAAGTAAATTTGATCATATATATATTCTAAACGGGGGAGATTTGGGGTTGGGATTAAATATCATCCCATCCTTGAACACTATAACCAAAAAATTTCCCAAATTCACCCCATACTCAATTTTTGTCCTTTATATCCGATCCATTAAGGATGAAGTCCCGCAAACACTCAAATACGCAAGAAAAATTGTCATCCCTATTATTGAGGAGTTGAAGGATCAATTGTTACTAAAAAGAAAATTCGAAAATGAAGGGTCAATAATTTGATTTTCCTGACCTTGTCACCAAATGCCACGTCATACAACAATTTCCATTTGTCACGCAAATGGGTAAATTAGTAATTGTACTGTAGCTGAACTGACCAAAAAGGACGTATCTACCTCCACGTGGCCACCTACCACGCCAACTTGTCCCCGCTCCCCAATCATTGACTGCTACAACAAAAGCACCTCCTCCAGGAATACAGCTCTGCACGCAATCACACTCTGCCACGTTGATTTATGTGAAGAGTACTACAATGGTCGGGTTGTAGTTGAATTTTGCCCTCAAGAAAGGTGGGCCCCGATGGGCGCCTGCTTGTTGGGATCGAAATTTGAATATTGGAGATTCGGGAAAGGAAGTCAAAAGGAATTATAAACATTTAGAAAATTTAAAAAGTTAAAAACAAAATAGCTGTCGAGAAAAAGCATAAACACCGAAAAATAATATAAATTAAAATAAATAGCAATTTTATTTATTTATTTATTGTTAATATAATATTACAAATGTTGATACGTTCGTTCTATTTAAGACAAAGCCGTCTTTTCAAGCAACCCAAAATAAAATAACGTGTAAATTATAAAATAAATAAATAAAGACAAAGCCGTCTTTTACGATTGAAGGAGACATTGGGCAAAGCCACAGAGCTTTCCAGAAGTTGTACTGTATTCCATGCAAATATTACCTTTTGGGATTTGAATTTTATGCCCTTGTATTCTTTCATATTTGTATTTTTGGCCTTTCCATTTTTTCATATTTATGTAATAATACATTTATGATGTGGTTGTTAAAAAGAAAACCCTGAGTGGTATTTTCAACCCACATTGTATCCTCAGAATATAAACAAAGCAGAAGGAGCAAGAAGAATCTTATTACAATTCCTATGCTCATTTGACTGCCTTGCAAATCGAACTGGTCTCTGATGTCTAAGCAAAAAATGAGGCTAAATTGTAGTAATGGTCCCTAGATTAAGACCAAATTTTACTTTTCATCCCTCATATTGCTAAATTGTTACGATAGTACTTTAATTATGTCTCCACTTTCAGAAATCGTCATTTTCGTCATCTCAGTCAACTTTTCTATTAAAAATGATGACATGGCATGGACAAGTCCTACTTGGCATGGGCAAAAAGTATTTTCACACAAAAAATTTAAAAACTAAATCTCATCTCTCTCTCTCTCTCCCAATTTCTTCTTCCCCCCCAACTCATTTCATCTTTCCTCCCCATACACCCAGATTTCTTCTCCCCCCTCACCCTACCAATTTCTTCTCCCACCCGACAACCCACATCAGACCCCACCAATTTCTCTTTAGATGTGGAATCTTGGCTCCAAAGTCTTTCTCTCCCCCACACCCATCTATTTGATGAGATAAAGCACATCAGACCCCAATCCTCCAACAAAGGAAAGAAAAGAAATATAAAAAACAAGCCTTAGTGGATGAATTTTTTTCTCTTTCTTGTAGTTGCTGGGGTTCTAGGTTGGTTCATGGGGGCGAGTGGTGGTCATGGGGAATGGGGAGAGAGAGAGAGAGAGAGAGAGAGTCTTTTTAAATTTTTTTTAAAAACATTTAAATCAATTTAAAATTAATGAAAAGACAAATATGCCCTCATTTTTAACAGAAAAGTTGACTGAGATGACGGGAAGGACGATTTCTAAAAGTGGAGGCATAATTAAAGTACCACCGTAACAATTTAGCAATATAAGAGACGAAAAGTAAAGTTTGGTCTTAGTCCAGGGACCATTGCTACAATTTGACCAAAAAATAAATAAATAAATTTCCATTATACTTAGATTTTCTTATAAATAAATAAATAAGAGATATTTAATTATATACCCATTCTTAGCACTAACGATATAGATAAATCCTACACTATTTAATATTTATAAACAAACCCAAGTAATTACAGCTGGCCATATTGAATTTAATTTTGATTATTAAATCTCATCTCTCTCTCTCTCTCTCTCTCTCTCTCTCTCTCTC
This sequence comes from Prunus kanzakura, assembly GCA_020521455.1. Lineage (NCBI taxonomy): Eukaryota > Viridiplantae > Streptophyta > Magnoliopsida > Rosales > Rosaceae > Prunus > Prunus kanzakura. The sequence goes on along the minus strand of BPUM01000817.1, from coordinate 389,996 downwards.
TCTCTCTCTCTCTCTCTCTCTCTCTCTCTCTCTCTCTCTCTCTCTCTCTCTCTCTCTCTCTCTCTCTCTCTCAGCATGATAAGGGGTACCCATACTCCCCCAGATAGCCTACCGCTCGCAAATTTTAGCTACGTAACCCATATAATCCCACAAATAAAGCTGCAACCACTGATTCTATTTTATTCCACAAAGCCAAGAATGAACTTGTTTGGTTTCTAATTTCTCTAGACGAATTGAAGATTTTATTGTAATATAGAAGACGCGAGAGAGAAGAAAAAAAAATTAGCCCAGCCCTATATAAATTCCTGGTTCCACCCTTGTTTGGGTGGGCTGAGGGAATTTGTGTGTGAATAATAGATTTTCCATGATAGAGAGAGAAGGAATGGGTACAAGTGAAGGGGGAATAGACGAAGGGGCTGTGAAGAGGGAAGCGGGAATGGATTTCAAGGTAGGCGGGGTTGGTTGGAGCCGCCGATGGCGCACGGGGATGGGGGAATGTGAGATTTTTTTTTTCAATCTTAATTGTTTAAAAGATATACAATTTTTTATATTCGGATTTTTCCATTTTTAATACCCTTGAAAATGGAAAGACTAAAATACCATTAAAAATGGATGAAAAATTGGATATTGTTAAGGTCAGATGACAAATCATGAATTTTGAAAAATTAAGGTGACATTTCTCTTAAATTTTTCTTTAAGGTGACAAATTGAAAACTAAGGTATAAGTTCAAGTAACATTTTTACAAAAGTACAATCTAACGAGTAAAACAACTAAGAAATAGGAAGAATATAACTCCACATAATAGATTTTTCAAAACTAGGGGCAATTCAAGAAACAAAAATCCTCACTCATGCCATAACTTCTACTCTAATCACACATATTTGTGTAATTAGACAAGAATCCAGTGAACATATAATAAAAATGTATTCAAATATATGGAGCTCGAATTAGAAGTTTTATATTGATTTGTATCCATGGGACAAGATGTGGACTTTTGGTGTGATGCTGTTGCTCTATCCACGTGAAGATTGCCATATTGTGCTACTGCGGAATTTATTTATTTTTTGGATTAATTTGACTGACATTTTCAAATTAACTAAAATTGACCTCATTTAAAAATCAAAATACAACTACTTCAACAGGACAAATACGCATAAATAAATATTGGAATGCACATAATTAAAAAACTAAATGAAAGAAGATTTCATATTCAACAAAGTTGTTTATAAATAAAAATATGCATTGGCGAGACTAGTGAAGTGATAAATAGATCTGGATCTTTTGCTTGAATTTCCTTTGCTAGGATATGCTTACGTGCCACTTCATTTACATTTCGGATCTGGATCCTCTGCTATGATTTTTTTTGCCATTATTTGCTTGACTTTTGTTCTCGACATGCTACTTCATTAAAATTTAATCTAAGGAATTTAAACTTGACACATCATCCTTCAAATAAAAACTTAATTTACTCCTAATTTAAAATGGATTAAAAAGCCCCAACTTGACTGACTCTAACTTAACGTTTCTACATTTTCTTCTTCTTCTTCTTCCTCACGTCTCCTTAATTGAAATGGCTCACCAATTGAGAATGCAAGAAGCATGCAGAGAAAATGATATTCATCTTTGACTATGTAGTCATAGAATTTTCACATTAAAAGTTCTCAAGGTAATCAAACTGAAGAAAATAAAACACGAGTGCTATTTGAATCAAGGAAAATATAGTGGCAAAAAAGTAAAATTTGCCAAAAACATGAACAACATTTAAACTCTCAAAAGGTTCAAAAATAAGCTTCCAGTGAAGGAATCACTATTTTGAAACCACTCTCGTCATCTATATTTTCTTTCCCCAATTTCCTCTATCAAAAGAATTTTAAAAAAATAAAAAAAAATCTTATCTTCCTGTATGTCCTATCATCTCATGTAATTATCGTAATTATAATCCTAATTTTAAGAAATAAACCCTATGGAAGCTGGTCCTTCAATAACTTTTGTTATCGGTTGTCAAGAGCAGTGCTCTCGATCATGCAAGGTAGTGTACAATACCCTTTTTGTTGTTGTTGTTGTAATGAACTGATAATACACCATAGAAGCCCAAGTTAAAGGCAAAGTGTACATGATACGAAGAGACCAAATAGGCTCTCAGGGGAACAAAAACAAAACTCATTGCAAGCATCAAATAACATAATAACCAAAAAAACTATAGCTTGGGGGAAATTTGGAACCACACTCATCATCTGCAACGGACATATGGGAATATAAGTTTTTTTTTTTCTTCTTTTGATAGAGGAGATTGGGGAAAGAAAAGATGGATGAGCGCTCAGATTTGCAAAGAAGGAAGAAGAAGAAAAAAAAGAGTAGAGATGTTAAGTTAGAGTTAGTCAAGTTAGGGCTTTTTAATCCTTTTTTTTTTTTTTTGGTCTGAACCATGAGGTGGTCCTGGATGGGCCCCAACTATGGGTGGCACCTTTAAGCCTTAACCACAACCCAGACTAATCCCCACTCACACCGGGTCGGCCCGTAAGGGGTAAAGTGCTAGCCAAAGTGGTGACTCCGTACGAGAGCAGGGATCTAACCCCTGACCTCTCTTAAGGAATGAGAGTGCCGAACCACTCACACCAACCACCTTGGTTGCTTTTTAATCCATTTTAAATTAGGAGTAAATTGATTTTTTATTTTAAGGATGATGTGTCAAGTTTAAATCCCTTAGATTTAATTTTTAATAAGGTGGCATGCGGAGAACGAAAGTCACGTAGATCATGGCAGAGAAAATCATTGCAGATGATCTGGATCCTTAAATTTCATCCTAAAGTAAGAGTTGACACCTCACATTTAAAAAAAGCAACCAACAGGAAACTTATACACCCTCCTCCCTTCTCTCTTTCTTTCCTCTTTTTAATATCTTTGCAATTATCACCCTTTCCTTTTCCAATTGAAAATTTCATTTATTTTTAATCATTACAAAATAATTGGTGGTGTCACCACCAATTTTGATCAATATTGAGGAGTAATATGGTTTATATGTTTTGCCCATAATTGATAGGGGTAATTGGTTGCGGAACTGCACTTTGGGGGATTCGATTTGCACGGATTGGCATGAATTGGTTTTGTTAAGGAATTGGCAAGCATTGGTTTTGATATACGATTTGCAAATCCTTTTGAAGTGGTACCGTAGTTTGAGGCCTGGACTTTGGGGAATTGGCGAGAACTAACTTTGATATGGGAAAAGAGATGGTGAGGTGAGAAAAGAAATGCATCTCTCTAGACATTTTGGAAAGGGAGATGCTTCATTGAAAGAAAAAGAAACAATGAGAATGATGGATAAACATTGAAAAACCTTTAGGCATCATTTTTTTTGGAAGACTATTCTTATTAAGAGGGGCGATAGAATATTAAACTCACACACACTACACATATGCTATGACTCGAAAACCACTACACTAGTGAGTCATTTGCTCCAAACCTAGGACCTTTAGGCAATTGTTGTTTTGTAAGTATAAGATAATTACTTTTTTTATTTATAAATGTGACGTGTCAACTCTTAATCGTTGTTAATGAGTCTAGCCTAGTGGTGAGGGCCTTAACTTGCAGACCAGTGATCTCAAGTTTGAACCGTCAAGACACCTTGGTACTGTGTGTGATTGAGAAAACCTCCTTACCGTTCTTAACTTTGGCATGTAATGAATAAAAGTCAAGCTAATCGACATAAAAGATCTGAAGAGAGTTGATACCTAAGCAAATATCATAGAAAGCAAGTGTGTATGCTAACCAGTTCCGTGAGTAGGGAAAACAAAATTTGTGTACTTAAATGGTAAATGGTGCGTGGAATCCACTAATCAAAGCTTTGGTGGAAACTCAGCCTTGACTTTAGCATTTGATGCTTTGATTAATATAAATAAGTTTCGTCTTTAGTCGGTCAAGCTTCAAGATAAGTGACATAATTTGACCACGACTTGTGTGCAACTTTGAGCACCCGTTCTCTATTTCCAAAAAGTAGTGTTTTTTTTTTAATAATTGTTTTTATACTACCATAGGGCAGGTTTGGTTATTGGAGTGTAAAATTTCATTCTTATATTTTATAAGTGTATTTTTGAGAATGCAATATTTCTTATAACTTATTTAAAATGAACAATATCAATAGAAGAGAGAATGAATGAGAGTAGGATCAACTACTCTTCTTAATAATAAATCTAATGCATGATTTTTAAAATATTGAATACCAATAATTTAAATACCCATATTTTAATAAACACATGAAAAGTTAGAAATCATAATAATTCCAATTTTCATGTTTCAATAAAAGCATGGTAGGGGGGAAATGAAACCCATAGCACCTCTCTCGGGTATGGATTTCCCATGTTTTCAGAAAACATTCATTGCATTTTTTTATGGCGAAACTAACTCCATCAATTTTTTTTTAAGAAATATTTAGTCATATACCCGTTCTTAGCACTAATGATATAGATAAACCATACACCATTTTATTTCTATAAACAAACCGAAAAAACCCCCAAAAAATGACAGCTGGCCTTATTGAATTTAATTTTGATTATTAAATTACTTTGATACCCTATTGAGTGTTTTGAGTTTTTTTATATGATATTTTGGGGTTGGACTTGTTTTAAGAAATCAATGGCAGTTTTGTAATTTATAAGAAGTTAAAAGCCTCTTTGTTATATTGTAAATGAGTTTTGGGTTGTGTTTTTAAAGTCCAATATTGAGAAAGTAATACAACTTTATAATTTGATCCCTATATTAGGTATAGTTGTGAATTTTTCCTTTTTTTTATTATTTATAAATTATTATTTCTATCTTTAAAGTCCTTGGCACTTCTTTATTTAACAAGGGCATTATTGAGAAACTAATACAACTTTGTTCCTATTACTATACAAACAAAACATGAAAATGCATACGGAAGGCCTTTCTTGGTTATCATTTCCAGCACAAACACTTAAAATAAAAAAATCAATCATTTCTATCTCCCACGAACAGATGTGAGAGTTTCATTTCCTAAAACCTCGTTATGTGAACCAAAGAAGCCCGTAATAAAGGATATTAGGGGAAATAGGAATCGAACTAGGATCTCAGGTGGGTAAATACTCTTAACCACTTGAGTTACAAGTTCTTTGCAATATTTTCATCTATTCGGGCTATACTTATAAATAAAAGTTCTAGGTTTTATTAGGAAATTCAGTTATGCACTACTTATTTTGGTTTATTTTCATGCGCTAGTATTAAGTGACACGTCAATCCAGTTAAAAGATAACATGTACTTAAATTTTATCATGTGTTTTTATTTCTAAAACACTTGTCATCTTTTAATTGGACTGTTTAATCACATAATAATGTCACCTAACAACAAAAAAGAGGTTTTTCTAATTGAGGAAACATGTAATTTATTCACATAGAATGATTAAAGTGGCAAGATTTACTGTCTTAAATTGCTATTAATGATAATTATTCAATGTTGTGATCACTTTGTATTAATTTTATTCCAATAAATACAGATCACATCATTTTATTACACCTCTTAAAGTACAGTTAGTGCATGAATGTAGCCTATAAACAAAGACAGAATTTTTACATGTTTTTTATATGTGAGATTTTACCTATCATAGATCTACCTGCCTTTTTTTTTTTTTGGGATGAAAAATCATAGATCTACCATAATAAGAGTGCTTTAAAAAAAAAAAAAAGAATAAATGCATATTGAATGACCACAAGGATCAGAAAGCAAAAAAAAGAAGAGTATAAACACTCAAATGAATAATACAATAGTACACATTAAAATCTACAAATATTTGCAATTTATAGGGTTATGACTGCAAAATCTTAAAGGAATAAATAAATACATTCTAGGTATGCTATGCGGTATCCTTTGTAATAAAAACTTGAGAAAGAATCAAATATTTTTTTTACAGCTAGTGAGGGACTGTTAGATGGGCCCCACTTTGAGAAATAGCTTTCTTGTAAATTCAATTGTTTCTTTTTCTTTCATTCTGCTTCATTCTTTAACAGCCTCCCCCTTTTCCCTCTCCAAATCTTACGCCTCTTGTGTCTGAGACTTTCCGTGGACTCTCTCAGACACCACCAACTTCTTCACTTACTTGTAAAATTCTTTGCTTTCTTCATAAACTTGCAAATTTCAGTTTTCAAATACACGCAAAATATTATACTGCAAATTTTCCAGTATGCTTGGGGTTTATATGGAGGTCACAGACGGCCATCTTTGTTCCTTTGGATTGCTTTAACAGTAAGTTTTCAATTTCTTTCCCTACCATTTATTTTTCTTTGTTTCTTCTCTGTGTTTGTTTGAGTGCTGAAAATGGGAGTTTTATTTTTTAAAATTTTGTTTCTTTACTTTCCATGTGTGATCTTGGTCCAGTTGGCAAATATCTTCAAGAATTTATTGTGGAAACTTGGGATTTTGATTGATGAATTTATCCGAATTAGTGGATCACTTTTTTTCACTTTAAATACTGTGTGGGGTCGTGTGTTTTTCTCTCATATGGGGCTTCTTGAATTTTGATCAATTTTCCTGTGATTCGTTGATAATCACTTTGAGGTGTAAAGGCTAGAATTCAAGAATTGGGTATTCCTCTTCACCTGTTACTGTTTCTTGGTTTTCTTCTATATGTAAAATTGTATAGAACAAAACCCAGTTTTCAGTTTCGGTTCAAGGTAAACAAAATTATGAAAAATTGTACATTTTTCGTTTTGCATATATTTTATTTTTGGGATATTTGTGTTTTAAATTTTGCTTGAATGTTTTGTCTTAGACCTTGGTTTTGGTAGCATGTGGGTTATTTGATAACCGAGTTTTATTCTTGATTCCACATCATGAAACTTTGTTTGAGATACGGTCACCTGTACTAGTTTTTCTTTCTGAGTGTGCATGCGCATGCGTATTTGGGACTTGGTTTGCTTGCTATCTAAACTTGTATAGTCCTTTGGTTGTTATTTTAAACGCATGGACTTTCATATTATTTTGGACAAATTATTATGTTCTCTACCTTGTTTTGTTGTCTTAGGAGTCTGATTATCAGTCGAGTCTCTTATAGATCCATATATTTTAATATTTAATTCAGTTTGAGTGCGATTGGTTTGGATTTTTAGGAAAGTAGTTAATAATAACTGTATTGAGTAGTTCTTTTGATAAATATTAGATAACCAGAAAGGAACCCTGGGCTCTTAATTTTTAATGTTCAAAAGTGTTTAGACTGTGAGGCTGGTTGAGGCTGTATGGGATTTATTTAAAAATAGGTTTACAAACAAGCGAAGATGATGGTCGGTTTTCCTGTTTTTCCTTGTACATTGATTTTATTTTGCTTCTTAATTTTGTTTGAACCAAATCGGTGACTAAATTACAACTCTTTTGTGGGTTTTTCTTTTGGAACCGGATGTGTAGTATGTGTCACTACTGTGTTGCAGAATTGACACAATCCAAGGGCAGAAAAAAAAAGCAGGAGGATTTGAAATCATTACAATTAGACACCGGAGGCCCTGTTAAGTCTTGCAAATTTTGTGTGGAGAAACAGGAGCGAGAATCTATCAAGCAGGGTAGTGGGATTTTATATACAATGACAATGATCAGTCCAACGACTTCCTTGTCAAGCAGTGACAGTTGTGTCTCTAGCTGCAGTAAGTGTCCATCATTTTTTTATATGATACATGTTTGCCATCTATTTTAGTCTATGCTTATGTATTGATAATATGTTTTTTCTTCTGCTCTTTTAGGTGAGTTTTCTGTTGATGTAAGCTCATACGATAGGTATGTACCCTTCTTTTAAAATCTGTTTCTGGTACAGTAATTTTTTCTAGGTACTTTGCTTGATGTATTGCATTTTACTTTAATTTCTGTTAGGGCTCAAGAAGAAAATACCAGTGTTTGCCAAGAGAATCTCAGTTGTCGACCTAATGGGAGATTGCAAAACTCAAGCTTTGAACATCAAGTAAATGGACTTGATAGATCACAAAAAGTGATGGAAAACAACCTGAAGGAAAGTAGTAGTTGTAGTGATGGGTATACAGTAAGAGATGTTGAGATTATAGAGACGAGTAATGACCAAGAAGCAAAAGATAATGTTGCTACAAACTCTAGTTCATCTAGTGATGGAATTGAGAATTCAGATTCTTTAGAAGATGAGACGGATGCCCAGATATGGAAACTCCCTGAGCCTAATGATCCAGAGGATGACATGGAGGGTAGTGTGGCTTTCAATGATGATGACGATGAGGAGTGTGGTGATGGCATGAAATGGGGCAAACCAAGTTCTTTGAGTAATTCTAGAGATGAAGGAAGTGGAACCTATAGGTTTAAAGAGGAAAAACAAAGAGCAACGGAAGCAGTAATTAATGGAAAGTTTAAGGCCCTTGTCTGTCAGCTACTTAAATCTGTTGGTCTGGCCTCTTCTGGGGAGGATGGTGAAAGCTGGGTCGACGTTATTGCTTCTTTGTCATGGGAAGCTGCTTCATTTTTGAAACCTGATGCTGTTGTTGGTAAAGCAATGGATCCAGATGGCTACGTGAAAGTAAAGTGCATTGCAACTGGTGTTCGCAGCCAAAGGTGACAATATTAAGCCACTGATTTCCCTTCTTTATTTTTATTGCAAACAATATTGGATTTGTTTCTTCAGAGAATACTTGTTGCAAATTGTTGCAAATGGAACACTAGCTTTTTCTCCTCAAGGTTGCATGAGGATTCAGCTATTTGAATTGTCATCAATAACTTATAATCTATTATTTCTCCTTCCCATTATAGATATTTTCCTAAAAAATAATTTAGATTTTGTTCTTTTAACTCATTAGATGCACATAAAGGTAATGCTTGCCTGGTTTCGTGGAAACGCCACATAAAAGTTATATTTTCTTCGTTATACCAATTTATAAGACTTGCCAGATTCAATTCAACAGAGCTAATCACCTCAATAATGATTCTAGTTAGCAGATTCTGAGAAAATCATTTACTTTTCTCATCTTGGAAGTTGGAAACCTGAATCAATGTATGCCATTGCAGTCAACTAGTAAAAGGTTTGGTCTTCAAAAAGCATGCTGCACACAAGCATATGCCAACCAAGTACAAGAATCCAAGGTTGTTGCTGATCAAGGGAGTACTTGGTCAGTCTTCAAGAGTATTGTCATCGTTTGATTCAATGGAACAGGTAACATGATCATAATGTATGGCCTTATATCAAGAGATTAAAGTTACGTGTTCTCACCATTTTCTTGTAAACAGGAACAAGGCTATCTGAAGTTTGTCATCGAAATGTTAGATTTGTGCCATCCAAATGTGGTTTTAGTGGAAAAAACTGTTTCTCGTGATATTCAGGAGTCTATTCTTGCAAAAGGAATGACACTGGTGTTTGACATGAAGCTCCATCGCCTAGAAAGAGTTGCTCGTTGTACTGGATCACCTATTTTATCATCAGATACAATGACAAGCAAAAAGCTAAAACAGTGCGACTCTTTTCACATTGAAAAATTTACAGAGGAACATGCTGGTTTTGGTGGAGGAAAGGTGCCGAGCAAAACATTGATGTTTATTGAGGGCTGTCCTACACGCCTGGGCTGTACGGTTAGTTAATTATCCTCCCCATCGTAGACTGTTATTCTTTGGTTGGGTTGTCTTGTAGTAATCTATTGTTCGAAGGAGGAGCAGATTCTTTTTAAAATAATAATTATCTCATCTCATATTCTGTTTACACGCAGTTTATGTGCCTCCTTTAATATAGATTTTTCAGAGCCCTGTTAATTATTCTATTCCTATGGTTCTTCCACAATCAATTTTGTTGGGTTGGAACTTCGAATGTGCAAAGACCATTCATTTTTCATCTGGGCTTCATGGACTTGCTTTATTATCTGACACTATAGATTGTGTGTGTGTCTTTAATTTGGTAAATGCTTCAATTTTTTTGAGAAGGACTTGGCCAATGCTTTAATAAATGAAAGCTTTTATAGGTTGCTTAGCATCTTGTGTGAATAATGAATTCTACTTGAATGACTACAGATTTTGCTGAAAGGAGCACAGAGTGATGAATTGAAGAAGATCAAGTGCGTAGTGCAGTGTGCTGTTATTCTGGCGTATCATTTAAAACTCGAGACTGCTTTTCTTGTTGACCAGAGAGCAATGTTTTCTACGCTTCCATTTTCCAGTGCAGCAAATGTCTTGTCCACTGAAGTAGCAAATGGGTTGCCCACTGATAAAATTTCCCTTAATTTAGGACCTGTTACTTCATGTGTTTCTCAGCACAGGGACTCTAGTGCTGAAACTGGGTCAGATGCAGTTGATATTCTCATTTCCAATGGATTCCATGAAGGATGTTCCCACAATTTTAACTTGGAATGTGAAGGCAATTCCACATATGAAGTTCATGAACCATACAATCCTGCCATATTTTCTGGCTTCTCGTCCCTTTCAGCATCACTGAGCAAAGTTATAGGGGGGAGTTTCCCTCTGGCATCTTCTTATCAGTCCCTCTCTTCATACTTTGGATTCAATGCAAGAGAACCGAATGGTGAGATCACAAGATCTGTTTCTGTTTCAACATCTCCAGAGGCAATTGATCTCTGTGATGTTGAAGATAAAGGTAGTTCAGATGAAGAGAGGTCACTCAACGGACAAACCCACACTTCGTTTACATGCACAGAAGCTTCTCCGGAGATGAAAGAAGGTGGTGGAAATGGTGAAGATCAAATGCAAAGTAAGGACATCAGCACAGTGTTGGATTCTCAGAGTATTTTGGTTTTGATGTCTAGCCAGAATGCTTTAAGAGGGACTGTTTGTGAGCAGAGACATTTTTCTCATATCATGTTCTACAAGAATTTTGATGTTCCCATTGGAAAGTTTCTACAAGATAATTTACTCACTCAGGTTTCTCCTAACTCTATTTTTAGGGCATTATAATGTTCATTCTCCTATCACTTAGTATGGTATGTCCTTAATGGGTCAGGTTGAATCGGGATTAATATATTTGTTTTCAGGAATGTTTTGGTGTCAGCCCTCTGTTGGTCTTGTTTATTGAATAAATCTAATATTTTCAGACATTGAATTATTGACTTTCAGTTCTGTTACATGAAGGGATTTGATTTTTTTTTTTTTCCAAACTATTATTATTTTTAAAAATTGCATTTTCTTGAAGTTGGAACTGAATAAAACTTGTGCACTGCAGAAAAGCCAGTGCAATTGTGGTGACCTGCCAGACGCTCACTTCTACTATTATGCACATCATAACAAGCAGCTTACTATTCGAGTTAAGCGGCTCCCTGGAGAAGAGCGTTTGCCTGGTGAAGCAGAAGGGAAACTTTGGATGTGGAGTCGATGTGGTAAATGTAAATCCAGGAATGGAGTCTCAAAGTGTACAAAAAGAGTGTTGATTTCCACTGCTGCACGTGGTCTGTCATTTGGAAATTTCCTGGAGCTCATTTTTTCAAACCCCTCTTTGTCTAATATGTTTTCTGGTTGCGGCCATTCGTTGCAAAGGGACTTTCTCTACTTTTTTGGGTATTTTTCAGCTCTCATACTTCTGGCATATATCAGGGTTTGCTTATTCAAGTAGTGTATTTTCCAATCTTCTAGTTCATAAAAGGATTTCCATAGGACTACTTAGGATAGTATGCATATGGGAGAAGGTAGGTTTTGCAGCGATCTTGGGCATGGGAAACCATTTCCTAGATTTTGATGCATTTTGTTATGGCATTAGAATGATCAATATTTATCCTTTTTTCTTGTTAAGTATTGTTTTTGGTCCAAAGATAATGATCATGGAAAAGGATTACACATTGTTGTAGCTTGAAGCTATTAGTCTATTTCAGCGTATCTTCTATTTTATTGACTCTGGAAAGAAGAAGCTTTACACTTTTTTTTAAATGTCCTGATTATGCTGTTTTGGGCACTCTGCAGGTTAGGCCCTATGGTTGCTATGTTCAAATATTCCCTGGTCACAACTTATACTGTGTCTGTGCCTCCTCTGAAGCTTCCGTTCAGCAATTCAATTAGACAAGGGTGGCTTATGAAAGAAACTCAGAATGTAAGTTTCTTTTCAGATTTTGCTTGCTTCTTTGATTTCTCATGATGCATTGATATTTCTTTTGCCTAGTAGAAGATACATTAGCGTTTGTTGCCTCCCCTTTCCTATATCCTTGCACTGGATGTGACCCTGTTTTTTTCAATCTAGGTGTACATGAAAGTGATGCTATTGTTCACAGAGGTTGCCAACACTCTAAAGAAGATTAGATCTCAATTTGATGGCTTGACTTTGAAACTTCGAGGCTCATTTAAAGAATTCTCTGACATCGAAGACATGCTAAAGCAAGAATGTTCTGAATTTGAGGTCACTTTTCTCTGAACTTATTTTTGGGCGGGTTAATTTATGGCATGTTTTGCAGAAAGGATTGATTGGTTGTTTTCACTTGAATGTGAATGCATTTGTTACAATATATTTCCAATATGTGCCAACTTTTTGTGATGTAATGCTTGTTATGAACTAAACCACAATGCCTTTATGATCTGAGAAAAGATTTTATCGCTTCATAATAATTGCCTACTTTGTTTGAGCTCTGCTATTTGGTTTAAATCTTCTCAGTTTGAGGGACTATTTTTTGTTGTAAAGTATAGTTTTGTGTAGTTTGACTTTCTTGTTGCAGACTTTTGTTTTCCTTTCCAAATCTTTTGTACTTTTCAGATGCATCAATTTCAATTTGTTTCATTGTTTAAAACTGAATTTTAAAGATGTTTTCTTTTGAAACATTCAATAATACTGGTAGCAAGGATGGGAACTTAGATGAGACTGTTTAAAAATGTTTAGTTCATAGACTTTTCAAATGTTTCTATTTGTCTAGCATGGCATTCTTCTCCTAGACTTTGGTTTTCCTTTCAATGTCCTACATTTCAGAAGAATGAATTTTGCTTATTAATTGTATTGTATTCAATATTAGGAAATTTGTTTTTATCCTTTTTGACCGAATCATAATTATAAAAACAGGTAAGCATTCAGAATGCTGTTAGCAAGAATGGGAACTCAGACCAGGCCGCCTACAAACTCCTTAGCTTGAACCGAGTACTTTGGGAACTAATCCTTGAATCATGCATTTGGGATCGGCGCTTGCATTCGTTACTGTCACCAGATTCGTTGATGATACATTCTGGAGCTTCTGAGAAGGTAGTGCAAGAAAAGGTGAATTCAGATATTGATGGCATTGCTAGTGGTGGAATTGTGGGGACCAAAAGAATTGTGGAAAATTGTGAGAAATGCATTGATGGTGCCAGTTTAAAAGTTAAGTTAGATACAGCTTCAGAAGCAGATGAATCTCCAAGCAAAGACATTCTAGTTGGAGGTCCTGTTCAAGAATCTAAAGGAGCTGATCCCTTTGATGTGTCTAATATGGCTGAGGATTTTGAAACACCAAATGTGGGTGGTTCAAGCCCAAAAAGATTGTCTAGCCAGGGGTCCAATCTGAGCACCAATGGCTCCACCAAGGGTCATTCTGAGAATAATCAGCTAGAAGTGGATAGAACTATTCCGATTTCGACAGAAAATGGGGATTGTAGCTCTATTGTCGATTCAAATCTATCAATGAAGGGTACTTATCACCATTCACTGTCATCCAACTTGGAAAATTCAAATGACTGGTTTTGGGTACCTTTCTCTGAAATTCGACAAATAGGCATGAAGGATCTACATAGAGTTTACCTGCCGAAGTTTGAATCACTTAGTAGTTATACTGCAGAGTACTTACCCACAGCACATCAACTGATCAGAGAGGAAGGCCAAATGCTGCACATTCCTCTGGGAACTGATAATCATATTGTGTCAGATTATGAAGGAGAACTGTCCAGTATGATTGCTTGTGCACTGGCGTTATTGAAAGATCTACCTCTTCAAACAGAGGTTCTTGCTGACGGTAGCAAGGGAGAGAGTGGAATTGCTGCTAGAAAATTTGAGAATTTACACGGTTTGACTCGAATTCCCACTATTACTTCCTCGCATTGGTCTTCTAATGGTTCTTCAGATTCTGATTCAGTCCATTCTAATGCAAGCATTTCTTTGGATGAGTCACGCTTCTCCAGTTTTGATGGGTTGAATTTGTTGGATTCTCTGGTTCCACCAGGAACTGTGAACCCAGTAGTCCCTCTAGGAGGTTCAAAATCACTTGGCAAGGAAAAATATACTGTAATATGTCCATATGCCAATCAATTTCGTGATCTCAGGAATCGATGCTGCCAATCTGAAGTTGATTATATTGCTTCCCTTAGCCGTTGTAGAAACTGGGATGCTAAAGGTGGGAAGAGCAAATCCTTTTTTGCTAAAACACTGGATGACAGGTTGATTATTAAAGAAATCAAGAAGACAGAATTTGAGTCATTTATAAAGTTTGCTGAGGATTATTTCAAGTACGTAAATGAGTCATTTGACAACGGAAATCAAACTTGCCTTGCAAAAGTTCTTGGGATTTATCAGGTTTGTTGCATTTGAGTATTCCTAGTCATCAATGGGCTTGTTTAATTCTTTATACTCAATTTGTTTAATTTTTTTGCAGGTGGTTCTGAAACAGACAAAAAGTGGGAAAGAGATGAGGCATGATCTGATGGTCATGGAAAATCTTACCTTTGGTCGGAACATCGTTCGTCAGTATGATCTTAAAGGTGCTCTGCATGCTCGATTCAATTCTGCTGCTGATGGTTCGGGAGATGTTCTTTTGGATCAGAACTTTGTCAATGATATGAACTCATCTCCACTGTATGTTAGTAACAACGCAAAGCGTATATTGGAACGGGCTGTGTGGAATGACACAACTTTCCTCAATGTGAGTTTGTACATATTTTCTGCATTATGATTAAAGTTCTGGAAACATGTCTTAGTCAGGCTCAGGCATATATATACATATAGTTTGTGATTGATCGTTTGAGATTCCTTTATTAACAGAAGGCAAGAGGACATTGCTGATCCTTAGTTCTCTAGAAGTGTTATCTTCTGTTCTATGATACTCTTAATTCTTCTCTTTTTAGTCTTCCATTCTCGGTTTTATTTTATTGTCTGTTCGTCAAATTTATGATGAAAAAGGAGTTTATATATATATATATATATCGGCTGCAGTTATAGTCTAATATCCGCCAAATATCTATGAGCTGATATGTTTTTGTTCTTGTATTTGCAGTCAATCAATGTTATGGATTATTCATTGCTTGTGGGAGTGGATGCTGAACGCCGGGAGCTTGTATGTGGCATTATTGATTATCTTAGACAGTATACTTGGGACAAGCAACTAGAGACATGGGTGAAGTCCTCACTTGTACCAAAGAATGTCTTGCCAACTGTCATCTCTCCAAAAGAGTACAAGAGGAGATTCAGAAAATTCATGTCTGAACACTTCTTGAGCATCCCAGATCATTGGTGCTCGCCAGAATCCTCTGACTCTTGTCATCAATGTGCTGTCAGGGACGATTCTTCTGAATCAAAAACTGGAAGGAAAGGCGGGCTAAACAATTCTTCGGCCTAAGCCTTTTTTACCGGTATCATCATCTTTTGATTTACAAATGTCAGTGCTGCTTCTTTTGACAGGTTTAAATACTGTAAATAATTCATCGTCTCAGTTCTGCCCTGTTATTCTGCAATTTTTAGCAAATTTCTGGGGATAGTTTCAGGCCTATTGGTCACAATGTGCAGCTAGAAGTAAAATTCTTTTGTAGAGCCTATTAAGGAAGTATAGAGTTTTGGTGGTCGAAAACTTTTGGAATCAACGAGAAGTTGCTGTTATTGTGGATGGCATTCTTTCTTGTACGTGTAAATGTTGCTCCTGGATGTTAGTGCTGGAAGTGCACATATAAATACAAGCTATATGAAATCTTATGCTATGCTAGTCTTTTCAGTTTTATTCTCAGCACTTGACTTTGCAACTCTGCCCACACGTTCAACAATCAATCTTAGCCACTGCGCACACCTTGAGATGTTCGGCAAACCAGCATCGAACTGGGTTTGCAATCTGAGTTTTCAATCTCGAAATTGTGATAATTTTCTCATGTTCGAACCCCCAAGAGTTGTAGAACCACTTAAAATCGGAAATTAGAAATTGTTACATTCTCAATTGCCAAACCTAAAACTTCGTGATTACGGATATATTTTTGTTGGGTGAGAAAAGGAAATGTGGTATTTCATAGAATTCTAAAATGACGGAATTTAGATTTTCATCATTTCAATTTTTGGCTATTGAAGAATTCGGTGTATGAATTTATGTACGTCGAATTTTGTAAAATGGAAATTGTGAAATGACGT
This sequence comes from Prunus kanzakura, assembly GCA_020521455.1. Lineage (NCBI taxonomy): Eukaryota > Viridiplantae > Streptophyta > Magnoliopsida > Rosales > Rosaceae > Prunus > Prunus kanzakura. The sequence goes on along the minus strand of BPUM01000817.1, from coordinate 373,730 downwards.
TTATTTTAGTGGAAATTAAACTCAGGAATTTGATGCCCCAGTTTCCATGATTTTTTTTTTGCGTGTTATTGAATAAATTCCGCGTTTAAGTTGCCAAACAAGGGAATTGTTAATTTCTCATCTTAAATCCCCGACTTTTAGCTAAATTGACAAAGGAAGCCTCCCTACATGAAATGAAATACTAGGACAAAAATAGAATTGCTTGTCCTGCTCACTTGGACAAAGAATCCTCCCTTCACTTGAACAAAGAATCCTCCTTCTTTTTCGTTCCTATAAACTTGCTTTCCTATTCCAAACTTGGCTTGACTCAGCAATTGCGTCCTTGAGAAATAATGGAAAACAACCCCATCATCGAAGACCTGATTGATAGCAGTGAACATGACGATGATGATTACTTGTGCTTCAAAGACGAAGACACTGACCAATCCCAATATTGCATGTATGCTTTGAATGCAATACTAAGTGGCACAGCCCGCCTCAATGTTCTTTTGCCTACAGCCACCATTCTTTCCTTCACCATTTTTGCACCTCTCCTTACCAATGATGGCTTCTGCACCGCTTTCGACCGCTGGCTGATGGGTTTCTTCATTGCTCTTTTATCAGCGTCGTGCATCTTCTTTACATTCACTGATAGCTTCAAAACAGCAACTGGCAGGTTGTACTATGGAGTGGCCACGTTTAGGGGCATATGGGCTTTCAATGGTGGCCGGAAGATGCCGTGTGTGCCATCTGATTATAGGCTGAGATGGGCTGATCTCTTCCATGCGTTGCTTTCATTAATCGCGTTTCTGACATTTGCAGCTTCGCATTATGGTGTTATGGGTTGCTATTATCCAGCAATGCCTAGGAGGCTGACCAACACCCTTCCTCTTCTTGTTGGGTTTGTTGTTAGTGTTTTGTTTGTGTTGTTTCCTTCTAAGAGAAGAGGGATTGGTTATCCTTTCTTGCTGCTCAGGGATGCTTTGTACTCTAGATATTGAGAGGGATGGTGTTTCCTTTGAAGAGACAGCTGATAATTTTTAGAAAAGAAAGAATTTGTTGTGCTATTAATTCATATACAATGAGAAATTGCGTCTTTTATTTGCTAGGGAGAGCTGCTTCGCCAAGAATGTACATATTTAAATTAAACTTAGATCACATCTTTATAAGCAAGTCCTAGCTTTAATAATGATGTGGTTCACTCTAATGACATGTTTACAAATCCGTAATTGGATTAAGATGAATTGAATTGAGAATGAATTAAACTGAAAAGGAGTTGGATTGAGGAGAATTAGATTCCGGATTCCTATTGAAATTGTTTACTAAATCATATGGATTGAGAGGAATTAGATTCTGGATTCCTATTGAAGTTGTTTACTAAACCATAGGAAATTGGGGTAGGAGTGGTACTAATTACTAAAATGTCCTCGTTGTTGGGTTAAAGCAGATGGCAAATTTGAAATTTTAAAAATTATGTGAGGACATAATGGGTAAAAAAGATGATTTCCTAATGGGTTAGTTCTCCAGAAATTAGAACACCACCTCCCATCCAAGAATTCAATTCCTCCAAAATCAGGAATTCAATTCCTCCACACTTACTTTTCAATTCCTTGATGTTAAGTAAACACATGAATCCTCCATATGTGTAATTCAATTCATGATGAAAATTCCAATTCCTGATTAATAAACACACCATAAACTTATACCTTTACAGAATTGAAAGATGCAATGACTATTCTGATTAAGTCATGCACAAGAATGACACATAGTAAACTTGTAGTTGGTGTTCTACAGGGGCTCTCAAACGTAAGAACCAGCATTCTACCAACTAATCAGCAAAAATGATAGGCAAAAAAGGAAAGAGAAAGAAGTTTAACAGGGAACAGAGGGAACCAATGAATTAAAATAACTTGTATGAATAAATATGGAACCAATGAATAAAAATAAAATTTTGTGACAAAAGCTATTGCACAAAAAATACAATCATGAATTAGTATAGGACTGTAAAGTCAAGTACAGTGACAGCGGCGTGGAACTGATACACCAGGAGGTTTTCTCCTTTCACGAATGATCGCTTCCTTAATCATGGGCAGCTTCTGGTAAACCTTTTTCCACACGTGGTTCACTGCGCCGTCTGGTGGAATTGGCCCGATGCCACCAGGATGACCATTGTCATACTCGAACAGGGGCTGAAACTGAGCCATTTTCTGACGAAATCTGTCTCTTTGCTCTTTACGAAAGGTTCTAAGATGGTGCACAAGCCAGTTTGGTTTCAATGCATCATCAACTGCCACAAAAACTGAAAATTCTGCATAATCTACAATCCCTTCAAAAGGAAGCTCTATGTTGTCACTGACAATAACAGGTATACAGAGACTTTGAATGGCATCAAAAAGCCGGCATGAAGTGGGAGTGTCCCCAGCTGGGTGCAAGCAAAACTTTGATGTTCTCATCCCTTTTATGGACTGCTCCCTCCCAGTAGCGTTGGGGAATCCTTCTTCCAAAATAACATCCGGTTCATTAACCAACAAGTCCCACAATTTTTCTCGAACTAAGCCTCCCTGTTATCAGAAAACTCAATTATGTTACAAGGATTATAACATGTAACAAGTTTGGTTTATGAAAAAATAGAGTGATCATGCTATTAGATAAATCATGTCTAATGATTGTTAAGCTTTATGACAACCCACAAGATGACTAAGATGAGATGTAAAAATTTATTAGGGCATACAGAAAGCATGTCAGGTGGAACTTCAAGGGTCTGATACAGACAAGAAAATATATAACAAGCTATTTTTTAGATTAATTGCAGCTAAACTGTGTTAGTTCACTGACGAACTAGGGAAGAAAGTGCCATTCACAAATTGATGAGTTACAGGCAGTCAAAAAACAAAGGCAATGAATTATTTCAGAGTATCTCAGATGCAAAAGTAGATTGCATTGCCAGTCAACAAATAAGATTCTAATCTTGCATACTGACCCGATGCCTATGTTTAGCTCCTTTGAAATAAAGTAGAGTCTGCCGCTTCTTGTTTTCTGTCAGTTGCAATCTAGGAAGTAGATGGGTGTAGGGCACAATGACATCTTTGAGCAGTGAAACTTGTGTGTGCTGAATCACATCTGACAAGTTGCCATTCGATGACTTGGATTCAAGCCTGTACCACCCTCCAAAATCTACAACTAGGAGGACCGCTGGGGCTATCTCTGCTCTAACGTGCCACATTGCCACTGGGTCTGCCAAAAATGCTTCAAGTTTTAACACAACCTGACAACCCAGAGACTAAATCATAAGCTGCTATAGCATATACTACACTTCTTTTTAGCATTTAATTGCTCCATCTTCTCCTCTGGGAATAGGTAAAGCGTAATATCGCTGTAACACAATAGCAACTAATATATGAACCCAATACATCATATGGTATAACATGTCATAACCAGTCATTTACCATTTACGTTAGCATTTTAATCTTACTCCGAGTTACCTAAAACTGATCAAATGACAGCCAAGAAGATAAGTTAAAAAAAATTAAGCCCATCCCCACAACTTAAAAGAACCAAACTTTCTAAATTCCAAGGGTGGAATGGATCATGCAGATATATTCATTGCAAATACTAGAGCACAGTTATTGCAAAATGATTTACATCTACAAAAAAGAAACATGCATCCCACATTAACAATCACATCAAAACCAATACCTGATCATTAAATCCAACAAACAATCCCAGAAATTACTGAATACCCATTAACAAAAATCCTATATCAAATCCCAACCAAAAACCAAAATAATTTTTAAACACCAACATACCAGTGAGCACAAACACATGGTCTCTTCCACCTGATCTTTTCCAAGCCTCGGTGTTTTTCACAAAGTTCACTACTTGCCTCTGCCTCTCATAGTCCTCATTCCCAGCCTTCTTCCTGAACGCTCCTTTAGCCGTAGCCAGCTGCAATTCGGCGCTCAAAGTCGCAAAAAACGGCACGAAAACGACGTCGGCTTCGGCAGCACTCAAAACCCTCTGGGCAAACGACCCAGTTCTCTGCGCCTGAGGGGTCATCAGGTCCCCCAAAATCCAGTACTCGGCACTGTACTGTTTGATCAATGGATTCTCAGGATATGGCGGAAATTCAAGGCTTTTGGGCAGCTGGGTCTTCGGGATTTCGCGGTCCGCATCGCTACCGAGCCGGGAATCGGGCCCAGAAGCCCAGTACTTGTCTAGGAGGCCATAGTTGAGAGATCTGGGGAGGTCTGCGACGAAGACTTGGATAGAATTTTGGGGAGAGTGAAAGGCGTTTTGGTAAATCGAGGATGAGGAAGAAGGAGAAGAAAGAGGATTGAAGAGGAAGAATAGAGAAAGAGAGAGAGTGCAGAGGAGAGTGAAGGCGAAGAAGAGAGTAGGAACAGAGCACAGTGAAGAGGATGAAGATGAAGCTGTGGCTGTAGCGGTGCTCTTCAGTGCCATGCCTTTGTTTCCTCTGCTGCGAAAATGGCCGACTGGTTTGGTTACTTTTGCAGTTGGGAACTAACTGTACATGGAGCAAAGGGTAGTTTGGTAAAACCGATTTTATTTTGTTCATTGTATTAGTTTTAATTTTTTATGTGGCATCTCCACCAAAGCACAGCTTCATAACCACTAATTACATGATTTGTAGGAACCGACGAATATTTTATTATTATTATCACACTGTTTCGAAGCTTCCTCTCTGTCTGAAAGCTACCCCGTCCGTCGGTGGTCACGAATGCTATACAGTACAGTCTACCATTAAAGGTGTATTTATTTATTGATGTTATAATTATATGTTTTTAGAGTATCGTGGGAAGAAATTTGTAGTTCAAGCGATGAAGAAGAATTATTGTTTTGAATGCATACTTCCCCAATATTTCTTGTATAAAAAGAAAGTAACGGCATTATTATACCATATTGCATCTCCAATAGAGGTAAGAGTCCCCAATACTAACTAGTAGGTCTTATATTAGTGGCGCAACGAAAGAGGTAAGAGTCCCCATTGTTGAATCTTGATTAGTAATAATCATTTTAGGGGAACCTCCAGGTGTGGCTTTCTTAAAGTGCTCAAATAGCCAAAGAAAAGAATTAGTTGTCTCATCACTTAGGAATGAACAAGCAAACACTGTTGTTTGACCATGATTATTGACCCCTACAAATGGTGCAAATATCATACCATACCGATTAGTGTTATAAGTACTATCAAACACAACCACATCGCCAAAAAGTGTGTACGCCCTCCTAGATTTTGTGTCAGCTAAAAAACAATGAGTAATTCTATCTTCTTCATCAGGCCTCAATCTTAAAAGTGAAGGACGGATTCTTTTCGTGCTCTAGCTGGAAGTGCTCATACAACATATCTACATCATGTCCCTTCAACCCATTACGCAAATTCCTTTCATTATTGTAAATATCCTTCTCTAGACATCCAACATTTTCTATCCCCCCCAACTTTCATTTCAAGAAGGCTAAATTGTTGATGTGTAGGCATATTTGCTGCTGAAAATAGTTGGGTTGTACATTATGAGAATTTGAAACTGTACGATGAGACCTTAACAAATGTACTCTTTTAGGACTTGTTAATGGGTGGTTGTGACCCTCCAAAAATAGGCTGACTACATAGGTTCCCAATTTCGACTTCACCGTAGCAAGCTTTGCCTTACAACCCTCACGAGTAATACCTCTACGCCTTTTTTTTCTAACAAACTCCTTTAGCGGTCTCTCCTTCTTTAGAACACACATACTCCTTTTATAGGATTTCATTAGTTTCTTTACTCTTCCTACTAGCTTCCTTGGCATAATTATTGTAGAACTCATGAGCATCATCTAATGACTCAAATCCTTGCCCTGACTTTGGCTTGTGATCTCTTAGTTGCAGCATGTAGATTTTGTCACACAAATCTGAATTTGAATTTAATCTATATTGCCTAGCCCCTTCAGAATGGCCATCTAATTCTAGGGCCATGTAATCCATCTTCATGAAACGATTACAATGAAAACAATTTTTTAAAAAAAAATCATAGCGTTTGCAAGATAATAACGTCCAAATATCCACATATGAGAATTTTGCATATATATAGCAATCAGAATTTGATATGTGAAAGCTATAATTTAAAGTTTATTTCTTTATTTTTACTTTAGGCTATCATCATGCAAAAATTTAAGAAAATATTTTTGCTTTCCTATTACCAAATTGGACTTAATTTGACTCAACTCACTCTATATATTGGGTTAGAACTTAGTTGATTAGTTAAAAGGTAAAATCAGAAGACATAAAATGAAAGAGTTTGATTTACAGTATCTACAATAGAAAAATATTTTCACCCACATAAAGGTTTATTTTTAATTTTAAGAATTATTAAAAGATAAGTAAATAAAAATAGAATCAACATGACAATATTCATTTTGTGTGTAAAAATTTTATATTTGAACCAAAACCAAGGTCTAGTTCAATTTTTACACACACAAAAATAGTGTAATTTCGATTTGAAATGAACCAAAATGCAATTAGTTGGTTTATAACATTTCACTTATATGTTTCATCTCATACATTTAGTGGCAAAAAATTAAATCTCAACGTCATTCAAATTTGGTGTCATATCTCTCAAATTTTCACAATTTTCAAAGAGAAATTTTTTTCTCAACTATAACCAGAAAATAACTAAACCAGACCAGTCACTAAATGGATTAGTTTCATTCAATGATATAATTAGGTTAATGTCTAGAGTGAATTAAATTGAATAACGTCCACTCTAGTATAAATTTGTGATATTTTTTTCAATAACATGATACTTTTTTTTTTTTTATCAATAATAAGGAGATATCAGAACCTGAAACCTCATCTAACATTGGAATATTGTTAAGAACTAAAGGATATATCAAACCTAAACATATATCCAATATTTGAATTAAAAAAAACATATATGAAATATTTACTATTTTTCTGCACATTTCTAAGGATGGTAAATTAACTTCTCAAAATAAATATAAAATTACGGAATCTTAGCGATGTAAGTATGTTCTTATCTCTTGAATCTACTGCAGTTCATAACGTCCCCTGGGTTTTAATAGCAAGAACAAAAGATTATCAATAAAATTTAAAATGATCGTATAACAGGAACACCTAAAACTACAAACGTTTTATTAAAACTGAATCGAACTGGATCTTGTGTCAGTTTGGGTTTTGCTTCCAAATCGAGGGATAAACCAAACCTTGACCACCCCGGGTCAAAACAAAACAACTTAAAAAGTGTAAAACTCTTAAAAACAATTATACACAATTAAAATATTGAAAAACTCCCTACAGTTATAGAAGTGCCATTAAGCATGCCGTATTTTGTATGTTGGGATGAGTGCTTATAAGAACCCTAAGGCCATCTCCAGTCATGGACTATATCCCAAATATAGCCCTAAAATAATGCAAAACTCATCTCCAATCATGGGCTAAACAAAATTTTGGCCAAATTTGGAGGGCCACATTTGGCCCTTTAGCCCTCCAACCGGGCCACATGTAGCCCAGCTTTGGCCTAGGCCAAATTTTTTGTGAGCCCCATGCATGTGCTTTTGAAAAGGATAAATTATCAAGTGTGGGCAAGAGCACGAATCATCTCATGCAAATATATATCCAATAGCCAACATTAAAAATGCTTACGTCATTGATGATGTCAGCTATATATATATATATATATATATATATACAAAGAGCTTCCATTGAGGGATCCCTCAAATAAGCTTATTTGAGGGACACCCCTTATAGGCCCCACTCCGGATTATATTTCACTAATCCAAACCGTCTATTTTGTAGATACTCATTCGAAGATCATCTCTACAAAAAAATTACTTGAATCCGATATCATTTAACCACTCATTTGAGTTATTGAAATTTTAGTACTTTCTTGAAGCACCGTGTTCATTGATTTTGTAAGATACAATTGGATGTCGAAACGGTTTCCAATTTGTCTAATTTTTTTTTAAGAATGATCTATGAATGAAGACCTAAAAAATAGATGGTTTGAATCATTGGAAAAAAAAAATATAGGGTACCCTAAAGGGCGTCCCTCAATAGAAGGGGATTATATATATAAGCCTATTTAAATATTTTCAGTTTGTGTTATTTAAGAAAAAAAAATTATAAAAAATTACTGGTCATGACTGTTGGAGCTTGAAAAATTATGTTTTCAACGTTTTAAAATGTTTAAAATGTTTTCAATTCATGTTTTCACACATACTTTTTAAATGTTTTAAATGTTTCAATTCGTGTTATGTAAGAAAAAATTATAAAAAATTCAACACATGTCACTCAAAAATCATAGCTCGAAAAATTATTAAGATTCCTTCAGGATAAGACATGCCACGTGAACACAAAATCTTATCAGAAATCTTGTCATATATGGAATATTGTCTATAAATAGTAGTTTAATTAGATTAAATAATACATAGTTGTGGAAAGTATGAGTGTTGTACCATAGTTTTTCTCAAAATAATAAAATAAGGACCCTAAAATATAACCCTACATGGCTGGAGATGGAAAAATTTAGCCCTGCACTATTCTTTAAAAAATTAATATTTTGGAAGGCTAAATTTTTAGCTCTGGACTACATTTAGCCTTATGACTAGAGATGGCCTAACCCTCTATTTTGATGAAGTAATTGAAAATTGGAAAGAATTTTTAAATAACAGAATTTAGATCTCCATCGTTTAAATTTCTTGCAATTAATAATTTCAATATTTTTATTTATGTACGTCAAATTTTGTAAATAACAAAAATCACAATGAGAAAGAATTCATGCTTAATGGAAATTGTGAAATGACGATTCTTTTGGCGAAAATTAAACTCGGGAATCCCGATCCCTAATTTCCATGACTACTTAATTTCAATAGTAATTTAGGGAAAGTTGTTCCCTAGTCTTTGGGCTACTTCGCTTGCCCACGATGTAATTGAGAGGGGTTATATTACCAGAATTCGAAGGCATGACAGACTATCTATATCTGAAATAATATCAACTTCTCAACTTGCTTTCATTTCGGGGTTTCTAGTTACAACTCATGTTGAAACTCTTTATTTTGCCATGCTTTCTTCCTTAGATGGTATGATTTCCAATTGATGTCTAAATCAAACTGAGGATTTAAATACTAGTGCATTCCTGATTAAGTTTGTCCAAATTGGAGATATTTTCAAAAAAGAATCAATCTAGGCATAAAAAAGAATCAATCAGAGCCAGTTCTCTACTTAGAGCGCAATGGCTTGAAAATGAGTTGAGATTTCATAACGAGCAAGACTTCTAGTACAGTTTTATCTGAATCAATTACCTCTTTCTATTGGGCATAACAATACCAATAGCGGCACACTTGTGCAAACCATCATGCAAAATATACACTACACCATCCCACTAAAGGGCTTTGAATATTTAAAATCATTCATGTAGTTTAAAGTAGAATATCGTTTGTATCAAAAACAATAAATAAAAACAAAGCCATATTTTTTGGGGTGAGCAAATACAATAATACTAAATCAACTCTAACCAGAGCTGCTGCCTGTTGGGCATTCTAATATTATGTATAATGCTCACACTACCTCAAGATCTCATAAGATCTCATAAGATGCAGATAGTATACTTTAAAAATTATAACCTGTCTTCTTCATCAACCCAAGTTCTCAGTGAAAATCATACTAGTATACAATTTGGATAAGACTCTACAAGGCACAAAGTCTGTATTAACAATCACAAATTTTATTTACCACGGATTTCCTAAACAAGGCTCAAACACCTGACAAGATGAAACCATCGAACACAAATTGGTAGCATAGATTTCCTAAAACAGTTAACCACTCCGTAAATTGTTGCATGAAATGGCATTCATCTTTAAAAGAGGGAGGGGGAAGAGAGAAATCTAAGGCACAAAAGACAACAAAGAAAACACAGTGACGATGGGGCCACACAGTCCATAGTTTTCATCATATTATGAAATTATTGACGCGAAGGGGTAGCACAAGAGGGACATATTATGAGAAATACTTCAATTTCCCTGAAGAACCGTCAGGAAACAGAAACATATCAAGATTATAGCACCAACTAATAACATATATAGAGAACTTTTTTCAAAAGAAAATGACATCTGTAAATTTTCAGAACATGTGAAACAATACAATACTTAATAAACTTGAATCTTATATTCCCCAGACTATTAAAGAGAACTGACCATTTATGATCCATTACTAATGTAACAATTAGCTAGTAGGGAACTAAATATTGCAACTCAAATACTAATCTGTTTCTGTTCGGATTGTATATATGTACTCACACAATTACCTCAAGATCTCATATAGTGCACATAATCCTATGAAAATCATATTAGTATGGGGTAAGGTAAGTGCAGAAAACAGATAACAGAAAATTCTCGAATGCACAATGTCTGATTTGGACTTACCAGGTTTGACATTGGCCAACTGTATGCAACAAGATTTTTACCAAAACCAAAAAGAAAAACCGGATTAAATCAAGTGTAATGGATTCTCAATCAGACAATGGAATATATCTATTATCTTTGTTTCCTTCCTTATGAGGTCCATTTATCCCCATATTTTCTGCCAATTTTTCAATTCTTTTATTTTAATACGACCAATATTGAAATCATGCAAAAACAAAAAATTGAAAAAGAAAACCTCGAAGCTCGAACATCTTTGCACCTGAAAATAAGGCTGACCATCAGACAAGATAGGACAAGCAATGAAGAATTGGGACCAAAGATTTCTTCAAGAGTATATTTCAGGAAAACACGAACATTTGGATGGTAACCTTAATATATTGTTATCTTAAAATATATATTGTTAAAAAATCTCAGTACCCGAAAATAAATCTCAAACATCTCAATACGCGAAAATAAAGCTCAAACATCTCAGTACCCGAAAATAAGGCTCAAACATCTTAGTACCCGAAAATAAAGCTCAAACATCAAATAAGATAAACAAGTAATGAAGAATTGGAATCAAAGATGTCTTTAAACAAATTTTTAAATGATATTATACATAATACTAGTGAAAACAAACCTAGGTCGCAAACTAACCCAACAACGAGGAAAAGAGAGCAAGATATGTTTAAGGCACAAAAGATATAGTAAAAAGAAAAGAAGATAGAGTAAACACAGAAAATCATAACACAAAGACAATATCATGCTCAATTAGAAGACTTACAATGACAATCAGAAAATCAGAACCCAGAGAGTTGACAGCAGTAGTTAAGAAAAGAAAATTCTATTAAAAGCTAAAGAAAAAGAAGCTCTTAAAATGCCTCACTTGCTTCTGTCACCTGAAAAAGGGCCCAGGACATACACTGAACATAATTGAATCAAAATCAATTAACACAACGCTAATACCAGAACAATCCACACACAACCCAAAAGTCCATACATTTTCAGAAATAAGCTTAAAATGAACAAGTTTTTAAACTGTAGAAGGGTAAAACAAGTCAAACTTATGGTGTGCCAAGCCAACCTTACTAGTTATTCTACTCCGATACACATAACAGTTAGAAACTATAGAGCAAGGATAGTATAATTAGAGACCAAACAGTAACAGAAAATGCATATGCTCCCCATTAGAAACTCTGCCCCACTGCAGGCTTAGGCGCATCAGAAAGTACCATGTTTTTTTTTGTAAATGATTAGAACCAAGGATCCTGTTTAACATGTCCAAATAAAAATGGTTTCCTATTTTTATTGTTTGGAGTGCCCTCATCAGCTCTGGCAATTGTTTAAAATGTGGCACTTCTAAGGTTTCTGTTTATTTGATTTTTAGTCATTGATAAAAGAAAATTTGAGTGGACTTAATTTGTGCTCATGTACATTGACAGAAAATGTTTGAAAAGGTGAAATATTACAATATCAAATGAACTCTAACCAGTGCTGTATACAATTTTATTTACCAGATACGGCAACTTAAATAAAAAATTCACTGCTGCTTGCTGGGCATTCTAATCTATATATAATGCTCAAACTACCTCAAGATCTCATAAGATGCAGATAGTGTACTTTAAAACTTACTTACAACCTTTCTTCTTCATCAACCCAAGTTCTCAGTGAAAATCTTACTAGTAGTATGAGACAAACCTCAAAACATCTAATTAGACGAAACCAAAGAACACAAATAGGTAGCATAGATTTCCTAAACAGTAGCAGCTCTGTAAATTGTTGCATTAAATGTCATTAATCTTTATAACATAACCATAGTGACAGCAACATAAATGAGACCCCAAAAAAAGAAACAAAAAAGGAGGGAGAAATCTAAGCCACAAAGGAAAAATCAAAGAAAACACTGATTGGGTTATTTCATAAATATAAAGGAGAAATGAAGATGGTGTACCTGATTATCAGTCACTGAAGCAAATGCCACTGCAGGGTTTAAAATAAGGGGGCACACTCCATAGTTTTCCTTCATATTATGGCATTATTGACGTGAAGAGATAGTACAAGAGGGAAAAAAATATTGGGGGGACCTGACCAGCCAACAACCTTTGCAACTGAACATCTTTGACAAGAAATCCATATTAAATCAAAACCAACATAAAGATGCAGAAACATTCTTTTACAAGGAATAATTTGTTGCTCAAGAAGCTAAATATTCTGGCTTGCATCATTATCATTCTTTATTAAACCAAAACAAAGAAAGAAAAACTAGCAAAATGATAAACTCAGAAAGCAATGTACTCAGAACAAAGAAAAATAAACTTAATGACCAAGCACATACTTTGCTAATGTTTCCAAGATATCTGGATGTCTAGGATTGCATCAGGTAGAGACAACTATATCCACATTGGAAATCTCATCTATAACAAATTAGAAAGTAAAACTTAAAAGAATGCAACTAAAAGTGAATTCCACAAACACTTTGAGATGTCTCAATTAAAAGAATGCAACTAAGTCCTTTGCACACCAACCTTCTCAACCGTTCCTATTGATCTTAAAATGTGAACTAAGCCAATAGCTCCTTTGTATCTCCACGTGATGATCTTCACCGCATTATAAAAGTACTAACTTATCAACCCATGGTCTATAGCCAAGAAATTTAACTTATTGTCACCTCCTATGTACATGCTCAAAGATCTCATTGTCTTTGAGTGGCATATATAGATCCTTCGAAGCCAAGTAGGAACTATTTGAAACAAAAAAACAAAAATGGATTATAGCATCCAAGACATCACTATAGAAGCTATTACAAAAAGATCACTGCACAGACCTTTTTATAGCACTTTTAGAAATGATTGTGATACATTATGTTAATGAAAGTAGCAGTTTCTTAAGAACAATGTTAGCTAAGCATAAAGCAAAAATAACAAACTATTTACTGTATGGAAGGTCACAAGAAAACCTATCAGAACAATCAATAATGGAATTTTCACACTCCATTTTCCTTTTCAAGTTAACAAAAACAAATATTATCCATAATATAAAATCTTTAGCAATTTTACCTGAAATAGCCATGATATAACCCTTATTGAAGAGATGATGAAGGCCACACAACTCCAATAGCAATGCAAACTGTACCAGCCACCAAGCCAAAAGAAATTGAAAGAAAAAACCAGTATAAGGAGCAATCCCAAGCTTCTATACTAGCTCAAACGAAATTTGGATAAGTGCAGGGAATAGCAAACTGAAAACTCTACAGAGCACAAAGTGTGTATTAACAAACACAAATTTTATTTACCTAGCTTTCCTAAACAAGGCATAAACACCTGACAAGATGAAACCAACGAACACAAATTGGTAGCATAGATTTCCTAAACAGTAGCAGCTCTGTAAATTGTTGCATGAAATGCCATTCATCTTTAAAGCATAAATTTAGAGGTGAAACGGAGATGGGGTACCTGATTATCAGGGTTACTGAAGCAAATACCAATGCTGGGATTAGACGAGTGGGGCACACACTCCATAGCAACAACCTTTGCAACTGAACAGCTTATACAAAAAATCATTTTATTTGTACAGATGCGGAACACGTATTCATCATTTCATTCCTTTAATAAATCAAAACAGACTTAAAGATGCAGAAACCTGATTAGCTGGAGTTTGGAATTTCCCTATGGTTTATGTTCATAGGGAAAGAAAAGCTGCTGCTGATGCACCTGCAAAGATGGGGAATTGTCTCCAAGTTCTTGATAAGCTTCCGTGTGATTTGATTTCAGTTTTATTGCCAACTTACACACTTTCATCCCTCATGCCCAAACCATTCGCTCTCAGTTGCATTAGCCATCAAATAGCAATCACACAAAAACTGGCACAAAAAAAAAAAAGAAATAAACAATACAAAGAGTAGAGAGAGAGCGCAATGGTCCACTTCATCTGACACGTACAATGTATGATATGATATGTATAATGTATATGGCCAATGAACATGGATAGCATACACAAACACACACAACAGAACATACAACTTTATCTTCTGTTGTATCTGGAAAAAGTTCCAAGAAGTAAAACATTTTAGAAACGATATCCACATTGGAAACCTCATCTATAACAAATTATATCCTGGAACATACACACATGTTATCTTACATGCATCATAACAGTGCATACTTTGCTAATGTTTCCAAGATATCTAGATGTGTAGGATTGCATCAGGCAGATACAACTATATCCACATTGGAAACCTCATCTATAACAATTTAGAAAGTAAAACTTAGAGATTCCCTAATAGCAAGATTCTAAGTCATCTATCTTGTCGAGCAGTGGGTTATATTCCAAATCTGGCATCTCAACAATAAAAAATCAGAATTACTATAGTATATAATCAACTACGATATACAACAAATAACAGAGGCCAGGTGGCTTGTAACCTGTACTTCATGAGCGGATCTCACCTTCCTCCCAATCACCTTCCTGCCAGCAGATCTCGCCTTCCTCCCAATCTCCATTCAGAAAAGCCTCCTCGTCCTGACCCTGCAACTCGTCATCTTCCTTGAGGTACAAACCCAAATGCTTAAGGGGCAATCCAAGGTAGACCTTTTCACTGCCACAGCCACACAGAATCTCAAGTTGTTTGAGATCCTTTAAAGGGTCCTCAAATTGGACTGACTTCTCCATGTTCATAATGGCACGGCGAGCCGATTCCCTTTGCTCCGTCCGATGCATCAATTTTCTCCTTGGTGGAGAATCAGGTAGACCTTTAAGTATCTTGTTTGCTTTCCGTATTGTACCTGAAAATCGCATCTTGAGCGACTGAATTCGGCTAGCCTTACATGGAGAAAGATTGTCTGTGGCCTGATACATGGCATGATGAACAAGGGTGCCCAAGTTATCATCTTTGGTTGACTTAACTGAGTGAGAATCAGAAACCCCAACAACCCTTTGACTTTGCATAAGAACCCTACAAGCAGAAGAGCTCTTGCCATTTGGTCTCCGTTTGGGCAGAGGAGGAGTAGGAGGAGGACAAGCAGTATTTGACATTTTCTCCTCGGCTTCTTTCCATTGGGTCTCAAAAACCCCACTGAGATGCTTGGCTGCTGCAAGATTTCTACTCCCAAGGGGGAAATATCTGAAAGCATTTGAGAAGATAAGCCTGACGTCAGCAGCAAAGCCATCAGTGCTGGAGTAGACACCCCTCTCCAATTTCGATTTCACAGTACCCAAATCCATCGGCCTCCAGATTTCGTCGAAATAACCCGGCAAATTCTCAGCCACAGGATCAACAACAGGCTTGTTGAAGAAGCTCGCATGGCCGAGGTTCATCAGAGAATCCAAGACCTTAGAACAATCCAACGTCTCCTTTGAAGCAGATGAAGCCAAACCTTTGACTTTGCGCAGAGGAAGACCAACAGTCGACTTTTCCTTCCGTTGGGTCTCCGAAACCCAAGAAGTCCTCTTCCTCTTCTGGGTTTGACAGATTTCATGAAAACCCTCTTCTGATTCCAGGTTGGCATTTTTTGTAGCAGGCAAACCCTTGCACAGAGGAAGACCAACAGTCGACTTTTCCTCAACGTCTACATTCCGTTGGGTCTCAGAAACCCTAGAAGAGCTCTTCCTCTTCTGGGTTTGACAGACTTCATCAAAACCCTTTTCTGATTCCTGGTTGTCATTTTTTGTAGCAGACGAAGCCAAACCCATGCACAGAGGAAGACCAACAGTCGACTTTTCCTCAACGGCTACATTCCGTTGGGTCTCAGAAACCCTAGAAGACCTCTTCCTCTTCTGCGTCTGACAGATTTCATCAAAACCCAGATCTTCTGATTCTGGGTCGGCATTTTTTGTAGCAGACGAAGCCAAACCCTTGCGCAGAGGAAGACCAACAGTCGAATTTTCCTCAACGGCTACATTCCATTTGGTCTCAGAAACCCTAGAAGACCTTATCCTCTTCTGGGTCTGAAACTGAAACTCAAAGGAACCAAAACCATCCTCCAATTGTCTGCGCTTTATAGCAGACCACGCCATTCTTGATTTCAGAACCCAAAATTTCACACAGTCGTTACAGAGGGAGAACCGAGAAAATCACTCGCTCAATCGTTGAACTCAATACTCTCGCTTGATCGCTTTCGCTTATTTGTTGCAGAGAAACAGAGAGAGAGAGAGAGAGAGAGAGAGAGAGAGAGAGAGACAGTGAGATAGACGAAAAGAAGAGGGAATGTATTGTTATGGCGCTATTTTGGTTTTCAAAATGTAAAATGAAAGGTCGGTGTGATAACTCGGTGAGTTAGTTGCTGAGTTGTTGCGCGTAAAAAAGTAAAAAGTAAAAAAAAAGGCGGAAACACCAGCTGTTTTAATTAAATGCATATCATTAAACCCATTTAAAGCAACTGCACACAAATTTTAAAAGAAGATAGTTTGATTTAACTTGTCTATAATTGAAATAAATTGCAGACGTATATAAATGAATAAATATATTTTACCCATCATGCAAAATTTTGAGAACGTATTTTGCCTTTTCTATTGCCAAATTGGACTTAATTTGATTCAACTCACTCGGTATATTGGATTAGTTGATTAGTTAAAAGGTAAAATCAGAAGACAGAAAATGAAAGAGATTGATTTATAGTATCTACAATAGAAAATATTTTCACACGCATAAAGGTAAGGTAATTTTATTTTTGATTTTTAAGAATTATTGAAAAATAAGTAAATAAAAATAGAATCAACATGAAAATATTCATTAATTGACGTGGCATGACCACATCAACTGCAACATAAGGTCATCAGCTAATGTGGTCAATCTTATGTGTCTAAATAGCATTTCTACTTATTTATTATTTATAATTCTAACCTTTCACGTTGTGTTATCAGTGAACCCTAAACCTCCTTTCAAGCCTCTCTTCACCCTACAATCACTATATCTCTTGACCAGTCAGTCATGGCTGCCAATCAATCATCATCTCAGAAGCCTTTTTATCATTGCAATTTTTGCAAACTTGATGGTCACTCTCAATCATGCTGCCGGAAAAATCCTGCCATAAAATCTTATATGCTTTGTAAGCTTTGTGATGTTGCAGGGCACACTGAATCTCATTGTCAGAAGAAGAACATGTATTCTTCTTCGAGTACTACTTCTACTGGTTCCTTTGCTGCTATGACCACCAACACATTGGCTGCACCATCGCTGACTTCAGAACAATATAGTCAGCTTATTGCCTTGTTATCCTATGGTAAAAATAATTCAGTAGCCAATCTGGCAGGTAACCCATTATGTTTTAATTCATCATTCAATATTGGTTCTTGGATCATCGATTCCGGTGCCACGGATCATATGGTTTCCAATGCTAATTTTTTAGAAAGCATGACCACACTTAACACCGCACCCATCAAATTGCCAACAGGACAAACATCCAACATCACTCATATTGGCTCTGCCACACCTTTACCATCCTTGCCTCTAAAAAATGTTTTGCTAGTCCCCGATTTTCGATTCAATCTTTTGTCTGTTAGCAAAATCACTAAACTACTTAATTGCTCCATTACCTTTTATTCTAATCATTGTGTTTTGCAGGACTTGAATTCGAAGAGGTTGATTGGTAAGGGCAAGGAACGTGGTGGTCTTTATTACCTAGCCCCCGATGTGCCTTCCATTGCTAATTCCGCTGTCTCTTCCCCAAATTTTAGTCTGTGGCACTGGCGCTTAGGACATCCATCCAAGTGTACTCTTCCTTATTTACAAAGGTTGAATTCAAAAATTTCTTTTGATAATAATCATGCTTGCACTATTTGCCCTTTGGCTAAACATTGTCGGCTTTCTTTTCCTTTAAGTACTATATCAACAAATGCTTGCTTCGATTTAATACATTGTGATGTTTGGGGACCTTATTCCGTTTCTTCAATTTCTGGTGCTAAATATTTTTTAACCATAGTTGATGATTTTTCTTGTAGTACTTGGCTTTATTTAATGCAGCATAAATCAGAAGTTAATACCTACTTACCACATTTTTTTGCTATGGTCAAAACACAATTTAATTGTTCTATTCGTCAAGTTCGTACTGACAATGGAACTGAATTTTTTAATCACACATTGAACCAATATTTTTCTTCACTTGGTGTTATTCATCAACATAGTTGTGTGGCAACACCACAACAAAATGGTGTCGTCGAAAGAAAACATCGTCATCTTTTAAATATTGCTCGTTCCCTTCGTTTTCAATCAAATTTACCTATTTCTTTTTGGGGTGATTGTGTTCTTACTGCTGCTTATCTAATTAATCGTTTACCCACCAAAATCTTACATGGGAAAACACCTTATGAAATTCTTTTCAACAAAGCACCTTCTTATACCCACCTACGAATTTTTGGTTGTCTTTGTTATGGTCATAACTTGTCTCCCCATTCTCTTAAATTTGATAAAAGAGCAAAACCAGGTATCTTTATTGGTTATCCACCTTTTCAAAAGGCTTATAAAATATATGATCTTGAAACAAAGAAAATTTACACTTCTAGAGATGTCACTTTTCACGAAACTATTTTTCCTTATAATTTATCACAAAATAACCACACTTTACCTGGTGTTTTACCAATCCCTGCAACAGATTTTGAACATTCCTACCTTCCTTTAGCTTCCGCTCATCCACTTACCTCACCAGATTTATCTAACCCAGAAACACAAGCCACTCCAAACACTAACACGTCTCCCTCTACTCCACCCATCACCATTCCTTCTTCTCCCTCACCAACCAACATACTTTCTTCTCTCCCATCTCTTTTGCCTCCATCTCCCACCGAAACACCTACACCAGCCATCACAAATTCCAATACTTCCTCTGCCATTATAGCACCTCCCTCATCTCCTCCTCCTCGTAGTCGCAAACCACCTGGTTACCTTAATGATTATCACTGCTACCAATCTCAAGCAACCTCTTCGACTTCAGGTTCGCATGGCACCAGGTACCCTTTATCCCATTATTTATCTTATGACAAATTCTCTATTAAACATCAAAGTTTTCTTGCTTCTATTACTACCATTGTTGAGCCTAACACTTTCAATGAAGCCACTAAATACCCTGAATGGTGTAAAGCTATGCAAAGTGAACTTGCTGCCTTGGAAGCTAATCATACATGGACCCTCATGGCCTTGCCTGCTCATAAAAAAGCAATTGGCTGCAAGTGGGTCTATAAAATAAAACGGCATTCTGATGGCACTATTGAACGATGCAAAGCTCGCCTCGTCGCCAAGGGATATACGCAAATGGAAGGGATTGATTATCATGAAACTTTTTCTCCTGTTGCCAAGCTTACCACTGTTCGTGTTTTATTATCTTTGGCCGCTGCCAAGGGTTGGTGTCTTCAACAATTAGACGTCAACAATGCCTTTCTTCATGGTGATTTACATGAAGAGGTTTACATGCAGCTCCCTCCAGGTTATCACGGCAAGGGGGGAAATATGGTGTGCTGTCTTAACAAATCACTTTATGGATTAAAGCAAGCTTCTCGGTGTTGGTTTGCAAAATTCTCCAAAGCATTACTTGATGCGGGATTTTCTCAATCTAAAGCAGATTACTCCCTTTTCTATCGTCACAAAGGGAAGTCATCAATTTTCTTGCTTGTATATGTTGACGATATTATTATTACAGGTACCGATGCTGCCACTATATCAATTATCAAGAATTTGTTGCATCAACGTTTTCATTTAAAAGACCTTGGTGATTTAAAATACTTCCTTGGGATAGAAGTGTCTCGTTCTTCAAAGGGATTGTATTTGAGCCAACGGAAGTATGCACTTGACATTTTGAAAGACTCTGGTCTTATTGGTGCACGTCCTATTTTCTTCCCCATGGAACAAAATCTCAAGTTAAACAATGAAGATGGAGAACTATTACATAATCCAGAAACCTATAGAAGATTGGTGGGTCGCTTGATATATCTCACCATCACCAGGCCAGACATTGTTCATACAGTTCATATTTTGAGCCAATTCATGCAAAGCCCCCGTACAACTCATAAAGATGCTGCAGATCGATTATTACGTTATTTGAAAGGGACTCCAGGCCAAGGGATTATGTTATCATCTTCTAATAATTTTCAATTAAGAGCCTACTGTGATTCTAATTGGGCTAGCTGTCCAATGACAAGGAGGTCGACTACAGGTTACTTTGTACTTCTTGGCGAAATTCCTATCTCATGGAAAACAAAGAAGCAAGATACTGTATCACGCTCATCAGCCGAAGCAGAATATAGAGCGATGGCTATGGCAACTTGTGAACTCCAATGGTTACGATATTTACTTTATGATCTTGGTCTGTCACACACCACACCAAGCTTACTTTATTGTGACAACCAAGCTGCTTTATACATCGCAGCTAATCCAGTATATCACGAGCGCACCAAGCATATTGAGATCGATTGTCATGTTGTTCGAGAGAAGATTCAAAATGGTTCTTTACGTACTGCCTATATTCCTTCAAAGGAGCAACTCGCAGATGTCTTTACCAAGTCTTTAGGTAAAGATCAATTCCAACGACTCAAAAACAAGCTGGGTATTCTTGATCTTCATACTCCAGCTTGAGGGGGAATATTGAAGATATGGAAAGATTACAAAATATATTGTACATTATTTGTTACCTTGTATAGGAATAGTCAACTTCTCTGTTAAGGCTTGTACAAATTAGTGCCTTTAACTTAGGGTTTAAATTACCTTCCTTAGGTAGTCTTATTGGCTTTATATATTGGCCTTCTTCTGTATTGCAAACACAAAAAATATATGAGATATTATTTTACAGGGTGTGTGTGCGCGTGTGAAACCCCCTATGAGCATGTGCTAGTTAATCCTCTCTTTTCACATGGGTTTTTTAGTCCCCTCCTAATGAGGAAGTCCTTCAAAAAGAAAGGGGACAATGCTGCTGAGACCCGCCCTGCAACTGCAATACAGTCCCAACAATTAGAACTTTTCCTCTTTCAGGCATCTTTTTAAGGATTGTGAGTTGGCCAAAACAGAATTCGCTTCACCATTTGATTTTCATCACCGACATTTCACTGTTTAACTTGAAGGCACTATTTGTTTATTTATTTGAAGTTCAATAATTAAGTGGTTTTCAAGTTGACTGATTTTTCAAATTGCCTTCCCTATTTGTTTTGAAGCAAAGTAGCCGTAAAAAGATCGAGACAAAACACCCCTAGAACGAAAAAAGAAAACCAAGTTAGAGAAATAAGATTTATCTGCAAAAGACTACCAAAAGGGTAAAATTATAAACAATGCGACGATTTTCTCAGATGGTTACAAATGCACAAACTCTTCCTGAGGAAAAGTGAGTTAAATTGCAGCCATAACTAACAAAAATAGATGGCAAGATTATTGTCTCCTAGCACTATACCATGGAAAGAGCCTTCTACTCTGGAGTCATATTTAAAAAATCTAACGCCCCATCGCAACCTCGTCGAAGTTCCAGTCTTGCACAATGTCCCTTCTCACAGCCCGGCTTCGAACTAGCCGTGGAGCACCTGACATGGAACCACTGTTTGGAAGAGTTGGTTGTGGGGTTACTTTGGATGATGCAATGTTGGAATGCGTTGGTAGTGGAAAAGATGGCCTCCTCGCTAAGCAGTTGGCAATGGCAGAACATCTTCCCTCATTTTCTGCACTTGAAACAGAGTAACCACTACTACAAAAATTGAAATAGACGACGGTAATCCACCGTCGTGTATTTGGTTTTTCAACCGTCGTGAAATCGATTGACATCTTTTGATGCATAAAACCACGACGGTAAATCCCCGTCATCTATTATTTGTAAAGACGACGCTTTTACTCAAAACCGTCGTCTATTATATGTAAATAGACGTCGCTTTTACTCAAAACCGTCTTCTATTTGATGTAAAGGCGACGGTTTTTTTAAAAGAACTGTCGTCTATTTGATGTAAAGACGACAGTTTTTGTGAAAAAACTGTCGTCTATTTGATGTAAAGGCAACGGTTCTTTTTAAAGAACTATGTTTTATTATATCCAAAGACGTCGGCATTTGTTAAAAAGCGTCGTTGATTGTATATAAAAAAGACGTTATGGTGTTAAAAAAGGTCATTGATTATACAGATGACGATTTTTCCAATAAAACCATCGTTTTATTATCTTTAAATCTATCGTCTAATAAGTTCACAAGCTGTTACATTTTAGTTTTTTGAAGAGTCAATAGTTATTACATAGTCAACCAATCTTTATTCTATTACATACATCCTTCCTACCTATAATTGGAAATAACGGAGCTCAACATTAAAAATATCAGTCACAATAAAATAATTCATTGCATTAAAAAAATTATCAACATTCTTCCACCAAATTCACAAGCTATCCAAATTTGAACAAATTCAAATCCAAGTCTAGACATACATCTCTCTCAAAAACAAACCTAGATGACTCTACAACCCAGTCTAGATAGGTCAATTGATCCAAAAACATAAAAATAAAATTCACCACAGTTGAATGACTGCAAGCTTCTGCTCTTCTGGTGGAACCTTCAAAAGCAGGCATATCATCCATCTGGTTGCAACTTCAACTCTTTTACCAACTGTTTACCAAACTATGTGATTCATCTGACCTGCACCACGAAGTCATGAATTAAAAAATGAAAAGAAATGGCAGCAAAAATGTAAAGCAACTTACAATGAGACATTGTGGTGCAATTGTTCATAAGATTTCCGCTGTTTCTCATATGAAGAGACATTTTCATCACTGAGCTCTCTTTTAGCATTAAGGAATTTGGCATTTTCATGCTCCATTTGGCAAAGTGACTAAAAGTATCACGAAAATGCATTAATTACAATCAAAACCAGTATTCCACTATTGAAATAAAGAAACAGATATCATTAGCAAGAAAATAAATTAGAAGCTCTGTCCAACATAGATAAAGCACACATATAAGGTGTAAAATCAACATCTAACCCTCTAGACCCAGAAAGAAAGATAGAAATGTAAAACTATCTTAAGCTAGGCCACTTAACTCTTACAGGATGCTCGGATTGAAGTAATTCTGCTACTGCACCATAATATGTTTGAAATGCTTGTTGTGAAGAATTTTTTATGCCCTGTTGTGATATTAAGGCCCTTAAAAAACTGCGGCAAAATGTCAGGATAGATACTATGGAATATGAGGTAGCAAGATATTGACGCAGATCAAACCAAAATAGTGAAATGTGAAATAATGAAACAAACCAAAGAGATTCATACCTCTCCCTGAATTTTTGGCTCAAAGAGTGGAAGGTTAAGAAACATTCTTCCCTGCCGAGCCAAACTAGCAAGAAGAGTCAAATTTATCTTAGTATCCTGATCCTTTAAGTATTCTCCACTGGTAGATCCTTTAAATTAATACTCATCACTGCTTAAAATGAATATAAGACAAGATTTTAAGTTTAGTCAGGCCATGAGTGGAGAAACCAATGTTGTTACCACTAAACAGCAATGTACAAAGTCAGCAATCTTAAATTAATAACCAAAAATGAAATACAAGTCTCCTATAACAAGAGAAGTCATATGAAAGTTTATGTGAAAACGGTACAAGAGCACAATTGGATATTTTTTTTTTACTCTACTCTGTTAATATAGGATTAAAATTTACTTACATGAGGATAAATAGAGATTGACAAAGATATCGATTGGGCAGTAATCAGATGTACGTTTAAATGATTTCACCAAGCTGACAGGAAAAACATAATAAAAATAATAAGTCACCTGCAGCTAAATTATCAAAAGTCCACTGCTAGATGAAAATACATCAAATATAAAAGTCCAGCTTCAATAAATTTTTACCCTTTCAATTCCACTTTGGAATTTAACTCAAAATAGTAAAGGGATAAATATAGGCATGCGAATTAAATGGCTTAATATATTAAACAAACAAAATATGGCTACAAATACCACACAAAGCAGTAGATAAAAAAATTGCAATAATCAGTGCAAGAATCAAAAAGTCAGAGAGCATAAGCTCACCAATAAGATCCAAGATTTCTTACCAGAGGAGCTCTGTCAAGTTAAGTGAAATGATCAGTCACAATAAAATGAGCAAGTAACCCATATTAATAGCATCATTGAGCAAATATCATTCAGACTTCAGAGTACTAGAGACTTCAAATGAGATAAATACCAAACAAAAACAAACCAAGAAAAAAAAAACCATAGAATTCTATAACCAGAATAGGAAAGGCAGTGGACCCATAATGTTAAAATCTTAAAGCATTTCATCATTTTCTATGAAAAACATACAAATTCTGAAAACTAGATAAGAAAGTAAGACATGCCCACTAAAGAAAATAACAAATCAATAAATTCCAATAAAATAGTGAGCATATATAACATACCTTCCCTTCTTCTGAACAATGCAGAAGCTTTTAGAACCAAACCCAAGGACCCTTCTACTATAGCCCCAATTTGTAATGGAATTGCAAGGGGTTTTTTTCAAAACTACAATTACTATTCAAGTTAACCCCAAGACTGCAAGAAGCCATAGCCACAACCATTTTAAGCTTAAAAATTAACAAACGAAAAATCAGAGATTTAGAAAATTAACAATGAAATTCCAAAATAATTAAAGCAAACAACAAAACCAAAAAGTGTTTTGGACCTGATGATGTTGTCGGTCCTCAAACGGATCTAGTGAGGGATGGGTCTGTTTTGCCTCATCTTCTTCGTAAGCTTCTTCTTGATTACGAAGGCCTTGTGGGACGGCTGTGCATATTTATAAAAAACCCAAATGAGAAACTCACTTAAATCCCACGAAATTAGCACAATACATGAACAAACATATATATATATATAAAGACCGATTTCCATAAGTCTTTCTGGATCGAGTCGCTGAGTTTGATGAGCGAGTTGAGTGCCTGAGAACGAGATCTTCTTTGAAGAAAGTGAAGGTCGAGATCTTCACCGCATCCAAACATCTCTTGATTCTCAGATCCAGAACCTCCCTCTCCATCTTGTGGATCTGTGAGCTACAGAGAGAGACAACAAGAAAGAGAGCGCCGGCAAGAGAGAGCCATCGAGAGAGGGCCGTCGAGAGAGCCATAGTGAAGATAGCTAGAGAGTTAGCGCGATATTGAAACCAAGATGGCGACCTCAGTGACCTGGACGGCGAGATATGTGACCTGGATGGCTCGATCTAAGACCCGGATGGCGAGCTCGTAACCAAGATGGCGCAATGGAGATGGTGTTTGAGAGAGGGAGAGAGGGTTTTCTGAAAGGGTCGTGAGAGTGAGTGTTTGAGAGAGAGAGAGAGAGCTGTACGTGAAAAGTTATAACTTAAATGAAATTTTTGCCCAGCGCGTTTTAAAACACGACGGTATTAGAAATGAATGGTTGTAATTTGTATTTGCGCCTTTTAAAGCACGACAGTTCCAAAAGGAACCGTCGTAGATTTTCATAGTTTTTCAAAACATGACGTTTTTTAGTTTTACGGTCGTCTATTACGGGTCGTGGTTTTCCATAATTGTAGTAGTGAACTCCTAAAAGAGTGCGACGGATGGCACACCAGGAAAATGCAATGGGGGCCTTTTATATTCTCAACTATAAAATTCAAGTTTCACATTGCAAGTACTCAAACGCCTCACATTTTGCTTTATTCTTTGAAAACATTGGTTTAGAAGATAAGACTCCAAAGCTTTACACAGACTCAAATATTATCTTCCATAAGCAATTCTCGCACCAAACCAAATACAATCAACGACGCTTTTTAACAAATACCGACGTCTTTGGATATAATAAAACATAGTTCTTTAAAAAAAACCGTCACCTTTACATCAAATAGACGACAGTTTTTTCACAAAAACTGTCGTCTTTACATTAAATAGACGATAGTTCTTTAAAAAAAACTGTCGCCTTTACATCAAATAGACGACGCTTTTACTCAAAACCGTCGTCTATTATATGTAAATAGACGACGGTTTTGAGTAAAGCGTCGTCTATATTGAGTAAAAGCGTCGTCTATTTACATATAATAGACGACGGTTTTGAGTAAAAGCGTCGTATTTACAAATAATAGATGACGGGGATTTACCGTCGTGGTTTTATGCATCAAAAGATGTCGGTCGATTTCACGATGGTTGAAAAACCAAATACACGACGGTGGATTACCGTCGTCTATTTCAATTTTTGTAGTAGTCATGAAAAACTGCTTGATCAGCTTCTTATAGAAACAAAAGACCTAAGAAAATCCCCATATCATCTCTGCCATTTGGGAGTTCCAAATCCAAAACCCAGCCATATTATCTCTCTCCATCACCAGTAGCTCTAAGCCTGTATCCCCTGTGAAAACACCTCAAGTACCATAAGCAGTTCCAGCTCTAACCCCTGCATTTGTTTTCCTTTTTATCTCTGCAATTCTATACTAACTGTAATCAACAAGCAGGGTTGTCATGAAGGAAAATGAAATGGGGGCCTTTTATATTCTCAACTATAAAATTCAAGTTTCACATTGCAAGTACTCAAACGCCTCACATTTTTCTTTATTCTTTGAAAACATTGGTTTAGAAGATAAGACTCCAAAGCTTTACACAGACTCAAATATTATCTTCCATAAGCAATTCTCGCACCAAACCAAATATTATCTTCCACAATGAAATTAACTCCATCTCTCGAATAGTAAAAAACCAAATGCCAACTTAGTGAACCAACATTAGAATGTACTCCACACATTCAACGGAATTAGATGCTTCCCATCCTAGCTATCACGGTTTAAGCATAATCACAACTGTAATTCATAGTTTAGAGACAGCATGAAATGAATGAATTTGATGTGGAACTCTTGTGTTCCATTGGACCCGGCTAGCACAACACTTCATATTAATTGAAAGACCAGGACATAGTAAAAGTATAAAATTGTAGCTGACTAAATGAAACTAATAAGAGAAAATAATATGAACTGGCTGTCACAATAAACCAGTACTACTAAGTGAATAGCCTATCCTGTTGCATTGAGCGAAATCTTAGGTTGGAGATAACTTAATAGAATTACATTATTCCTGCTTTAGACAAGCTATCTTGAAATATAGTAATAAAACAGAGATTAAAGAACTAGTGCTTATCATTTGTTGTAGTGCTGACTGCTGAGCAAGGGATTATAAGTTGTGTTTAGAAGTTTGGAGAGCAAGACATTTACACCCAAACACTTGGACAATGACAGTACTCCGATCAAATTCCAACATATAACCTCATAGGTGGAAGTTTTACATGTCACAGGAAGGAACTCGATTTATATGGTGTGGACAACTGTGAGATTGGTGATGCATGACAACACAAGGTGGGTGTTTCCTATGATTACCGCAAGTTCGGATGATAAAAATTTGAAGATCATAAAGTAGTTTAAGTAGTTCCTATAATTATCCATTCCTTTTTGGTGGAGCAACACACATAGACAATACACACAAAACACACCCTATTCACCTACAAAGATAATATGGACCTGTTCTGAATAGAAAGAACGCTTCATTTACTTAATAAGCTTACTCTTAAGGGATGCATCTAACTTCACATAGCCGGTTCTACTTTCTACCCCAGAAAATTGAATGCAAGTTTACTTCCAAAAAAACAGAAAAGAAAAAGAACAACTTATAACACTTAATCATGTTCCTGGTTACAAAATGTGCACGAAAATCCAACCCCACAATCATCCTAGCAGCTAAAAAATTCTTTATCCCCAGATCTTTTAAAGAAAAGGAACCCATTAAAGAAAAAGCAAAGAAAACCGGTATTTGATCCTCCCACAGGCAATTGAATAAAAATGAATTTCTAAGAAATTTGGGAGCCAAGGCAATTACATTAAAGAACACCCAGAAACCAGTAAACCAAAACTTAACCGTCGGTTGTTTACGTTGTGTGATCTTAACCGTCGGTTGTACCAAGTGTCATCATCTCAACGATGCTAACGCAATAGTCGCAGCACATGTCGGACCCCAAACTTTTACTCGCGTCTTGACCTGTTTGCCTGACTCACGTGTTGCCATCCTACTCATTTATTCGATTCACACGTAATACAATTTTAATTGTTCAATTTCACACTTCAACTTGTAAATAGGTAAACCTCCTTCATTTCTACACCATTTTACAAATGGGAAAATTTAAAAATTGTCACAAGTGGAAGAAATAAATGATGAAATGCAAGCGCTCCATAATAATGCTACATGAGAACTTGTCCTTGTTCGAAATAGGAAAACGAACTGTAGGGCGTAGATGGGTCTCCACTAGAACTGGGCATCTGGACCGAAAACCAATCAAACCAGCCAAACCAAATTAGGAGTCCGAGTTGTTTGGTTTTTTCAAACAGTAGGCGCGTAGATGGGTCTCCATTGTAAAGCTTAAACTAAATGGTACATCTAAAATATACAAGGTAGGTTGGTTAAAAAAGGGGTATGCTTAGGTGCAATATTTAGGTGCATTAAACTTGTTCACCCCATTGTGATTAACAAATTTTCTTCATACACATGAGAATCATAATTATTTATTTCCTACATCTGCAAAATAAACAAAAAATCAATCAAATTAAGTGTTACGATCATGACATGTGTATCGCACAAATTCATTAATCACAATGGGTGGACAAGATTGCATGTAAGTATTGTCCTAAGAAATACTCAATTTTTCCCAGTGATCATTTAACGGATGAGCTTACTTATGATGACTTTGTCTATAGTTTATAGTCAATACACCAAAAAGGTCCTTGACTTGTAGACCAAAGATCTCAAGTTCGAATATCATGGCATCTTGGTTATGTGTGTGTGAGAAACTCCACTCCCATCTAATTTAGACTATTGCTTGTACTAAAAAACGTATTTATATAAATTTAGGGTTTTTATGTAGAACAAGTTCCACATATTTATGATTGGTGATGGGGCCCCATTTGTCAAACTAATTCTCTCCTTTTCTACTTTTATATATATTTTCTACTTTATATTATTATTTTGGCAATGGTTCTGTGACTTGGATACCCATATCCGTCTATGAACGTGCTCATAGCGGATCTTGAGTTTGTGTACAAGGGGTCGTATCTTGGAGTCTTGTAGACCGTCAGTACCTGCACGTAGGGAGGCTACAAAGGCTTTAGGACAGCGTCTTTGACGTGCTTCACCGTACCAAACTCACCTTCTTACTTATTATTTATTTTCCTTTTACTTACCTATTATTTTATTTTCTTCAATTTCATTATACCTTAAAACCGCTATCTTTAGGTTAAATCAAATCCATTATTTATTGAAGTCGGTGAATATGGATCCCCTCTCATTCTTACTTCCTATATATAAATGCCTCAACCAACAAGCCCATACTACCAAAACTGAAATGGCTGCAACCTCATCTTCCAGACTTTTCTTCTTAGCCCTCTCCCTCCTTGCTTGCTTTTCCTTCTGCAATTGCCATTGTAGTGTAAGTAATAAAAATGCAGAGGGTGGGATGATGAAAGGGATGTTTGTGTTTGGAAGCTCCTTGGTTGACAATGGAAACAATAACTTCTTGCCAAACTCTCTTGCCAGAGCTGATTACTTGCCCTATGGAATTGATTTTCCTCTTGGGCCTTCTGGAAGGTTCACAAATGGCAGAAATGTTATTGACCTTCTTGGTGGCCATCTTAAGCTACCTTCCTTGATCCCAGCTTTTGCTGACCCCAAAACTAGAGGAAGCAAGATTGTTCATGGTGTCAACTATGCTTCTGGTGCTTCTGGTATACTGGATGATACTGGCTCCTTAGCGGTATGCCAATTTACTTCATCTTTATCATTATCATCATCTTCTTCCTTTTATTATTATTATTATTTTTAGTTTCTACTTCTTCCTCTTGGACTACACATGTCACCATGAGTACATGATGACCGTTATATATTATATTTTAACAGTCGAAACCGTCTAGATTAAAACATGTAGTCGTTATCCATAAAATAGACAAACATATAGTGCTTTAAGAAAATACTAATACGAGAATTGCTTACTTAAGTAGTTAAATAATTTCGAATTTGAGTGAAATACAACGTAGACTGGGTTCCACAGAGATTATTTGAGGAGAAAAAAACGCTCTTTAGCAGTAAACGGCCAAATTTTAATGTTATTAATTAGCCCAGAAACATTCTATATTAGCAAAAGGAAAAAACAAAAACACAGAGATCTTCCTTAGAAATAACAAGTGATGTGACTGAATCAACGACAATAATGATGATCTGTATTCCAGCTGTGAAGTTTACTTTGTTGGTTACTTGTTCCATCGAAAGTGATGTGTGAAAGTTACATATTTTTGGTCGTAGTTGTTGGATATGTAAGTGTTGTATCACAAAAGCTAGGGATCCTAAATACTCTATGAGCCAATCTTTTACATGCATAATACTATTTTAAATTTTATATATGGGTTAATAATGTTCAAAGTTCTAGATTTATGTCATGAAACATAAATTTAGATCGGTAAATTTACAGTCTGACAATATATATACGTATTTTTTAAGTGCGGTTATATTTTGATTATTTTTTATTTTTTAAAAAAGCAGTATAACTAGAAAATGATGGCTAGCATCTGATCTGACCATCAATTTGTTGAAATGGGTTTTGCAATTTTCAGGGCCATGTGATCAATCTGAACCAGCAAATTAGAAACTTTGAGGAGATAACGTTGCCAGAGTTAGAAACCCAACTAGGGTGCAGAAGCCGTCAGTCACTTCCCAACTACTTGTTTGTGGTGGGAAGTGGTGGAAACGATTACTCATTCAACTACTTTCTGAGGAGCTCCAACCAAAATGTCAGTCTGGAAATTTTTACTGCCAATCTAACTGCCTCTTTGTCCAGACAACTAAAGGTGTGCATTTTCATAAAATTGCTGTATTTTTTGATAAAAAATTTCACACAAATTCAATTATGCAAGAAGATTGAGTACATATAATTAAAATTAACAACATGACAATATAACATACAAAATACGAAAAAAAAAACATGCATGTAGAATATAAGTAATTATAATGTAGCACTGTGTGTTATAACTCGTTAACCATGTCGTCTACATATATTATAACTCCAGTATATTATGTCGTGTATAAAATTCCGGGTGAGTAGGTAGTGAATGATTTAATAAGAAGTAGATGGTGGTATTTATTAAAATATGTCTGTTCCAATGCCGGGAATAACGACAGCAGGGTCAACAAGAGGCAAACAACACACACCACACAAATTCATATTTCAACGATTTGCTAGGGTTTTGTATGAATATATAATACAACCTGAACCTGTAGGGACTTGTAAATAAATGTTAATGTTTTTATGACTTTTCCTTTGATGGTAAAAGGACTTGTTCACTGATGTTGTGGGTGCCATGCCACTGCTTTAGGCCATTACATTTGGACACGTATGAGGTACGGTTCATGTCATGGCCTGCCAAATGTACGGCTCAGATAGAGCTACAGTCTGAAACAATGAATAATTGTTGGTAGATATGTAGGCACATAAAATTCAGTAATAAAGGTTAATTACAGGACAAAGTCTTTTATGCAAAGTACACATAGAACATGTTTACTTACTAGAGTTATGAATATGATGACATGTATCCGTAAACTCTAGAGAAGCAGAAGCAGGAATTGAATAAAAGATTTGACCTACCTAACGTTCATGATCAGAAATCTAACATAGCATATGCAAGATCTTTTGGAAATAAAAGATTTTAAATGCATGTCATTTTCTCTTTTAATGCATAATATGTCATTTAATTAATTACTAGCTTCTTCGCACATATTTCCGCGCTGAAGGGGCTTTTTTAAATTTTTAAAAAAATTAAATTTATTGTAGAATTAAAAAAGATAATGAGTAGTTATGTTCCATAAAAATAGGATTAAGTATTTGATTTTTCTTTTAATTTTAATTTTAATTTTTGTAATATGAAAAAGTGTAAATTTACCATATTATCCTCATTTAATTAATAATTTCAATTCTTAATGTTTGCATTAACCAATGGTATTTTTTGGTATTTTGAATGTTTTCACATTCTCTGCCTTTTGCGTTATATATACTAGCCTCTCCGCACGCGCTTCCGCACTTGCGAGAGGCTTTTTTTTTTAAATTAAAATTTATTTTAGAAATAAAAAAGATAATGGGTAGTTGTGTTCCATAAAAATAGGCCATTATCTTATTTTTCTTTTCATTTTAATTTTTTTAAATATGAAAAAGTGTGAATTTACCATATTATCCTCATTTAATTAATAATTTCAATTCTTAATGTTTGCATTAACCAAGGGCATTTTCTGGTATTTTGAATGTTTCACCATTCTCTGCCTTTTGCTTTATATATATAGATATATTTAAAGAATAAAATATGCCCTTCTTGTTGATTTTTTGGTTCTGTAGTTTAGACTATCACTTCTATTAAAAAAGAATAAAAGAATTTTAACCCTCCCTTTTTCTTTGTGTGTGGCTCAAGTCACTTACGTGCCAATCTTAATTTACATATTTAAAATTTATGACGATACAGAAGTTGCACAGTTTGGGAGCTCGGAAATTTGTTGTGATGTCAGTAAATCCACTTGGGTGCAGTCCAGTGGTGAGGATGAACAGACCAACACACAATGGCTGTGTACAAAATATGAACCGAGCAGCTCTCCTTTTCAATTCTCACTTGAAGTCTTTGGTGGATGTAATTAGCGCAGAGATGCCTGGCTCTTCTCTTGTATTTGTCAACTCCTACAAGATCATCAGGGACATTATCAAAAACCCTATCTCCAAAGGTATATATATACAAATCTCTCTTGGCCCCTTCACATTAAACAATGGAGAAGAAGAGGATTCTTAATTATCTGTCTTAACAATATATCAACAAATAATAGGGTGGTCCAAAATATAATTTTGCATGCATATATAAAATACATTTCACCAAACTAGCTGTAGATTATCTTTATG
Source organism: Prunus kanzakura (assembly GCA_020521455.1). Taxonomy (NCBI): domain Eukaryota; kingdom Viridiplantae; phylum Streptophyta; class Magnoliopsida; order Rosales; family Rosaceae; genus Prunus; species Prunus kanzakura. The sequence goes on along the minus strand of BPUM01000817.1, from coordinate 340,462 downwards.
CTTGCCGTGACATGCAAATTTCAAATTATACGATAAAAGTCAGGCCAATAAGGGCGGAGCGAGGATTTTATGCAATCAACACTAAAAGTTTAATTATATAATTTTATTAAGTAACCTATTACCTACAATATCAAGAGTGTACATGGAAGATTTTTTTTTTCCTTAGTATAATATCTTACGATTTCACTTCTATATATTAATGAAAATTGGCAAACATTTATTGGTGATAGGGGTGCCATAAGCTGAATTAATTTTTCTTTAGATCTTGTATCATAAGGTTATAACAAATTTAAATTTTTTTTTTTTGGGGGGGGGGGGGGGGGGGGGGGGTGTGGTGTGTGGGGGTGTGGGCTAAGACCCACTTATGGCCTAAGCATGATTGCAAATCTTCATTAATTAGCATGCATGATAAATTTATAGTGATGTTCTTTTACCAAATTGTCTAGATAATTATAAATCGAAAGCATATATGCCTTATGAATCAAAAGCATACATGCCTTATGAATCGAAAGCATGTAAATTATAATTGAAAATTCCATGGGTTACAGGATTCAAGGATTCTAGCACCACCTGTTGTGAAGTGGCATCAATATCTGAAGGTGGAAATGGAATTTTATGCAAGAGGGGAGGGGAAGTGTGTGCAAACAGAAGCAGTCATGTGTTCTTCGATGGCTTGCATCCAACGGAAGCTGTAAACGTTCAAATAGCAACAAAGGCCTATGTCTCTTCTCTTAAAACCGAAGTTTATCCCACTAATATTGCACGAATGACCAAATCCAAAATCTAGGGTTCTACGTATGACCTCTGTTTGCTACACTTAGGTTTGAACTCTAAAATATAGTCTATCAAGTTGGCTTCGGAACTTAGTAGGAACTGATAAGTCCAATGGCTTTGTAATGTGTACTTGTGTAGGTTGTTTTCTGGTATGTGCGCAATAAAAATGTATCGATCATGCATTTGTAATACGAGTTCTTTTCTATCCCTCAAGTAGAATAAGGACTTCAATATTTCTCTAGTACAAAAAGTAGAAACCAAACCAAGCCTGAACAAACAAAGAGCTAAAAAATAAACAGTAGATAAAGTGATGAAGATTTCTTGATTCAGGTAACTTGAACTCATATCGAACAACAAGAATCACAGTTGAGAGACTGCTCGTCAACAGGAGATCATACCAGCAAAATGTGTGGCAGAGCAAGAAAAATAAAGAACTTTGTCATGAGTTATCAACTGGAAATCCCAAAGGAAAGCAATGTGTTTATCAAATCATAATTGAAATATGTACTGATATTTTTGTTTTGGTTGAGAGTCCACTCTGTCTGATGATTGGATGCCGCTGCACAAGAACCTGCCTATTAAATTTTTAGTGAGGAACAAATGGTGTGGAGCACGCCACACCTCTGCATCCCATACCACTTTATCATGGACAAGTCAGTCTCAGTCAACCTCACCATGCTGCCATTTGCTTTCTCTACTTTGGTACGCTCCCTAAAACCAATAAAAGTGGTCAGTAACGCACCATTAATATTTTCTCCAGACATTCTTCAGTGTGTGATAGTTAGATAAGAGCAGTTCTAACAGCTCGGGTTTGGTGGGTGGGGGGGAGGGGGGGGTGGGTTGGTGGTGTTGTTGAGGGCCCAAAATTCGTTTCTAACAGCAAGGGTTGGCCCAGGCAGGAGGTGGGGGCCACGAGACTAGGCTGGCCCGAGGTCCAGCCCGAGTTTTGGGATGACGTCAGCCCTCGATTTTTTTTTTTTGGCAATAAAATAATGAAAATTTTTTGATTTTTTTTTTATAAAAAATACCCAAAATTTAATGAATTTTTGTTTCTATAAATACCAACCAATACTCTTCACTATTAACACCAAATCCTCATACATTTTCTTCTCATTCAACTATTATTCACTTTCTACTCAATATTTTTGTTCACTTTCTACCCAAAAATCTTATCCGAAAATATTATCCAAATTAATTGTTTAGGTAAAAAAATTTGTGAAAAAAACAAAAAAATGAATAGTATTTGCCATTTGCCATGGCAACGGGTGGAAACACACATTGCTTTTTGCAAGGGCAGCCACTATTCACATGAATAGTAGCTGCCCTATCCCCCCCCCACCTTGCCATGGCAAAGGGCAAACTGGTGGAAGTGCTCTAAGGCTATACATGTTTGAATGCTTCAAAATTTAGCTATGTTATACTAAACATCATTGTAATAACTTTCATGAACAATTCAACTTCATCTAAACATTGCATCTAGATGAAAGAACATCTCCGCGCTCGGAGAACTAACGAAACTTAAGATTCTTGGCATGAAAAATCTTCTTTTGAGGAAATACCAAAAGCAATAGGAAACTTGGCCAATATGAGGTTGTTAGATTTGACTTCGAATAGAAGTGTTAGGATAATTCCATCCAAAGTAATGTCTAGGTGGTCTAGGTTAGACGAACTACGCATGTAAAGTAGTTGTAGAGACTAGGGGAGTAAAGTTGAAGGATCATGAGAAAGAATTAATGTTGGTTTTGATGAGTTAACTTGTTTGTAAGCTGATGGGCTCCCATGTCCCCCTACGATGTGAGTCCCGGTTGTTAGAGGTGGACACGTTCCCTACTGGGAGGTGTCATAGGTTTGGCCTCTAACAAAATTTGTTTTTGTTTTGTTGTAGCTTGTTTTTCATCTTTTTTTCTACTGTGGCTGCTTTAGTTTCGCCGTAGCTTTGTTTTTCTCCTTTCTTTTCTCTGGCTGTTTTCATCCTCTTTGGTCTTTGTGTTGCAAGCTGATGGGCTCCCATGTACCCCTACGATGTGAGTCCCTGCTGTTAGAGGCGGACACACTCCCTACTGGGAGGTGTCATAGGTTTGGCCTCTAACAAAATTTTCTTTTGTTTTGCTGTAGCTTGTTTTTCATATTTTTTCTATGGTGGCTGCTTTAGTTTCACTGTAGCTTGTTTTTCTCCTTTCTTTTCTCTGGCTGTTGGTAGTTTTGTTGTTCTTTGGTTGTGGTTGTGGGTAGCCTAGCTCTATGTTTGTACTTCTCTTTCAATTGTAACGAAAGTACTCTTGACCCCAAAAAAAAAAAAAAAAAAACTTGCTTGTTGTACTTAAACATTTTGATAGTTCAAATTTTTTATGCACAATGCATTCCTAAAGATGTTTGGTTCCATCCAAATTGGGAAAAATTCTGCATATTAATCAAGGGTAAACCAAGACCATTATAACCGATGGAGGAGGCTAAAAAAACCAACCAAACCGTTTAGGATTGGTTCCTGTCCCAATTCTTGCCTTGGAAAAACTGATACAAATTGAATTAGACCGGTTATGTTAAGCATACATAATATTCATTTATATCCAAGTTTATTAGTAACCCCAAATAATATGTTGATACTTTAGCCCAATTAATACCAAACTAAATAACAACTCTAGCACTATGTTTTCCTCTCTCTCTTGCCCATTACCTTATCACCTCTTTCTCTATTGTATATTTTTCTCGTTTTCCTATTTCACTCTTCTTTCCATCTAACTCTTCTTCTCATTTCTCTCTTCTTCACATCATCCTCTTTTTCTCTTCTTCCAAACCGCAAATCACTCGTACCAAACCGAAACCGTATAAGTTTGGTTTGGTTATGTTCCTCTAGAAACTTTTTATGAAAACTAAACCGAACTGGATCTTGAAATAACGACTCTTTTTGGGGAAATTAAACTCAGTAATCTCGATCCCCAATTTCCATGGATACTTAATTTCAATAGTAATTTAGTGAAAGTTGTTCCCTAATATTTGGGCTACTTGGCTTGCCGTCACTATGCAATTGAGAGGGGCTATATTACCAGAATTCGAAGGCACATGGACAAACTATCTATCTCTGAAAAAATATCAACTTCTTCTCAACTTGCTTTCATTTCAGGGTTTCCAGTTAACAACTCATATTGAAACTCTATTTATTTTGCTATGCTTTCTTCCTTAGATAAAATGATTTCAAATCGATGTCTAAATCAAACTGTGATGATTTAAGTACTAGTGCATTCATAATTAAGTTTGTCCAATTTGAAGATTGTGTGGGCCTAAATTACACACACCAACCCAATTAAAATTAGCCCATATCAAAAAAGGAATGTTGGGCTTTGAGAATAAACTCTTGGCTAGCTTTCAATTCATTTAATAATCAATTATGTAACTTATGTATCAATGAAAGCATCTTTTGTCTCCCTTATATATGTAGGCTATGGATGTGCTGCTTCTATAGACCATGCGTTTTTGTGCGGACTGTAATAGTAATAAATTAGAGCGCTAATTAACAACTTTATTATGTATTTTATGCCCCCATGCTCATGGTGTGGACTCTGGACTGTAATACCTAATGACTTTGGTGATGTATTTGGGATTTGAATGAGTCATTATTATTATTCTTATTTGTTACTACTGTTGTTATTATCAGTTGGAAATCTCTTTTTCTTTTCTACTGCAACACAGCAGGTTTCTTCGATGGTGGCAGGTTTCTTTTCTACTACTACGACATTTGTCAAAGCATTTCAATGTCACAGCAGGTTTCTCCCATGGAGGAAGATCGAAGGAAAAAGAACTGGAGCAATCAATATAGGAACCTCCAGTCTGCTCATCAATCTGCTAGTTAATGTCTTTTTGTGGCTTATTTTCTCTTTGCATGTGTTTATTCCAGAAAATTGGTATAAAATTATGGTATCTGAAGCTTTGTGTGGATTGTCAGCATTTGCAAGAATGTTGCAGTATTTGCAAGACGAATTTGCATATCTGAAGCTTTGTGTGGAGGCAATAAGATGTCATACAATGCCCACAAAGGCGGAGACTCTAGTCTATGCAAAATACATTCTTCTCATTTTTGCCAAGGTCTTGCCGAAAACCACTGGAACCGAAGAATTTGCAATGCAACAAGGTATTAAGCCAATATGTTCCGTTTTAACACAGTACCAATTTGTAAGAAGAAGAAAAAAAATTACTTTCTATTATTTCTAGCAGAATACAATTGAATTAAACGCAACTACTTTACTCCACCATATTTAGAATGAATGTATTTTTTCACATATATCTTTTTAAACACAACATTTAGAGAATCTAGTTCTTGAAAAATAAATGCATTGAGATTAAAACCTTGGGATTTCTCAATACATTCAAACGTAAAGGTTTCGGAAAAAATGAAGTTCCAACACCACATGTAGATTGGACCTAGTCAAGTTCTAATGAACCATAATAAATTTTGTTTCAAAGAGCTAAACTAAACATTATTTTCAGAGCATCGCGTCACGCCCAAAAATAAATAATAAAATGAAGGGAATCCTAATGGAAAGCTTCAACTTGGTCCTTGAAGTGTTGTAGTAGGCCCTCCATACTCATTACTGTCACATCACCCTTATCTGTAACCCTTACACTAACCTGAAACCATAAGAGGATGGATCAGAGATTAACTTCTCAATAGAAGACTTCATGGCAGAGTTTAACTTACAACAAAGGACCATGGACAGAATAAACAAAAAATGACAAAATTACAAAGAAAAAAAATAGGACCTGTCCATTTTGAACTTCCTCCTCACCCACAACTAAAATGTAGTTGTACTGTGCCATCTGAGCTTGTCGTACCTGCAAAAACAAGAGCATTAACGGTAAACAAAAACAAGGCATCAAATCCTGCATTTACCCAAGTTATGAATGCTCACCTTTTTCTGAATTGTTTTATCACTGGTGTCAACATCTACATAATAACCAGCTTGATGGATCTGATCCCGTACCTACAAAAATGCAAACGCATGCATTTTTAATTTATCTAGGACTTAAGCTTAAAGATATTGTACTCCATTAGTAACAACAAGCATTTTGTACAACTCATAACATCAATAATTAAAAACATATTTTCAGATCATCAGTTTCCTAAATTATCAACAGAAGACGAACCAAACAAACCCAAAAGAACAAAAAAAACAAAACCCTAATCTAACGAAAGAGGGGTTGGGTTGGATCAGTTTCCTTCACCGGTTAGCAAGTGAATTTGTGCATCTGAATAAAGTGTACTTCAGTTCCAAAACCTATATAAAACTCACTAGATTTTACTTCAAAAACATATAAAGAAAGTAGATATGATAGAGAGGCAATGAAATCTAGAGAAAGAGGCAAGACTTTAGCCATAACTCCATGATCTAAATCTTCATTCTCCACGGACAATATTATGTCAGACAGTTTGATTGGTCGTTTGCTAACTGTATCTCCGACAACCAAAAAATGTCAAAAATAGAACTAAAACAATGTAAGCCACTCTAGCTTGGCAAGCAGTTGGCCACCAAGAGAGAGGCTACTGAGGAAATATGGTGATTGGCTCGCAAGATGAACAGCCTGATATAAAAAAATTCATGGCTCATAGCCTTACACTAGACAAGCTACACTCGAGCAAAACAGTCGATCCAAAGAAGGGAAAAGTAAAAATAAAAAATGAAAGAAAGAAAAACCAACCTGTAGAGCATAAGGCAGGGCTGTGTGCGACACAGGGCAACCAATTGCCTGACGTGGACTAAGCCAGAAGGGCCATTTCCCTTTGTAGTGTTCCAACAGTACAGCAAGCATACGCTCAACAGAACCTAAGACAGCTCTGTGTATCATAACAGGCCTTTCCATCTTGCCGTCTTCACCCTCTGCTGAGTAATACAGCTTAAAGCGGTCGGGAAGTTGAAAATCAAGCTGCAACCACAGCATTTTTCCAAAATGGTAACAGCAACAAAATGAAACGTAAAGAGATCATGAAACGAAAAAAAGTGATCATCATATACCTGTAATGTTGCCAACTGATGATCTCTGCTCAACGCATCAGATACAGTGATATCTATCTTCAGTCCATAAAATGCACCATCCCCTTCATTCACCTGCGCAACATGACTAGTGATGTAACCACAACTCCAGACACAATGTAGCTACTCCAAACCAATCCATCTGGCTTAGAGTTCCAGCTAAGCCAATTATGAAAACTCTACTGACTGAGCTTTCTCAAGTTTTTAACCCACTGAGCCAAAAAATAAATAAGCTAGAGCCCTTTGGGGTTGGCCCAGGTGGTAAGGCTGGGTGGGGGAATCAGTTAGGATGTCATAGGTTTCCAATATAACCAAAGGAAAAACAAAAATAAAAAGCAAGCAACTACACTAGTGCACAATGAAAATTGGATCAATTTTCTTCCACGTGAATTTTATGATCATTAGCTACCAAAGGAAGAATAAGCTAGATGCTTACGTGCATTTAGAGTATCAAGTAAAAGTACCTCCCAGGGCTTGGCAAACTCAATTAAAGCTTCTTTAAGAGCAGCCTCAGCCTTCTTCCATGTTGCCAAGTCTCCCATGTGGCTTTCTGGCATCTACAACATAAACGTATGAGGCAGAATAAATATGAATTCCCCATACTTCCTAGACGAGAGATAGATACAGACAATTATAACTCATAGCATCATGCAGTACCAAAATAATTAGATGTGACCCATACCCAAAGAGTTAAAACGTAAAATCAGACTATCAATACCATGTGATGATCAAATAAAATAAAAAATCCAAATCCAAATCCAAACATCATGCTAACAAAATAGAAGCTGAATCTACAACAAGACTGATAAGATATTCCCATGGGAGTATTTGTCGTCTATTTTAAATTTGAAAATAAACAAAAGAAATATATAATTCAAACTTCCAGCTTAGGCCAATAACTTGTGAGGAAGAACAATGACACTTCGCTACTGAAAAGTAAAAAGAAAAACTAGATGTTCAGCTCTTCAATCATAGGGATCAAGAACCTTACTGTTGAAAGTTTCAGCTTAAAAGTGAAGCCAAATATATTATAGGTATACTCGATAAACTCTAAGACACCCCTCACTTCATCTTTCACCTGAAACAGAGACATAATAGTACTATGAGCAAAACAAAACCGCAAAAATACAAAAACAAAAACAAAAGTCAAATGCTAGGAGGTATGTGAGTAAGGTCAACTCACTTGGGACTCCCTGCAAAAGATATGAGCATCATCCTGTACCAAAAAGAACGTCAATAATGCTGGGAACTGGTACTAATACTCTAACTATACAAACCTACAACATTAACATCATCTAAAGTATCTTGGTGGAGACAGATTGTAGGCATTATCCAACTATGCAAAATGCTCAATTGTAGGCATTATCTTTTGAGAATATATATATATATATATATATACCATCTAAAGTAAATGCAAAGAATCAAAGAAAAAAAATTAAAAAAATCAAAGTGTACCTGCTGGAATCTCCTGACACGTGTTAATCCAGTGAGTGCGCCACTGGCCTCATTCCGATGCAGCACCCCAAAATCAGCCATTCGTAGAGGTAGTTCTTTGCATATATATCAAACGCACACATAAGTAACAAGTTCAAGTCCTTAACAGCAAAAGATGGTCTATCACAGTTTTACCAGGGTCAAGAAACTATTTACAAAAGATGATTGTTGAAAACTAAATTATAAAAAAACCTAATGCTAGAAGAACACAGAGTTCCATTAACTATTCCTAAACATAAAAGTGTGGCAGCCTATGCGTCAAACCATATCGACAATAGAAAATGCTATTGAGCAATTCAAGTGAATAAAACGCTCAAGAAAGTTCATTGGCTTTAATCCAAACTCCTGTTTCTCAATCTGCAGTGGAACTTGACTTTGTCATATAAAAGGATAAAAAAACAAGATAAACTTAGTCCGGTTCATTTACACCGCATAACTATTAGATGATGATCTCAATCCATCATCTGCATTGAATTTCATACTATAATTTCCATATTGTTTTACTGTTTGAGCAACAAAGCCTCCTTCTTCATGACATTATCCAATATTTGGTATTCATATACACAGAAGAGAACTAATAATAAAATAAATTAGTAAATATGAATTTTCCCCTTCAAACTAATTATGTCTTACCTACAACCCATCATTTTATTTATCTATAAATAAAACCCAACTTTTATAAGTAAAACCCGATGACTAGGATCCAAGACATCAAGTTACCTAATTAGGTTTAAAACCTTATTTTTTGTACTTTTTCATATTCCAAAAATACCGCTAATTAGTGTTGTTTACCAATATGCACATTAATGGTACTTTAATTTTGCATAGATTTAGGGATTTTTAAGTCAGTTTTTCCTCTCCTTTAAAAAAAAATCAAATACACGTTCGTACTCTTTGGAATGATTCCCAATTTGACTACTTGATCATTTCAGGTTTTAATAATTTGTATGGTTTGAAATTAATTTTTTCAAGGGGAAAGAATGTGTTCTTGCTCCCTATAGCTCCTGAACCCTCTGTTTTAGGTTCTCTAAATTACCTACATTTTCTAGGTACATTAAAATCCAACAAACTAAGGTAATTAATTCTTTGTAAAAATAAAGAATTATGGGTAGTTAATTTATCTATACAATCTGGGTAAATTCTTATGCCTACAAAATATAAGTAAATTAGTACCCTTTTTAAAAAAATATATAAATAATGTACCTATTTTTCATATAATAATGTGCTTTTGTTTTTCTTCATAAATAATGTATCTACATTTTTCATAAAATAATGTGCCTATTTTTCATAAAATAATATGACTATTTTTAGGTTATTAAAAATAGCACACCTAGTCTATAAGTGAAGAGCACCACCCCCAATATATATTTGGTGTGATTATTTAGAGTATGTATTATATATACATAACTAGAGGATATTAGGTAAAATTTCCGTTGACACGAGCTAGATGAAGTTTGAATTAATTTGGATTGTAGCTCATTTTTCCATAGCTTAAAATTAGGGATTTAAAAAACTGTCAGCAATTAAAGAGTAATTTAATGGCATAATTGGTAAATAAATCAAATTACATGGACACATTTTATCCTATTATGGCATCTAATTTTAAAATTGGGTTTTACTTAAAGGTTTTATTATTGGTGGGCTATGGTCTAGAGTTTTTGAATTGCAAGGGCCTAATTAATGTGACCCAATATAAATATACATTTTCAAATCTGTGTATTGACCTTAGTTTTATGTTTATCCATCAATCTGTCTTCCCAGTACTTGATCCCTCACAGTTAGATTACTTTTAAGCATACAGTTGCTTCAACATAAACAAATGCAATGGTATCAAGTTGTATCAAAACTAACCTCCACCAAAAACATATTGTCTTTGTATTTTCAGCATGGCCAGATGTTTCCCAGAGTTTCATATTGTACAAGTTTGGTGATATAACCTACCAAAGCAAAGAAAACTATGAGCATATTATTTAAAGATTAATCGGGTGATGCAACAACTGAACATTGATTACCAACCTCTTCGTATCCCCTCTCTCTATACTGATTCTTTATGAACTCCATTAATTTATTATAAATCCGAGCCCCTTAAGGGAGGAAAAAGCAACTTCCTGACAAATGGAAATCATTGACTCTTGGTCACTTAAAAAAGTTAAGAAATATGAACTCAATACATACCTAACTGGGTCGAAAAAGAAAAGCTCTTGATTTTTACCCAACACTCTGTGGTCATATTTTTTTGCTTCTTCTAGCTTCTGGATATGTGCCTGCAGAAAATTAGGTACATGTTTGTAAGAAAATCAAGTAATTCGATAAGTATAATAATCTGACCTTTACAAATTAACTTTTCAAAGACTGGGGGCCAGTAATATTGCACTGCGATCTACATGTTAACTTATGTTGAAGAGGGTACGAAAAGTTCATGTCCTCGACATCATTGCTTTAATAAAATAACACCAACTTGTATTGCTTGAAATCATAGCACTTCATACAGCACCATTTATTTTCAGTTGACAAATCTCACAAACACACCCCAACAGCTGAAGATAGGTGTCCACTTTCTATCAAATGTCGTGACAGAACAGCACCACTTCTAACTATGACATATATACTACCAGAGCTGTTAGGTTCATGTGTTTTTTTTTTTGGTTTGAAAAAGGGTTCATGCTTAACAGATGACATAAAATATTTTCGGTACCAACACCAAGGGATTTGGTTATTTTTATGAGTTAGCATTGATTTTTTTTTTTTAAATACCCAGAAATCCACCAATCCATAAAGCAGAACAGCTATGCGCACTTTTCCTTTTGATGTCAATTAAAGGAATTAGTGCACCAATTTGTACAAGGAACTTTATTTTTAACAAACACTCAGAAACGCAGCCAAAGTAGCTGATACAAGAAAGCAGATAAGAAGAACCCAAACCAAAGTTATGGAATGTCAAAAACATAATGTCACCTGCAAACGTTTTTTTTATCAGGATAAGATATTCCATAAACTCTCTGTAAGCTTTCACGATCTTTGTTACCCCTCCAGTAGGCTGCAGAAGCCTGTGATTGCAAATTCATGAGTTAAATACAGACATGCAATACATTAATAACAAGATGATAGAAAATCTTACAAACTGCGGCTCTAACCCACATAGAACACATACCTTCAAACATTTAAATGCTTTGACAAATGATGCATTTGGTATACGTGGTCCACGACATGAGTCAACCAAAGGGCCACATCTATATACAGTGATAGTTTTGTCCACTGGAAGACCATTGATGATTTCAACCTGATTAAAATATCCCAAAGCAAAAAGAAATCTTAAATCAATTTTGAACGCATGTATGAAAAGTAGTTTTAAAAAAAATCATTCTATTTATTAGAAACAAAACTAAGCACCTTTCCTTACCTTGAATTTATTATCACAAAACATCTCAAGGGCTTGTTCCCTTAATACTTCAATGCGTTCAAAAGGTTGTTTCCCCTGGGGAAATATATTACAACTAACCAGTCAAGGATTCACAACCAGAAATAGCAAAATGTTGAAAGCTGTTACCATTTTGCAAACAATCAAGGAGCAACAGTTTCCTCCATACAACAAGTTTATATATATTCTATTACAAGAAAACAAACAATACCTTAATAGCCGACTCTGCCCATGATTCGATTTTCTTCAAGTGTTCATCATTCAAGCCAAAATCTCCATAAAATGCATCATAGTAAAAACCCTGCAATTGAATTCAATGATTTTAGGGAACCAAATGAGAAACCACAAAAACACATAGCAAAACCATGAAATATATTTTAGAAGACCATAAAAAGATAACATTTCTCAAAACTGGGATCACAAAACTTGAACTATCCTAGTAGTTGAATTGCACGCGAAGGAAACCACATACGCAAACAAAATTCAATGCAACATATTGGTCAACCAAAGGAGACAAAATATACAGAAAACGTATAAAATGTTAAATTTAAACTAACAACTAGTACGATTATTTAAAAACCTCTTTGCTAGTGGTACACATATTGAGTCTTGTTCCAATTCTGGCACACGGACCGATGCAGAGCCTGCATCCATACTCCATCTCAAGTGCCTGCACGACATGGAAACTTGTAATGCATCCAATCCAAATCAAATCATTACAGTAAACTAAAACCAAAAATCTCGGTAATAACTCTTGGTACCTACCTGTCCAAGAATGTGGGAGCTAGAATGCCAGAAAGTGTGGCGGACACCCTCATTGTTGTCGAATGAGTCCAATGTGAAGAGCCTCAGCTATGCATCGCCCTCCAAAGGCCTGTTCTTGTCCCATAGAACCCTATTGACCTCAGAAATCAAAGCGTTGGAAGCCAAACTCTTTGAAATCTCACTTGCAATTTCAAATGGGGAAGTTATCCACTTTTTGTCCTCCTTCACCTTCCCGTCTGGCAATGTAATCCTGAAAACCCCAACAGCAGTTAGTTACTTAGGAGAAGGAATTTACCATCGCATGTACTTACAAGTTCAACATAACTAAACTATCTCATTTGGCAAATGTAACGATAGGACTTTTTCTTAGTGGGGCTTGGAGACCCAAAAGTTCCTCAACAAAGCAACACCTATACAGACGTTACTTACAAATTCCATCAAAACCAGATGACTGGGGCCTTCTTTGATCTGCCAAGTCCCACTTGAAGCATGTGGTGAATAGCTATAATCTTCAAAACCATTAGATCCACATCATAAGAAGCTTTTGTCTTCATATCAGTTTATTTTGAGATAAACAATCTTGATCTTTATCACAATGAATTCAAAATGGACAGCGTAGCTAATGAATGGTGCAGGTAATGAATTCAAAATCATATTACTTTAGGAGTTGCTTGGTACTCATATGTCAGGTAGTACAAAAAGGAGTTTAGGGTTTACCTGATAGGATCGAAAGAGGGGAGAGACTGTCGAGCAGCACGTTGTTCTGCCTGAATTGACTCAAAGATTGCGCTGCGCTTGGGAATGACGACCTTCATGTAGGCATCATCTTTGGCGTGGGACACCATGGCCGTTCACTTTTGCTCGACCGGAAGGAGGAGCAGAGATACGACTGGCGGATCTGCGATGTGGCGGCTGGTGGCTGGTGGCTGGCGGCTGATGGTGGCCGCGATTTTGGTGTGATGGCTCAGAGTCTGGTTTTTGTTGTTTGGACATCTGGTGTGATGGCTCAAATCATTTATAAACTAAACAGTTGATATGTTCTTTGTTTACACAGCTTATAGCATAATTTGAATGAGGTAGCCAGATAAACTCAGCAATAAACAAAGTAATGAAACTTTGATAAAAGAATAGAACATGTAGTAGAAAGGCTAACAAAACTTGTCATAATCAACTGATAATTATAGCTCCTTGAAATTAAATCCAAAGTGACAAATATAACTTGTTTCATCATCAAGGACAACTATTACTCAATCCACCATCTAAATACTTTACAAACATTTACTTAACAAAGCCTACCAATAACCAAAGAGAATTCAACCTATGCCAGAACATTAATACATCAAAAATCCATCTTAAACATCAATTTGATAAGAACAAACAACTTCTTATCAGTCAATGAGTCAAATTAAACACAGTAACATACTCTTTCTCTTTCTTGGTGTCTGCATTCTAGCGCTGAATGTTAAGCATCTGCTTAGCCTCAGTCTGCTCCTCCAACAATCCATCACTAGCATACTTGCTCAGCAGCTCCTTCTTCTTCTTCTCCAGCACCATCTTCTCAATCTCCTTATCATCCGGCAACGGCACGTGCACCACAAACTCTTTCTCCCTCTCACTCCTCTCTTGTAATTCCCTTTCTCTCTGCCTCTCCTCCTCAACCACCTCTTCTTCCTCTTCAAACAAAACCTCCTTCGCCTTCGCCACCGACACCACCTCCCCACTCTTCACCGCCCTCCTTGCCTCTTTCCTTATCTCCTCCATCCGTTTCCACTCCGCCACAGCCTCTGCTCTCATTTTCTCCTCCGCCGGAGCCTCAACCTTCTCCAGAACCCCATCCTCATCGTCCCTATACCCATAATAGCTCGCATCAATCCTTTTGTATATATCGTACCTCGTCCTCCGCTTTCTCAGCTCCGGCGGCTTCTCGAAAAGCTCTCTGACTCCCGGCAACTTCTTCGCCGCGCCAAAATACCGATACCCAGGGCCTCGGCCGCTAGGGTTTGGGACGTCGATAATGTTGCCCTCGAGGTCCGTCATCTTAGGGGCGTGTTTTGCGTAGTTAGGGCCTCCGAGCTCAACAATTCTTCGTTCCCAATGAACCTTCTCCCGTATGAGCTTGTTGATCTCGTCGTTGAGGTCGCGGAGACGGTGCTCGCCGAGCCCTTCGTTTTGGATCTCGGCGACTTTTCGGCCAATCTCTCCCATGATTTGCTGCCGCCATTTGGAGGCCTCAGCAAGGTCCCGGCACTCGGAGGCCAGGTATGGACGTCGCTCTTTTGGCTTCTTCTTCTCTTCAGCTTTGAGTGTGATGAATCGATTGAGCATCGACTGCGCTTTCTCTTCGTTACGAGCCATTGCGATTTGCTGCGAATTATTCAAACAAGCATTGGGGAAATTCTGTCAAACCCTAATTTAATGCAAATTTACTTCTAAACAAACAAAGAAAGTAAAAGAAAAAATTAAAACGCTTAATCATATTCCTAGTACGTGATGGTTTTTCCAGAACAAGACATGACATATTCAATGAATAAAAATCAAAATAAACAGAAAATCAGAAAATCAAAAAACAAAAATAAAAAATAAATCTGCAAAGGAGAAGACAAAAATCTGCAAACAACAATCGGTAGCTCCTCCAGCATTGATTTTTCGCAAGGAAGGAGCGGGTAAACAGATGCACACACAATCAAAACCTAAATACCCAAACAGATGCAAAACCCTAGTCACAGAATCGAAGATGAGCTGAGAGAGAGAGATGAACAGTACCTGAGAGAGACAGAGACAGAGAGCTATACAAGATGAAGAGGTGGACGCTGCGAGCAAATGGGATCTCCGATTTGCTGGAGGACAGAGAGAGTCAGAAAATCGAATTGGGGAAAAAAAAATAAAAAAAAAGAGTGGTGGCTGGTGGCTGGTGGCTGGCGGCTGATGGTGGCCCGATTTTGGTGTGATGGCTCAGAGAGAGGCTGAGAGAAGAGCGGCCGTATATATGTTTGGAAGAGCGGCTGATGGTGGCCGCGATTAAAAGTTAAAAAAATTGTATAAGCCCTACATATATAAAGGAGTTTTTTCGTGTACGACCAAAAAAAAATATAAAGGAGTTTTTTCCCTGTGGTACTGGGGTCCTGCCACAAACCAAGCCATCCCCAAAAACTTTAGAGTTCGTTCTGAATTTTTAGCCCTTAACGTTGGGCCCAATATTCATTCTTTGTACAAAAGAAATTGATACCGTAAAAAATAATTAGAATATTTAAACCTTTGAAGAATTCCACCAAAACTCTAATTATCATCAAATCGTTAAATTAGGCAATGACTTTGTTGTCCTTGATTGATCAAACCCAACCCAAACTCTCTAATTATCATCAAATTGTTAATTATGTTCACCAAAAACACAAAAACAAAAAATTTCTCAAATTCTTTTTTCTTGTTGTACTGATGCAGCATGGAAGCACGGATTTACGGATTGACAAACGTCTAAACTTGAAAAGATAAACTAAAATCCATTAGCTATTGGAATTTGGAATCCACCAGAAAATATAAAAAATGTGTAAATTCGATTAATAGTATGAACAAAACTGATTAATATAATGCCATGATTTGGCTTAAATAGAAAACCAAGAAATCATGTAAGAAAAACCCTAAGTTTTAAAATATTCCTAAAACTTAACTAATAAGAAAAATAATTAAAATTATATCAGGAATATAATATCCTGATGGAGATTAAAGACATGTTAGAAGCATTAATGGGAAAGAATGCTAGTAAATTTGTTGGTGAGCACAAGACAGAAGAAGTACCTTTCAGACAAGACAAGGAACTCCATGTATTTCTTAAAGAGGCAAATTTACAAGTGAATGTGGTGGTCAAAGAAATTATGAATGAAGAAATCACCTTGTCTGATGAGTATTTTTCTTTGAGTCAAGAGCAGATCATAGAGGAAGATAACTCACAAGCGGTACTCTTTGAAACCCATGGTGTAAGCCAATCTGAAGAATCCGAGATTGACATGGTGATTAGCAATAAGGCAGATTTGGGGAAGCCACAATCTACCAAAGTGGAATTAAATGCTATAATTGACCAAACAAGTCAATTCGAGAAGAACAAATATTTTGATTATAAATTGGCGTATTCCAACCTTATTTACGAAATTACGTTCATGGTTATTCCGTCTAAGCATGAAGAAATATGGGTTCCTCGAGTTGAAGAATTCATTAGCATATCAAGCTTACTTGTTAACTGACTATTAAGTTCAATTCAAGGAGAACCCGAGGTCGAGTTCTTTACAAGGGAAGGGGTCTGATATAGGACAAATCATGGATTTGTTCATAAGAAGGAAATTTGGAAAATCAGAAAATTGGGCTTAAAATATGGAAAATCATGCTTGAGCATCAATTATGGCGGTAGAAAAAGAAGGAATGTGTATCGTTGGGATTTTCAAGTTGCTTGATTTATTGAGAAGATTTATATTATATTTATATTTTTTAAATAAGTTATCAATCATAATATTATTTTCATGTATTATATTATGTTTAATTTTATATGGGAAAAGCTTGGCTCCTTAAGATTCAAGAGGAGCTCCTCCTTAAAACCAATGTAATTTTGACATGTGTCAATTCTTTTAACGTCCGATATTGTGCCACAACTTTTATTGAGCAAATAATCTAGCCTCTATTCCTTTAGCGAACAAAAAAACTCAAGAATGTTATCTCTCTTCCTTGCGTTGTGTTCTCCGTCATTTTTTGTTGTTGAAATTCCTTTAACTTTTTCCACCCAAAAATGCTATTTCTCTTCCTTTAAATATTGAGTAATGCTATTTAGACACACAAGATTGACCACATTAGCTGACCACCTTATGTGGCAGCTTATATGATCGTGCCATGTCAATTAACGAATATTGCCATTTGAATTCTACTTTTTTTAAAAAATAAAAAATAATCCTTAAAAATAACAAAATTAAATATATTAATATAAGTAACCCTAACATATGTACGCTGTACCAGGCAATAGGTTCGTTCTCTACTCAACACTCCCTTCCTCCATCAAATCTACCCTTACCTAGTAACACCGGCGCACTGATTGCCGCATCTCCGAGCATCACCAAGCCACACAAGAAACCCAACAAATCACATCAATCCATCTTGGAAGAACATTCATTTTTAAAATAAAAATAGTTCGGCTTCGATCCTTCACCATACTGCCCATTTGATTGTAAAGCTAATACTCCATTCCTAGCAACACACCAAAGTTTTAAAATTCTTTTTAATTCTTATACACATGGCCAGAGAATATGAGATCTCAAAATCATTTCGGATTTTCTAGATAGCTAGTGAAATAGGCATTTAGATTTTTGAGAATCAGTTCGGATTTTCTTGATTAGTTGATTTGCAAAGTTGGGTTTGTTGAATCAAAGAATTGGTTTTCTTTTTTGAGGGAGAGTTGTCACAGAGCTGCCACATAAAGTGGTCAACTAATGTTGAAAATATAAATTACTTAATTTTAA
The DNA here is from genome assembly GCA_020521455.1 of Prunus kanzakura. Lineage (NCBI taxonomy): Eukaryota > Viridiplantae > Streptophyta > Magnoliopsida > Rosales > Rosaceae > Prunus > Prunus kanzakura. Next base: position 322,493 of record BPUM01000817.1, on the reverse strand, counting down.
AAGGAAAAAAGAAAAATACAGTTGGCCGCATTTAAGTGACATGGCATATACACATCAGCTGCCACATAAGGTGGTCAACTAATGTGGTTATTGTGTGTCTAAAATAGCATTACTCTTAAATATTTTATCCACGTGTTAAGTTCAACAGTAATTTTCCAAAAATGCATTACGACAATTCTAAATTGGTTCTGCACAAGTTTATAGAAGTAAAAAAAAGAAATTCATGTGCAATCTCCACTTCAAATTTATACTCCAAAAAAATGACTTCCTCAAATTTCCATGCTACACAAAATCTAGAAATAAAAAAAAAAACCATTCTAGCTGTCTGATTTCTCCAATCTTTTCTATGCTGCACAAAACCTTCAAAATGTTCCCAAATTTTTCTATGTCATATGCGGGACAGCCCCAAAAAAGTCTAGCAAAATTGACAAAATGAAAGTTTTGCTTAGTTCCCAAATTCTTTGCCTCCTTTACCTTGTAAAAGGGAGTGAAATTGTGGTGATGATTCCTACAAATACAAAATACATGTTAAAATGGTAATATAATAAATATTTAGAACATCTAGTACACATGTATAATGGTATGTACGTGTTGGTACAGATATGTACTTTACTCATATGAAGCAGTTTAGTAAAAGATATATTGTCAAAATTATGCATAAAAAGCAAGTTTCAGTTCTCAAGTCTAAACCAACTGAAAAATCCAAAGTTAAACTAATAAAAATATGTCAAAATTAAAGCATAAAAAAAATTCTTACTTGAGGTAAAGTGCCAAATGTTTGAAACTCGTTTCCAATACTTTGTTGCGTTTCAAAATTTTCACTTGTGGAAGCAAACTCAAAATATATTAGTGATCATATCATCCTCATCAAGCTAGATTGAATAAAATTTATGAACAAAATAGTTTATATTTTTTATTTTATTCTTTATAGGGAGAACAAATGTGTCGTTTAGGAACGTTAGATCATATTAATGGTCAAGATTGAAGGCATAATAATGGTAATTTAGTTTCCAAAAAAAAAAAAAGTTAAAAGAATTGAGACATGTCAAAATTACATTGATTTTAAGGAGGAGCTTCTCCTCAATCTTAAGGAGCTAAGCTTTTAGAAATTGCAAAATGACGACTCTTTTGGCGGAAATTAAACTCGGAACTCTCAATCCTCAATTTCCATAGCTACTTAATTTCAGCAATAATTTAGGGAAAGTTGTTCCCTAATATTTTGGGCTACTTGGCTTGCCATCACTATGCAATTGACGGGCGAGATTACCAGAATTCGTAGGCACATGGATAAACTATCTATCTCTGAAATAATATCAACTTCTTCTCAACTTACTTTCATTTCGGGGTTTCCAGTTGACAACTCATGTTGAAACTCTATTTATTTTGCTATGCTTTCTTCCTTAGATAAAATGATTTCAAATTGATTTCTATTGGGCTTAACAATACGAATAGCAGCACGCTTGTGCAAACACAGCATACAAAACATATACAAGCCCACTAAAGGCTTTGAATATTTAAAATCATTCATGTAATTTAGATTAGATTAAAGTATAATATCGTTCGTATAAAAAATAATAAATAAATACAAAGCCACACTTTTTGGGGTGAACAAATACAAAGCCACAACTCTAACCAGAGCTGCTGCCTGTTGGGCATTCTAATCTTATATATAATGCTCACACTACCTCAAGATCTCATAAGATGCAGATAGTGTACTTTAAAACAAACTTACAACCTTTATTCTTCATCAACCCAAGTTCTCAATGAAAATCATAATAGTATGAAACAAACCTAAATTTTATTTACCACAGATTTCCTAAACAGTAGCAGCTCTGTAAATTGTTGCACGAAATGTCATTGATCTTTAAAACATAACCATGGTGACAGCAACATAAATGAGACCCCAGAAAAAGAAACAAAAAAGGAGGGAGAAATCTAAGCCACAAAAGAAAAAACAAAGAAAACACTGATTGGGTTATTTCATAAACATAGAGGAGAAATGAAGATGGTGTACCTGATTATTAGAGTCACTGAAGCAAATGCCACTGCAGGGTTTAAAAGAAGGGGGCACACTACGTAGTTTTCCTTCATATTATGGCATTATTGACGTGAAGAGACAGTACAAGAGGGAAAAAAAATTGGGGAGACCTGACCAGCCAACAACCTTTGCAACTGAACATCTTTGACAAGAAATCCTTATTAAATCAAAACCAACATAAAGATGCAGAAACATTCTTTTACAAGGAATTATTTGTTGCTCAAGATGCTAAATATTCTGGCTTGCATCATTATCATTCTTTATTAAACCAAAAAGAAGAAAGAAAAACTAGCACAATGATAAACTCAGAAAGCAATGTACTCGGAACAAAGAAAAAAGAACTTTATGAACAAGCACATACTTTGCTCATGTTTCCAAGATATCTGGATGTCTAGGATTGCATCAGGCAGAGACAGCTATATCCACATTGGAAACCTCATCTATAACAAATTAGAAAGTAAAACTTAAAAGAGATTCCCTAATAATAGCAAGATTCTAAGTTATCTATAACAAATTAGAAAATCCTGTTGAGGTGGCTCTCAATGAAAGCATCAATTTGTGGGATATGAATTCCACAAACACCTTGAGATGTCTCATTTAAAAGAATGCAACTGAGGCCTTTGCACACCAACCTTCTCAACGGTTCCTATTGATCTTAAAATGTGAACTTAAGCCAATAGGTCCTTTGTATCTTCACAGCATTATAAAAGTACTAACTAGCTTATCAACCCATGGTCTATAGCCAAGAAATTTAACTTATCGTCACCTCCCATGTACATGCTCAAAGATCTCATCGTCTTTGAGTGGCATATATAGATCCAGTTAAGCCAAGTAGGAAGTATTTGAAACCAAAAAAAAAAAAAAAAAAAGGATTATAGCATCCAAGACATCACTATAGAAGCTATTACAAAAAGATCACTGCACAAACCTTTTTATAGCACTTTTAGAAATGATTGTGATACATTATGTTTTTGAAATTAGCAGTTTCTTAAGAGCAATGTTAGCTAAGCCTAAAGAAAAGATAACAAATCATTTACTGTATGGAAGGTCACAAGAAAACCTATTAGAACAATCAATAATGGAATTTTCACACTCCATTTTCCTTTTCAATTTAACAAAAACAAATAGTATCTGTAATATAAAATCTTTAGCAATTTTACCTGAAATAGCCATAATATAACCCTTATTGAAGAGATGATGAAGGCAACACAACTCCAACAGCAATGCAAACTGCACACTGTAGCAGCCACCAAGCCAAAAGAAATTGAAAGAAAAAACCATTATAAGGAGCAATCCCAAGCTTCTGTACTAGCTGAAACGAAATTTGGATAAGTGCAGGGAATAGCAAACTGAAAACTCTACAGGGCACAAAATGTGTATTAACAAACACAAATTTTATTTACCTAGATTTCCTAAACAAGGCATAAACACCTGACAAGATGAAACCAACGAACAAAAATTGGTAGCATAGATTTCCTAAACAGTAGCAGCTCTGTACATTGTTGCATGAAATGTCATTCATCTTTAAAGCATAAATTTAGAGGTGAAACGGAGATGGGGTACCTGATTATCAGGGTTACTGAAGCAAATGCCAATGCTGGGATTAGACAAGTGGGGCACACACTCCATAGCAACAACCTTCGCAACTGAACAGCTTATACAAGAAATCATTTTATTTGTACAGATGCGAAACACTTATTCATCATTTCATTCCTTTAATAAATCAAAACAGACTTAAAGATGCAGAAACCTGATTAGCTGGAGTTTGGAATTTCTCTACGGTTTACGTTCATAGGGAAAGAAAAGCTGCTGCTGATGCACCTGCGAAGATGGGGGATTGTCTCCAAGTTCAAAACAGACTTCCTTGTAATTTGATTTCAGTTTTATTGCAAACTTACATACTTTTGTCCCTCATGCCCAAAGCATTCGCTCTCAGTTGCATTAGCCATCAAATAGCAATCACACAAAAACTGGCACAAAAAAAAAAAAACGAAATAAACAATACAAAGAGTAGAGAGAGAGCACAATGGTCCACTTCATCTGACACGTACAATGTATGTACAATGTATATGGCCAATGAACATGGATAGTATACACAAACACACAACAGAACATACACACATTATCTTCTGTTGTATCCTGGAAAGAGTTCCAAGAAGTAAAACATTTTAGGAACAATATCCACATTGGAAACCTCATCTGTAACAAATTATATCCTGGAACATACACACATGTTATCTTATATGCATCATAACATTGCATACTTTGCTAATGTTTCCAAGATATCTGGATGTGTAGGATTGCATCAGGCAGATACAACTTTATCCACATTGGAAACCTCATCTATAACAAATTAGAAAGTAAAACTTAAAGAGATTCCCTAATAGCAAGATTCTAAGTCATCTATCTTGTCGAGCAGTGGGTTTTATTCCAAATCTGGCATCTCAACAATAAAAAATCAGAATTACTATAGTATTAGTATATAATCAACTACGATATACAACAAATAACAGAGGCAAGGTGGCTTGTAACCTGTACTTCATGAGCGGATCTCACCTTCCTCCCAATCGCCTTCCTGCCAGCAGATCTCGCCTTCCTCCCAATCTCCATTCAGAAAAGCCTCCTCGTCCTGACTCTGCAACTCGTCATCTTCCTTGAGGTACAAACCCAAATGCTTAAGGGGCAATCCAAGGTAGACCTTTTCACTGCCACAGCCACACAGAATCTCAAGTTGTTTGAGATCCTTTAAAGGGTCCTCAAATTGGACTGACTTCTCCATGTTCATAATGGCTCGGCGAGCCGATTCCCTTTGCTCCGTCCGATGCATCAATTTTCTCCTTGGTGGAGAATCAGGTAGACCTTTAAGTATCTTGTTTGCTTTCCGTATTGTACCTGAAAATCGCATCTTGAGCAACTGAATTCGGCTAGCCTTACATGGAGAAAGATTGTCTGTGGCCTGATACATGGCATGATGAACAAGGGTGCCCAAGTCATCATCTTTGGTTAACTTAACTGAGTGAGAATCAGAAACCCCAACAACCCCTTGACTTTGCATAAGAACCCTACAAGCAGAAGAGCTCTTACCATTTGGTCTCCGTTTGGGCAGAGGAGGAGTAGGGGGAGGACAAGCAGTATTTGACATTTTCTCCTTGGCTTCTTTCCATTGGGTCTCAAAAACCCTACTCAGATGCTTGGCTGCTGCACGCTTTCTACTCCCAAGGCGGAAATATCTGAAAGCATTTGAGAAGATAAGCCTGACATCAGCAGCAAAGCCATCAGCGCTGGAGTAGACACCCCTCTCCAATTTCGATTTCACAGTACCCAAATCCATCGGCCTCCAGATTTCGTCGAAATAACCCGGCAAATTCTCAGCCACAGGATCAACAACAGGCTTCTTGAAGTAGCTCGCATGGCCGAGGTTCATCAGAGAATCCAAGACCTTAGAACAATCCAACGTCTCTTTTGAAGCAAATGAAGCCAAACCTTTGACTTTGCGCAGAGGAAGACCAACAGTCGAATTTTCCTTCAGTTGGGTCTCAGAAACCCTAGAAGACCTCTTCCTCTTCTGGGTTTGACAGATTTCATCAAAACCCTCTTCTGATTCCGGGTTGGCATTTTTTGTAGCAGACGAAGCCAAACCCTTGCACAGAGGAAGACCAACAGTCAACTTTTCCTCAACGGCTACATTCCGTTGGGTCTCAGAAACCCTAGAAGACCTCTTCCTCTTCTGGGTTTGACAGATTTCATCAAAACCCTCTTCTGATTCCTGGTTGGCATTTTTTGTAGCAGACGAAGCCAAACCCATGCACAGAGGAAGACCAACAGTCGACTTTTCCTCAACGGCTACATTCCGTTGGGTCTCAGAAACCCTAGAAGACCTCTTCCTCTTCTGGGTCTGAAACTGAAACTCAAAGGAACCAAAACCATCCTCCAATTGTCTGCGCTTTATAGCAGACCACGCCATTCTTGCTTTCAGAACCCAAAATTTCACACAGTCGTTACAGAGAGAGAACCGAGAAAATCACTCGCTCAATCGTTGAACTCAATACTCTCGCTCGATCGCTTTCGCTTACTTGTTGCAGAGAAACAGAGAGAGAGAGAGAGAGAGAGAGAGAGAGAGAGTGAGATAGACGAAAAGAAGAGGGAATGTATTGTTATGGCGCTATTTTGGTTTTCAAAATGTAAAATGAAAGGTCGGTGTGATAACTCGGTGACTCAGTTGCTGAGTTGTTGCGCGTAAAAAAGTAAAAAGTAAAAAAAACGCGGAAACACCAGCTGTTTTAATTAAATGCATATCATTAAACCCATTTAAACCAACTGCACACAAAATTTAAAAGAAGATAGTTTGATTTAACTTGTCTATAATTGAAATAAATTTCAGACCTATATAAATGAATAAATATATTTTACCCATCATGCAAAATTTTAAGAAAATATTTTTCCTTTCCTTTCCTATTGTCAAATTAATTTGTCTCAACACACAAAATGAAAGAATTTGATTTACACACTAGACGTTGGGTTAATTTTATTTTTGATTTTTATGAATTATTGAAATATAAGTAAATAAAAATAGAATCAACATGACAATATTCAACATTTTTGTGTGTAAATTTTTTATTTTTGAACCAAAACTACAGTCTAGTTCGATTTTTACAAACACAAAAAAAATGTGTAATTTCAATTTGAATTGAACCAAAACGCAATTAGTTGGTTTATAATATTTCACTTATATGTTTCATCTCATACATTGATATCAATCATTTAGTGGCAAAAAATAAAATCTCAACGTCATTCAAATTTGGTGTCATATCTGGAAAAAAATTTCTCAACTATAACCAGAAAATATCTGAACCAGACCAGTCACTAAATGAATTGGTTTTATTCAATGATATAATTAGGTTAACGTCTAGAGTGAACTAAATCGAATCACGTCCACTCTAGTATAAAATTGTGATATTTTTTTCAATAACATGATACTGTTTTTTTTCAATAATGAGGGGAGATTCGAACCTCATCTAACATTAGAATATCATTAATAATTAATTCATGCTTGTTAATTATTAAGAACTGAAGTATATGTCTAACCTAAACATATATCCAATATTTGAATAAATAAAAATACATATATGAACCACAGCAAATTGGATGAAATGTTGAGATTTAGACGGTGGGGGGAATTGGCAATAAAAATCAGTTTGAGTACTTAATTTTCCACACAAAAAAAAAGTTGAGGGTGCAAATTGAAAATAGCGTATAAGTTCAGGGGGTAAATTGACAATTAACCCTTTAACTAACTTAGGCATCGAAGGGCCTATCAATCGGCTAATATCCCTCTGCAAATATTTGCACAAACATTTTGCTGCTTTCATTGAAAGCTTCGAAATATATATACTCAAAGCGTTGCTCTCAAATCTTGTCATTTTAAAATATTCAGACGTTCGCTTTGTAGAAACAGCGTCGTCTAACTCTATCCAAGGGGCTTCTTTGAATAATTTAAACAACCATTCTCGAAAGAAAAAGATGTGGAATGTATTTAAAAGGCGTTTTTCTCATACATTGCGACGTGGATAATCATATAAACGACGGTTTTCCACATGTATGTCATGGTTAATTAATTTTATGTCGGTGCCTGTGTGATTATTGAAATGTAATATTCTTTAAACGTCTGTTCTTTTGCGTACGCGCCGTCTTTTACAGTTAAGACGTCGGTTTGTTTATTAACCACGTCAACATGTATTAGAAACCGACATGGTAAGAAATTACAACGTCATACAATTGGATCCGCGTGACGAGTGAAGGTCTTCATCACGTCCTTTATTTTACAAAAACTGTCGTTGAATAGGTACTCCACGTCGTTTATTTTACTGTTCACGACTTCAATATGATTTTTAACGTCAACCTTTCCACGTGTATGTCTTGGTTAAGTAATTTTACGTTGGTGTCTGTGTAATTATTGACATGTAATATGCTTTAAACGTCTGTTCTTTTGTGTATGCGTCGTCTTCTACGAATTAGACATCGGTTTGTTTATTTATTTAACGTAGTATACATTAACCACGACGGTTTCTATGTTATACAAGTCCTTATTCCTTCAAATATGGACGTGGATAATTATCTCTATGTCGGTGCTTCTTTAGATCTTGACATGTAACACTCTTTAGATGTCTGTGTTTTAATAAAACCGTCGTCCAATGTTGTCAAAGGTTTGATTTTAAGCTATATATGTAGTAATTAGACGTCGGTTTATAATTTGTTTGGACATTGAATGCTTTAACGATGTCGGTTTTTAGCTGTCGTTGTTTCATATATAAAAGATGGCGGTCGATTTCATGACAGTTTGTAAACCTTCTAGACGATGGTCCCGTCGTCTATTTCGATTTTGTAGTAGTGTTAACAGCAATGGAGAAAAGTTTTACCAAATAATGATGATATAGAGAAGGAATGGATGCAAAAATTACTTATATAGTAGAAATGAAATAAGAGATTATATAGGATTCTCTTAAACTTTTTTTTGGCCAAGTTTTGACACACAATTTTTTTATATCATAATCCGCTTTATTGTTCTAGAAATTATATAGTTTCAGAGGTCGAAAAAAATATTTGCATATACATAAAATTTTGGAGTCCTCTTGATAAAGGTCCAGGGCGGTGGTGCGCTAGACTGAAAGATTGATAATGGTGAATTAGTTAGCATACCATCTTTCTTCTTATTGTCATGTTTTAGTTTTATACTCTCTGTATGTTCAGCTGCCATAGCCATATACCCCTAACTCTAAAATATCACAAAGGACAATCTCTAAGAATTTTAAAATAAATAAAAATAAATAAAACAGAATTACTATTGACACAATAAGATGTCAATGGTTGAATAAGGAATCATTAGTGGAATGCTACATGATAAATAAGTTCTTAGAGCATCCACAATCATACTCTCTATTTTTTAGTTAAAATTTAGCTAAAAACAAAAAAAAATTATTTTAGGAGATCTCTATAAAATTTAAACTCCAAGCATGCTTTTTTTTTTTTTTGGTCAAGGTAATTCATTTCATAAAAATGAAAGGGATTACACAGTCAGAAAAGGAAAAATAAAAACCAGCCCAACACTGATAGATACAAGGTCTCAGCCCAACAAAAATAAAAAAACCACATAAAAGAAAACCCTAAACAAACATCTAGCCCAATACAAACACAAAGGAAGAACCCTAAATCTGAGAAGCTACAGCCGCCACTCTCCTCATGCCGCGCCGCCGTCGCAAATCCACAACCACCATAAATGAGTAACCAGTAACCAGACAAACCATTGCTTAGAACGGAGAATGGTGGTGGACAAACCACCCACGCAAAGAGAGCTACCATAATCCTAGAAGCTAGTGCAAAGAGCACTTTTGAAGCATCCTCAACCATGGAGCCGAGGAGCAGTGGCTGGTGGTTGAGATCATGGGTTGGGACACAGCCGGAGGGAATGTGTGGAGGACACCATAACAGAGAAGGGGCAAGGGATGTAGAGGTGAGAAGTGTAGACTGGAGAATAACATTTATGGATGGGGAAGACCGAGGGTTTTCCAAATTTGGGTAAAATTTTGGGAGATTTAAGATGAGGGTGAACATGGAGAGATAAAGAAAGTCAAACATGGGGGAGATCAGAGGGATGGGAAGGAGTTGGAGAGAAGATACAGAGAGGTAATGAGCAAAACAAGCAAACAGAAAAATAACATAAACTCTCACAGAGGAGAGGAGGAACTCTCACAGAGGAGAGAGATGACTCTCACAGAGAAGAGAGAGACAGAAAAAAGGAGAAGGAAGAAGTGGGAAGGAGGAGAGGAGAGGGGAGGAGGAACAAAGGCCTCCTCCCCCAAAGCGGCGCTGCAAAAGTTTTCAGAAGAGGGGCTAGGGTTAGTCGGGGGATTTTTTAAGGTCTGGTTCCTGGATGGAAAAGGAAAACTCCAAGCATGCTCTTTAGTTTAAGGAGTGATAAATATTATAACTCTTTTTTAACTGATCAATTTCTATTAAAAAAATGATATAAAAAATAGTTAGCATTAGTTAAAGGTTTGAAATACTCATTAAATAAACAAAATATTTTTGCTCACTATTTTAACCAAAGGTGTACTCTTATTACCCTTCTTAATACTTAACATGTGTCTATTGCTATAACAATAGTTAACTCTTTACTTTATAATTTTGGAACCATGGTTATGTCAATAGACACATGTCAAATATTGAGAAGAGTGGTTAGAGTACACATTGGATTAAAGTGGTGAGCAAAAATGTCCCATTAAATAAAGCAGTATTAAATTATAAGGAGCCACTAGGAGTCATTTCTCTCTTCTCAGATTTAGGAACTTTTACTAGAGATTTCCCCATTTTAGAAAGTGTATAGAAAGCATGATTGGAGTTGTATTTTTCTAATTCCTCTTTAAAATTTGTCTAAAAAAGTGTAAGGAGCCCGCCCTTCAAGGATAAAGATACTATCCTATTAAAAAGCTGGTTTAGGGAGCCCTTCCTTTAAGAGCACTTCCAGCGCTAGGCATTAACCCGGGCAAAAGGCCCCCCGAAGCCCAGTTTTGCACTCCAGCGCAGCACCTGCAGCCTGGGCAAGCCATGGGTCCCACCAGCCCTGGCAAGCCCAAGGGCAGATCTTGACTGGGCTGTTGCCCTCGAGTTGCTGACGTCAGCAGCTGATTTTCAATTTTTTTTTAACTGTTGGACCCACCAGCCCACATTTCCCAATGGTTACAAGCCATGTGGCTTCTCCTGGAGCCTCCAATCAAAAAATCTTGCACAATCCAACGGTTGTCCAATTTTTGGCTAAAAAAAATTGAAAAAAATATCAAAAAATTCTTGAAAATTTTTCTATACATACCTACTAATATTATTCACTTTCCAAAATTTTATTAACTAAAAATTTCAAAATTTTATCTGAAAATGTTATCTTGATTTTTAAGTGAGGATTTTACGATAAATATTAACACTTGGGAATTGAAAATCTTATCCAAAAAGCTTATCAAAATCAATGGTTTAAGTATAAAAAATAAAAAATAAATTTAAGTGAATAGTAATTGCCTTAGACTTGCCCTAGACTTAGCCCTCATGTGTGGAACCACAAATGGCAAGGCTGATACTATTCACATGAATAGTGTCAGCCCTTGCTTGCCCTTGCCTTAGACTTAGCCCTTGTGGGTGGAGATGCTCTAAGGATAAAGATATTGTCCTATAGAAAGTTTGTATGGATTAACGGATTTAGCTCTCTTCCGAACCGATTAACAACTCTCTTGAAATAATAAAATATAAAGGTGGAGAATGACTGTGCAGTGCAAATGATTTTTATTTTTATTTTCATGTACTTATTATGAACTAGGTGGGTTTGATTCTCTCATTTTGCACAGATTTATTCTTTGATAGAAGAAAAAAAAAAAGAAAGAAAAGAAAGAAGAAAAGACATCAGTTGCATTCCTGTTGCTTGAAGCCAAACCTCTCATTCTGCAAATCATACTCCACATGATAATTCTGCATTTGGGAACTCCCCAGAATTATAGAAGGCCCAGACGAGATTATAGGCCCATTATCACTCTGAATCGTGAAGCACAACACCTTCCCACCGGCCCGGACCACGTAATTCTCCAACGGCAGCGCCATCTCAGCCCCTCCCTTGAAGTGAAACGTCACGTTTGGAAACTCCGGCGTTTCGATCCCGGAAAAATTATAGCACGGCCTCAACGTAGTCAAAGTCTCCGCTTCCTCCGCCCTCTTGTAGCCCTTCATCTGCTTCTCCAACTCTCCCGCCACAGGCTCGAACACCTCAGGCGCCATCAGCGTGAAGGTTGTCCCGGAATCGACAATGGTCCCGCCGGAGCCGTTCTTGTCAGGCCTCAGGTACCTGTACGGAATCTTCACGCGCTGCCCTCCCACATTGATGCGGCGGAGGCCGACGTAGTAATAGGTGGAGAAAGGCTTGTTGGGGACTTCTGGGTTTTTCACAAACGGCGTGTAGCTGACGCCTTTAGTTTTCTTGACGGAGTCTTTGCCGCCGACGAGGACCAGTGAGCTGCTTTTGTTAGTGTCGTCGAAGAGGCGAGAGAGAAGGCAGTAGGAGAATTTTTTGACAGCCAATTGGGCGGGGAGAGAAGCTGGGCCGCGGCCCAACCCGGCAATGCCAACGGCGGGTTGGTGGGTAGAGCGAACGGAGCAGCCCACAAGGAAATCGGGTACGCGTTGGGTCGGGAGGTGCAGCGTTTCAGAGAGTGGAATTCCACTTGTTGTGCCAGAGCCGTAGACGATAATGTACAAAGGGCAGCCCCGGGTACAGTTTTTCGAACCAAGTTTGCAATCTGGGCATTGAATTTTTTGGTGAAGCAGAGCGCATTTGGGGTTCAAGCAGGCGAGGAGTTTGGAAGATGAGGACAAGTTGGGAATAAAAGATTTGATTTTGGCGGTGTTGGGGTAAGTGGAGCAATTGATGCACTGGTAGTTTTTGCTGCAAGGGAACCAAATTAAATCACTGCCAGTGTCCATGGTGAAGGGGAGGGTTTGGGGAGGGGTGCCAAAGCTCAGGGGTATGGAGTAGCCTCCATAGCTGTTGGAGAAGAGTGGGGTTTTGGTGTTGGTATGGGGAGGGGTACTTTGAGGATTTTTGAGGTGGCGGGCTCTTTTTAAAGAGGAATTTGCTAAGTAGCTGAGGTGCTGGTAAGGATCTGGATGTGGGTTTTTGGGTAAATGTGAGATGGGTATGGTGATAATATTGGAAGAAGTAATATAAGGTAGAAGGAGAAGTAGAGAGAGAAAGAGCAGCAAAGAAGATGAAGAAGATGATGAAGAAGAAGCCATGGTTTTGATAGATTGGATAGAGGAAGCTTAATTTTTATAGTAGTTCTCAAGGATAGAAAATGCCAGTGCCAGTTAGGTTGGATGATGAATTTTGCTAGGTTCAATCTTTGATACCAAACAGGTGTCTCTGTGCATGTGTTTAAGCATAGAAAAGAAAGGCTTACATGTCCAAACCAGGATAGACGTGTTTTGGTTTCTACTTGACCTCTGCAAAACAACAGTTTTGTTTGGCAGCTTGTAAATCCTCTTTTGGGCTCAGGTGTTCGAATTCCAATTCCATCCGTGCTTACTTGTAAACCCTCCTTGTGTCATGCATGCATGTTGGGAAACAAATCAAGTGGCTGATATTCTAGCAAAATATGGGCATATTTTAAATCATCCTCCTTTTTTTTTTTTTTACATTCAAAAACTACATATGAATATTGAAGTGTTAAACAAGTCCTCTCAGATACTAGCAGACCCATTTGGGTTATAAATTTTCCAAGTCGTTTCCACTTACGGGTTTTTTGAACAAGCTGGTCAACACCCGTGTTGAGGGGGAAAAAATGGAGAAGACGACGATCCACTCAGACTTTTGTTTACTCTCAGCTCTCAGTCCCAAGTCTTCTTGCAGTCTAGTAACTGAGCGGACCCAATGGGTGTGGGTCCCACAAATTTTAAGTTTCCTCTCTTTTTCTCCCACAAAATTCCATTCCCCGAAACGGCCATAAACCCCAGCAGTAAGTTGTTTTCCTTAAACCCTCTCTGTTTTTATATAACTCTGTTTTCAATTGCGTTCAAATTCATAACAGAGAAATTTAGTCCAAGGTCTGACGCCGAGCTGAAATGGCCAGGTACTTGTTCTTCTTCTTCTTTTCCTTCTCTTTCTCTTTTTATCCTACGGTTTTGTCCCAACTATCCTCAAACCAAAAAACCACTATGATCAATCTCTCCAAGAGTCTAAATGTCACTAATATTTCATGGGATATCAACAAAGAGCCAAACCCATGTTTGTGGAAAGGAGTTGGGTTCAAGTCCCCCTCCAATTCATCTGTTATCCAAATTTCCTTATCTTGGGTTTCTCTATCTTCCTCAGATTTTCTGCCCCCTGTTTGCCAGATTGAGTCCTTGCATATTCTTGATGTTTCAGGCAACCATCTGAGCAAAATCCCATCTGGGTTTCTCTCAGATTGTGGAAAACTTGATGGGCTAAAGCTACTCAATTTTAGCTATAACAATTTGGAGGGTTCTTTGCCTGTATTTGTTGGTTTTGCTGGGTTGGAGTTCTTAGACTTGTCTCATAATAGGTTGAGTGGAGCCATTGATTTAGAGTTAGATGGGTTAGTTGGGCTCAGAAGCTTGAACCTGAGCTTGAACAATTTCACTGGCTCTGTTCCTACCCGTCTTGGAAAATCCAAGGTCATGAAGGAACTTCAGCTTTCTATGAATAAGTTTCATGGCATAATCCCTGTTGATATTGTGGGCTACCACAATTTGACTCTAATTGATTTTAGTGCAAATAATATTTCTGGGTCTGTTCCTGACAGAATTGGAGAGCTCTCCAAACTTGAGGTTTTGATTCTGTCGTCCAATAGTTTATCTGGCGAAATCCCACAAAGCCTTTCCAATATCACAAGCCTTACCCGTTTTGCTGCAAATTCTAACAAGTTCAACGGTCCAATTCCTGCGGGGATTGCAAAACATCTGAGAAATTTGGACCTAAGCTATAATACCTTAAGTGGGTCGATTCCATCGGACCTTTTGTCTCCATTGAATCTGCAGACCGTGGATTTGTCTAATAATAGGTTAAACGGATCGATACCGGCAGCTCTATCTCAGAGCTTGGTCAGACTGAGATTGGGAAGCAATTCACTTGATGATGTAATTCCAACTGCGGCCATTGCAGAACTCAAACGCTTAACTTACTTGGAGCTGGAAAACAATACATTGACCGGATTGATTTCTCCTGAATTGGGTTATTGCCAGAGTTTGGCGCTGTTGAATTTGGCTCAGAATCAGCTCTCTGGGTCTCTGCCAATGGAGTTGGGTAAGCTTAGCCATCTTTAAGTCTTGAAACTTGAACTTAATCTTTTGACTGGACAAATCCCAATTCAAATTGCTCAAATGTCGAAGTTGTCGATTCTGAATATCAGCTGGAATTCTCTGAATGGTTCGATACCACCTTCGGTTGCAAGCTTGAACAATCTCATTAACATGAATTTACAAGGCAACAATCTCAGTGGTTCGATACCGGAAAATATTGGCTCCATGACTTCTCTGATGGAGCTCCAACTTGGAGAAAATCAGTTGAGTGGTGACATTCCAAGCATGCCAACTACTTTGCAGATTGCTTTGAATCTCAGCAGCAATCTTTTTGAAGGACATATTCCGGTAACTCTTGCCAGGCTCGCGGGATTAGAAATTCTGGATCTCTCAAATAACAAATTCTCAGGTGAGATACCCACATTTTTGACGCAGTTGGGAGCCTTGACGCAGTTGATACTTTCCAACAATCAGCTCTCTGGAGAAATTCCAAAATTTAGTTGTTGGGTCTTCGTCAACACAAGTGGAAATGAGGGTTTGACTAACTCTACGACACCAAGCATGTCACCGGAACCAAAAAAGAAGGGAAAATCAATTGACACGACTGCACTGTCAACTGTTCTTGCAGTTGTAGCAGCTTTTGTTGCTGGTGGAGGGATCACCATCACTGCTATATCACTATTAGGATACAAATTGGTAAAAAAAAAGAAATTGATTACTCTTTAGGCGATGATGTGAATTCTTTTACCTACGCTTTTTACAAGAAAATGTTTTGTTATTATTTTTCACACATGTGGCGTACATTTAAGCAAAATAATGAATCTCATTCATGTCATCTCAGCGTTTTAAATAAATTTTTTTTAATGGACTTGATGATAAGGATAAATGAGACACAAAATATCAGTCAATGGGCAAAGTTAATTTACACCTTAAAGAGGAGGGTGCATGGATATCAACATAGCTGTATCAAAAACCTGTGGCTGAGGAGCTCGTGACAAGGACCTTAGTTCACTACTTGTGTAATTATGTTATTGTGCAATGTTAGGTAAATTAGTTGCTTATTCTAGAACAATCAATGCAGCAACACACAACTTGTAAATTTTAATTTACTTGTGTGAATGTAGGAAAAGTTAATTGAGTACCTTTTCACATCAATGTGCCCAAACAACTTACAAAAGTTAGGGTTAACTTAGATACACTGTTAGACTAATTTACCAACTATGTGAGGCTAAACCATTGTACCTATAATTAGAAAGCATATATATATAGCGTGAGAGCAAACCAAGAATGTTAGGCTAGTTGGTTTAGGTAGTGTGCCCGCCCCTTTGTACTCGAGTTCAACTTTGCCTCCCTGTAAATTATAGTAGTTTAGAATAGCGCAATATCAAAAAGAAAAAATAAACTTGAGGTTTGATAAATAAATAACAAAAAGAATTTGGACCTAGCAAATCTCAAAATATATGGCCGGTTCAAAAAAAAAAAAAACCTTAGCTCCTTGTATGTAAGGCGTCATTCCTAGACAAGTTGTATGACATGTGTACACCATTTTTTCTTTTTGTAAGTTTAATAAATTAATTTTGTATATATCTCGAACTGTGATTTATTTGTAAGGAGCCAATTAATGTCCTTTCTATTCAAACAACTTTGATATTAAAAAAACTTGAGAAACAATAATGAAAGGGCTGCAAGTGGGAGAAGAAAAAAACAAAGGTGTCTTAAAGGTGAAAGCCAACTACTCATATAAATACCAGTTCATACTTTGAAAAGGAAGAGTTTGGTTCTGGAGAATTAAAACCACATTTCATCCCTGTTTCTTTCCCTCCAACAGAAACCACCCACCATGCAATACCACTCTCTAAAACAACCTTCCAAACAAGTTGTGTTTTTGTCTCTCTCTTTGTTTGTTTGTCTGCCTCTATCCATTTCCATTTGTAACTTCGCAGAAGATGGAGCTGCGACCAAAGGCATGTTTGTGTTTGGAAGCTCTCTGGTCGACAATGGCAACAATAACTTCTTTGAAAGCAGGGCTAAAGCCGATTATTTGCCATATGGTATTGATTTCCCAAACGGACCTTCTGGGAGATTCACAAATGGCAAAAATGTCGTTGACCTTCTTGGTGACCAACTCAAGCTTCCTTCCTTCATTCCACCTTCTAAAGACCCTTCAACCAAGGGAAGTAAAATTGTTCATGGCGTCAACCATGCCTCTGGCTCTTCCGGTATATTAGATGATACCGGCTCAGTCGCAGTACGTCGAACTATATACTGATATTCGTTAATTAATCTCATCATATTACCTTCTTTTTCATGCTTAATTATGTGTTTTCCATTTTTATTTAAACACTGGAAAATTTTAGCGGTATTAACTCATATTGCATACAATAATACAAACTCATTTTTAAGCTTTATGGCATGTTTACTAACATAGAATAGGAATGGAAAGAATAGGAGTCACCTCCATATCCAAAGTCATTTTTCTTCTGATTCCAGACAGTTATAAAGTAAACACTTGAATGAGAATGTCTTGGAGTAATTCGTGCTCGCTTTGATTCATGTTCACTTCGATTCATGTTTCACTCTGATTTATATTCACTTTGATTCCGAGTTAGTAAACATGCCATTAAATCTAGAATGAATATATCCAATTTTCGTACTAGAGCTAGAATAGATATTTGTCAACTTTAAGATCGCATGTCATATGAATGTGTATCATAGATGGACTCTTTAACATATATAAATTGAAGTTTGAGCTACAACCCTCTCCATCCCAACTAATCTATCTTCATTTCATATATAACTTGTGAACGGCAACCATAGACAAATAACTCACGTGTTTCATATAATTCTTTAGAAGCATCAGCAGCATGCATGACCTGCATGACAGTATTAATGATCCCTCTCCATATCAAGTCCTTTTTCTTATTTAATTCTTCTCCATATGAAAGTTTGGCATCTCTTAAAGGTAATAAAGTAAAAACAAAATTAATTTTAAGTATAATTAATTTCAATTTTTATATGATAATCAATGAGCATTAAGCTAGTTAATATTTCAGGGCAACGTTATCAATTTGAGTCAGCAAATCCGGGACTTTGAGGAGGAGACATTGCCAGAGCTAGAAGCTGAGCTGGGATGCAAAAGCTCTGAATCACTTCCAAGCTACTTGTTTGTTGTCGGAGTTGGTGGGAACGATTACATGTTCAACTACTTCGCCAGGAACTCTCATAGCCTCTCTGGTGAGGGGAAGAGTGATGACAGAGATGATGATGATGGTGGAGATCAAAACATGAATGGGAAGAGTGATGGTGAGAAGGAAGGAAGGTTGTTTAAGTCATTTTCTTTGGAAGACTATGCTTGGAGAGTGTTCCATGAGCGGCTCTTTCTCAAAGACCCCTTGGATAGATACCGTTTTAATTAAGAACTTTGATAACTAGAAGAAATGCAGCATTATTGTTTTGTTTTGTTTGTTTGTTTCATTTCTTTTGGGGTTTAATATATAGTCGGTTGTTCATTGGTAATCCGTCGAATTGAAGCTTAAATGATTTGTTTAATTTGTACATCTTTTAAAATAGTGATGGATTATGGTGGAGATTAAGGACCAAGATGAAAAACTCTATGAATTGGATAGTGCCTAGTAGCAGATGTAGTTTTTAATTACAAGTTTGGATGGCTTAAGAAAAAGCAATACCTGAATTTCATTTTCACTTGAGACACTGGCTAGAAAACCTTGATTTTGTAAGAACTGAAAAAATACACAATCTACCAACTTGTTAGAGGAATGAAAAAGAAGGAAAATTTCTATCAAACTATACACCGATCAAGTTGACTTATGAGATCCTGGAAACATTCTGAACTTACTCACCTCTAAATTTTTAAAGGGCAATGGCTTTGGCTTAGGAGATGTAAGAAGCTCTTGGATATTATCACCACCTAGCACTTTTATCCTACCATCCCTGCATTCGGGGCAGAATATAGTTAACTTCAAGTTAAGAAACTCCTACCTTTTTGCATATAATGCCCACTTGTTAACTTTGCGTGACAATGTGCATACTCACAGTGTTCCAATTGCCAACAGGCTTTGTGTGCGATCAAGTGCGAGAATGGATGCAATGGATGGTATCCCATAGTGAACCGAGACGCTTGTCTGACCCTTGCCTGAACCACATCATGCCAATAAAGAATATCAGAAAATATTTCAGCTCAACAATTACAATTTACAATACACTTATACACACCAAAAATTTTGATCAACAGTGAGCTCTCTGTTTCTACTTCAAATTTTTTCCTTTTTCAGTGATGAAAACTCAAAATTCAGTTAGTATTCAAATTCGATCAGCGTCCATTGCAGCGCGTCAATGATTTTCACACCAAAACAATCAAAGATAAATTCAATCAATTGTTAACAAAATGAAATGTGATTAAGAAGAAAAAGAAACTAAAAAAGAAATTAGCAGTGAGAAAGCAATGGAGAGAGTACCTGAGGATGTGAAGCTTCTTGTGGCGATGACTTGTTGAAGAGCTTAGCGAACATAATGATTCAATGACGAGGTTTGCTGGAGAGCCTTAGCTGTTTGTATTTCTTCCTCTGCTTTTTGGCTTAAGAAAAAAAAATAAAAAAAAATTAAAGTTGTTGGTTTTGCCTTTTCTTTTTTCTCTTTCGTATCATATATTTTGGAACTCTTTTTAAAAAAAATTCATTGGAATAATTATCTGCAATGATGGAGTTCCTTAATGTGGCTTATAAGGCTCGTTT
This sequence comes from Prunus kanzakura, assembly GCA_020521455.1. Classification (NCBI taxonomy): domain Eukaryota; kingdom Viridiplantae; phylum Streptophyta; class Magnoliopsida; order Rosales; family Rosaceae; genus Prunus; species Prunus kanzakura. The sequence continues at coordinate 302,858 of BPUM01000817.1, read as the reverse complement.
GCTTGTATTTTTTCTTCTTCTTCTTTTTTCCCTTTCTTTTTGGTCCCTCCATATACTATTATTCTTTTGTATCTTTTTAGTTTTCAACATACCGGAGAATGCAAGAGGCATACTTGTATATGAAATGTGAAAGCTTAATGAAAATGTCTTATTTTAGTCCCAAACAAAATCATGTTAAACTGCATATGATATGATTTTAGCCCAAGACTTCACTCCCTATAAAAGGCCAATTAACCCAACATCTCAAAAGGAGGGAGAAAATCAGGTACAATTTTATTCTAGCTCTCCTGATTATACTCTTACTAACTTGAGCGTCAGAGTGTTTTCTTACGGTACCCCCTCCTCCCTAACTTGAGGAGCAATGGATATTGTATAATCGAAGGCTCGCCTATGCTACAATGGGCACTCGAGTTGACTCCCCCAAACAGAGAAGAATTTCTTCACTTTCTTTTATGATTTCACGAATTGACATGCAATATGAGTTTTATCTCTGTACATATCTATGCCATAACACAAAGTAACAAATGGACTGTATCATTCCTTCACGATTATGGAACTTTGCAAAAGCACTCCCTTTCCAACTCACTCCCCTTTTACCAATCACATTTCCTCCCCTTCATCAATATCATAGTCTCGGTCACCCTTGAATTAAAAGAAAAAGGAAAAGCATACATAACTCTAAACTACGGGCAATTTGGGTTTGGATTTAGGGTGAATTCAATTGTGTAGAGCATGGGGTTTCGGTTTTGGGTGAATTCAATTGTGAGAGAAAAAACGACGGGCAATTTGGGATTAGGGTGTATTGTGAGAGAATGAAAGAAGGGTGAATATATATATTTTTGGTTATATAGTACAAGTCATAGTCTAAACTCTAAACTACAGAGGAGGGGGGTTACCACTGTTATTTTCATTGTCAATTTTATCATTGCAGTTTTCAATTTGGAGCAATTCAATGAATCTGGTTGTTTTGTGATGCCGAAACTTCATCGTAGCTCCCTTGTGCTGCAAAAACTCGATAAGATTATGATTTACAAATGATTAAGCTTTTACGATGATCTTTTCCTTGCATATGCTCTCCCCTAATCCATGTTTATCATGTCTCAGACCTAACTGCTTTTCTCAGATCTCACTGTCTCTCCTGCTCTGGAAGCTTAAGCTCTCTATTCTCTCTTAGATATTTGGCATTTTAGATCTAAAGCTTAAGCTTTCTTCTTTTAAAGCAGACGACAAACCTAACTGCCTCTCTCAGATCTCACTGCCTCTCTTGCTCTAGAAGCTTAAGCTCTCTCTCATCTCTTAGACTAAACTACCTCTCTTAGATCTCACTGCCTCTCTTGCTCTGGAAGCTTAAGTTCTCTCTCCTCTCTCAAACCAAACTGCCTCTCTCAGATCTCACGGCCTCTTTTGCTTTGGAAGCTTAAGCTCTCGCTCCTCTCTCAGACATTTGGCTTTTTCGATCTAAGGCTTAAGCTCTCTTCTTCGAAAACAGATGACAAACCTAACTGCCTCTCTAGATCTCGCTGCCTCTCTTGCTTTGGAAGCTTAAGCTTTCTCACCTCTCTCAGACCTAATTGCCTTTCTCAGATCTCACTGCCTCTCTTCCTCTAGAAGCTAAAGATCTTTCTCCTCTCTCAGACATTTGGCTTTTTTGATCAAAAGCTTAAGCTCTCTTCTTTGAAGGCAGACGACAAACCAAACTGCCTCTCTTAGATCACTACCTCTCTTGCTCTAGAAGCTTAAGCTCTCTCTTCTCTCTCAGACCTAACTGCCTCTCTCAGATCTCACCGTCTCTTTTGCCCTGGAAGCTTATACTCTTTCTACTCTCTTAGACATTTGGCTTTTTCGATCTAAAGCTTAAGCTTTCTTCTTTGAAAGCAGACGACAAACCTAACTGCCTCTCTCAGATCTCACTTCCTCTCTTGCTCTGGAAGCTTAAGCTCTCTCTCCTCTCTCAGACCTAACTACCTCTACTAGATCTCACTGCATCTCTTGCTCTGGAAGCTTAAGCACTCTCTCTTCTCTCAGACATTTGGCTTTTTCGATCTAGAGCTTAAGCTTTCTTCTTTTAAAGCAGACGAAAAACCTAACTGCCTCTCTCAGATCTCACTGCCTCTCTTGCTCTGGAAGCTTAAGCTCTCTCTCCTCTCTCAAACCAAACTACCTCTCTCAGATCTCACTGCCTCTCTTGCTCTGGAAGCTTAAGTTCTCTCTCCCCTCTCAAACCAAAATTCCTTTCTCAGATCTCACGGCCTCTTTCGCTTTGGAAGCTTAAGCTCTTGCTCCTCTCTCAGATATTTGGCTTTTTCGATCTAAGGCTTAAGCTCTCTTCTTTGAAAGCAGACGACAAACCTAACTGCCTCTCTTGCTTTGGAAGCTTAAGCTTTCTCTCCTCTCTCAGACCTAACTACCTTTCTCAGATCTAACTGCCTCTCTTCCTCTGGAAGATTAAGCTCTCTCTCTCCTCTCTCAAACCTAACTGCCTCTCTCAAATCTTACTGGCTCTCTTGCTCTGGAAGCTTAAGCTTTCTCTCCTACCTCAGACATTTGGATTTTTCGATCTAAAGCTTAAGATTTCTTCTTTGAAAGCAGACAACAAACCTAACTGCCTTTCTCAGATTTCACTGTCTCACTTACTCTGGAAGCTTATCTCTCATCTCTCAAACATTTGACTTTTTTTTAATCCAAAGCTTAAGCTTTCTTCTTTGAAAACATACGACAAACCTAACTGCCTCTCTCAGATCTCACTGCCTCTCTTGCTCTGGAAGCTTAAGCTCTATCTCCTCTCTCAGACCTAACTACATCTCTCAGATCTCACTGCCTCTCTTGCTTTGGAAGTTTAAGCTCTCTCTCCTTTCTCAAACATTTGACTTTTTCGATCTAAAGCTTAAGCTCTCTTCTTTGAAAGAAGACGACAAACCTAACTACTTCTTTCAGATGTCACTGCCTCTCTTGCTTTGAAAGCTTAAGCTCTCTCTCCTCTCTTAGACCTAACTGCCTATCTCGGATGTCACTGCCTCTATTGCTCTGGAAGCTTAAGCTTTCTCTCCTCTCTTAGACCTAACTACCTTTCTCAGATCTGACTGCTTTTCTTGCTCTTGAAGCTTAAGCTCTCTCTCCTCTCTCAGACCTAACTGACTCTCTCAGATCTCATTGCCTCTCTTGCTCTTGAAGCTTAAGCTCTCTCTCCTCTCTTAGACATTTGGCTTTTTTGATTTAAAGCTTAAGCTTTCTTCTTTGAAAGTAGACGACAAACCTAACTGTCTCTTTCAGATCTCATTGCCTCTCTTCCTCTAGAAGCTTAAGCTCTCTCTCCTCTTTCAGACCTTGCTACCTCTCTCATATCTCACTGCCTCTCTTGCCCTAGAAGCTTATACTCTTTCTCCTCTCTCAGACATTTGGCGTTTTCGATCTAAAGCTTAAGCTTTCTTCTTTGAAAGCAGACGACAAACATAACTACCTTTCTTGATCTGGAAGCTTAAGAGATCTCTCTTTTCCCAAACTTAACTGCCTATCTCAGATGTCACTGCCTCTATTGCTCTGGAAGCTTAAGCTTTCTCTCCTCTCTGAGACCTAACTACCTTTCTCAGATCTCACTGCCTCTCTTGCTCTGGAAGCTTAAGCTTTCTCTCATCTCTCAAACATTTGGCTTTTTCGATCTAAAGCTTAAGCTCTCTTATTTTAATGCATACGACAAACCTAACTGCCTCTCTTGCTCTGGAAGCTTAAGCTCTCTCTCCTCTCTCAGACCTAACTGCCTCTCTTACTCTGGAAGCTTAAGCTCTCTCTCCTCTCTCAGACCTAACTGCCTCTCTTACTCTGGAAGCTTAAGCTTTCTCTCCTCTCTCAGACATTTGGCTTTTTTGATCTAAAGCTTCAGCTCTCTTATTTGAATGCATTCGACAAACCTAACGGCCTCTCTTAGATAACTGCCTCTCTTGCTCTGGAAGCTTAAGCTCTCTCTCCTTTCTCAGACCTAACTGACTCTCTTAGATTTCATTGCCTCTCTTGCTCTTGAAGCTTAAGCTTTCTCTCATCTCTTAGACATTTGGCATTTTCGATCGAAAGCTTAACCTCTCTTCTTTGAAAGCAGACGACAAACCTAACTGCCTCTCTTGCTCTGGAAGCTTATCTCTCCTTTCTCAGAAATTAGGCTTTTTCGATCTAAAGCTTAAGCTTTCTTCTTTGAAAGCAGACGACAAACCTAATTCTCTCTCAGATCTCACTGCCTCTCTTGCTCTAGAAGCTTAAGCTCTCTCTCGCCTCTCAGACCTAACTGTCTCTCTCAGATCTCACTGCCTCTCTTGCTATGGAAGCTTTAGCTCTCTCTCTTCTCTCTGACCTAGCTGCCTATCTCAGATGTCACTGTCTCTCTTATTCTGGAAACTTAAGCTCTCTCTCCTCTCTCAGACCTAACTACCTTTCTCAGATCTCACTGTCTCTCTTGCTCTAGAAGCTTAAGCTTTCTCTCCTCTCTCAGACATTTGGCTTTTTCAATCTAAAGTTTAAGCTCTCTTCTTTGAAAGCATACGACAAACCTTACTGCCTCTCTCAGATCTCACTGCCTCTGTTGCTATAGAAGCTTAGCTCTCTCCTTTCTCATACCTAACTGCCTCTCTTGCTCTGGAAGCTTAAGCTCACTCTCCTATCTCAGACCTAACTTCCTTTCTCATATCTCACTACCTTTCTTGTTATGGAAGCTTATCTCTCCTCTCTCAAAAATTTGGCTTTTTCGATCTAAAGCTTAAGCTTTCTTCTTTGAAAGCAGACAGCAAACCTAACTGTCTCTCTCAGATCTCATTGCCTCTCTTGCTCTAGAAGCTTAAGCTCTCTCTCCTCTCTCAGACATTTGTCTTTTTCGATCTAAAGCTTAAGCTTTCTTCTTTGAAAGTAGACAACAAACCTAATGTTGACCAACGCGAATCTCGTGGCCTGGTGCTCCGGGCCGAAGGGATCTGCGTCAACACGTTTCGTCCTTCTTTGGTGCGGTGCGGTTGTGCGTGGGCATGCCAGCACGGTTTACCGTGCGTTTGAGGATGATGCGATTGGGTGAATAGATGAGTTATGCGCCTGCTTGAGTCTGCCTTCTAATAAGGTGATTGTGGGTTCGGGTCCCACTAGACGTGCCAAAAGTGTTGACCAACGCGAATCTCACGGCCTGGTGCTCTGGGTCAAAGGGATCTGTGTGAACACGGGTCATCCTTATTTGGTGCGGTGTAGTTGTGCGTGGGCGTGCCAGCACGGTTTACCATGTGTTTGAGGATGATGCGATTGGGTGAATAGATGAGTTATGCGCCTGCTTGAGTATGACTTCTAATCAGAGCGACTGTGGCCGAGAGAGGAACTGATCTCGGCCGTCAGGTTCATGGGCTGAGCTACAAGGCCGTTGATGGTGGTGTCGATGGTGGTTTTAAGGTGGTGCTCCGGCGCGTTGCTAGGTAGCAACAGTCGTATGATATATGAGATAAACGAAAGAGTAACAAAGATGGTGCTCCGATGCCTTGAAAATCAAGGGTCGTATGATATATTGATGAATGGATTTTCCTACAAACTATCACTACTCCTAAGAAAGCCACTAAAATGATTGAAAGTGCATTACAAGAAGATAAATGACAGGAAAATATAATCTTCTTTGTGGGAGGCTTGTGTTTGGTATTGAACCCTTCAAATGTAGTTGGAGCCTGGTATTTATAGGCTGAAAATCTGCATGGTGAGGTTGATCAGAGCTAGTGGGTAGTCGAATCGACATTTGGGAATGTGAAGCATGGTGGTGTGACCCCCATAAACCCCGGCCGCCGCCCTGATGGTGGGCTATGGGTCTCGGGCCTTGGAGGAGCATTTAATGCCCTGGTTTGAGTAGGGCTGTTTTTCAGCCGGATCGGATCGGAAACAGCCATTCCGATTCCAATCCAAAACCTTTCGGAATTCGAAATAGAATTCCGATTCCGATTCCGAAAAGATTCGGAAATTTTCGGAAGATTCCGATTCCGAAAAGATTCGGAAATTTTCAGAAGATTCCGATTCCGAAGTTTTGTAATCACCCTTAACTGATAAAAAAATATTTAAGAGATTTAAATGCCAAAACGGGACATTTTGTTAAAACCTCAACTAAACTTTTATTAAGAAAGCCCAACTTAAGAGTTTCATAACTAGTCCAAAGGGAACTTTTCAGGCCCATATAGGTTGGACTTTAAGTCTGTGCATAAGATGATTGAGTTTGAAGATATTTATAAAGGATTAAACCCATGAAGTTTATTCTTGCAGTCGATGTGGGACTCCAAGCATAAATGGGACTGCAACTTCTCTCTCCATTTATTTCTTGATTTCTACTTGGTTACTCCTCCATCACTTCTCTTCTCTCTTCCGTTTCTTCCTCTCTAATCCATGAATGCCAACCTTCATTTTCTTTCTTACTTAAAACTCTTCAGATATGGAACAATATGTACTGATCCCATTAGGAAAAAAAAACAAACACTTCTCCAACCAAAAAAGAAATTATTCTTCAATTCTTTATCTCAACTGTTTCTCCTCTTGCATTTTTATTTTTCTGGGTTTGCACTAAATCAGTTATCCGATATATATATTCTCCATTGGATCCTCATTGGAGATCTCTTCCATTGTTGCAATACCCCACGCCATCCAGATTTTTTCTTTGTCATTTATTTTTTCGGGTCTGCACCAATTCATTACTTCTTGGGTATTGAGATGCAAAGAAAACCTTTAATTAAGATAGAAAGAAAATCAAAGAATGAGTTTTACAAATTTAGAAATGTTTCCTTTTTTTTTTTCTTTTTTTTTTCATCACTTCAATTCGACGTAGGATTGAAAAAAAAATGCAGATGGTTTTTAATCCAACATGACCTCCTCTTTTTGATCATCCTTGGAAACTATTATATTGATTGTATATATGTATATACAACAATCTATTATAGTATATTGATTATTAATCAAAGTGATTTGTCCTACATGTTATATATTTATATTTTGTTCATGTGAATGAAATTTTTTGAGGCGATGCTAAAGATGGATTCACATTTATCAATTGATGCTCAAGTCATAGCCGAGTGACTATCACATTGATTTTAGATTCTAGTGGGTCATGAACATGTATAAAGAGTGTTAGACGTTAATCTTGCTCTAGACAATTGTCATACTACAATTGTTAAGTTGGAATACTACAATTGTTAAGCTCCAATTAATATACACACCTTATATGTGGTGCTTCATGTATAAAACGATTTTATAATTAAAAGTTTAATTTAAGATAGTTTAAAATTTTAAAAATACATACATAAATACAAAATGAAATAGTATAATACTATCTACATTTACCATATATGTACGTAGTACATTTGGATATAACAAGCACACATATGCACCTTTTTGTTATATTAAATTAAGCATATTTGCCAATATATATATATAGTCTTAAAGTTATATTTTTTTGTCAAGCCTATATTTAGTATGTATAAATATTTGTATGTGGGCACTAAAACTTAACAAATCAGAAATGAAACATATATAAGACCTAAACTAAAAATAATGCAATTATAATTAGAAACTCGGAATTTTTCCGAAAAAAATTGGAAAAATCGGATCAGAATGGATTCGGAGGACTTCATAATTTTTCGGATCGGAATTTCGGAATGTTCGGCATTTATCGGAATTTTCGGATTTCGGCATTTTCGGATATCGGATTTATCGGAGTCGGATTTTTTTGGAAAAAATCGGACTGGAATCAGTCGGAATCAGTTGGTGACTTAATCTTATAAGTCGTGAGATTTTCGCACCTAATCCCTGATTTTACTCGCCATATCCTGACTTCAATCACTTCCTCTCTTCTCCTGCACATTAAATGCTCTTACGTGACGTGGGTCTTCTGCTATAGTCAGAGGCGTTACTTCATTAAATGAGGCGTGGGACCTTGACGCCACATAGCGATGCTGCTTAACTTTCCTATCTTGGCCGTGCATTTGAGGAGTTTGTCCTCAGCTAGTATTACCGAGGCCGTGATGACTTTGTCTTATAAGCTCACCTTTGTTTTTAACGAAAGGAAGCGAACAATGACTTGTAATGTTCGGCCGTGGGTAGGCCCCAGGGCCGAGAGGAAGTTCCTTCGGTCAGCTTCCTCGACCGAGATTTATTAGGCACAAACACCTAACTGCCTCCTTCAGATCTCACTGCCTCTCTTGCTCTGTTCGCTTAAGCTCTCTCTCCTCTCTCAAACCTAGCTGCCTCTCTCAGATCTCACTGCCTCTCTTGCTTTAGAAGCTTAAGCTCTCTCTCCTCTCTCAGACCTAACTGCCTTTCTTATATCTCACTGCATCTCTTGCTATGGAAGCTTAAGCTCCCTCTGTGTCTCTCTCCTATCTCAATCTAATTGCCTCTCTCAGCTTTCTTTCTAGCAAAGGTAATTTATGAGTTTCTCTTTACGTTATTTTTGTTTTTGGCTGTTTTAAGCTATTGATAATTGGTATTTGTACTGTTTTTGCTTTTTCCGTTGCTCTTTCAAACCATAGTGTACAAAAAAGAAGTTTTAAAACTATGACAAATAGAATGAATGAAAAGGAAACTAGAAAGGAACCAACCCTAAATGATTTGCAGTGCGAAGTTCATGATGTAAAAGGAACCAACCCTAAATGATTTTCTGTTACTCTTTCAAACCATAGTTTACAAAAAAGGAAACAAGGGTATGGATGGAGATGCCTCCTCTTCTTCAAGTTCAAAGAAATTTTCTTTTGCCCAACTGGCTGCGAGACCCACCAAAATTCTGTATGATTTGAATTCTGGATTGAGAACTAGGTGCACACTGGAGCAACTGTACAACAAAAGGGAGCCGTGGAAGGATCCTTTAAGGAAGGATAAAATCACACGCAAATATCAGCTTGTCTTTAGGTCAGTTTTTTGAAAATGTTGCGATATGAATTTGTAAAAAATATATTTTATGTTATTAATGTGTGTGTATTTTTTTTTCCAGACATATTATTCAGGCTATTTACAATTTGAATAGAAAAAATATAACTAAGGGTTACCTGAGGTTAGTAGATATCATGACTGGTGGCTCTGATGAGGAGGCTACGACTACTTGGCTGACAAATCCTCTGTAGACAAACGATTCGGACGCGAATGGTTATATATCTAACTTCATTTCCTTGGTGAAATGTATCCTTGGAATCAATGACTTGGAGTTGCAAGAGGACTCAGAGCTTACACATTTTCTAAAAATGGCAGAGTCAGCAACAAACTCGTAAGCAAGCTTTTTTATTTTATTTTTTTAAATGCATATAGGTACTACTACAATATTGAGCAATAGTCACCATATTCTTTCTAAGTAACTAAAATTGGTGGCCAAAGGCCCTAGCAACTAAACAATTATCAATAGCTACCTTTGTTTTAGGTGGCATGGTTTAGTTGCTTATTCTTTTCACACCAATCATTAACTCATTCAATTTTAGTTGGTTATATTAAACACCATTAAAGAATGTATTGGTTGTTACGTTGAATATAAATATTCAAGTGATACATGATAGTAATGGAGTAATTCATGGCCCTAACAAAACCTACATCTAGTACTCCTAATCCAAGGCTAGAAGTCTTCTCCATTATATCCCATTAATTAGACAGAAAGAGCAAAGACATGATCAGTAGAAAAATAAACTATAACTGAAAAGGTCGAAAAATATTAAAGACAAACAAAGATAGAGAAAGATAGAGAGAGAAACAAAAGTGAGAAACAATAGGAAGGATAAGGGTAATCCCACCCTTCCTTCTTATTAGGAACAACTCTAACAAACCCAACTTTAACAAAGTAGCAGACCCAACACTAACACATAACAGAATAAGTAAATCACTAACATGTTAGAAGAGTGTACATTTCATTAATTACAACACTAACACTAACACTAACAATACTAAGTCAAATTCAAAAAATGATGGCATTAGCTGCACCTGAAATCTTCATGGCACTAACACCAACAATACTAGTCAAATTCAAAAAATAGTGCAACCCTTTTTAACCGTTTCTCGTCTTCCTAATCAAAATTGAAATTCACAGTGTTGTAAGAAATATAACCATGTCAGTAACCATATGAACCAATAGTGTGTAACATGAAAATTGAGATAAATATATATATTCTAAAATGTGAGCATGTACATTTCACATTCACTTCAGTTGGGGAAATGCAGAACCTCCATTTTCTTTTCTCCCCTAGCCTGATCTATCATGCCTTTGCTGGCTCTTAAAGCAACCTTCTCAGCTTGAGCAAATTTTCATTTTTCCATCGCACTCAAAGTCCTAGTAATAACTTGTTTCATAAGCGAGGAATAAAAAACGTTTATCTCACAATTCTCAACATGTTAAAAAATCTCACTTTGCAGACGGTCTCTTCCTCTGCAACCGCCATTAAAGATGGCTTTGAGAATTCTAAAGCTAGAGTTTTATTTGTACTTGGGCAGACGAAGAAAGGGAAGTGAGAGAGAAGGGGGTGCAAACTGGCTATATTTATTTAGATCTGGTTCTCACTTGGACATAGAAAAATAGAGGAAAAGTCTCTCACATCCACATCCACATCCACTTAATATTCATTAGTTTTTAACTGAATAAGTTGGATAACTGGAAAAATGCCTTTGACAACCATCTTTGACAAGTTGTCAAGTGAGAACCATCTTTGACAAGTTGGAAAAATGCCTTCAGAAGTGAAATTACGAGGGCAGTTCCGGTTAAAAGCATAGTTCATGATATAAAATATTTCTCGAAAGTCTACTATCACAATCGATGTGAGGGAAACTACGAGGAGAATGCAGTAGGGGCATACCAATACAAATGTGGTATGAAAAATGTGGTAAGCCTAGCATTTTCCTTCGAGAAATGCCCTATTTGTATAATAATATATCTTAACTTTGTTATTATTCAATTATTGCAGGGCATTAATAGAAAGGAAATACCAAAACTACCACCAGATCTCATGGTATTAGGATAAACCTAATTTTTGTTTTAAGTATAATTATATATTAATGTCTCCTAATGTATGTTAGTCTTCATTTTTTTTGCAGAGAGGAGCAAATAGTAGAGCCGCTCACTTCCTACATGCTCGTAGACGTTCACGAATTCTTGGTTAACAGGGGCATTGGAGTACATTAAACATTGGGGCATTTGTTAACTAGTAGTTATTATATTTTCTAATTTTCTAATAATTTACATATGTTTAAGAGATAATTTTGCTAGTCGTTGCATGTTGTATGTGGATCGTATCTCAGATGATAGATGTAGAGTACGACGTAGTAGCAGCTTGGTAAGATATAACAAAACTTAAGAATGACTTACTCATATAAACTTTTATTTTTCTTGAGATTTATGTTCAGAGCAAACAATATCATAATTTGTCTCTCCATACAGGTCTAGTAACTATGTACGTAAGGATCAAGGTCTAAAATATCAAGAGTTTCGGAAATATCGGTGGTCCAAAAACACGGATATATCGATGGAAATATCGAGGAAATATCGATATCGATAAAAATTAAATAAAATCACGAAAATTGTTAGAAAAACTTGAAATTTTTTATTGAAACTTTAGAGGATGTTTATTTAGTCCATTGTCTATTATTTTATCACAAAAAATTGGAATAAAATGCAGGGCATGGTGGGTTTGAGTGATTTAAGTTAATTATGTAGTGACTTGACAAACACTGTGTCTTTAGTAAATACGTAGTAATTAGTGAAAAAAAAATAAACACACCATAATTTTTTAGTTATAATAATTTACTACAATATATTACATATGATAAGATATATGAGCTTGACAAAAAAATATTACTACAATACAACTCCATAATATATAACCAAAAAAAATAAAATACAACTCCATAATAAAATAATAAATAACATTAAACATATGCCTAAATTCATCATTAGGGAAATTTGTTTTTTAATGAAAATTTATCCTAGATAGTATTAGCTTGCAGAGATTTTTAATGACCATATATATATTACACGTTGTAGCTTTATTAGCAAATTCGTCCACATCGTGGTGGATAAGGCTCAGCAGGTTGGTTCCCAAGAGACGGGTTCAATTCCCCTTGTGCGCAAAAGTGCCAATTCTCAACAATTTTAATCTATTTTTCAGTTTCATATCGCGATATTATCGATAAATTGACGATATTTAATATCAATATTAATCTATTCTTCCTCATCTCATTTGTTGTTTTGTTGCCCTATGCTAATGAGCATTGGCCAAACTCCCCGGTTTCTTGGTTCAAAACACCCTTATTGGATACACATCTTATGCAACAAATCTAAGTTGTTGACAGCCTTGAAAGGATGTAAGTAAGAATTTTCGCCGGTATAGCGTACATCATCTTCTTGTTCAATTATGACTTTTTCTTCACCTTCTTGTTAGATATTGGAGTTTGATTTTAAGGATTGGATTTGCAAAAAGTTGTTCACTTCATCAAGAGTAATGTACGGATTTTGAAGATTTCATGTTCAAAATCCTTATAAAAATATTTGTTATGTGTCTTCAATTGCTCATCATGTCGTCTTATTTATATACAAATAGATATCTCCCAAGATTTTAATTTAACTTCCTAAACTATGTTGGAAATTAATTCATGTATATTTCTAATCATCATAATTATATTAGGTTTTCTCATCCCTCAACTTGTAAAATCTTGCTCGTTTTATTTTCTTCTCATAACTCGTATTTTAAGGTCTCACTCCGCTATTGTGAGTAGTACACTTATGTTCTATTGGTATAACTAATTAGCGTTGGCGTTAAAATTGAAAGAGAGACAGTTTGCTCTTTATCAATAAGTCGTTCGTATATCAATGGGTGCATCCTTTGTTCAAAAAAGTGAGAGCAAGAAGAAGACCAAGTCCTATACTTAATGAATATTATCAAGTAAACGATGCCACATGTGCAGTGTGGCAAGTAAACGAGGCCTTGGATACTCATGTGATGCAACAAATCGAAGTTATCAGTAGCCTCGAAACGATGTCAGTAAGAATTTTCGTGGGTAGGGTGTCCATCATCTTCCTATTCAACTATGACTTCTTCCTTAACTTCTTGTTAGATATTGGAATTTGATTGTAAGGACTAGATCCGCATGAAGTTGTTTACTTCCTCAAGAGTAATGGGTGAATTTTGAAGATTTCGTGTCCAAAATCCTTATAAAATATTTGATGTATGTCTTCAATTGCTCATCATGTATACAATTTAACGTCCTAAACCTTAATGCATGTTGGAAATCTAATTAAATTAAGAAATTAACTAATGCAGATTTCTAATCATCGTAATTACACTAGGTTTTATTTTCTTCTCATAAATAGGATTTTGAGGTTTTACTCTGGTATGGCGAGAGTACACCTATGTTCTATTGGTGTAACTAATTGGCAATAACGTAAAAAATTGAAAGATAGATAATTTGCTAGAAAAACAGTTTGATCTTTATGAATATGGGTACACCATTTGTTTACCAAAGCGAGAGTGAGAAAGAAGAACAAGCCGTGGAACTTGATGAATATCAATAAGTAAATGATGCCACATGTGTAGTGTGGCAAAAGAGACATTGTCAACAATCTTTCACAAGGCTTTGGATACACTTATGATGCAACAAGCCGAAGTTACCGGCATCATCTTCATGTTCAACTATGACTTATTCTTCAACTTCTTTTTACATATTGGATTTTGATTGTAGGGACTGGATCCGCAAGAAGTTGTTCACTTCATGAAGATAGTAGTATGGATTTTTCTTTAAGGCAAGGGGATGAGAAGTCTAATAGAACTCTTCGTTCTTGAAATCAAAATAAAGTATATGTTCCGACTACCTGTGTTCGTTGTCATCTCCATTAACCATCAATGCATGTGTCTACCGCGCAAATCTCATGGCCTGGAGTTCCGGGCCGAGGGAATATGCGTTGACACGCGGCTTCCTGCTTTTGGGTGCGGTGCGGTTGTGCGCAGGCGTGCCAGCACAGTCCACCGTGCGTCGAGATTGTTGATGTGAATGGAAGTGGTCAAGTGGTGCGCCTGTTTGAACTTGCCTTCTAATCAAACGATTGTAGCCGAGAGAGGAACTAATCTCGGCTGTCAGGTTCACGGCCTGAGCTACAAGGTCGTTTAGTGGTGGTGTTGATGGTGAGTTTAGGGCGTTGCTCCGGCGCGCTGCTCAGTGAGCGGCGGTCGTATGATATATGGGGTGAATGAGCGAATAACAAAGATGGTGCTCCAGCGCCTTGAAAATCAAGGGTCGTATGATATATTGATGAATGAATTTCCTTACAGTCTAACACTACTCTTAGGAAAGCAAGTAAAGATATTGAAAGTGCATTACAGGAAAATATAAGTTGCTCCGTGGGAGGCTTTGGTTTGGTGTTTGAACCCTTTGAATGTAGTCTTGAGCTTTGTATTTATAGGAAGAGTTCCTGGAGGAGTAATCGAGGTTGAAACTCTGCATAGTGGAGCCTGATTAGCGCAAGTGGGCAGTCTAATCGACATTTGGGATCGTGAAGTATGGTGGTGTGATCCCATGAATCCTGGTGAATCTCGGCCGCCGCCCTGATCGTGGGCTTTGCGCTTCTGGCCGTGGAGACGCATTTATTGCTCTGATAGCTGGTGACCTAATCTCTCAAGCTGCAAGGATTCTTGTGAGAATGTCCACGTCTAATCACTCTGTTTTTTGTCGCCAAATCCTGACTTCAGTCACTTCCTACCTTCCCTCGTGCATTAAATACTTATTTGTGGCCAGTGAGTTTGCTGCAATAAACAGGGGCATTACTTCAATAAACCGTGATTTTGTTCGGCCTCGTACTATCTAGGCCGAGATGGTCATGCCTTGGCAACTTTTCTTTTGTCTTCAAGAGGGCCAAATATCTTGGCGAAACACAGCGTTTTGATCCTTTGAGCGAGGGCTAGGGCCGAGAAAAGGGGCTCCTTCGGCCGATTCATGGTCGCGATTTATTAGGCACAAACAACATGTCTCTATGTAAATATTGCCACATTGTAGGATGGATAGCAAAAGGTAGCTTAGGGTAATTCATTCCATGAGCTTGTCCTCTTTCTTCTTCTTTTTATTCCCTTTCTTTCTTCTTCTTATTCTCTCTCATTTTTCCTTCTTTTCTCTCCCTCCCCATCACTTTCTTTCTCTCCATTACCCATAAGGGACTTTCACTGAGCACCTGGCCCCTCATGTCCTAACGTGCGTCCGCCACTTGTCATTTTGGGTTGTTGAACTTTATGCTTGTGGCTTTTGCAGCAAGAGAGTTGAAGAAGCATTTGAAGAGGCTCAGTGCCCCGAAGCATTGCTTGACAAACTTGGCGGTGCCTTTGTAAATTGAAGATCTTATCGTTGTCTTCCTTTTTATGTTGATGCTTGTGCATGCATCCTCTTTATTTCCCATTGGTAAATAGGTTTGTTTTCCTGTTGTTTCACAGAAAGTCTTATTGTTTCAAGGAAAGTGTGAAAAAAAAAAGAAAGTAGACTTTGGAAAGAAATTAAAAACTAGGAGGGATGCCACCATTAATTCAATTGCTGAAAAATGATGTTGTGTGGAAGGACAATCGTATTGTGCCTAAGTATCGCATAATCATTAGGTGAGTAAGATTTAACCTTCTTCTTTTTTTCCTTATGGTTCATATACATGTATTTTAGAATAATTTGTTCCTTTTTTGTCTTATTTTTTTGGTTCAAAAAGCTAGCCAAAATATCAAAGATCCACGGATAACTCCTGTTCTTGTTGGGAAATCATATATTCCTTTGGTAAATAAGTTTGTTTTCCTATTGTTCCAGGGAAAGTCCTATTGTTTTCCTATTGTTTCAAGGAAAGTCGTATGTCAATATAAAATAATTCTTTGTGGGTGAAAGAAAATCGTAACTTTGAGGGTGAAAAAGAAAGAAATTAAAAACTAGGAGGGATACCACCATTAATTCACTTGGTAAATAATGATGTTGTGTGGAATGAAGACAATCGTATTGTGCCTCATACTTGATTTTACCTTTTTCTTTTTATCCTTATGGTTCATATATGTGTATATATCTATGTATAAAATTCTAAAAGTTATTAACGTGCCATAAATCTTTATTTTTTATTTTTTAAAGGGACATTATTAAGCTATTTGCCGAGTGGAAAATATGCATGCCTTATTGCTTTTTGGATATTCAACACATCAATATCATTAATTATATTGAATTTAGATTCCCACATAGAATTTCATTATCATCCACTCGATCATTAATGACTAGAATAACCTTCCATTCTCTATATCATGACTAGTATAGCCAAACAAGTTGTGGAAAACAAAATTGTGCTCATAAGAACCTTGTATGAACTTGAATTCGGAAACAATTGCATGTTTATTTTTTGTCAGTAACTTCGTTGTCATCGTATTTCAATAGGTGCATTCGATCAAGAGTACTGTATGAATTTTTCTTTAAGGCAAGTTTATGAGGAGTCCAATAGAACTCCTCGTTCTTTACGTAAAAAAAAAAGTATATGTTCCGATGACTCATGTTCGTTGTCATCTCCAATAACCAGCCAATGCATGTCTCTATGTGTAGATGTTGCCACATTGCAGGATGGATAGCAGGAAGTAGCGTAAGGTAACTTTTGCCATGAGCTAGTCCTCAATACCATAACTTCAATAGTCATCACGTGGTTCTAATAGTTCTTCTTTAGATGGCAGGAGACATGAACAATCTTGTAAGTGTTGGTCATATATCAAATCTCATGTCATAAGTATCACTATTGCAAAGAGTATTGCTCGAAACTTGGAGATCACTCATTGTTGTGAGCATTATAACTTCTCCCTTGAAAGGATTCACCAACAAGTATAACTTTCCATTCTTCATATCACGACTAGTAAAGCCAAACAAGTTGCATAAATCAAAATCGTGCTCATTAGAACCCTGTATGGACTTAAATTCAGAAACAATTGTATGTTTTCTTTTTGTTTGTAAGTCGTTGCCATCGTATTTCAATAAGTAGTTCACCGAAGGGAGTGCAATAAAGAATATCAAAAGTGATTTGAGGTGTTGCTGGTGGTTCGGTGAAGACCTTTCGGAAAAAAAATGCGGAAAAATGAAGCCATATTGCTGGGGAAAAGCGACTTGACAAGACGGGTTACACTGTTCTCTCTTTCCCTCTCTCTATATATATATAGGGTTATTTGGACATATGGATAAAAGTTGATATTTTAATTATAAGTTTTAATTATAGTTTTATTATGTTTTCTTTTTGTTTGTAAGTCGTTGCCATCGTATTTCCATAAGTACATCATTAGTTCACCGAAGGGAGTGCAATAAAGAATAACAAGTCGAGGTACTTGATCATCATCATCAAATAAACGACGTCGTATGTGCAATGTGGCAAAAGAGATGTTGTCAACCATCTTTAATAAGGCCTTGGATACACATGATTCAACAAACCGAAGTTACTAGCAGCCCCTGAACCCCTAAACCCGCTGCAGCACCCCCGACCCCAAGCGTACCGACTGTACAAACAGCCTTGCTTGTGCCTACAGCGGCTTCAATTGTTCCATACACATTTTTGAATTTATCAAAAGTGATTTGAGGTGTTGCCGGTGGTTTGGTGAAGACCTTTCGGAAAAAATGCGGAAAAATGAAGCCATGCTGGGGAAAAGCGACTTGACAAGACGGGTTACACTCTTCTCTCTTTCCCTCTCTCTCTATATATATAGGGTTATTTGGACATATGGATAAAAGTTGATATTTTAATTATAAGTTTTAATTATAGTTTTATTATGTTTTCTTTTTGTTTATAAGTCGTTGCCATTGGATTTCAATAAGTGCATCATTAGTTCACCGAAGGGAGTGCAATAAAGAATAACAAGTCGAGGTACTTGATCATTATCATCAAATAAACGACGTCGTATGTGCAATGTGGCAAAAGAGACGTCGTCAACCATCTTTAATAAGGCATTGGATACACATATGATTCAACAAACCGAAGTTACTAGCAGCCCCTGAACCCCTAAACCCGCTGCAGCACCCCCGACCCCAAGCGTACCGACTGTATAAACAGCCTTGCTTGTGCCTACAGCGGCATCGATGGTTCCATACACATTTTTGAATTTATCAAAAGTGATTTGAGGTGTTGCTGGTGGTTTGGTGAAGACCTTTCGGAAAAAATGCGGAAAAATGAAGCCATGCTAGGGAAAAGCGACTTGACAAGACGGGTTACACTCTTCTCTCTTTCCCTCTCTCTCTATATATATATATAGGGTTATTTGGACATATGGTTAAAAGTTGATATTTTAATTATAAGTTTTAATTATAGTTTTATTATGTTTTCTTTTTGTTTGTAAGTCGTTGCCATCGGATTTCAATAAGTGCATCATTAGTTCACCGAAGGGAGTGCAATAAAGAATAACAAGTCGAGGTACTTGATCATTATCATCAAATAAACGACGTCGTATGTACAATGTGGCAAAAGAGACGTCGTCAACCATCTTTAATAAGGCCTTGGATACACATATGATTCAACAAACCGAAGTTACTAGCAACCCCTGAACCCCTAAACCCGCTGCAGCACCCCCGACCCCAAGCGTACCGACTGTATAAACAGCCTTGCTTGTGCCTACAGCGGCATCGATGGTTCCATACACATTTTTGAATTTATCAAAAGTGATTTGAGGTGTTGCTGGTGGTTTGGTGAGGACCTTTCGGAAAAAATGCGGAAAAATGAAGCCATGCTAGGGAAAAGCGACTTGACAAGACGGGTTACACTCTTCTCTCTTTCCCTCTCTCTCTCTATATATATATAGGGTTATTTGGACATATGGATAAAAGTTGATATTTTAATTATAAGTTTTAATTATAGTTTTATTATGTTTTCTTTTTGTTTGTAAGTCGTTGCCATCGGATTTCAATAAGTGCATCATTAGTTCACCGAAGGGAGTGCAATAAAGAATAACAAGTCGAGGTACTTGATCATTATCATCAAATAAACGACGTCGTATGTGCAATGTGGCAAAAGAGACGTCGTCAACCATCCTTAATAAGGCCTTGGATACACATATGATTCAACAAACCGAAGTTACTAGCAACCCCTGAACCCCTAAACCCGCTGCAGCACCCCCGACCCCAAGCGTACCGACTGTATAAACAGCCTTGCTTGTGCCTACAGCGGCATCGATGGTTCCATACACATTTTTGAATTTATCAAAAGTGATTTGAGGTGTTGCTGGTGGTTTGGTGAAGACCTTTCGGAAAAAAACGCGGAAAAATGAAGCCATATTGCTGGGGAAAAGCGACTTGACAAGACGGGTTACACTCTTCTCTCTTTCCCTCTCTCTCTATATATATAGGGTTATTTGGACATATGGATAAAAGTTGATATTTTAGTTATAAGTTTTAATTATAGTTTTATTTTCGCCTAATATTTTAAATCATACTTAACTAAGTCTTCTTGATGTTAATATGTTATGCAGATGTTGGGTCGTGGAGGAAGACCTCAGTATGACTCTAATGGAGAAGGGATAATCATTACAAAATGCCATAGCAAGCCACCATTACAAGGTGCGTTAATTTTATATACTATTTTACTGTCATATTTTGGATGGAGACATTATTTTTACTGTTTTGTGCCCAGTAATATACTGTGAAAACTGAAGCCATATTTTTACTGTTTTTACTGTTTTGTGCTCAGGCTATTACATTTTCTTCTATACTTTTGTTTTGTTAAAAAATAATTCAGTATAGTTGGGGAGAGAGAAGAGAGGGAATTTGGGGAGGCCAACAGATAATGTGAAAACTGAAAAGTTGGTTAAGGTTTTTAATATTTTAATTAATGAAAATTATAAGAATTGGCCCCTCATGTCCTAACGTGCGTCCGCCACTTGTCATTTGGGTTGTTGAACTTTATGCTTGTGGCTTTTGCAGCAAGAGAGTTGAAGAAGCATTTGAAGAGGCTCAGTGCCCTGAAGCATTGCTTGACAAACTTGGCGGTGCCTTTGTAAGTTGAAGATCTTATCGTTGTCTTCCTTTTTATGTTGATGCTTGTGCATGCATCCTCTTTATTTCCCATTGGCAAATAGGTTTGTTTTCCTGTTGTTTCACAGAAAGTCTTATTGTTTCAGGGAAAGTGTGAAAAAAAAAAGTAAACTTTGGAAAGAAATTAAAAACTAGGAGGGATGCCACCATTAATTCAATTGCTGAAAAATGATGTTGTGTGGAAGGACAATCGTATTGTGCCTAAGTATCGCAGAATCATTAGGTGAGTAAGATTTAACCTTCTTCTTTTTTTCCTTATGGTTCATATACATGTATTTTAGAATAATTTGTTCCTTTTTTGTCTTATTTTTTTTGGTCAAAACGCTAGCCAAAATATCAAAGATCCACGGATAACTCCTGTTCTTGTTGGGAAATTATATATTCCTTTGGTAAATAAGTTTGTTTTGCTATTGTTCCAGGGAAAGTCCTATTGTTTTCCTATTGTTTCAAGGAAAGTCGTATGTCAATATAAAATAATCCTTTGTGGGTGAAAGAAAATCGTAACTTTAAGGGTGAAAAAGAAAGAAATTAAAAACTAGGAGGGATACCACCATTAATTCACTTGGTAAATAATGATGTTGTGTGGAATGAAGACAATCGTATTGTGCCTCATACTTGATTTTACAATTTTCTTTTTATCCTTATGGTTCATATATGTGTATATATCTATGTATAAAATTCTAAAAGTTATTAACGTGCCATAAATCTTTATTTTTTATTTTTTAAAGGGACATTATTAAGCTATTTGCCGAATGAGAAATATGCATGCCTTATTGCTTTTTGGATATTCAACACATCAATATCATTAATTATATTGAATTTAGATTCCCACATAGAATTTCATTATCATCCACTCGATCATTAATGACTAGCATAACCTTCCATTCTCTATATCATGACTAGTATAGCCAAACAAGTTGTGGAAAACAAAATTGTGCTCATAAGAACCTTGTATGAACTTGAATTCGGAAACAATTGCATGTTTATTTTTTGTCAGTAACTTCGTTGCCATCGTATTTCAATAGGTGCATTCTTTGTTCAAACAAGTTGTGGTACTTGATGAATATCATCAAGTAATAAGTTATGATACACATATGATGCAACAAACAGAAGTTACTGGCATCCACAAAAGGATGTCGGTAAGAATTTATGTGGGTAGGGTGTCCATCGTATTCATGTTCAACTATGACTTCTTTAACTTCTTTTTGGATATTGGAGTTTGATTATAGGGACTGGATCCGCATGAAGTTTTGCATTTCATCAAGAGTACTGTATGAATTTTTCTTTAAGGCAAGTTTATGAGGAGTCCAATAGAACTCCTCGTTCTTTACGTCAAAAAAAAGTATATGTTCCGACAACCCATGTTCGTTGTCATCTCCAATAACCAGCCAATGCATGTCTCTATGTGTAGATGTTGCCACATTGCAGGATGGATAGCAAGAAGTAGCGTAAGGTAACTTTTGCCATGAGCTAGTCCTCAATACAATAACTTCAATAGTCATCACATGGTTCTAATAGTTCTTCTTTAGATGGCAGGAGACATGAACAATCTTGTAAGTATTGGTCATATATCAAATCTCATGTCGTAAGTATCACTATTGCAAAGAGTATTGCTCGAAACTTGGAGGTCACTCATTGTTGTGAGCATTATAACTTCTCCCTTGAAAGGATTCACCAACAAGTATAACTTTCCATTCTTCATATCACGACTAGTAAAGCCAAACAAGTTGCATAAATCAAAATTGTGCTCATTAGAACCCTGTGTGGACTTGAATTCAGAAACAATTGTACGTTTTATTTTTGTTTGTAAGTCGTTGCTATCGTATTTCAATAAGTGCATCATTAGTTCACCGAAGGGAGTGCGATAAAGAATAACAAGTCGAGGTACTTGATCATCATCATCAAATAAACGACGTCGTATGTGCAATGTGGCAAAAGAGACGTCGTCAACCATCTTTAATAAGGCCTTGGATACACATATGATTCAACAAACCGAAGTTACTAGCAGCCCCCGAACCCCTAAACCCGCTGCAGCACCCCCGACCCCAAACGTACCGACTGTATAAACAGCCTTGCTTGTGCCTGCAGCGGCATCGATGGTTCCATACACATTTTTGAATTTATCAAAAGTGATTTGAGGTGTTGCTGGTGGTTTGGTGAAAACCTTTCGGAAAAAAAAACGCGGAAAAATGAAGCCATATTGCTGGGGAAAAGCGACTTGACAAGACGGGTTACACGGTTCTCTCTTTCCCTCTCTCTCTATATATATAGGGTTATATGGACATATGGATAAAAGTTGATATTTTAGTTATAAGTTTTAATTATAGTTTTATTTTCGCCTAATATTTTAAATCAAACTTAACTAAGTCCTCTTGATGTTAATATGTTATGCAGATGTTGGGTCGTGGAGGAAGACCTCAGTATGACTCTGATGGAGAAGGAATAATCATTACAAAATGCCATAGCAAGCCACCATTACAAGGTGCGTTAATTTTATATACTATTTTACTGTCATATTTTGGATGGAGACATTATTTTTACTGTTTGGTGCCCAGTAATATACTGTGAAAACTGAAGCCATATTTTTACTGTTTTTACTGTTTTGTGCTCAGGCTATTACATTTTCTTCTATACTTTTGTTTTGTTAAAAAATAATTCAGTATAGTTGGGGAGAGAGAAGAGAGGGAATTTGGGGAGGCCAACAGATAATGTGAAAACTGAAAAGTTGGTTAAGGTTTTTAATATTTTAATTAATGAAAATTATAAGAATTGGTTGATCAAGTAGTAAGTTGATTTAGGGTTGTGAGAGAGAGAGAGAGAGAAATTTAATCAAGTAGTAAGTTGATCAAGTAGTAAATGGGGCGTGGGACATGACGTATAAGGCACATCACCCCCTCTCCGTTAGTCGATGTGGGATGTTACACGGTGGCAGCGTGGTGGTGGTGGTGTTGGTAGTGGAGGTGGTGATTGTGGTGGTGATGGTGGCGAAGAAGGAGAGGGATGTGGTGGTGGTGGTGGTGGTGGCGATGGCGATGGCGGTCGGTGGTAGTGGTGTTGGTAGTGGAGGTGGAAGTGGTGGTTGTAGCGGTGATGGTGGCGAAGAAGGAGAGGGATATGGTGGTGGTGGTGGCGGTGGCGGTCGGTGGTGGTAATGGTGGCGGAGGGTGGAGGTGGTGGTGTTGATGAAAGTTGCGGTACTGGTTGTGGTATAGGTGGTGGGGATGGTGGTTGTGGAGGTGATGGTGGTGGAGGTTGAGGATGAGATGGTAGTGGTGGTGGTGGAGATTGAGGAGAAGGTGGTGGTTGTGGTGGTGATGGTGGCGGAGAAGGAGGTGGTGGTGATGATGAAGGTTGAGGTAGTGGTTGTGGTTGTGGTGGTAGGGATGGCAATTGTGGAGGTGATGGTGGTGGAGGTAGAGGTGTGGAGGTGGTGAAGGTGGTGTTGGTTGAGGAGAAGGTGGTGGTTGTGGTGGTGATGGGGGCGGAGAAGGAGGTGGTGGTGGAGGTGGCAATCAGTGGTGGTGATGGAGATGGTGAAGTTGGATGTAGAGGTGGTGTCTTTAAAAAAACAAAAATTAGCTAGCTTTTTTATTTTATTTTTTAAAATGCATATAGGTACTACTACAATATTGAGCAATAGTAGCCATTTTCTTTCAAAGTATTTAGCCAACTAAGCAACTAAAATTGGTGGCTAAAGGCCTTAGCAACTAAACAGTTATCAATAGCTACCATTGTTTTAGGTGGCATGGTTTAGTTGCTTAATCTTTTCACACCAATCATTAATTTCATTCACTTTAGTTGGATATATTAAACACCATTAGAGAATGCATTGGTTGTTAAGTTGGAAAGCCAATTGTGTATTTGCCCCACAACTTTTCACACCTTAAATATCAATTAATTAAATATAAATATTCAAATAATACATGAAAGTATAGCCGCACGGCTAATGCAAATCGTCTCCAAGTACTAGTAATACATAGCCCTAATAAAACCTACATATAGTACTCCTAATCCAAGGTTAGAAGTCTCCACCATTATATCCATGTAAATACATCACAATGAGAAAGAAAAAGAAAAATTAGAAACTTCCTTTTAATTTTCAACATGTTAGAATAGAATTCTCAACAACTTATCACCATTAGACAAGAAAAAGAAAAGTTAATGCAGAAACAGAAAGAACAAAGACATGAATAGAAAAATAAACTATAACTGAAAAAGGAGGAAAAATATTAAAGATAGACAAAGATAGAGAAAGAAAAGTGAGAACAAGGAAGGATAAGGGTAATCCCACCCTTCTTATTAGGGAGCAACTCTAACAGACCCAACGTTAACAAAATAGCAGCCCAACACTAACACATAACAGAATAAGCAAATCAGTAATATGTTAGAAGTGTACACTTCATTAATTACAACACTAACACTAACACTGACAATACTAGTCAAATTCAAAAAATAATGGCATTAGCTGCACCTGAAATCTTCATGGCACTAACACTAAAAATATTAGTCAAATTCAAAAAATAGTGCAACCCTCTTTAACCGTTGCTCGTCTTCCTAATCAAAATTGAAATTCACAGTGTTGTAAGAAAAATAACCATGTCAGTAACCATATGAACCAATAGTGTGTAACATGAAAATTGAGATAAATATATTCTAAAATGTGAGCATGTACATTTCACTTCAGTTAGGGAAAAACAGAACCTCCACTTTCTTTTTGCCCCTAGCCTGATCTATCATGCCTTTGCTGGCTCATAAAGCATCCTTCTCAGCTTGACTAAATTTTCATTTTTCCATCGCACTTGAAGTCCTGGTAATAACTAGTTTCATAAGCAAGGAATAAAAACGTTTATCTCATAGTTCTCAACATACTAAAAAATCTCACTTTGCAGACGAGCTCTTCCTCTAAGACCGCCATTGAAGATAGCTTTGAGAATTCTAAAGCTAGGGTTTTATTTGTACTTGGGCAGAGGAAGAAAGGGAAGTGAGAGAGAAGGGGGTGGAAACTGGCTATATTTCTTTAGATTCAGTTCTCAATTGGACTTAAAAACTAGTATTAAGTGACTACTGCAAAAGTTGATGCCAGCTAGCTCATTATTTCCCTAAAGTCTTTTTTATTTATTTTTGTTTCCAAAAACAACACAGAAAAATAGAGGAAAAATCTCTCACATCCACATCCACTTAATATTCATTAGTTTTTAAGTGAATTTGTTAGTGAATAAGTTGGATAATTGATATAGCCATGTTTTCAGCCCTTTAGATCTATTGGTTACATGAAAAGAAACTAATCAATGGTCTCAATTGCAACCTATGTGTTATTTTCATTGACTACAGATTCCGTTTGAAGCAACTGAAATATCATCCATTCCTCTTATCGTTCGCTGAAAGATCATCTCTTATATGGCATGCACAAATACATCTCAAGACGGAAGAACCATCTTTGGCAAGTTGGAAAAATGCCTTCAGACGTTTAATTACGAGGAGAGTTCAGGTTCAAAGCAGAGTTCGTGATGTGATGTATTTCTCATATGTCTACTATCACAATAAGGGAAACTACGAGGAGAATGCACTAGGGACATTTCTGTATTCCAGAAATGCCATAGCTCATGTTAATGATCATGTCAAGGCACACTTCTTCAAGGAAAATAAGGTATACACTATACTTTGAAGTGCAATTTTTTTAAATCTATTTGTATAATAATATATCTTAACTTTGTTATTATTCAATTATTGCAGGGCATAGATAGAGAGGAAATACCAAGGCAACTACAAGGGCTGCTTATGGTATTAGGATAAACCTAATTTTTGTTTTAAGTATAATTATATATTAATGTCTCCTAATATATATTAGTATTCATTTTCTGCAGAGTGAAGAGCAAATAGGAAAAATCTCTCACATCCACATCCACTTAATATTCATTAGTTTTTAAGTGAATTTGTTAATGGGCTTTGGAGCACATTAAACATTGGGGCATTTGTTAAAACTACTAGTTACTGTATTTTCTAATTTTCTAGTAGTTTCCAGAGATAATTTTCTAGTAGCAAATAGTAGAGCTAGCAAAACTTGAGCATGACTTACTAATATCAACTCTTATTTCTCTCAAAATTCAGAGCAAACAATTTCATAATTTGTCTCTCCATACCTGTGCATGTAAGGATATAATCTATGATTTGTCTCTCCATGCTACGTGATATAATTTGATTAGCTGATATTACAAAATTTAATGGTTATGGTTTCGGATAGTTTAGACTCTTTCTCGTGCCCAAAAATACTTGTAATTATAGCTGATATAATTTGTCCGTCTATAAATTAGAATATACAAAAGAATACGGGAAAAAATTAAGAGAGAAACTAGTTAGGGAAAAAATTAAGAGAGAAATTAGTTATGTAGATTTTTTTTCTTAAGCCAAAAAGCAGAGGAAGAAATACAAACAGCTAAGGCTCTCCACCAAACCTCGTCGTTGAATCATTATGTTCGCTAAGCTCTTCAACAAGTCATCGCCACAAGAAGCTTCACATCCTCAGGTACTCTCTCCATTGCTTTCTGACTGCTAATTTCTTTTTTAGTTTCTTTTTCTTCTTAATCACATTTCATTTTGTTAACAATTGATTGAATTTATCTTTGATTGTTTTGGTGTGAAAATCATTGACGTGCTGCAATGGATGCTGATCGAATTTGAATACTAACTGAATTTTGAGTTTTCATCACTGAAAAAGGAAAAAATTTGAAGTAGAAACAGAGAGCTCACTGTTGATCAAAAATTTTGGTGTGAATAAGAGTACATACAGTTTGGACATGTAAGTATTTCAAAAGCACTTAAGGTATATGTCAGCTACATATGAATATTGAAGTGTTAAACAAGTCCTCTCAGATACTAGCAGACCAGGTCGTTTCCACTTACGCGTTTTTTGAACAAGCTGGTCAACACCCTTGTTGAGGGGGAAATTATGGAGAAGACGACGATCTACTCAGACTTTTGTTTACTCTCAGCTCTCAGTCCCTTGTCTTCTTGCAGTCTGGTAACTGAGCGGACCCAATGGGTCTGTGGGTCCCACAAATTTTAAGTTTCCTCTCTTTTTCTCCCACAAAATTCCATTCCCCAAAACAGCCATAAACCCCAGCAGTAAGTTGTTTTCCTTAAACCCTCTCTGTTTTTATATAACTCTGTTTTCAATTGCGTTCAAATTCATAACAGAGAAATTTAGTCCAGGGTCTGACGCACAGCTGAAATGGCCAGGTACTTGTTCTTCTTCTTCTTTTCCTTCTCTTTCTCTTTTTATCCTACGGTTTTGTCCCAACTATCCTCAAACCAAAAAACCACTATGATCAATCTCTCCAAGAGTCTAAATGGCAGTAGTATTTCATGGGATATCAACAAAGAGCCAAACCCATGTTTGTGGAAAGGAGTTGGGTGCAACTCCCCCTCCAATTCATCTGTTATCCAAATTTCCTTATCTGGGGTTTCTCTATCTTCCTCAGATTTTTTGTCCCATGTATGCCAGATTGAGTCCTTGCAGATTCTTAATGTTTCAGACAACCATCTGAGCAAAATCCCATCTGGGTTTCTCTCAGATTGTGGAAAACTTGATGGGCTAAAGCTACTCAATTTTAGCTATAACAATTTGGAGGGTTCTTTGCCTGTATTTGTTGGTTTTGCTGGGTTGGAGGTCTTAGACTTAACTCATAATAGGTTGAGTGGAGCCATTGATTTAGAGTTAGATGGGTTAGTTGGGCTCAAAAGCTTGAACCTTAGCTTGAACAATTTCACTGGCTCTGTTCCTACCCGTCTTGGAAAATCCAAGGTCTTGAAGGAGCTTAAGCTTTCTATGAATATGTTTCATGGTATAATCCCTGTTGAAGTTGTGGGCTACCGCAATTTGACTCTGATTGATTTTAGCGAAAATAATATTTCTGGGTCTGTTCCTGACAGAATTGGAGAGCTCTCCAAACTTGAGGTTTTGATTCTGTCGTCCAATAGTTTATCTGGCGAAATCCCACAAAGCCTTTCCAATATCACAAGCCTTACCCGTTTTGCCGCAAATTCTAACAAATTCAACGGTCCAATTCCTGCGGGGATTCCAAAACATCTGAGAAATTTGGATCTAAGCTATAATACCTTAAGTGGGTCGATTCCATCGGACCTTTTGTCTCCATTGAATCTGCAGACTGTGGATTTGTCTAATAATAGGTTAAACGGATCGATACCGGCAGCTCTATCTCAGAGCTTGGTCAGACTGAGATTGGGAAGCAATTCACTTAATGGGATGATCCCTTCTGCAACAATTGCAGGGCACCAAAGTTTGACATACTTGGAGATGGAAAACAATAACTTGAGTGGAACGATTCCTCCTGAATTGGGTTCTTGCCCGAGTTTGGCACTGTTGGATTTGGCTAAGAATCAGCTGTCCGGGGCTTTGCCAGTGGAATTGGGTAACCTTGGCAATCTTCAAGTCTTGAAACTTCAATTTAACAAGTTGGCTGGTGAAATCCCAATTCAAATTACTCAATTGTCAAAGTTGTCTATTCTAAATATCAGCTGGAATTCTCTGAATGGTTCAATACCACCTTCGGTTGCAAGCTTGAAGAATCTCATTAACATGAATTTACAAGGCAACAATCTCAGTGGTTCGATACCGGAAAATATTGGCTCCATTACTTCTCTGTCGGAACTCCAACTTGGAGAAAATCACTTGAGTGGTGACATTCCAAGAATGCCAATTACTTTGCAGATTGCTTTGAATCTCAGCAGCAATCTTTTTGAAGGATATATTCCGGAAAATCTTGCCAATATCACGTTATTAGAAATTCTGGATCTCTCAAATAACAAATTCTCAGGTGAGATACCCGGAGCCTTGACGCAGTTGGGAGCCTTGACGCAGTTGATACTTTCCAACAATCAGCTCTCTGGAGAAATTCCAAAATTTAGTTCTTGGGTCTTCGTCAACACAAGTGGAAATGAGGGTTTGACTAACTCTACGACACCAAGCACGTCACCAGAATCGAAAAAGAAGGGAAAACCAATTGCACTGCCAATTGTTCTTGCAGTTTTTTTTTTCTTTTTTGTAGCAGCTGTTTTTGCTGGTGGATGGATCACTATCATTGGTAAAAAAATAGAAATTGTATAGTTTGGGAGGTCGAAAATTTGTGGTAATTATGAAATAATCTTTTATTCATGTGTTCTTTAAGGGCAAAATAGTAATTTTTCATACTTTTTAAATGCAAAATAGTATGACTTCATATCAGATATTTGAATTACGAAGTATTACATGGTTCCTATAGCATTAAACATTTAGTGCTGCTCACAAAATTTGTTACCAAAAAAGGTGCCAGTGTTTCGTTTATTCAAATGGTAAATGATTTTTCCACTTTTCTTTTATCCACCTACACTCATTTTTGTTTTAAAAAACTGAATGTAAGTGGATAAAAAGAAAGTGGAAAAATCAGTACCTATTCAAATTTGGAATTATAGATAACAAACGAGAAGTGATAGTTACCTTTCCCTTGTTGCCTTTCTCTTTTTTATCTTCTCCATTCATTTTGTACCTGTGAAGGGAAGTAGCTAGTATTTCTAAACGACCTGACAGGCTGACATGTGTACTAAAACATCATTTGGGGAAGAAATGGACCCACTCAGACTTTTGTTTAGTCTCAGCTCTCAGCCCTCATCTTCTTACAGTCCAGTAACTGAGCTGACCAAATGGGCCCCACAAATTTTGAGTTTCCTCTCTTTTTCTCCCACAAATTTTCATTCCCCAAAACGGCTATAAACCCCAGCAGAATGTTGTTTTCCTTAAACCCTCTCTGTGTTTCTGTTTGCACCCAATTTTGGTCAATGGACCAAAAGTGGTCACCTTCCCAGAAAAGGAGCGCAGCATAGGCCCAAGCCCAATAGTTGGCTACAGGTTATATTTTTCAGAAAGGCTTTTCCTATTGAAAATAAAAACCAAGACAAAAGAGAAAGAAAGGGCCAAAGCCCAAGGGCAGAGGGCCCAAAACGATTGGACCGCTGACAATTGAAAAGTCGGAAACTGTTCCAAACCCACGCGAGATTAGAGAAGGAACATCAACATTAAATGACGATTTGACTTTTCCCTTCCAGCAAGAAGCCAGCCGCCCAAGGAAGCCACCAAGCTAGAAGCCAACTTGCACATCAAATCGCCAGGTACGAGACTACATCAGACCAGGAAACCAATTCGAAAAACTAGCGGTCCTCGTCAGGAAGATCGATCTCCCCCTCCATGGACCAGTTCATGACATCAAATCAACAAGTTGACTTTAAACGATAAGCAAATATCCTTACCCAGTCATCATCACTTAAGAGCTCTCCTGCCTCTATAAATAAAAGGGTTCCAGCACAGAAGAAGGGGACTCTCTCTCCAAAACCAGACGCAACGTCTTGTAAAACACTCAAAGAAAAAGCACTCAAAGCGTTCCAGTTATCAGACAACCAGACGACCTCTGTGTTCATCTTTTTATTTCTCTGCCATCCCCATGGTACGATTAACTTCTGAAAATGTTCAATTTGAATTTGTATAATATAGCAGGCCATGAACCTTAGATCGCAGTAATAATGTATTTCTTGGTTTAGAATCAATGAGCATGGATTTCTGTTGTCTTTCTCACTAATTTAAGAATTAAGTAAATGAAAATGATGGAACTTATGTTTGAAGAACCCTGTTGCGCTCATGCTTACTTCTATTTCTGCAATTGCAATATTTAAATCATTTCGTTTCCATTTCATTTAAATTGATAGCACGAAAGGTTCTTTAGCCCGAATCGGGCCACTTAGGCTTGAGGGATACAAACCAATCGGGCCCGAAAGCCATATAGTTGGGCCCGAAGCTGTGTCTAAAATTATATATACATATTTAAATTTAGGTCCACAAGCCCATGCAGGGTATTGGCTGACCAAGAACTTTGTTTCTTCGCCTTGCCTGGATAGGTGTTGCTCGCACCAACCACGGCCGACATATACACGAGAGAAAGAATTGTGAAGTCCTCTTAACCGGGGCATAGAAAAGAACTGACCCAGGCCAGTACCCCCCCTGGTGCAAAATCAGTACCTATTCAAATTTGGAATTATAAATAACAAACGAGAAGTGATATTTACCTTTCCCTTGTTGCCTTTCTCTTTTTCATCTTCTCCATTCATTTTGTACCTGTGAAGGGAAGTAGCTAGTATTTCTAAACTACCTGACAGGCTGACATGTGTACTAAAACATCATTTGGGGAAGAAATGGACCCACTCAGACTTTTGTTTAGTCTCAGCTCTCAGTCCTCATCTTCTTACAGTCCAGTAACTGAGCTGACCAAATGGGCCCCACAAATTTTGAGTTTCCTCTCTTTTTCTCCCACAAATTTTCATTCCCCAAAACGGCTATAAACCCCAGCAGTATGTTGTTTTCCTTAAACCCTCTCTGTGTTTCTAAAACTCTGTCTAACCCTCTCCCGGTCTGACGCACGGCTGAAATGGCCAGGTACTTGTTCTTCTTTTCATTCTCTCTCTTTTTATTCTATGGTTTTGTCTGAACTGTCCTCAAAGCAAAAAACCACTATGTTCAATCTCTCCAGGAGTCTAAATGTCACTGGTATTTATTGGGATATCAACAAAGAGGCAAACCCATGTTTGTGGAAAGGAGTTAGCTGCAATCCCCCTTCCAATTCATCTGTTATCCAAATTTCCTTATCTGGGGTTTCTCTATCTTCCTCAGATTTTCTGCCCCTTGTTGGCCAGGTTGAGTCCTTGCAGAATCTTGATGTTTCAGGCAATCGTCTGCGCAAAATCCCATCTAGGTTTCTCTCAGACTCTGGAAAACTTGATGGGCTAAAGCTACTCAATTTTAGCTATAACAATTTGGAGGGCTCTTTGCCTGTATTTGTTGGTTTTGCTGGGTTGGAGTTCTTAGACTTGTCTCATAATAGGTTGAGTGGAGCCATTGATTTAGAGTTAGATGGGTTAGTTGGGCTCAGAAGCTTGAACCTTAGCTTGAACAATTTCACTGGCTCTGTTCCTACCCATCTTGGAAAATCCAAGGTCTTTTCTATGAATAAGTTTCATGGCATAATCCTGGGTCTGTTGATATTGTGGGTTACCACAATTTGACTCTAATTGATTATAGCGAAAATGATATTTCTGGGTCTGTTCCTGACAGAATTGAAGAGCTCTCCAAACTTGAGGTTTTGATTCTGTCGTCCAATAGTTTATCTGGTGAAATCCCACAAAGCCTTTCAAATATCACAGGCCTTACCTGTTTGGCTGCAAATTCTAACAAATTCAACGGTCCAATTCCTGCAGGAATTACAAAACATCTGAGAAATTTGGACCTAAGCTATAACAGCTTAAGTGGTTCGATTTCATCGGATCTTTTGTCCCCATTGAATCTGCAGACTGTGGATTTGTCTAACAATGGATTAAACGGATCGATACCTACAGCTCTTTCTCCGAGGTTGGTCAGATTGAGATTAGGAAGCAATTCACTTGATTATGTAATTCCAACTGCGGCCATTGCAACGCTCCAACACTTAACTTACTTGGATCTGGAAAACAATACATTGACCGGATTGATTTGTCCTGAATTGGGTTCAGAATCAGCTCTCTGGGTCTCTGCCAGTGGAGTTGGGTAACCTTAGCCATCTTCAAGTCTTGAAACTTCAATTTAACAAGTTGGCTGGTGATAATATTGGAAGAAGTAATATAAGGTAGAAGGAGAAGTAGTAGAGAGAGAAAGAGCAGCAAAGAAGATGAAGAAGATGATGAAGAAGAAGCCATGGTTTTGATAGATTGGATAGAGGAAGCTTAATTTTTATAGTGGTTCTTAAGGATAGAAAATGTCAGTGCCAGTTAGGTTGGATGATGAATTTGGCTAGGTTCAATCTTTGATACCAAACAGGTGTCTCTGTGCATGTGTTTAAGCATAGAAAAGAAAGTCTTACATGTCCAAACCAAAAGGATAGACGAGTTTTGGTTTCTACTTGACCTCTGCAGAACAACAATTTTGTTTGGCAGCTTGTAAATCCTCCTTTGGGTTGAGGTGTTCAAATTCCAATTCCTTCCGTGCTTACTTACAAAGAGAAATGCTTGTAAAGCCATACACCATTCAGTATAAATGGAAGGTCCCTGCACTCTCGATTATGCACTGCAGAATTCACACGCCTAGTCCATTGATTGTACTGCCTAAGGTGATCGAGAGTTGCAGAAGATCTTGTCATTCTAACAAGCATGCCTTCATCATGTAAGTGATCAAGAGGTATTGTGAGTTTCCAAAAGACTATAGCAAATTTATTTTTCAGTCTTACATTTGGTATCAGAGCTACCTCACAATCCCTTGAATCCTTAATACAGATTAATTTTCGATTCAGTTCTTCTATATGCTATATCTGTCACTAATCTGATTTTTGAGTACAGAAAAGATAGCTATGGTGATCGTGTTCATAGAATGGTGTTATACTAAAGAAAACATCGTATACTCTCTCTAAAGATGAGAATATGATACAGATTTGGGGATAAAGATTTTCACATTTGCATATTCAGTGAATGACAGTTTTGAATGCCATTTCCATGAACCTCGGCTCCATAAGAACCACTTACAGGAATTAACTACAGGAAGTGGAAACTGGATCATTTGCTTATTGTTCTTGGAATTATGGAGTTGGACCTTGCATTGAAGACTAAAGAACCAATGCTGCCAGCAGAGGAAGCACAACTACACAGACCTAGGCTCATGAGAAATGACCTGCGCATCTAAAATAATTGGTTTCAGAAAAACTATAAGGAATAGAATTAAGGAGAATTAAAGCTGTCTAACAGGGTGTATAAATGAATTGGCTTTATTCTAAAGATTGAAGTAACATATAGATTTTTTGTTATTTTTTGTTATTTTTGGTGTGGGTGTTGTAGCAAGAGCACTTGTTAAAGAACATCAATTTTTAAGAACTCTATTCATTTAAATCATCTGCAGTTTGTTTCAAGAATATCATATTGTTTTTGTTTAAAGAACATACACTGACTTATTTGGTTTAGTTTTCAAGTGGTATAGACAGTTTGGACACGTAAGTATTTCAAAAGCACTCAATTTTGCAGGTCATTTTAGACCATTAAATAGACATAAAAAGACTCTAAATTTCTGTTATGTGAAGCTTTATGTCTCTAGTTTGATTCTAAGTAATTTGAGGTTAATCAAACTAATAAAGAAATTGTGTGAATTATTTGAAGTAGTACATCTTAAAAGTGGTATGATATTATCTTAAAAGTGGTTAATTGCAGTTTTGAGTTTTATTTTTGGTTTTGGTATATTTTACAGTATTAATATGGTTAAGATTATGTTTTTGGATGAACATATAGAACAAGTATGTCTAGTTAACGTGTTCATATAGAACAACAAGTATGTCTAGTTATGTTTTTGTAAAGAAAAGTAGCAATAATCGGGTTACAAATTTTCCAAGTCGCTTCCACTTGCGCGTTTTTTGAACAAGCTGGTCAGCGGGGGAAAATATGGAGAAGACTCAGACTTTTGTTTAGTCTCAGCTCTCAGTCCTCGTCTTCGTACAGTCCAGTAACTGTGCTGACCCAATGGGATGGGTCGCACAAATTTTGAGTTTCCTCTCTCTTTCTCCCATAAATTTCCATTCCCCAAAACGGCCATAAACCCCAGCAATATGTTGTTTTCCTTAAACCCTCTCTGTGGTTATAAAACTCTGTTTTCAATTGCGTTCAAATTCATAACAGAGAAATTTAGTCCAAGGTCTGACGCACAGCTGAAATGGCCAGGTACTTGTTCTTCTTCTTCTTTTCCTTCTGTTTCTCTTTGCCTGTATTTGTTGGTTTTGCTGGGTTGGAGTTCTTAGACTTGTCTCATAATAACTTGAGTGGAGCCATTGATTTAGAGTTAGATGGGTTAGTTGGGCTCAAAAGCTTGAACCTTAGCTTGAACAATTTCACTGGCTCTGTTCCTACCCGTCTTGGAAAATCCAAGGTCTTAAAGGAGCTTCAGCTTTCTATGAATAAGTTTCATGGCATAATCCCTGTTGATATTGTGGGCTACCGCAATTTGACTCTGATTGATTTTAGTGTAAATAATATTTATGGGTCTGTTCCTGATGAAATTGGAGAGCTCTCCAAGTTGGAGGTTTTGATTCTGTCATCCAATAATTTATCTGGCGAAATCCCACAAAGCCTTTCCAATATCACAAGCCTTACCCGTTTTGCTGCAAATTCTAACAAATTCAACGGTCCAATTCCTGCGGGGATTACAAAACATCTGAGAAATTTGGACCTAAGCTATAATTCCTTAAGTGGGTCGATTCCATCGGAACTTTTGTCTCCATTGAATCTGCAGACTCTGGATTTGTCTAATAATAGGTTAAACGGATCGATACCTGCAGCTCTATCTCAGAGCTTGGCCAGACTGAGATTGGGAAGCAATTCACTTAATGGGATGATCCCTTCTGCAACAATTGCAGGGCACCAAAGTTTGACATACTTGGAGATGGAAAACAATAACTTGAGTGGAAGGATTCCTCCTGAATTGGGTTCTTGCCAGAGTTTGGCACTGTTGAATTTGGCTCAGAATCAGCTGTCTGGGGCTTTGCCAGTGGAATTGGGTAACCTTGGCCATCTTCAAATCTTGAAACTTCAATTTAACAAGTTGGCTGGTGAAATCCCAATTGAAATTACTCAATTGTCGAGTTATTGTCCCCAAGGATTGTTTGACTAATTTGTAATTAAACTAACTCTTAATTAATAGTTAAAATAGATAATTTCATCACTAAAGAAAATAAAATCTGAGATGAGCACCTACATGCTATCAAAGTTAAATTTCCCTACAGATGAGATGGGCACCTACATGGAATCAAAGTTAAATTTCCCTACAGATTTAACTAAAGTTTCAATGATCATGTTTAAAGAAAGATTTTGTATTGGTTGAATTGCCAAAGCACTTCTTCGAATACAACATCTTAAATATTCAAGGCTATATGATCAAAATTGCATAATGAAGTTTTCTTCTCAAATCAATTCATAATGGCACAAGACAAGACATGTTGTGGTTTAGTCTTGTGATCTAGTTTTTATGAACATGTTGTATTCTCCTCAAAAGTGAGAATATAGCATAATAAAGATGTTTTAAATGATAGCCTAAAAGAAACTTGAGCATTTACATGACAACTCACTTTGTTAAAGAACATCAATTTTTAAGAACTCTATTCATTTAAATGCTCTGCATTTTGTTTCAAGAATATCATATTGTTTTTGTTCAGAGAACATTATTTGGTTCAGAGGTGACTTTTGTGAGGAATCTCTGGCCCACCAGTAAAGTACATAACAAACAAAGTGTCGGCCCAAGAACAAAAGCCCAAACTGAAAAAAACCAGAAAACCCTAGATGTGAGCATGAACCACAGCCGCGCCACCCAGGGACCACCTGTTTGGGTTACAAATTTTTCAAGTCGTTTACACTTACGCGTTTTTTGAACAAGCTGGTCAACACCCGTGTTGATGGGGAAAAAATGGAGAAGACGATCCACTCAGACTTTTGTTTACTCTCAGCTCTCCAATTTTTTTTGGGTCATAACTCTCAGCCCTCAGTCCTAGTCTTCTTGCAGTCCATTAATAACTGAACTGACCCAATGGGTGTGGGTCCCACAAATTTTGAGTTTCCTCTCTTTTTCTCCCGCAAATTTCCATTCCCCAAAACGGCCATAAACCCCAGCAATAAGTTGGTTTCCTTAAACCCTCTCTGTGTTTATAAAACTCTGTTTTCAATTGCGTTCAAATTCATGACAGAGAAATTTAGTCCAAGGTCTGACGCACAGCTGAAATGGCCGGGTACTTGTTCTTCTTCTTCTTTTCCTTCTCTTTCTCTTTTTGTCCTATGGTTTTGTCCCAACTATCCTCAAACCAAAAAACCACTATGATCAATCTCTCCAAGAGTCTAAATGTCACTAGTATTTCATGGGATATCAACAAAGAGCCAAACCCATGTTTGTGGAAAGGAGTTGGGTGCAACTCCCCCTCCAATTCATCTGTTATCCAAATTTCCTTATCTGGGGTTTCTCTATCTTCCTCAGATTTTCTGTCCCATGTATGCCAGATTGAGTCCTTGCAGATTCTTAATGTTTCAGACAACCATCTGAGCAAAATCCCATCTGGGTTTCTCTCAGATTGTGGAAAACTTGATGGGCTAAAGCTACTCAATTTTAGCTATAACAATTTGGAGGGTTCTTTGCCTGTATTTGTTGGTTTTGCTGGGTTGGAGGTCTTAGACTTAACTCATAATAGGTTGAGTGGAGCCATTGATTTAGAGTTAGATGGGTTAGTTGGGCTCAAAAGCTTGAACCTTAGCTTGAACCGTTTCACTGGCTCTGTTCCTACCC
Source organism: Prunus kanzakura (assembly GCA_020521455.1). NCBI lineage: Eukaryota > Viridiplantae > Streptophyta > Magnoliopsida > Rosales > Rosaceae > Prunus > Prunus kanzakura. The sequence continues at coordinate 265,489 of BPUM01000817.1, read as the reverse complement.
GTCTTGGAAAATCCAAGGTTTTGAAGGAGCTTAAGCTTTCTATGAATATGTTTCATGGTATAATCCCTGTTGAAGTTGTGGGCTACCGCAATTTGACTCTGATTGATTTTAGCGAAAATAATATTTCTGGGTCTGTTCCTGATAGAATTGGAGAGCTCTCCAAGTTGGAGGTTTTGATTCTGTCGTCCAATAAATTATCTGGCGAAATCCCACAAAGCCTTTCCAATATCACAAGCCTTACCCGTTTTTTTGCAAATTCTAACAAATTCAACGGTCCAATTCCTGCGGGGATTACAAAACATCTGAGAAATTTGGACCTATGCTATAATACCTTAAGTGGGTCGATTCCATCGGACCTTTTGTCTCCATTGAATCTTCAGACTGTGGATTTGTCTAACAATAGATTAAACGGATCTATACCTACAGCTCTTTCTCCGAGCTTGGTCAGATTGAGATTGGGAAGCAATTCACTTGATTATGTAATTCCAACTGCGGCCATTGCAACACTCCAACACTTAACTTACTTGGAGCTGGAAAACAATACATTGACCGGATTGATTTCTCCTGAATTGTGTTATTGCCAGAAATTGATGCTGTTGAATTTGGCTCAGAATCAGCTCTGTGGGTCTCTGCCAATGGAGTTGGGTAAGCTTAGCCATCTTCAAGTCTTGAAACTTGAACTTAACCTTTTGACTGGACAAATCCCAATTCAAATTGCTCAAATGTCGAAGTTGTCGATTCTGAATATCAGCTGGAATTCTCTGAATGGTTCGATACCACCTTCGGTTGCAAGCTTGAAGAATCTCGTTAACATGAATTTACAAGGCAACAATCTCAATGGTTCGATACCGGAAAATATTGGCTCCATGACTTCGCTGATGGAACTCCAACTTGGAGAAAATCACTTGAGTGGTGACATTCCAAGCATGCCAACTACTTTGCAGATTGCTTTGAATCTCAGCAGCAATCTTTTTGAAGGACATATTCCTGTAACCCTTGCCAAGCTCATGGGATTAGAAATTCTGGATCTCTCAAATAACAAATTCTCAGGTGAGATACCCGCATTTTTTGGGCAGTTGGGAGCCTTGACGCAGTTGATACTTTCCAACAATCAGCTCTCTGGAGAAATTCCAAAATTTGCTTCTTGGGTCTTCGTCAACACAAGTGGAAATGAGGGTTTGACTAACTCTACGTCACCGGAATCGAAAAATAAGGGAAAACCAATTGCACCGTCAATTGTAGTTCTTGCAGTTGTAGCAGCTTTTTTTGCTGGTGTATGGACCCTCATTGCTGTGTCAGTCAATGTGCGAGGATAAAATGCGATGCAAAATATCAGTCAATGGGCAAAGTTAATTTACACCTTGAAGAGGAGGGTGCATGGATATCAACATAGCTGTATCAGAAACCTGTGGCTGAGGAGCTCGTGACAAGGACCTTAGTTCACTACTTGTGTAATTATGTTATTGTGCAATGTTAGGTAAATTAGTTGCTTATTCTAGAACAATCAATTAATGCAGCAACACACAACTTGCAAATTTTTATTTGCTTGTGTGAATGTAGGTAAATTAATAGTAACAAGGTAGGAAAAGTTAATTGAGTCCCTTTCCACATCAATGTGCCCAAACAACCTACAAAAGTTCGGCTTAACTTACATACATTGTTAGACTAATTTACCAACAATATGAGGCTAAACCATTGTACCTATAATTAGAAAGCATATATATATAGCGTGAGAGCAAACCAAGAATGTTAGGCTAGTTGGTTTAAGTAGTGTGCCTGCCCCCTCGTACTCGAGTTCAACCCTGCCTCCCTGTAAATTAAAACCAGTTCTTACTTTGAAAGGGAAGAGTTTGGTTTTGGAGAATTAAAACCACATTTCATCCCTGTTTCTTTCCCTCCACCAGAAACCACCCACCATGCAATACCACTCTCTAAAACAACCTTCTAAACAAGTTGTGTTTTTGTATCTCTCTTCGTTTGTTTGTCTGCCTCTATCCATTTCCATTTGTAACTTCGCAGAAGATGGAGCTGCGACCAAAGGCATGTTTGTGTTTGGAAGCTCTCTGGTCGACAATGGCAACAATAACTTCTTTGAAAGCAGGGCCAAAGCCGATTATTTGCCATATGGTATTGATTTCCCAAACGGACCTTCTGGGAGATTCACAAATGGCAAAAATGTCGTTGACCTTCTTGGTGACCAACTCAAGCTTCCTTCCTTCATTCCACCTTCTAAAGACCCTTCAACCAAGGGAAGTAAAATTGTTCATGGAGTCAACCATGCCTCTGGCTCTTCCGGTATATTAGATGATACCGGCTCAGTTGTGGTACATCGAACTATAATGATCTTCATTAATTAATTTCATCATATTTTATGCTCAATTATGTGTTTTCTATTTTTATTTAAACGCTGGAAAATTTTAGCGATATTAACTCCGATTCATGTTCCACTTTGATTTCAAGTTAGTAAACATGTCATCTGGACTGAATATATCCAATTTTAGTACTAGAGCTAGAATAGATATTTGTCCAATTTTCGTATCATAAATGGACTCTTTACCCTTATTCATTTTTACATATATTATGAGCTACAACCCTCTCCATCAACTAATCTATCTTCATTTCATATATAACTTGTGAACGGCAACCATAGACAAATAACTCACGTGTTTCATATAATTCTTTAGAAGCATCAGCAGCATGCATGACCTGCATGACAGTATTAATGATCCCTCTTCATATCAAGTCCTTTTTCTTATTTAATTCTTCTCCATATGAAAGTTTGGCATCTCTTAAAGGTACGTAATAAAGTAAAAACAAAATTAATTAATTTTAAGTATAATTAATTTCAATTTTATATGATAATCAATGAGCATTAAGCTAGTTAATATTACAGGGCAACTTCATCAATTTGAGTCAGCAAATCCGGGAGTTTGAGGAGGAGACATTGCCAGAGCTAGAAGCTGAGCTGGGATGCAAAAGCTCTGAATCACTTCCAAGCTACTTGTTTGTTGTCGGAGTTGGTGGGAACGATTACATGTTCAACTACTTCGCCAGGAAATCCTACCTCCAATTTGGCCTTGAAGCCTTCACTAGAAGTCTCATAGCCTCTCTGGCTCAAAAACTCCAGGTGCGTTTTGATATATAATATATAACAAGAATTCTCCGACAAATGGTTGGATTTTTATGTTTTTATTTTTATTTTTATTAAGATTCAAAGCTAGTTGTTTATTATCAAGTAATTATGTTATGTTGGTTTTTTATTTTTTTATTTTCAAAGGTAGGAAGGGGAAAGGGGTTGGTTCCTATGAGTTTCAAACCTGAATGCTAGGCCAAATATACTTTTCCACACCCATGAGTTTAAAGTGAATAGTCATAGTCCCTTACTAAAAGGTCAAGTAAAAGTCGTGTCTTTTGTATATATTTCTCAGAAAAATGGAGTATACGTTCGATTGAGTTCCCTTACCCTAATGTCCAATCATCTTTCATCCATATTCCTACTATCTCTCCTCTCTTCCTCTCTTCAATTAATGGGTAATCTAATACACACTTCTAAGCATATCATATGCCGTGATCTTGTTAAGGAATCATACATCGTGTGAGTTTCAAGAGTTGTACATTGGAGTTGTAGATGATAGTTATAACTTGCACGTAGGGAGGCATCTACAACTACTTTAGGACAATGTCACAACGATTACGATTCCTCTCTCGAACATGATCGACTAAGCCTTTTTTTATATTTCTGGGCCAAGTTTTGACCACACAATATTTTAAATCATGATCCGCTTTATTGTTGCAGAAACTGTATAGTTTGGGAGGTCGAAAATTTGTGGTAATGTCAATAAATCCACTAGGCTACAGTCCTGTGCTTAACAGACCAAATTTTATAGGCAGCCCTCAAGCTTTGAGCCAAGCAGCTCAGATGTACAACGTTCAGTTGAAGATACTGCTAGATGCTCTCAAAAGAAGCATGCCTGACTTCAATTTTGCTTTGGTCAACACATATAATATTATGACTAATATCATCCAGAATCCGGCTTCCACTGGTAATTATGAAAATAATCTTTTATTCATGTGTTCTTTAAGGGCAAATAGTAATTTTTCATACTTTTTAAACGCAAAATTGTATTACTTCATATCAGATATTTGAATAACGAAGAAATTTTGTAACCTAGAATTGCCTGTGTCCAACCCATTTCGTTTCGTTGCATTTATTACAGGCTTTGAAGACACAAGCAACCCTTGTTGCAAAGTGATCTCCCAGATTCAAGGTTCTTTCCTTTTATCTTTTGATAGCTTGCTATCATGTCGTTCTTACGTATATTTGTGTTATTTGTGTACAGTTGTAATTGTATACATAAATTTGGTGTTTGCCACCGCATTCCATCAAAACCTTCAGCAGAATTGGGCTTGCGACCAACTTTAAATTCTTAATTTTTTTCAAAATACAACCTATAATTCACTCAGACAAAATAACGCCATTTGCTCTACTTGATGAAACCTGAATGGTGAACTCGTAAATAGAGAGTCGATGACCTTCTTGAGGAAAATATATGAGATTTTTTTATTATTTATTGGGCGAATGAGCTATATTTTGATTACCAATTTGAAGCTTGTTAGGTGATGATACGCAATCAATTTTAATGAAAATTATGATGGAATGCAATGACAATATGACCAAATTGATGTATGGACCAAAATTGTAAGGACCACATTTATTAATTTGAAAGTTCGAGCACTAGAATAATGAGCACTTTTTTTAAAAATTTAAATTTATAAAATAAAAATATAAAAATAAAAACAACCTTCAAACGATTTTCAATTGATAACCCTCTACTAGATGAAAACTTCTGGTTGAAGTACTTTACTGCACATTAAAATTACCAAAAAAGCAGGTTTATGTAAAATTGGGCTTTACTTAACTTAAGGAGTTTTTAGTAATTGTCTATTGATTTTGTCTGAATTCATGAAACACTTTTTTTTTTTTTTTTTTGGTTGCAGGTGGAAATGGAGTATTATGCGAAAGAAGTGGGGAAACAAGCGCGAACAGGACGAGAAAAGTGTTCTTTGATGGGTTGCATCCGACAGAAGCTTTAAATTTTCAAATAGCAAGCAAGGCCTATGCTTCCACTCTTGAATTTGATGTTTATCCAATTAATGTCAGACAACTAGCTCAACTTTGATTAGGTTTTCATTTCCATATTTGTCCACTGCTTAGATTGAAATTGAAATTGGACCTTTATTCCTTCAAGGCCCCAAAGTACATGAGGAGGTAGTGATACCCATGTTAATCCATGTACCCATTGAAAAACATCATCTATAATTTTTCTAGGGCTGGGAATTGAAAGCACGAAACCGCTCAACTGCTCAACCGATAGAATCAGACTGAATTACTATAAATCGGTTTAGTACCGAACCGACTTGTGCAATCGCCAAATATTGCAAAAATTGTGCGCCAAGAGGGAGTCAAACCCCCTATCTTTGGAGGAAACTGGACAAATACGTATACCAACTGTAAGATTTCTTTATATGTGTGTTCCTGATCTTTCACACAATCTGAAATACGTAAAGACATAACTGGCGCCTGAACTCATTCAATCGCAGCAGCAACACTTCTAGCAAGAACAGGAACGGCTCAAGACTTCTGCTCTCTCTCAGAATCTATTTCAGCTCTTTCTTTATTATGAGAATAGGGTTAGAGAACATGTCTGATGAAGCATGGCCTTAAGCTTATCTAGGGCTAGGTCAAGTCGTCTCTACTTATCACAGAGGGCCGACTTGACTAATCTTCCAAGCCCACCAAAACGGTTCACGCAAAAATAAGGAAATAAATAGAACCCCTTAATAGGCTTCAAAACCTTTCCTTATTTCACAATATTTTGGGCCTCGAGGTATAACCTAATTTAAACTTTTATCAAAACCTAATATAACTTAGTATCTAGTGCACTGATCTAAATAGAAAAACATAACATAAAGACCAACTCACAGGGTCACATATAAAGAATTGAGAGGTTCCATGACTGATATCGAATTATTTCAATGGGAAGCGTTTAACTATAACAAAGTGATTAAATAAAGTATGATCGTTAATTTAGCAAATAATAATACAACTATATAATTGTATTTCCCTGTTTTGAACTAGAAAAGTCTACAAATGAAAGAAAGCTTACTTCAAATATGTTACGGTAATACGTATTGTTTGGAACTTGGAACGTAAAAGCAAATAGTGTTTTATTGAAAGCTATAGAGCACCGAAAAGTTTTATCTTCTTTGACTTGCTTACAAATTGCATGCTTTCTAGATATTTATAGACTATTTATTTACCCAAAACCTACCCATACGACACGCACCTTGATAAAATGACACCAGTTGTTTGGAACAGGTCAACTTCCAGAAGATTCAACCAAAACAATATCAACTCTATTACTTCAATTTTGTAGAAGTCAAAAATTTTACCCAAAGGAGAAAAATAGAGACGGCGAATTTGTTTGTACCCAAAAGGATATAAATGTCCAAGAAATGGAGGAGAAGGATGTCGGGTCCACTGTTCAACAGTTCAGTTATGATCCTCTGCTCCTAATTTTCCAATCCCATCCCTGTACCCTACTTATGTTTGTGACATCTGTCTTTCCATTTAATCAATCCTAACGCCGTTAACCCATCCAAATATTTTTATAGGAGATTTTAACAATGTTGCCTCACCTATAGACCTTGTTCCACTTTGCCCTTTGAACTTTCTTTGGTTTTGAGACCCTTCAGTCTTTCAAAATGTGTCATATGCTCAATTCCGTCGAGTTTTTTTAATTCCTTTGTAAGATTTAGTGTAATTTATATCAATTCAAGTTAGAATTTGGTTCGACAAACTTAAATCTTAGTTGACTCGACCACTTGTTCGCTTCAATCATATTTTGAATGGGCTAAAAAAATGAAGAAGTGAAAATGGGGTTTAAAGGGAAAAATGGGTTGACTCAATTAGGGTTTAAGTTGGTCAAATTTGTTGGCACTAAAACTGAACAGATAGAGATGAGTGCAACTTACAAGAGGTGTGGACGATCTAGGAGATCGATTGAGCGATAGATGGAGATTCTTCCTGTCTTCGGATGCTGATCCTGAATATAAGGAAACTAAGACTCGTGAGGTCTATGAAACCGGTGTGGAACCAGCCTAAGACCCTCCGATACCAAAGTAAGATTGTTTTCTAAGAGCTTTTGCTGTTGACAATATAATAGTATAAAAGTCAAGCTGAAAAGTCTTACCCCTGTATTGTAGTGAAGGGGGCTATTTATAAAGGGAGTTTTGGATGCTCTTAGTACTCACTTTCGATGTGGGACTCGTGGGAGGGCCCTATGAGGTTGACACGAGTCCTTAGATATTTCGGGCGGGTGCTTCGAGGTTGATTCTGCAGAATCGGTAGGGGGTACCGATTGTGCACTGTGTTGGACCTGTAGTGGCTGTTTGCTGCTTTGAGACAGTGCCATCGGTGGCCGATGCCGATTGTTCGAGGCCTTGTGGGTCTAGGAGATCCACGTGTCGTTATATGAGTGGAGAGTCAGATATGGTACAAACAAAATTAAATCCTAACTTAAGTGACAAAAACGCCTATGAATTTTACGAAGCAGTTAATAAATTTAACGAAATGGTGTATATTGACACGTTGTGAAAGATTATGGGGCTCAAAACCAAATTGAAAGTTCAGAAAGTAAAGTAAAACAATGTCTATAATTTAGGGTGATTGCTAAAAAAAAAAATTATTTTAATAAAATCGAAATAAAAAATACAATCAGGACCCGTTAACAGCGTTTATTTTCTGTCATATGTAGAGACTCAACACAGCAGATCTGAGCTCCAGTTTTAGTCAAGGCCGTGAATGACCCCCTACCCTCCGTCCCATTTGCCAGTCAAAGTCTTCCTTCCATCCAGTTTCCAAACCAGAACAATCTCCTCACTCTCTCCTTCCTCCTTAAAACTCAGAAACCCAGCCATGAAATCTGACACAGCAACCCAAATAACCAAAATGACCCCATTATCTTTTCTTCTCTTGATCCCCTGTCTCTTCTCTGCCGCCGCCATCACCACCATCTCAGCCGCCGCCACAATCTCACCAGGCTCTACTCTCTCCGCCTCCAACCTAAACAAGACCTGGTCCTCCCCAAACGCCACCTTCTCCTTCGGCTTCCTTCCCTCTGACCCCCCCACTTCACCCCCTTCCTTCATCGCCGCCATTTTCTACTCCGGCGGCGTCCCCGTATGGTCCGCCGGCGATGGAGCTGCCGTTGACTCCGACGGAACCCTTCAATTCCTCTCCTCCGGCACCCTCCGCCTCGTCAACGGCTCCGGCAGCACTCTCTGGGACTCCAATACCACACGCCGCGGCGTCTCCTCCGCCCAGCTTTACGATTCGGGCAACTTGGTGCTCTACAACGGCACCGTTTCGGTCTGGTCTAGCTTCGACAACCCGACCGATACGATCGTGCCGTCGCAGAACTTCACTGTAAGTAAGGTTTTGCGATCTGGGTTGTATTCTTTTAATCTTGTTAAGAATGGGAACCTTACTCTTCTTTGGAACAATAGTATTACGTATTGGAACGAAGGATTGAATTCTTCTGTTAATACCAATTTGACTTCACCTAGTTTAGGATTGCAGTCAATTGGTATTTTGTCAATCTCTGATTTAAGCTTGGCCACTGCGGTCATTGTTGCTTATAGTAGTGATTACGCTGAAGCTGGTGATATTTTGAGGTTCTTGAAGCTAGGGAGTGATGGGAATTTGAGAATTTATAGCTCCACTAGAGGTAGTGGGACTATAATTGAGAGATGGGCAGCTGTTACTGATCAGTGTGAGGTTTTCGGGTACTGCGGGGACATGGGAGTTTGTAGTTATAATAATTCCAATCCGGTGTGTGGGTGTATGTCGCAGAATTTTGAGCTAGTTGATTCGAAGGACACAAGGAAAGGATGTAAAAGGAAGATGGAGATTGAGGATTGTCCTCAGAGTGTGACTATGTTGGACCTGGTTCATACTCGGTTCTTGACGTACCCTCCCGAGACGGAATCACAGATTTTCTTTGTGGGTATATCAGCTTGCAGGTTGAATTGTCTTGTAAATAATGCTTGTGATGCTTCGACGTCTTTGTCTGATGGCACAGGGCTATGTTACTACAAGACACCTGGTTTTCTTAGTGGTTATCATAGTCCAGCTATGTCCAGCAGTTCATATATCAAGGTTTGTGGGCCGGTGATTCCAAATCCTTCGTCTTCATTGGAGAGTGCTGGCAAGAAAAAGGATTGGAAGTTGCACGCTTGGATTGTGGTTGTTGTGGTTGTTGCCACCCTTTTGGGTTTGATGGCATTGGAGGGCGTTTTGTGGTGGTGGTTTTGCAGGAACAGTCCCAACTTTGGTGGATTGTCCGCTCAATATGCACTTCTTGAGTATGCTTCTGGTGCACCGGTTCAGTTCGTGTATAAGGAGCTCCAGCGCTCAACTAAGGGGTTCAAGGAGAAGCTTGGGGAAGGAGGATTTGGGGCTGTTTATAAGGGCATTCTTGCTAATAGAACTGTTGTTGCAGTTAAGCAACTTGAGGGGATTGAACAAGGGGAGAAACAATTTAGGATGGAGGTTGCAACCATTAGTAGCACCCACCATTTGAATCTGGTGAGGCTGATTGGTTTTTGCTCTGAGGGGCGCCATAGGCTTTTGGTATATGAGTTCATGAAAAATGGGTCCCTTGATAATTTCCTATTTGCAACAGTAGAGCAGTCAGGAAAGTTGTTGAATTGGGAGTCTCGGTTCAACATTGCCCTAGGGACTGCAAGGGGGATCACATACCTTCATGAGGAGTGCCGAGACTGCATTGTGCATTGTGATATAAAGCCAGAAAACATTCTCATAGATGAGAATTTCAATGCCAAAGTGTCAGATTTTGGCCTCGCAAAGCTCGTTAATCCAAAGGACCATAGGTATCGAACCTTGACGAGTGTTAGAGGGACTAGAGGGTATTTGGCACCCGAATGGCTAGCAAATCTTCCAATAACTTCCAAATCTGATGTTTACAGTTATGGTATGGTTTTGCTAGAGATAGTGAGTGGGAGAAGGAATTTTGAAGTTTCTGAGGAGACAAATAGGAAGAAGTTCTCCTTATGGGCTTTTGAGGAATTTGAGAAGGGTAACATCAAGGGAATTGTCGATAAAAGGCTAGTCGACCAAGATGTTGATATGGATCAAGTGACGAGAGCAATTCAGGTGACCTTCTGGTGCATACATGAACAACCATCTCATAGGCCAATGATGGGAAAAGTTGTACAGATGCTGGAAGGAATTACAGATATTGAGAAACCCCCTGCCCCGAGGGCTGCCATTGACGTGCCTACTAGTGGAACAGACATGAATGTGAGCAGTAATGTCAGTGCTCTGTCCACTGCTGCAGCCTCAGCCCCAGCTCCTTCCTCATTTTCATCATTTCAGATTTCAGGAGTATCCTCTTTAACATCAGGGAGGAACATCGAGAAGGCAACTGCATCCCTTATACACTCAGACCCAAATTGAATCTAATTTCCTTACACGTGTTTTGTATAAGAGAACCAGTTTTAGATTCTAGTTCTTTTAAGCTGATTCCTCCATTCAAATTGTTTATAATGATAGTATATGATACTTTAAAGCAGAATGTAATAGCATAATATCATATTGAGTTCATTCAAGAAACATATTATTAGCACTATTGAGCTTTTGTTTTTTGTTTTTTTGGTTTTAATATTTATGAACCGCAACACATACTGATCCTTCATCCCAGATTGATAGTTTATTTAGATAAGGACCTCGGGTGCAGGAATAACTGTTCTTAATCACTTGAAATGCAAGCTCGTTGCAATTGAAAAGCTGGGGGTAGTTGATAACTATTTTTCAGTTTTAGGGGGACTGCCGTTTCTATTAGCATGTTAACGCATGCAAGCAGGGAAACGACAGAGGCAGAGAGTTCTTCTCTACTCTCAATTCCAGTCGGAATAGGGAAAATCAATACCAAGCAATTCCAAATTGAGGCAAAGCTACATCATAGACGTCCAATAAATTTCAAGTTCTCAGCAATAGTTTCTCAATTGGCAAACAATCGACAAGATCAAATCCAATTATCATTTGTTGGGAAAATTGTAATTATGAAAATAATAAAAAATTATAATTATTTTCTCATCGAAGAAACACATATCCAAACACTTTTTCATATCCAAACTATTCCAAGAACCACAAATTCCATCCAAATTTCCATCACTGAAAATTCCTAAATAAATTCCAATGAAGTACGAGTTGGCTTGATTTCATGCAAATGATATGTAGGCAACCTAGAGCTCGTTCCAAGTGCAGCTACAAAAATCAAACAAAACCCAACCAAGTGACTAATAGTGAAGATATAAATATATCCCTACACAAATTAGAAAACAAACTCTACATATTATACCTAATTTCTCTATTGCAAGGCACAAAGAAAAGAATGGGAATAATTAGGGGGTGGGGGGGTGGGGAGAACAAGAAGAAAACATGAGTAGAGGAGTAAAGCAGTTGCAATGAAGATAAAAGAGTAGAGAACTTATATTTGGGAATGCAGGGCTAAATTTGAAGAAGATAGTTTATCATGAATTCTTTTTCCTATCAAAAAAGAGTTGGTCTTTTCTTAATATTTTTTTAGTAACACAAATTAACATCAAAGTCACTTTTAAAAATCAATTTCTGCAGCCCAACTGCAGCCCAAGTTTCAGCCCTTGCCCCCTTGTCCTGCCTTAGCCTTCTTTGAGGCTTTTTGTCAAGTAGTGTGGCCCCATTCAACACAATAGTTTCATGAAAACTAGGCACCTTCGTAAGTGCAGAGCAAGACTGAGGAGAGACAAGTGCCTTCACTTGCTCTTAATAGATATGCCCGTGGTAGCATCGTATTGGATATAATTCCTAGGAATATAATGGTGGGGTAGATTAAACCATTATGTATAATTTAAGAGGAAAATTGGCGAAGAAAAAAGTCTAGAGAGTAAATTAACACTACATCCAATTTAGTTAGGCCTTTTTAGCCATTTTAAAAACACTGACTACTGACTCTCAAAGAATTTACTTTAAAGTCATTGGGGTATAGCTCAGTTGGTTGAGCTCTTCTACTTCCACCCATGTGGAGTGTGAACACAGATTCCAAACCCCCAAACACCCAATGAATATTTATGTAGACCCTCTTCCCCGAATCTCTCGTACTCAAAAAAAGAATTCTACTTTGCCGACTTTCACCTAAACGACTTAATACTTGCAATTTTGTGCATACTAGCCAACTAATCGTATGCATGCGAAAAGGACTCCATTTATTGCACAATCTCCAAACTCATATCCAAGTATATTAACACAAAATTCAAAAGCAACCATTATAATTAATACCTTAATTTATTCACCACTCTAATGAACCTTCCAATGATAATCAAAACTTGTGAGTTTGTTGTTAGACATATAGATGTCTATCTCATTAAAGTGTGGTCTTATAATCATTAAAGAATTCTAACTTGATATCAATTTGGAGTTCAAATACAACTAAACCTACAGCTCTATAAAAGTTAGTGTTTTAAGGCTAACATAAGAGCTAGAAGGATTCCTATCTTAATTGTGGATTAGAAGTTATAAACCTAATGCAATAAGAACTTCTTAAGAGTTTCTTGATGGGCAAGACTCTTAGGAAGATGCATATAAATACAAGTGCCCCATGCTCAACCGATCAAGCCAACCCACACAAAAGAATTCACCCCATCTAGAATGAGTGTATGAAGGGATTAGATTGAGGAGATGTGCTCTTATATATTCTTGATATGTGTTCTATCATGTGTAGTCATTATAGTTTACATGTGGTATCAGAGCCTAGGTTGCATGTTTTAGAACCAAAAAAAATCGCCCACCTTATCTAATGTTGCTGGCCGTGTACGACTTTGGCGTGATAGATGTGCGATTTTGGGTTGCAAAGGTTGATTGCATAAAGTTCCCGCTGACCTCTTAAATTGGCTTTTGCAACCTTGTGGATGGTTTTGTTCGTAATACAGTATAAAGATGAAATAGATGAAATAGCTCACCTATGCTACTGCAATTGGGAGGCACTTTGATTAATTGGGCTGCTGCGTTTTCTCTCTCTTTTGCTGATTTTGACAAAGCTTTCATATTTACGGCTGGGTATGACGTCTCTTTCTCTAGTTTGAGTTAATTGCATACAGTTGTGTCACCTTTTGAATTGTTTGGCGTTTTAGGGAAAACATGTTGGGTTAGCATAGTGTGTGACTTACTTTTGACATTATCGTATATATATAATAGTGATTGAAAATTGATATGAAGACAAGAGTCTGTTGTAGTTAATATGGATTTGTGGGAATAAGTTAGTCACCATACGAATTAAAACAATTAAATAGTGAATTAAAGGAGGCATTAATGTTGGTTAGGTTATGCATACAGTTTTCATTGTAATTTAAATTGAGTTGAATGCTTGAGAGCCTATTAATAAGGACAAAGATTTTCTCCTTAAAGGACTCATCGTGTTTTGAGGCATATCAAGTTGTTGGCTTAAGTTATCAAGAACATGTTGCAATTAACTTGGACTTGTAGGAATTAACCTTTATGAATCAGTTTATCATAATAAAGTATTGACAACTTGAGGAAGACCTATAACATGATTTAATATCCATGTCGTAACCTTTTGAGAAATTTGTTTAACGTTTTGATCAATCTGCATATAGTTTAATCATGCTTACATGTAGCGTTAAATAAATTGCGTATCTTATTTGCTAAGGTATGATCAAGGGCATAAGGTTATTACTGCTTGATTATGCTATAAAGCACTTTTGATCAATGATTTGGAATCTGTTATGCAAACTGAGTGAGCCACAGTTGCTCAGTTTGTATGAGAAGGTTTTAAACTCAACAATTTGGTCAATAATTGCATCTATATTAGTAGCCTTATGTATTATTCTCCATCCATAGATGGGAATTGTACAGATTGATAACAATATGATGGAACAATCTGGATAGCAGATTGCATAGACTAGCAAGTCTTCTCTATATCCACAGATGTGAGTTTTCTTGCACAGGAAGTTTATGCAGTTTATTGTTTGGGATTTTGGAATATGGTAATTTACACCCATATGTATAAATTAACGTATTTAAGTAAAAAATTTGGGGACAGTTTATCCATATATATTCATGGTGGAGTGATGCAAAAGACAACATATGGGAATAAATAGGAATTTCTCTTTATCCACGGGATTTAACCTATTAAAGGAATTCATATATGAACTCTTTTGGTGATCACTAAAAACATGTTTCATTTTCAACCCATCAATAATGTACAAATATTTTAACATTATGGGACAACTTATTCAAGTATGTTTGTGCTTAAATTTTTTTCGAAATGTCACAATGAACCTTAACTCCATTAGACGCATATACGGTTTTGTTTTTGTTATATGGATTGTAACATGATACATGTCCTATTTATCAATTTTGATAAATCTCACGTGTTTGAGTTGTTGATAATAATTTATTCATAGTGGTCTTAAATAGTCATAAAAGTTGTTTTCATGACTCAAGGAAAGATAATTTTGGTTAATCACAAAAAGGGAAACGTGAGGTACTTTGGAACTTTCTTTTTTTAAAATAAACCAAAGGATTAGGCGAGATTAGCTCCTCAGTATCGATCATCACATGCATAAACATCCACCACCCTCAAAGAGAGGACCAACACTCCGAAAGCCCCCCGGCTGTCCCCTTGATCATAATTTATTAATAAGATACAAAAAAGAGATACAAGAATAGCAAGAGGGGACCAAACCAAAACCTGCAGAAGAGAAAGACAATGACAAAAATGCACAACAACATGCTGACCTAAGAGACCAAAACTTTGAAAGAGTAAACAAAAGAAACTAGGAGATATTGTTTGTTTACATATGGACATGTTTGAGAATTGGTTGCCTTTTGTATGCATTTAAGTGAACATTTTGTAGCATCAATGCAATTTCACATGTAAAAGGATTGATCCGTAGGTGATTTAGATTAAACCATTTACAATTGGACTAATCCACACGTGTTAAAAGTATTAATCCGTATTTGATGGACTGAATCATGTAAAGTTGGATTAATCCATAACGTTGTGTTCATCATAAAATAAATTGACTGTTTTGTAAGGTTTATAATAATTTTGGTGTGTTGGCGCATGTGTTTGGGGCATGATTACTATTATAGTTGACACTTTCAGTTTTGAATCTCAAGCATAAAAAGAAATTGTTTTGTGAATATAAGTTTACATGCATTACAAGTATTAATTTGCAAATGTATTGCATTTAAGGAGCATCTCAATTTATTGCCATGGATATTGCATCACAGTTTTTTTAATTCTCAGTTTTATCGATGTCTAATTATATGTCATGTTATATAGAATTCATGCTCATTATTAAGAAAGATGATACCCCAAGGAAGGATAATATTTTGAATGATCACCTATATAAAACTTGGGCTTTTGCATGGAAAATTTTGGATAAAGTTTTGTTAAAATTTGAATAAAAGGTCATGCAATTTGAAGCTTAGATCATGTTTAAGGATATTGTATTACTGTTATTTCTTAATTGAATGGGTTGCATGGATCAAATTGCACTTTGGATTAAGGCTCATTAATTTTGTTTTGAATCAAAAGTGGCACATTGCAATATATAAAATACTCAAGACATGAACGATCTTTTGATTGCTCAAAATGTTTAAACGTGATAAAGTGATATTTTATATTTTACTCTTGTGATATGGTATTAATTTTTTTGCACCTACATGGAACTTAATGTTGTATGTTTAGAATGTATAAGGATAATTAAATTTTGAGGTGTATATTGCAAGCATTCATATATTTATAGTTGGCAATTTTTCAGTTTTGAACTACGCTAACATGTTGTCTGTTAGGGTGAAGTTGTAGTTCGAATTAACTAATGAAAAAATTAGGCAAGAAGGATGATATTCTAAGGTTTCTGTAGGCGCTAATTTCATGAAAACATGTTGAGAATTGAATTTTTGGTGAATTTATAAAGTTGAAACAGATGCACATGAATTTTCCTGACAGTTTCTGCATTATATATAAAGATTGTTGAATGACTCACCTAAAGATCTTCAAATGACCTGAAATTTTGGTATGTTGAGAATATACATATCTTCTTGAATGCTACAAAGGTTCTTGTAGTTTATTGGATGTGTAGGTTATTTGTGAGAATTTTATAAGTGATCTGTGTTTAGGAAAAGTATGTGATGGCAGATTTTCTGAGTAACCGTGTATGTCAATTTTAGATTTTTTTTAATTGGCTATAAAACGACTCACTAAGTTTGCTGTATGAAGATTAATGTCTCTAGTTTGTTTCCATGAAATTTGATACTAGTCCAACTTATAAATTAATTATGGTAAATTATCAAGTAATCACATATCATTGCTGGGAATTTTTTGACAGTTTTGTGCATTTAGGCTTATACTGTGAAGTACATTAGGAGCACGCCTTGAAAGTTCTTTTACACCAATTTTTCATCGTGTTTCTAGTCATAAGGTTATTGGTGCACTATATATTAAAGTAGAAAAGTAGTGAGTGTTTGCCCAAGTGGGAGAAGTGATGTAAAGTTTTGGGCTTTACACTCAATACCTTATTATCTTGTATATTGATAAAGCTCATAAAGGTTTTGGAGCATACTTGGAAATATTTTATGGTTGTTGACACATTGAAGTTTTACATCTTAAGTGTTGGTTTTATGCATCTATATGTTTATGACTAATGTTTAGATGACCGGCTATTTCGTTTTTGGATACTAAAGTTCTTACAATGCTTACGGTTTTTAGCTTGTATTGGTTAAAGAAAATTTAATTGATATTTAAAGTTGGGGCCTAATCCTAAGGAAATGATTTCAATGAAAATAATATGATTTGTTCTATGCTCATTTCTTGATACATGTTTTGGTTGCAAAATATGTGTTCGAAGAGTGGGAGCATCAATGATCTTCTTTGTTGCATACATTTAGTTTTGACCTTTTATGATTAATCACTTAATGTTCTAATTCTCCATTAATGGGTCGTTTGGTACGGAAGACTGTCATGGACTAGACTAAATAATGATACTGTCTTGGCTGCGGAGAGAGAAGAAAAGTAAAAAAAAAAAAAAAAATCCACTAAATTTTTTTATTTTAAAAAATATATCGAAGTGGATTTATTATTATTTTTATGACTTTTCTTCTCTCTCCGCATCTCATCATTTTCTTCTTCCTCCCGCTTGCTTCTTCTTCTCCATCCTCTCTCATTCTCCTATTCTTCTTCTCCATCCCATCTCCTTCACCTCTTCTTCTCAATCTATTTTTCTCTTTGCTTTTTTTCCCGAAATTTTTTCTCTTTGCTTTTTTTTTTTTTGAATATTTTTTTTCTCTTTGCTTCTTCTCAATCTACTTCGTCTTCTACTTCTCCCTTTGCTTGCGCGGTCGTCGTCATCTCATAGTTGCTATCGTTGCATAGTCGCTGTCATCCACAACCCATAGTTCAAGCTACAAAGTCATTGTCTCTCATCGGTGCTCGTTGAAACTGATTGGAATTGGCTGCGATGCTAGATTGGGGTTGTTGTGTGTGGCTGTGATGGTCGAGGATTGAATCAGTTGCAGGCACTAGGATGGTCGGTGGTTGTGGATGTCGCTTGGGTGGTCGGTGGTTGTGGCTAGCGCTTGGGTGGTTGCAAGCTTTGGTTGTTGCAGGTGCTTGGGTTGGGACTGCCTTGTCCTCCCTTTCCAAGCAAGTCTCACTAAGAACACCTAAGGAGGTGTTTTTGGTGGGGGCAAGTATTAACAGTCCCACTTAAAGCTAGAACCAAGTGAAAACAAACATGGGATAAAAATTTGTGTAGTCCAATCCAAGCCTAGAAGGTGTAACAAACAAGCCCTAAGGGTTTTAAGGCTAATACGAACAAAGATTGTTTGGATGTGTTAATTGTTCTTGTTAATTCATATTTTCAGTTAACAGTGGTTAATCAATGACTTTTACCTTTCATTGAATTTATGATCACTAATAAGCATTAAGGTTTTTGTTTCAAGCTTGTAAGGTGGAAGGTAAATGAAAGGAATTGCATTGGTTCATTGATTTACTGTATGAGGTTATTCCCAAAAGTGTTAATGGGAAATTTGATACGATTTTGGTCATGCCGTTCATTTTTTATATGCAAAATCAGTGGGAGCCAAGTTTTATTCCACTTAATTTCATTATTTTCTTGGAGACAATTCAATTATTTTGTTTGCTATTGTTTGGTTCAATTCTTTTAATAAATTATGTGACTTCAGTTTTATGTTTATTATTCTTGACAAAGGAATCCAGTTATATGTCATCATGCAGTATAGCTAGCTACAGTCATTGCATAAGACATGAATTCATACCAGAGTCATTAAGGAGAGATTTTGGTAATCTCTTAAGGGAGGGCATATGAATGAAAGTGACCTGTGTAAACACAAACTAAGTTTGGTCATGATCATTCTGCGTTCTAGTCTTGACGGAAGTCTCATGTGATCTTGAGAGCTTGTATGTGTAATTATAAAGACCTTGAAATATTGAAATGTTCAATAAGTTTTGATAGTTTCGTGCTTGTTCTTTTGATTGACAGTGACTTTATTAGGAATTATAGTTGAGTTGAATTCTATAGGCCTTACAGTAATTGATATTGAGTTCTTGATGATCATTAGACCAAGTGGGAGACTGTTAGACATATAGATGTCTAACTTATTAAAGTTGATCTTATAATCATCAAAGGATTCTAAGGCTTGATATCAATTAGGAGTTCAAATACAACTAAACCTGCAGCTCTATTAAAGTTAGTGTTTTAAGGCTAATATAAGAGCTAGAAGGATTCCTATCTTAATTATGGATTAGAAGTTATAAACCTAATGGAATAAGGACTTCTTAAGAGTTTCTTGATGGGCAAGACTCTTAGGAAGATGCATATAAATACAAGTGCCCCTGCTCAACTGATCAAGCCAACCCACACAAAAGAATTCACCCCATCTAGAATGAGTGTATGAAGGGATCATATTGAGGAAATGTGCTCTTGTATATTCTTGATGTGTGTTCTATCATATGTAGTCATTATAGTTTACATCTGTCACCATATATATATAATTTTTTTTTGGTAAGCTTCCATTGCCAAACCACCAATAAACCATGTATAAATTTAATAGGTCCACCACAACTTTGGAATAATTTCTTTTTCAAAAAAGAGATCGTACATCAAAAGTTCTAACGTATGGAAAACAAGTCAAAAAAATTAAAAAAATAAAAAGATTAAAAGAAGAGATGCATTATTTCTAACAAAGATATGTAAGCACCAATTAGATTGAAAAAACATAGGTCCCTCTCACTTTGAATAATTTGATTTGTATCTCGACTATAATGTTCTTGTTTTCATTGGGATGAATAATATTATAATAATAAACTATTCTAAAACAAGATTATTTTTTTTTTTTTTTTTTTTTTATTTTTTTAAAACTTTGTTTGATCTCGACAATGAGGATAAAGCTTGTCTCTTGGTTCTTTTGAGGCACTAATCTTTGTAATCTACTTTATAAACGATGCTTTTTTGGATTTTTAGCATAAGTTCCTTTCCTCACCTAACATCTTTTTCACTAATGATAGTTTTTTTTTTCTCGTAAATGCCTTAAGCATATTATAATAAAAATATGTTTTTTTCTCCTCACCATTATTATGATTACAACCTTTGTCGATATTATTTGTGGACAATTAATGGCATTCCCAATAAGGTACGATGTTGTTATAATAAAGAGAAATATTTACAATGCAATAGTGGATATATCACTTGCTATAGTTGTGAATAAAGTATAAGAAAGCGTGGCCGCACGCCCATGCTCATGCTCATGCTCATATGCTCATGCTTGTGCATATACTTTTTTATGTCTTTAGTTTTTGTTTAAGTTTATTGTATTCATAAATTAGACACAAAGACCATTAGTCAAAAGATCAAATATAAATATCCGCAAATGAATAATACAAATATGGAATAGTAACCACACATAGTTGATCTAGATACATACCACAAAATGCCAAACATTTTTCTTTTTTAAGGTGATCGTAAGTGTGACAAAATATGAACCTCGCATGTTTGTATCAAACTGTTTTACTATGGAAGCCTATAAGTTCAGTTGAAAAAAAAAAACCAACATTTAATACAATCGTTATCTGTTAGGACTTCCGTTAAAACCGGACATGGACCCATCAGCTTCGCATGACGTTCCCAAGTGGGCCCTAGACTAAATGAAACGTGGCCACTTAGGCCATCTCTAGGTGGGGAGGGCTATATTTAGCCCTCTAATAAATGATTTTATAAGGAATCGTGTCAGGCTATATTTTAACCATCTCCATTAGCAAAAGGCTAAATTTAATATTTTAATACTTTTTAGTATATTATGTAAATTTATTAGTTAATTTAATTACACTACTATTTATATCCTATTTAAAAATACATTTTAGAAGAGAAAAATATCTTGGGATAGGATTTTTGACATTAGCTAGTTGTTTATGTTTGCAATTAATAATAATTGACAATACCTTATGATGTTCAAGTCTTCTATGTTCGCAATTAATAATAATTGACAATACATTATGATGTTCAAGTCTTCTATGTTAGCAATTAATAATAATTGACAATAAATTATGATGTTCAAGTCTTCATCTTGCTTTAAAAACAACTTTGACGTTTGCAACTAATAATAATTGACAATAAATTGTCATGTTCAAGTCTTTGTCTTGTTTTAAAAAACAACTTAAAAATTAATTTAAATGAAAAAAAAATGATTAAAAAATGAAGGATAGTTTGTAAAAGAATGTGAGAAATTATGTAAAATGATGAAATTGAGGAAGCCTATGTAAAATGATGAAGATATGAGAAACTATGTAAGAATGAGGTAGATATTTATACAACAAAAATTTAGGATTTTTTTTAAATTCTTTTGGGATTTAAAAAAAATAGTAATAAACAGCTAGCTAACATCAGCTAATGGCTAGGTAACATCAACTGGGCTCATCCAATTATTTAGCACGGGCTGGCCAAAGTGCCACATGTGGCCTGATTTTTAGGAATTGGCCCTTTGTGTAACCCTCCCTGTTTTTTTTTTGGTAGCCCACTCTTGGAGATGAGTTTGGGGAATTTTGGGCTATATCCTCAAATATAGCCCTCACTTGGAGATAGCCTAAGGCCATCTTTAGGTGGGGAGGGCTATATTTAGCCCTCTAAAAATGATTTTATAAGAAATAGTGTCAGGATACATTCTAAAAATGATTTTCAAAAAAAGCTGTTGGGCCCCATCCAATTATTTAGTTCAGGTTGGCCAAGGGGCCGCATGTGGTCCTCATTTTAGGAATTGGCCCTTTATGTAGTCCTCCTTTTTTTTTGGGTGGGATTTCATTTAGTCCGGGGCTCACTTGGGACATGTCATGTGAAGCTAGTGGGTCCACATATGGTTTTAACGGAGGTCCTGACAGATTAATTAACGGATGTATTAAATCGGTACGGAATTAAACATTGTATATGCGACTGAGACGAAAAAAACTTCATGTATCGGAGGCTAAAACTCGAAAAACTTTATATTAGTAAAATGAAAATTACCCTAAGTTTTATTTTTATGAAAAATCCAAACAAGGGGAATTGGTGTATGTCAATTTAGAGATTCAAGCTTATTTCCCTCTTCCAAAATGCATGATAAAAGCGGAATGAGAAATTCATTAAGATATGGAAAGATTTCAATTGAACTCACGGTTATTAGTGGGCCATGTTGCATGGACTGGTGATTGAAAACAAGTATCTCGTATATTACTTTTTTTGGGGTTTACTTGAGTTTGTATAAAATTGAAAATAGTATATAATGTTGAAAGTATTATTTTGCTTTTGGCTGAAGAATGGCGTAGTTGAATATTCAATATTGTATCCTTGTGATGAATATAGGCTAAAGTCTTTTGTCACATGTATAGAATAGACTGCCGGAAACTTTTTTTTTTTTTTTTGGGTCGAAAGATTGTCGGAAACATACTTGCATTGATTTTGTTCTTTGGATACAAGTGATATTGGGAGAGGGGAGAATTGAACCTAAGATCTTGGATGTAAGAATAAATACTCTTAATCAACTGAACTACAAACCTGTACATCATTTTTATCAAAGTAGGTAAATAAGAGCCAAAAAAACAAAAAAAAATTAGAAGAGGGTTGAGCCAAACATTTATCTCTCCACGAACGTTTTCCCTCTCTGTCTCTGTCTCTCTCCTCTTCAATTCTCTGCCATTAACGAGGGGTTCTTTTCTGGAAAAAAAATAATTATTACGAAAATGCCTCTCTGGCTCCGCCTCTCACTCTCATCACTCTGTGCTCGTATCGCTTTTTCTCCCTTGCAAAGAAAGCGTTATGTTTCTCTCTCCTCCTCTGCCTTAAAACCCACCCAGGCCTATATATATCTGTACATAGCCGCCAATAGCCCTGAGCTGTGTTTTGCTTTTCCTCACTCACTGAAATTTCATATCAAGCAAAAAAAAAGGAAGAAAAAGCAACCCCAACTTTGTACTATGCTTTCTTTCTACTGACTTCTGAGTTTACTCCTTAATAACTGTCCACTTGCCTTTTCTGCTTCTCTCATTATTTGATTGTTGCCTCTGCATTTTAAGCCTTTACCTTTTCTGCTTCTCAGTCCTTGCCTTACTCTTTGGGCTGGAAAGATATAGAAGAAGCTAACAAAAAGTGAGTTCTCTTTTTCTCCACAATCTTTTGGTTTCTTA
This sequence comes from Prunus kanzakura, assembly GCA_020521455.1. Classification (NCBI taxonomy): domain Eukaryota; kingdom Viridiplantae; phylum Streptophyta; class Magnoliopsida; order Rosales; family Rosaceae; genus Prunus; species Prunus kanzakura. Next base: position 242,672 of record BPUM01000817.1, on the reverse strand, counting down.
TCTGATTCTTGCTCTGATTGATTCACCAAGTAAAGGGTACCACTTCAAATTTTGGGGGCCTTGCTTTTGATCACTCTAAGCTAAAGAAAGGCCTCATTTTTATTGGGTTCCATTTCTTTTTTTGTTGGGTTGTGTGAGTTTCATGCCATGTTCCAACTGGTTGATTCAACTTTTTTCTTTTTGAAGATCACTTGACATATATATTAGGTAGGAGGAGTCACCAATATCTCCTTCAGACCATTTTATTGGTCATCAAAGAAAACAAAAATGGCAGATAAATACCCTGATATTTGTTCCCACAAAGTCCCTTCTGCTTCTCAGGTACTAATTTAATCAACCCATATCCTAAATTTTCATTTTTCACATCTGTTTATCCGTATCATGTCTCTGTTTTTGCTGCCTCTAGTGCTCTCTTTTGCTTGAAAAAAAACACTAATTTGAACTTTATAGGTATTAGAAGAACTAAGAGAACTATGGGGCATGGCTTTTCCCATAACAGCCATGAACTGTTTGGTTTTTGTCCGAGCTGTGGTTTCAGTCCTATTTCTAGGCAGACTTGGAAGCTTAGAGCTAGCAGGAGGTGCCCTCTCCATAGGCTTCACCAACATCACTGGCTACTCTGTGTTGGTGGGTCTTGCCTCAGGCCTAGAACCTGTTTGTAGCCAAGCCTATGGGAACAAAAATTGGGAGCTTCTCACTCTGTCCCTTCAAAGAATGGTCCTGATCCTTCTCCTGGCAATAATACCCATCAGCCTCTTATGGCTCAATCTTGAAACAATCATGCTGTTCATGGGACAAGACAAAGCAATCACATCAATGGCTGCCACTTACTGTTTGTATTCAATCCCGGACTTGTTAACAAACACAGTTTTGCAGCCTTTGAGGGTTTTTTTGAGGTCACAGAAAGTGACCAAGCCAATGATGTACTGTTCAATGATAGCTGTGGCCTTCCACGTGCCATTGAACTGGGTTTTGGTGGAGGTGATGGGGCTTGGAGTGCCAGGAGTGGCCATGGCGTCGGTGCTGACGAACCTGAACATGGTGGTGCTGATGGCGGCGTACGTGTGGTGGGGATGGAGGCAGGGGGAGATGAGATGGACGGCTGGGATTGGAGATTTGTGTGGTGGGATTGGACCACTGTTGAAGTTGGCAGTGCCAAGCTGCTTGGGCATATGTTTGGAGTGGTGGTGGTATGAGATTGTGATTGTGATGGCTGGTTATTTGCCAAATCCTACTGTCGCTGTGGCCGCCACTGGGATTCTTATTCAGACCACTAGCATGATGTACACTGTCCCCATGGCCCTTGCTGGCTGTGTTTCTGCCAGGGTAAGTTCTCTTCCCTAATAATTATTCTCTCTCTCTGTTTTATTATTACTATGGATAATTTGGAGCAATCATCCTTCAACTGCGAACACACTTTCGTGCTTAAACTCCAAAAATAGTTGCGTTCGTCCGCAAATTACTAAAAAAATTAACAGAATTGAGACAGAAAGGTCACTAGTGCAACGCAGAACTTAATTTGAGGACAATAACAACTATTTTTGTTGTTTAAAAACGAAAATGTAACTCGAGGTATGAGATCATTGCTATAATTTAGCTTATGATTATTTATAGAGCTCATTTGTTTTGCCTGTTACACAATCATATGTTAGTGGCCTTTTCGGGTTCCTTGTATCATAAGGAGCCCAAAAAGGAAAACATAAATCTTCTTGTTCGAAATTAATTATATACCGTTAGACTTATGCTACTAGCAACTAACTCTTAGTTTAGTGAATTTTTTTCCTTTAAAATGTTGAAAAATATCGCAAGTTGAATCTCCGATAAAACACAAGTTTGAATCAGGATTCTAGTGCTATAGCTGCTATTTTATACATGATTTATTAGGTATATATGAAAATGTTGTCCTACTATAGTCTTTTAGGATGGGTCAACATGCTGAATGGTCCCCCTATAAACACCACTGAATGAGTTTATTATAACACATTTTTTTTGTATGGCAACATTGCCAAGACAAAAGTAGAATAAATTCTTCGGTTTTCGAGTTGCAATTGTTTGGTTTTTTTTAATTAGCAAGTCTTTATCTAAAGCAACAAATAAATAAAACAAAGAAAATTGGAAAGTAGAAAGAAAAAAGAAATGCATATATTCCAACTCTCGAAGTGGAAATTAATAAAAGTTTTATGGGGAGATATGCTTTCAATCTGTTTGCGGGATTGCATCACTTATATGCAACCAGATAGGTCACACTAGTAATGTGACAGGACAAATTTGGTATAGGACACGCAAGTACCTGTTAAATTTACTCTCAATTGCTCCTTTAACATAAAGCTCCCCCACCACTTCCATGACGAATCCATTCAACCAACAAAAGAAAGTGAACCAGCCAACAGCCCATTTCTCAGACACATGTTTACTATTCATAGGCCCAGTACAATATCTGGGATTCTGGGACCCATCAAATATGAAAACGCAGATTTTAGTGGTATTTAATGATCACAATTTCGTTGAGGAGACGGTGACATTCTTGTCAGTGAGTGCTTGGAGCAGTAGCACGTGCGCGTGTGGATGACTCTCAGCTGTTGGTGCAGTGAAGCTTACACTTGCATCGATGGTTGCAAGTTGCAAGCAGGTTGACGCTTGCACGACTCTCAGCTATTGATGCAGTGAAGTTTACACTTGCATCAATAGTTGAGAGTCGAACGTGCATTTACAGATTGTAGCAATAGTTGCAAGTTGCACGCAGGTTGATGCTTGCACGACTCTCAGCTATTGATGCAGTGAAGCTGACACTTGCATCAATAGTTAAGAGTCGAACGCACATTTACAGACTGTAGCTAGCAAAATTCATCTTATTATGTATTTGCTTCACTAATACAATGTTTCTTTGTTTCAACGTTCGCGTATATTTTGCAGGTTGGGAATGAGCTTGGTTCAGGCAACCCGTACAGGGCCAAGCTAGCAGCCATGGTAGCATTGGGATGTGCATTTGTGATTGGCGTCGTCAATGTGACATGGACGGTGATTCTTAGAGAGAGGTGGGCTGGCCTGTTCACCAAGGACGAGCTGGTCAAAATCTTGGTTGCATCAGTTATGCCAATTATGGGGCTTTGTGAGTTAGGCAACTGCCCTCAAACTACTGGCTGTGGCATCCTACGTGGCACAGCGCGCCCGGCCGTGGGTGCCCGTATCAATTTGGTATCTTTCTATTTTGTGGGCACTCCAGTTGCGGTCGGGCTAGCCTTCTTGCTCAAGGTAGGGTTTGGAGGGCTTTGGTTTGGCCTTTTATCTGCTCAGGCGGCTTGTGCTGTGTCTATTCTCTATGTTGTGCTGATCAAGACTGATTGGGAGGCTGAGGCTTTGAAGGCCAAGATGCTCACAAGCTTGGAAATGGGGGTTTGCAATGGGGTGAAAGAAAAAGGCAATCAAAATGATGAAGAAAACAGGTTGTTGATGCATGGAGATGGCAATCACAATAATAATATAGATGATGAGATTTTTTAGGCTTATGTGGGGATGGGTTTCGATGTGTTTTGACTTTTTTGATGTGACCGGCCTTATGGGGCTCTCTGCTTTTTGTTGTGTAGTTGCTTTAATTACTTTTTTTTGGGTTTAGGATGAAGGGGCATGCGTGGATTTTTGTGTTTTGGCTTTTGTGTGAGAGAGCTGCCTTTTAATTAGTTTTCATGGGCACTGCCATGGGTCTCCTGTTCTTGTCGCTAGGGACAGTGTCACTCTCCAGGGTCCAGGCAAGTGTATGGCATGGTACTTGAAAGAAAGATATTTAATACTAGGGTTTAGGGCCAGGCATGCCTATATTTTGTATTCAGACCTAAAAAATGACCATGACTAACTTTTAAGCCAAAATAGTTTTTGTATCGATTCTAAAAGTTACAAAATATCCTTTTTTAGGCCTAAAAGTTAGGCCTACAAACACGAACGTAAGGCCCAACTTAACACCTCATGTTTGTTGAGTAATTAATGTCCATTAATAAATCTTCAATTAATCCTAATAAATTTACCTAAATCACCTTTAATGTTTTTTTTCCCAAATCTTAACCTAATTGGTATGTGATTCAATGTTCTAATTAGCAAGTATGTGATTCAATGTTCCTACTAGATAAAGTTTAATTATTTACTAATTAAGTTATATTAATTCACTAAATATTCAAATGATATTTTTTCAAGGTTGAGATTATAAAAAAAAAGGGCTTGTCCAATATAGGTCCCTACAATTTCTATTTCCTAGACATATACCCATCATTTTATAAATCAATGTGTAAAACCCAATTTCAAACTTAAATAACCAGTAGGATATAAGAGATCATAATATTCTTATGTTTTTACATCGTTGCCATTAGACTTCATATTTTATTTATAATTTATTCCAAATATTTCATTAATTGCCATAATTGTAATTAAAACTCCCTATTAATAGCATATCAATCACCCCATTTCTTTTGGTTGCCATTCCCTCTAACATATCGCCCCCTAAAATTACAAAAAAATATAAAAAATATAAATATAAATATAAATAGCATATCAATCACCCCATATGAAAAATATAAATATAAATATATAGGTATATTATTTACCAAAAAAATTTTAAAAAAACTAGGTCGGTTACTTTGTAATTGAAATTCCGTACATTGTTCATAAATTAAAAATAGGTACACAATAATTTATAGGTACGTTGTATAATTGAAATTTATGCAAATTTTTTCAATTGAAAACAGGTTCATTATACTAGGTAAATTATAGAAAATAGGTACGTTGTATAATTGAAGATAGGTTCATTATACTAGGTAAATTGTTTTACTAGGTACATTATTAGAGGAAAAAAAAATTGGTACATTATTCGGAGAGAAAAAATAGGTTCATTTAAAAAAAATTATTTTCATAAAACAAACAATAAAAAGATGATCAAATTATTTTTCATAAAACAAGTAATAGGTGCTTTATTCAGAGAAAAAATAGGTTCTTTAAAATAAAAAAATATTTTTCAAATTATTTTTCAACATAATTAGAATGTACACTATTATTCATAAAACTATAATAAATAGATTACTAGTCGTATAATTCATAAAAGGAAAACAAATAATTTTTTTTATTAAATAAACCGAAACGTTAATCACCTATAGATTACTAATACATTAATGTTGAATTTAATATTTAATTTCAAATAAGTTTCTAAATTAATTCCTACATCCATTACAACCGTTTGGAGATCCTTCCAAATTCAACGTATGTCATTAGTTACACCCCCCACAACACATTAACTTATAAATATGGGTAGTTTTGGAATCCAAAAAATACAATAAATCAGATTTTAAGTTATATTAGGTAACTTGCTTAGTTGGATCCTAGTCATCGGGTATTATTTGAAAAAATTGGGTACTTTAAATAGAAAAATAAAGGGAAAGGTTGTAGTTGATTTAAAATGAATTTTATGGGTCTAAGCTGAATTTACTATAAAAAAAACAATAGAGGGAATTTCAAGAGATTGGCGGAGAAAACACTTCATTAGTAATACATTCAGGGCATGTTTGGTACGCCTCACTGGACTGGACTGAGTTAAATAGCACTCAAAACCCTTATTTGGTAAGAGACGAGACTAACTTAAATGAGACTGTATAGTCCAATAGTGAAAAAAAAGGCCTCACTCGCTTGTCTAATACAATGAGTCTGACGCCTTTCTTTAAAAAAATATCATAATTTTATTTGTTTTCTTTTAATTATTGTTTTAGATCTTTGAATGGGGTTTTTTTTTTTTTTTTTTTTTTGCAGCATTTATTTATTTTAGATAAAAATCCTTAAAATATTACAATAATTATTTTGATATTGCATTTGGAAAATCAAACTATAGTAATTTACAAATGTTTGATATTTTTTTGATATTGAAACAAGTTTAATAATTCATGATGTAATGCTTTCTTTATCGCAAGCAATTTTTACCTTGTCAAATTATATTTTTCAGTTTGAAGTCAAAAGTCAAAAATACAAAAATTATACATACATATATATATATATATATATATATATATATATATATATATATATAAATTTTTAAATTATCGTTTTACTTGGTCCTTGAAAAAACTAGAATTATATAGAGTGAGCTTAGCTCCTTTAACAATGTTTTGACCAACTAAGTTTAATCTTGAGAAGCCAAAAAATAAATATCATAATTTTATTTGTTTTCTTTTTATTATTGTTTTAAATCTTCTTCTTTTTTTTTGCCAAACAAAAAAATATTGTTATAAATCTTTGAATTGGATTTCTTTGTAGCATTTATTTATCTTTTAGGTCAAAAACCCCAATTAAATTTAAATATTATAAGAATTATTTTTTAGTCCGACATAGCACCGAACATAAGTCTTCACTATTTTTACAATCCAGCTTTTTAGTCTGACGCAGCACCAAACGTAGATTGGTACTTAATTCAGCTTAGGCCAATCCGAGCTAATTTGAGATAGTTCCAGGATTTAGTCCAATCCATGACAATCCACCGTGCCAAACGACCCCTCAAAGCCTAGGTGAGTCCCACACACACACACACACACACACATATATATATATATATATAGAGAGAGAGAGAGAGAGAGAGAGAGAGAGAGAGAGAGAGAGAGGAATAATAAAAAAGAAGAAAAGAAGAAGAGAAGAAGAGAGGAGATAAAAGAGAAGAGAGAAAGATCAATCAAAATGATGAAGTCCTAGCCTCTTTTAGTTAATATAAAATAATTTTAAGTATTTATTTTAATAATTAATTAAATTATATTGTGGTTTGTGGTATACCACATTATTTGGTTATGTGGAACCGCAACCGCAACCTAATTTTGTTGTTTCATGATAGGTCGGTTTATATGTGGTAAAACCTCGGTTGGTATTTGCAATTTTTCAATTTTTCGGTCTAAAATGCTAGCCCTATTAGCAAGGTAGTTGACAATTGGAACTCTTCCTCTTGGGTTGTGAAATAGAGCTCCTTTTTAATTCTCCCTTAACTAAGCAATGACCCTATTACGGTTAATCCTGAGGGCTTCCACAACTTCAGCCTCTCTCAACAACAAAGCAACTAAACTAGACAAAAATAATAATCAAAGGCCCAAGGTGAGTCCAAGGCCCAAAATTAGAACAAAAAACTCTCAGCTTCGATTAATAAGAGGGAAAATGATGTCGTTTTGATCCACTGCCAACCAAGAAGAAAAGATCTAAGGGCCATACTTTTCAGTGCACCAACCAAGAAGAAAAAAGAACAAACAGTGAATGAAGTACTTCTTATGAAACTGCATTTCACTTCAATAACAAGTCATAGTTTAGAATGATTTACGTTTATGCGAATTCGTTACGCATATGCCCCATCAACTTTGGGGTCTGTCCTATGTTGCCCCCTGAAAAATTGACTCACATTGCCCCCTAGATAATGATTCCCTGCATACCTATGCAGATTCATGATATTTACTACCGATTCGTTGTCTTCGTATGCTTCCTTCGGAAACAAGGTTGTGGATCTCATAGATTATCAAACAGGCAACAATTTCCAAATCACATTTCTACTTACGTTTGTTTGGTAATAAAATGCTTTCCCATCTGTGCTCTTACTTTCTTAACCAGTCCATCTGTCATTTCTTTGATTGTATGAGTAAGCACGTATGCATGTATGCATCCAAATGCAAAGCCAAAATCAGTAACAAAATTACTAAGCAGGCAAATATAATATTTCCGAGCTCATATCAAGGGAAGATCTAGAACTTGAGACAAACCTATCGAAATGTTGCAGAAAAATTAGCTGAATCTTTTCTCTACACTAGTCTTCTCGCCTGGTAATGACCTCCCCTTGCTTTGAGAGAAATTTGATCTCTCTCCTGAAATCGGACGGATATTATGCCTAACATCAGTTCTTGTTCTTCTAGAAGTGTCTGAAGAGACCGCATCCCTGCTCTTACCAGGGTGTTCTCCACCTGCCCTTCCCCTTTGAGCATTTCTAAAAGGTGCTTTCACATCGAAATCAGATTTCCTATCTCTTCTTCCACCGGACCTTCCTCCTTCAACATTTCTGGAAGGTGTTTTCCCATTAAAATCAGAGTTTCTAGCTTTTCTTCCATCTGATGTTCCTCTTTCAGCATTTCTGGAAGGTGTTTTCCCATTAAAATCAGAGTTTCTAGCTTTTCTTCCATCTGATGTTCCTCTTTCAGCATTTCTGGAAGGTGTTTTCCCATTAAAATCAGAGTTTCTAGCTTTTCTTCCACCTGATGTTCCTCTTTCAGCATTTCTGGAAGGTGTTTTCCCATCAAAATGAGAATTCCTACCTCTCCTTCCTCTGTTATTAATACCACGTTTTTCAATGCTTGTCTCACTCTGATCTTCATCCTCTTCATCACTGTCATCGTCATACAAAAATTCAGTATCAGATGAATCACGCAACTCGCCTTCCTGCTCTTCCTCACTTTCATCGTCCTCTTCTCCTTCGCCTTTTCCTTTAGGAACATCAACTACTGCCTTCTTTTCTTGAGTACTTCCATCGGGCACGCTGACCATTTTACTATCTTCCTTTACTGTGTTCATGAGGTGAATATACTGGCTTCTCATATTCATTAATTGATGATTCTCAATAATCGTACCCCTCTTATATCCCTCTCTCAAAACAACAGTATAAGTTCCTATCTTGTTTGACAAATAAAATATACCTGGATGGTGAAGCAATGCTTGCTTAAACCTCGACCGAAGACCCAAATATTCTCCAAGACACAGCAAATTCTCCCTGTCTGTCTTCTTGGGAACCAAAATATGCAGAAGCTCGTGCAGAATTGCTACCACCCACTTATCTGATTCGTCACTCTTAGACGAAAGATGAGCTGCATTTTCGTATGGGGACACATAAGGCAACTTCTGCCACTCATCAATCCACTTCTTCAACTTCTTATCCATCTCAAAACCTCTGGAGAACTGCATAGGAAAAACACATTGCTCTTCCTCCTTAGAAGGCGAATCCCCACTCAATGCCCTCTTCTTCTTAGCTGAAGCCTTCTTCTCCTTAGCTGCAGCGTTCTTCTCGAAAACCGAAGTTGCCATTTCATTTCTCCAACATACCAACTCCAAATCCCGCAAATCCTTCGACCCAGATGCCGAATTTTTGCCAACAACAATATTAAAATAGTCCGGATACTCAGAGACTAAGCTTTTCTGATAATCATGAGGAAGACCCAGATCCCATTTCAAGTGTTCGATGACATTTAGCGGCAATTTATTGGTTCTTACCAGCATCAAGAGCTTCAAAAGCCGGTCAGCGACATCCTGCCTGTAGCTCTCACTCTGATACATCAGCTCCTCCTCGGCGTCGAGATCGAGCACTTGGCCAGTGAGCCGGACATGAGGCTGGATTGCGCCGCCGCCGGGAAGGAACTCCTCAAAAATCGAAGGGTATTTGCGGATGAAATCGATGGGGCGCGTGGGTATCATAAGGGATTCTCTGTTTTGGGCGATGATGGAAATGGGGAGGGACTTGGACGGCTCTGATTTGATGAAATTCTTGATGTTGACCATTGGCCTGAGGTTCTTCTCCCTCTCGACGGCGTGGTCGAGGCCTCGATCTCGGACCCATTTGGTGGTGGCGTCTACGAAGAAGGTTCTATGGCGGCTATGGCTGTGGTGGGAGGACTGAGAGTGTGGTTTGGGGAGAGAGCGAAAGGTGAAGTAAATGGGAGACATCGATTCGTCGCTCTTTGTGAACAAGGAGGGCGAGGGTTTAAGGAGGGTTTTGCATTGTTTACTCTACTTCATGAGTTTCCAGTGCACCTTTTTAGGTTTTTTTTTCTCTTTTTAAATCCAAGGGGTGTATTCAATTGAGATTTTAAAAAATTATTTTGAGATAAATAAATCTTGTGTATTCAATTAACACTTTTAAACCATCTAAATAAGTCTCGTTGTATTTCATTAAGGCTATTAGGATTTTTAAAGAGTGCTGCTAAACAAACCCCTGATACACCCCAATACACTCTATCACACAACACCTTAATGGATCTGAATCATCTGCTTGGTTTTTGTCAAACGGACAAAAGCTAACGTCATCAATTATCTTCTTCTTCAGAAATAGATTCAAGGAATCCCAAGTATGAAACTCAATGATGCCAATTTTAGCCAGAAAAAGACAGAGAAAAAAAAACCCTTCTATTTCCAATCAAATGATCACCAATCTGACTAGTTCACAACATAATTAATAATCCATCCCGCATATACTTACATGACGGCAACAAGCTGCGAGTGCGATAGGTGGGAGGAGATGAATGCGTGGGATTGAGGTTGTGGAGCATTTTGTTTAGGGTAGAATTCCCTGTAATTGGTGTAGGTGTTGGAGGAGGCCTGGTTGTTTTTATTATTCTGATTATTATTTGAAGTGCTACTCATTGCAAATTATTGCCCTAACAAACATAACCAGAAGGAACTGCAAATATCGTGTATTATTTTGTCTTCCATATTTTCTTCTTTTCATTTCAAATCCAGCTAGCACCTCTATTTTACTCTCTCAATTGAAAATTATAGAAAAAATAATAGGGGTTTTAGCTGACTGGCTTATAAATTATAATGGGATTGAGAATAAAATGATTTCTACAAGTTGAGAGTAGAAAGAAAGGTGATGGGATAAAATAAATAAAAATGGGGTTTTGAGGGTTTTGTGGACTCTCAAATTTTTGAAGAAGAAGAAGAAGAAAAGTAGATATCCTTTTTGGTCATTTTATATTGGAATAAATGAGTAATTCAATAAATAATTTGGTAATAATGTGTACTCAGTTAATTTGAGGGTTCGTTTAGCAGCACTCTTTTTAAAAGATACTGTTAAAATCTAGTGGTATTCAATCAAGACTTTAAACGAGTAACAAAAAGTTTCATGGTATTTAAAAACTTGCTAACTTCAAAGGAATATTTTAGATATGAAATTGTGTGAGACTTTTTAGTGGGATGTATAAATACCAAACTCGATCTCAAATACCACCATAACCCATCAGATTTTTCAAATGGGATTTTTTGTTCTCTGCTGGAAAAGATGAACAAACATGCTTTTCAAAATTTCTCCGAAGCTAGATTTTCCTTGATGCACATGAAATTCATTGAGCGCACCAACTACTAGTTTTTCAGTTGAAACTTTACAGGCAAGGCAATCGATTGTTGTCTCTCTCTCCAACTATCTAATAAAACCCACTAACCGCGTCTTCTATTGGTTTCTCAAAAGCTACAATTCTTGGGCTTTGGCTATACGAAATGCTTCTTCCCCCCAAAAAAGCTTTACACATATACTCTCAAAAGCACAATCAATCTTTTCCATTTGATAGTTTTTCCATGCTCTGTACGCTAAAATCATGTACCCAAATAAGGAACCATGAAATCATTCAACACCTTCATTCCCATATAATCAAACTTGGATTTGGTGATCATGTATATGGGGTCACTTCCCTCCTCCACGCGTATTGTTGTTGTTTCGTTTGTGAATGCCTGTGTACTATTCGATGAAATGCCTGAGACGAACACTTCACGTGGAACACGATGATTGCAGGGTATTTGAGGTTGGTGAATGTTGAGAGACACGTTTGGTTTATGAGGAAATGCCACTGAGAGATGTTGCATCATGGTCTGCCATGATCACTGCGCATGTGTACAATACAATGGCAATGAAGACCATCTTTCGGGATAGGGTCATGGATGAAAGTTTAAAACCTGACCAAGTGACTGTAGGCTCAGTTTTTTGGATTGACTCTCAAAGTTCCCACCCATTTCTTGGATTGGTGTCTTGTGCACATTTTGGGTGGTGGGTTGTGTGAATCTTCACATTTTAAATTCATGAACTCTGAGTAGTTTCTGAAATAGTTTTGGGGTTTCGAGAAAGCTCTTTCATTTATAAACTTTGAGGGAGCTATATATATACTTGTCATGCAGTGGCGGATCCAGGATTCAAAAGCCAAGTAGGCGAAACTTACCTTAAAAACTCGACAGTACGAGGGAATTTTATTCATAAAATTGAAATCAATATGGGACCGTCAATTGAAATCAATAGGGTTTGCTTTGCTTATTTTGTTTTTTTGAAGTATAATATAAGTGGGCATGGCCCATGGGGTTGGAGTGGAGAATGTCGGCTGGGCTGGAGCATTTGAGTTGATATTTCATTGTTTTTTTTAAATGAGAAAGTTTGAGTGGGTTGGGCTATTGTTTTTGTTAAGGGGGTGAAACATTTGAGTGGGTTGAGGTTGAGTAGGCAGAAGAGATATAATTGAGTATGCAGAAGAGATATAATTGTATTAAGTATTGCGTAATATTTGGTTTGGCAAAAAATGGAGTAGGCGGCTGCCTACCCTGCCCTTAGGGTAGGACCGCCCCTGTTGTCATGTTTGGTAGTGCAAAAGTGGATGGAAATTGTCCTATTGATTTGGTATAGATGGGTAGGCCATTGGTTTTTGAGATCCTTGAAGAACCAGCTACAAGTTGTTTTATAGGAATATGCAGTGCAATTTGGTTCAACATACAGAAGAAAAACATTGGGTATTCACATGTGGGCTTGAGTTATGAAACTGCCATTGCAGGGCACCATTGGAAGATTATAACTTTAGCTTTTTCTAATATAAGCATTCTTCATCTTGTTTTCAATATGAGTGCACTTTGGAGTCTTGGGGTAGTAGAAAAGTTGGGGCCTAGAGGTCTCGGGTGGAATATTATTTGCAATACACACCTGTTTTGGTTGTACTATTCAGAGCGGTAGTTAAATCCATGTGATCTTTTCAAATCTTAAATAAATGATGTTATGCTAAAAAAGCTCAGGTCCTGTTTGGTATCCTACTCAAAAAGTAAATTAAAAAACTAAGATTCTTTTTTTAAAAACATGAGTTTTCAAATAGTGATTTTAAGATATAAAAACTTGTTTGGTATTGAACTCCAAACTATATTTAAGATCTAAAAACATTGAAATTAAAATTAGAAAATTAGAAACCCTAGATTCCCAAATTGAATTAACTAAAGAAACGGAGAGAGAGAGAGAGAGAGAGTGAGAAAAAATAAATATAAAACCTCACTTTTTTTGTTTTTAATAATGGGGTGTTTTTGAGTTTTTCTTCGGTTTTAGTTTTTAAAAATGGGCCTATCAAACAGGCTTTTATGGCTTTGGACTTAAAATTTGTTTTTGAGTTTATAAAATTTGACAAGCCCTCAACTATTTGCTTCTTCTTTTTCTACATTTTGTTTTTCGTTTGGGGCTAATTTGGAGGAATGGTCCGGACATTTATCTACGAGTTTCATTTTGATTCATCAACTCAACTTTTACTTCATGTATTTTTCAACTCAACCATATGTCGCATGTATAATCATTGACATCACTTTTGTCAATTTTTCCATTAATTTGAAGAGTAAATTGCAAATTTTAACTCACATCTTTAAAAATTAAAGGTTTATTGTTGGCTAATTTGGACTAATGATGCGGAACCTTCCACTAGTTACATTTTAGTCCTCCATTGATATTTTTTTAATAGTTATTTTAGTCATTTAAAATAAAAATAAAGAAAAAAGAGTATAGAACAAAGTAAAAAATATTGAGGTGTGTTTACTAATCATGAATTGGAATTGGAATCATGAATTGAATTTCAATTATGGAGGATTTCTCCGTTTACTTCACATCAAGGAATTAAAAAGTAAGTGGGACTTACACAAAATCAGAAATTAAAAATTCTTGATTTTGGAGGAATTCAATTCTTGGGTGGGAGATGGTATTTTAATTCATGGAGAACTAATCCATTATGAATCCATATTTTTTGCTCATTATATCCTCACACAATTTTAAAATTTTAAAATTTGTCATCTACTTTAACCCAACGATGAGAACATTTCAGTAATTAGTACCACTCCTACTCCAATTCCATATGGTTTAGTAAACAACTTCAATAGGAATCCGGAATCTAACTATCCTCAATCCATATGGTTTAGTAAACAACTTCAATAGCAATTCAGAATCAAATTCTTCTAAATCCAACTCCTCCTCAATTCAATTCCTCTTAATTTGATTACAGAGAAAAAAAAATATACATAAAAATTATACAAATTTTCCACATTCGCACCTTCTAAGAGCACTTCCAGCAGTTTGCCCCTTGCCATGGCAAGGGGGTGCTAGGGCAGCTACTATTCACGTGAATAGTGGCTGCCCTTGCCATATTAAGCTATGTGTGTTTCTAGCAGTTGCCCTTTGCGATGGCAATTACTATTCATTTTTTTGTTTTTTTCACCATTTTTTTTACTTAAACAATTATTTTGGCTAATATTTTCGGGTAAGATTTTTGGGTTTCTACTTGTTAATACTATTCATATCGGATAAGATTTTCGGTTTCAAATTTAAGATAAATTTCAAAAATCAAATTTCAGATAAATTTCAAATTTCAAATTTAAGATACATTTCAAAACTTGAATAATAGTAGAAAGAAGAATAAAATGTATGAGGATTTGGTGTTAAAAGTGAAGAGTATTGGTTGGTATTTATAGAAAAAAAAATTCAGTATTTTTTTAGTATTTTTTTTTAAATTTTTTTTATTTTTTTTCATTTTTTTATTGCACAAAAATTGGCTATCGTTGGATTTGAGGAAAAATTCTGATCGGATAGCCCAGAACGCGACACGTGGCATAGTGGGACTGTAGCGCTGTACTGTAGCTATGACGTCATCGTGACATCAGCTCGCCCTCGTTTTGGACCTGGGGCCAGCCCAGTTCGTTGGGTCCCACCTCCTGCCCGGGCTGTATTTTGTTGCTGGAAACACGATTTTGGGCTTGCCCCCCCCCCCCTGGAAATGCTCTAAACCTCACTACCTCAAGGCCCTCGCCCCCAAGCCATTGCTAACATTCACTCTTCTACTGTAAACTCACACCTCATCCCTCTAGGTTTTATCTTGGGCAATCCCACTATCCCATAACAATTTCCTACACCAACTAGAAGTCCGACCAAGCCAAGCTTGCCGAAGATGTTGTCTCCAACTGCACCCTCACCTACCAAGCGCACAAACACAACATCTATCTGATCTCCCACCCTCCCAACCATGAAACCCACCTCAAACGCCCCCCAAAGTCATTGATTCTAAATCTCTCCCCCAATCTTGTTTTTGGGTCTTTTTGTTTTGTTTCTTAATTTTGGAAGGCTTCATGAACTACACAATGACTAAATAGACTAAAATGTAACTTATGGATGAGTTTAGAGACCACTACTCTAAATTTTCCTAATTTTTAAAGATGTGAAATGAAATTCCTAAGATTAACATAAAAATTGATTAAATAAACACAAATTACAACGTGTGACACATAGTCGAGTTGAAGGATTACATGACCTAAAGATTGATTTGAGAGACTAAAATGTAACTCGTGGATAGTTCAAAGATTATTGCTCTAAAATAGCGGTCACATGAAGAGACGGATAGATACAAAGCAGTACACACTTACGTGCATCTAAGTTTTAGCAATAAGGTGGGGTAAATAGGGAGAAAGGGAGAGCTCAATATTAGACAACTTCTCACTCTCGAGGTCTTTTTAACTTCAAAGATTGAGGAGAAGAAATCATATTAATAACTCCACTTTAAAAAGAAAAAAATAGTTATAACGCAAGGTGTAATGCAAAGTAGTGCTCAAGTGGAACATATTGAAATCATTAGACTTGTCAAGGGATTGGGGTTTGATTGAATTTGATGTTGTTTTCCTCTTTTCGGCTAAGTAGACCGATGTAATGATTTTTGGTCGTTCTTCTCTCAAGTTTGATAGCTGTGCCACTACCAAGCTACATAATGGCTTGAATTGAAAGAGTGTGTGAGTGTAATCGCGCTTCTACCTTCTCATCAATTGACTATCAGTCAAGCAAGGAACCTCATCTTGGCCTAGGTTCTTTCAGTTCCTACGGGCCAAGGATGGTTAGGCTTTGTATTTCTATTCTTAGGGTTTTTGATAAGTCCAATAAATGTAAAAGCAATTGAATTAAATAAAAAGAATAAAAGTGCGATAAAATAGATTAAAGCAATAATAAATTTAAGAATGAACTAAAAGCGACAAAGAATGATAAATTAAAATAAACTTGAATTGAAACAAACTTTAAATTAAACTTAACGAAAATTCAAGGACCATGGAATGTAATTGACTTAAATGTAAAAGCAACTAAATAAATTGGTTGTACTACATGCTTGAAAAGCAAATCCTACACTATAAATTGAAAAATGCAAGCTAAAAAGATAGGTTTTGTGAGTTGAATATACTTCAGATGAACTATTTATAAAGCCTTAACCGGCCCATTAAATTGGCCAGAAGTCAACTTCGTCCAAAAACGTTCCTTATATGGCTTCCTAGATTTGAGGAATCAGATAGGTGAACACATCTTCACATTGAAATCTGATTGCTTGATACTCTTTTTTTTTTATTTTATGAATATTCTTGAGTTACAACAATATTGATTTATTTCCTT
Organism: Prunus kanzakura; assembly: GCA_020521455.1. NCBI lineage: Eukaryota > Viridiplantae > Streptophyta > Magnoliopsida > Rosales > Rosaceae > Prunus > Prunus kanzakura. The sequence goes on along the minus strand of BPUM01000817.1, from coordinate 226,219 downwards.
TTATGAATTTTACCATGTGCAAATAAACCTCTGGAAGTCTTAAGTGTCAGGACCCACTCCGAATTACGTCTTGGAATCCAAGAGAAGTCCCGAGCTTGTCCGACATCCAATGGAAAGTCGAGCTCATATAACTAAGCTAACCTTATCCCATTTCTGGAAGAAACAACAGAGTTTGACTTGTACCGAAAATTTGACAGAATCAACCAAGGTGGTTGGTGTGAGTGGTTCGGCACTCTCATTCCTTAAGAGAGGTCAGGGGTTCGATCCCTGCTCTCGTATGGAGTCACCACTTTGGCCAGTACTTTACCCCTTACGGGCCGACCCGGTGTGAGCCGGGATTAGTCTGGGTTGTGGTTAAGGCTTAAAGGTGCCACCCATAGTTGGGGCCCATCCAGGACCACCTCGTGGTTAAGAGAAAAAAAATAAAATTGACAGAAACTGCCCTATAAATATCAAATTTCCCGATTATCCACCTTCATGAAAACACTCCCAAATTCACAATCCTCAACAACATGGCCGACTTTGGACCAAGATTAACAAGGCAACAGTCTGGGCCCAACAAGCCAGCGACCCAAAATTTTTAAATGTCCCATGTAGATATAAAAAAAAAAAAAAAAGAAGTTAAAATTTCCAATTTTAATGAAATCCAGATGTTGCGTTTTGATAATTAAATAAATTCAACATATGACAAATTTTTTTACTCAGTTTGTTTTTTATTATATATCTTGTTATTATTTTCCAACTCTCTAGTTCGTCTCACCCTCACACTTCACTGCACCATATTTTTTACTACCTCCCACCATCTCCCTCTCTTTCTTCTTTACCACCTCTCTTCACTATTTCTTCATTTAATAATTATTTTTCCTGGGTTATACTGGTTTGTAAAAGTAACTTGATTGTTTCCCAATTTCATTTTTCATTTTGTTCCTTCTCGGTTATCTTTCTCTTTATTTGTTAATTTGTTAATTTTTTTTTCACACTTTCATCTGATTCATATATTGAGAGGGAAGGCTAAGAATTCTTAATATGCCAAAATCCCCGTCAGTTGAAGGAAACATTGTATATTTTTAAAAGATCATTTCAACATACTGTTTTTAAAATTTATAGTTTTTCTTTTTCCGTAAAAGTCAAAAACAAAATCCTTTATAACATAAATAATATATCAAACATATTGGAAAGTCTTTTAAGGTAAAGTAAAATTAAAGAAACAAATAATAGGTAAATAAAAGTAAAATAAATTAAGATTAAGAAAGTAAACCTGGTATGGTGAAGCACGTTAGAGACGCTATCCTAAAGTCTTTGTAGCCTCTTTATGTGCAGATACTAACGGTCTAGAAGACTTCAAGATACGACCCCCAATACACAGACTCAAGGTCCACTATGAGCACGTTAACAATCGGATATAGGTCTTCAAATCAAAAAATTGTTGCCCAAAAATAATAATCTGAAGTATAAAAAGTATGAAGGTAGAAGAAGAGAGAATTAGATTGTTGTAGTGGTATGTGGTAGTTTGTTATTGTGGTGTTATTTGTGTTATGTGTTCGTATATCAAATGTGAAGGAGGAGTAAAACTTTTTTAATATAGAAGTAAAACCTGAAAATTAAATATTTATAACCCCCACAATAAATAAAATAAAACAGCCGAAATAATTAAACAAATCAAAACTAGTAAATTAAGGCATTTAATATAGAAATAAAACCTGAAAATTAAATATTTATAACCCCCACAATAAATAAAATAAAAAAGCCGAAATAATTAAACAAATCAAAACTATAAAAATTTTAAAACTTTTTTAAAATTCCAACATATACATGCATACATAATCACTATTATGACAACAAAAGCTTAGGATTTAAAACATGAGTTCAAAAATCAAATATTTTCCCATATCTTTAGGCCTAAAGGGATTGAAGCACATAGACTCTTCTAAACACTACTTAAAAAGAGATTAAAGAGATTACCCTTGAAGCTATACCTTGAGCTAAGCTCTAAAGGTTGATTCACTCCTCGCCTTAATCCAAAGATATTCTCCAAGAGAGCCACATAAGTCGATGGCCTCTAACTTCATACACCCCAAAGGAAGAGGATGGAGAAAGAGATGAAGAACATAAGGAGGTGGAGGTGCTAGCACCCCTCCTTGTGTGGCCGGCCATGGCCTCGAACCCCAAAACTAATTTTAGGCCCAATACAATTCCAAAACCCCAAAAAATTCTTTTTCCATTTCCCGAACTCTCTCTTTCTCTCTCATTTTTGGATTTTTTTTCTTCTCCGTAACCAACTGGCTAAACCCTAAAGTTCGCTTTTAAATGTGTCATTTAATGGGACAGCACTAACCCTAGCACTAGAACCTTAGCTGGCCTTTTAAAACGTATTGGTGGGTCAGCTCGCTCACACTAACCTTCTTGGGCTTTCGTAAATTAAAGTATCGTGGGCCTAAAAACTTAGCATAAGCTTAAGTAAACCATTACACTTAGCCATATTCACAAACGTATCATAATATAACAGAAATTATAAGGAGAAAATTGAATTAAATATGTTGGGCCTTACAAATGGTGTCAGTGTCTCTTGCATGTATTGAAGGACCTGTCATAACCATGGAGAAGAACCATTGGATTTATGTTGCTTTGCACCAATCGCTTCACAATACTATTCGTCAAACAATTTTCTTCAAAGCTCACCTGCATTAATATTGGAGAATAAAAACATGCTTTATACATCAAACAATCCACCAACAAAAGAAAGAGAAAACAGAAAAACCAGAGAACAAGAAGACTCAAGAAACAACAGCTCTCCAATCTAAGACTATGTTAGATGAAGAGATGTTTCTAAACACAGGGCAAACAGATGCCCAAAGAGCAACCCAATACTTGACCTTATCCCATAACTCCTCCACTTCCAACCCCTTGGCGTCATCAAAGATCCGATGATTTCTTTCTGACCAAGTAGCCCAAATGATGGTCAGCAACAAACAACCCCACATGATTTTAGCCTTTTTACCACCCCAACACTTTATTATTAGTTCTATATAATCAACTTATAGGTCAATTCATTGTGTATCTTGTTAGGATTTTTCAAGTATTTATGTTTTAGTTGAATTGGTCAAGTTAGTTGTTAATAATCCCCAGGTGTTAGGGACATGAGGTAGTGTTTGTTTATTTGTTATCCTAGTTTCTAGGGGAATCCCATCAATCTAGATATTTGACGTGGGTTTGGTTCGCAGCTTAAGTTTCTGCATTCAGTTTCTTTGTAAGGCTATATAAGCCCAGCTTTAGAGCTTTGATAAATAAGACGCAATCTTTGAACGAATGCTGCCAATTGCAAACAAGATGCGTATTAATGGAGAACAAATGGAAGACGTAATCATTGTCGAGAAAATCCTCTGTTCAATGACCTCCAAGTTTTCTTATGTTGTATGTTCAATTGAAGAATCCATAGATGTTACTGAACTTTCCGTTGATGAACTACAGAGTTCTCTACTCGTTCATGAACAACGAATGACTAGCCAGGTTGTTGAAGAGAAATTATTGAAGGTCTCACTAGGTGATGGCAACAGTCGGGGAAATTCATCCACATGGAACAACCGCGGAAGAGGTCAAGGTCGTGGAAGAGGTCACGGACGTGGGAGAGGACACTGGCATGAAAACCAGCAGACACATGAACATGAAGGAAAGTGGGACAAGTAAAATGTTGAATGCTATCATTGCCACAGATATGGTCATTATCAGTATGAATGCCCAGAATCTGCTTGAAAGGAAGAACAATCAAATTATGCCGAATCAGTACTCTTGATGGCTTACATTGAGGAGAAGGACCTAAAACCCGATGTTTGGTACCTGGATTCTGGGTGTAGCAATCATATGAGTGGTAACAAATCTCTATTCTCTGATTTAAATGAAGATTTTAGAGAGCATGTGAAGTGTGAAGCTAGGAGATAATTCAAGCATATCTGTCATGGGCAAAGGGAACATTCAAGTACATATTGATGATAATACTGTGTATAAGATTGCTAATGTCTTCTATGTTCCAACTCTGAAGAACAATCTTATTAACATGGGACAATTGTAAGAAAATGGGCACACAATCATTATTCAAGCAGGCTGCTGTCAGGTTCGACACCCAGCAAGAGGCTTAGTTATTGAAGTCAAAATGACGCAAAATCGTATGTTTCCATTGTATACACACAAGAGCGTTCCAAGCTGTTTCTCAACAAGAGTGCAAGACACTACCTGGTTGTGGCAGTTTCACTATGGGCATTTGAATTTCAACGGTTTAAAGACCCTTCGATAGAAGAATATGGTAAATGGCCTTCCTCAAATTCATTGTCCATCTCAAATATGTGAAGAGTGCACAGTGTTAGTGTATAAGCATTGAACTAATATGAGTTTAGGATTAATAAGCCTTGTATTTAATTGTGTATTCACTTTGTCTTAGAAAATGACAAGTGTAAGGCTGAAATGTAATATTTCTTATGTGCATCCAACTAAGGCTAATGTTTTGTTATACATGCCTTAGTGCGTGTTTACTAAATAGAGTAATATACACACATTGCTCTTTAACTTAGAGAGTAAGCAGAGCATTTTGATAGATTGCATTCTTCCATTTTCTCTTCGTTCTTCTCTCTGCAAATATACTCCATTGAAACCCAGCTAAAGATTGAAAACACTAACATGGTATCAGAGCCAGGTTCGATCATTTGAAAATCTGGGCGTACATTGTGCTGCAATCGAGCTACATTCAAGCTCGTTCTGGTTCAGGTGAAGTCGCTGGAACTCCATAGATTCCAATTTAGTTTTTGATTTGAGATTCATTTCATCTAAGCTAAGAGATGGCTGGATCTGGAAGTTCTGAGGTGAGAACTCCGATCTTCTCCGGTGAGAACTATGAGTTCTGGAGAATCAAGATGGTGATGATCTTCAAATCTCATGAGTTATGGAAATTGGTTGAAAAGGGGGTTACGACCTCAGATCCAAAGAAGAAGAAGGCTGAAGGAAGCTCAGAAGAGGTAGATGATGAGAAAACAGCAGCTGCCTATATGCAAGATGCAAAAGCTCTGGGTATTATCCATAATGCTGTTTCAGACCAGATTTTCCCACGAATTGCCAATGCTGAATCAGCTAAAATGGCATGGGATTTGTTGTATGGAGAGTATCATGGTGGTGATCAAGTAAGGTCAGTAAAATTGCAAAATCTGAGGCGTGAATTTGAATATGCTAGAATGCGTGATGATGAAACTTTGTCTAGGTATCTTACTAGGCTAAATGAATTGATTAATCAGATGAAAACGTTTGGTGAAAATTTGTCTAATGAAAGACTAGTATAGAAAGTTCTAATTAGCCTTAGTAAGCCATATGATCCTATTTGCCTGGTTATTGAGAATACAAAGTGCCTGGAGACTATAGAATTGCAGGAGGTTGTAGCAATTTTGAAAAGCCAGGAATAACGTTTTGATATGCACACTGTTGATGCTACTGATAAGGCATTTGCCTCCTTCTCTGTGAGCTCAAAAGGGCAACAAAATAGGGGTAACTCTCAGTCCAGTGGTCCTAAGTCCCAAAAGAATTGGAATCCTAAGGGGAAACCATGGGAGTCAAAAGGAAAGTCTCAGCAGAACAATCCTGCACCAAATCACAGCTTCAGTTCATCACAGCCGGCAAATCAAGAAGTTGTGAAGCCTCAGTCCAAAGTGTGCTCTAAGTACCATTTTGGTGAATGCAGATATAAAGGCAAGCCAAAATGTTACAATTGTGACAGATTTGGTCACTTGGCTAGAGAGTGCATTGCAGGAAAATCTGTGCAAAAGGCTAACTGTGCAAATCAAGTGGAGGTTTCTGATTACTTGTTCTATGCTAATAGTGCAATTACTGAGGTCAAAATGAATGGGAATTGGTATATTGTTAGTGGTTGTAGCAACCACATGACTGGAAATGCTGAGCTGCTTGTTGATGTAAGGACAAATGTCACTGGAAAGGTACAAATGCCTACTAGAAATCTGGTAGATGTTGCAGGAATAGGCTCATTGGCGATTGACACAGGTGCATGCAGAAAATACATGAGGGAAGTCATGTTTTTACCTAGTTTGAAGGAAAATCTATTGAGTGTTGGACAGATGGATAAACTTGGGTATTATCTGCTCTTTGGTGCGGGTATGTGTTGTATTTTCGATGGCCCTGCACTTGACAAACTGGTTATCAAGGTTAAGATGAAAAACAATAGGTGTTATCCTCTATCCTTAATGCAAACTGATCAAATTGCATTGAAGGCTAGTGTGACTGAATGTACCTAGACTTGGCATAAGCTGTTGGGTCATCTAAACCTTAGAAGTCTCAAACAACTAAGAGAAAAAGATATGGTTCATGGTCTTCCATGCTTGGAAGAGATTGATGGTGTGTGTGAAGGATGTCAAATGGGAAAACAACACAGAGACTGGTTTCCAAAAGGACAAGCTTGGAGAGCTAAGTATCCTCTAGAATTGATACACACAGATTAGTGTGGTCCCATGCAAAATGAATCAATTTCTGGGAACAAATATTTCATGTTGCTTATTGATGATTGTACTAGGATGTCATGGGTGTATTTCTTGAGATAGAAATCTGAAGCTCTAAACTGCTTTAGAAAATTTAAGGCCATGGTTGAACTTCAGTGTGGATATAAGGTGAAATGTCTAAGAAGTGACAGAGGGGGAGAGTTTCTCTCAACTGAATTCAACAAGTTCTTGGAATCTGAAGGCATACAAAGACAGTTATCCATTGCTTATGCTCCACAGCCAAGGTCTTAAATATCGAAGTTTTCGGAAATATCGGTGGTTCAAAAACACGGAAATATTGATGGAAATATTGGGAAAATATCGATATCAATAAAAATTAGATAAAAACCACGGAAATTGTGATAAAAACATGGAAATTTTTAATGAAACTTTGTAAAAAGTTTATTTAGTCAATCATCTATTATTTTAACACAAAAGATTGGAAGGAAATGATTGCATAGTAGGTTTGAGTGATTTAAGTTGATTATATTGCGAGCTGACAAACTCTGTAACTTAGAAAATCTAGAGTAATTAATGAAAGAAAATTAAACACCCTGTAGTAATTTATTTATCATTTTTACTACAATATTTTACACTTTATAAATTGCATGGTAAGATACATGAGTAACTTTATTTCATGTTATTCATTGGACTTCATGACATGGTACACGTTCTTATATTTATTATTTATCAAAAATTGAAAAATAATTAAAGATGTAAACCAACTTGATTTTTCATGAAAATTAAGCACTTTATCATGCTTAAAAAATAATAGTGAAGATTGAAAATTAACTAAGAACATAAATAAAGTTATTCAAGGAAGAATTAAAAATTGAATCCACTATTCTTCAAACCTCCATTAACCAAAAATTAAAACATTAAAAATTCACTAATAAAAAATTGAATTCACTATTCTTTAAAGTCACGTTCCTCCTCCACTCTCTCACATCTTCTACCACTCTTTCTCTCAAACACCTAAATTTTCTCTCATATTTTCCTCTTATCCAAACAACCCTCCAGAATCTCCCCTTTCTCTCTTCCCAAACCCTTACCCTAACCCGCCACCTCTCATCCACACCATAACCGTCTTCCTCCTCTCGCCTCATAACCCTCCGGGCCCAATCCAACCTTCCTTTCCACCATGACCCAACAACAGATTCATCCACCGACTCTCCTTCTGATCCCTTTTTGCGAAAGCTCGAGGGCGCCATCCATCAGATCATGGTCAGCCGATCTGCACCCGATTGGCTCCCATTTCTTCCAAGTACCTCCTACTGGGTCTCACCGCCCCGGTCAAGATCCACCGGTCTGGCTCAACTGGTCGATAAGCTGGCCAACCCTTTGACAAAGGAGGAGACCATGTCTATGACCACCATTAGAGGCTGGCCTTCTTATGCTTACATCATAGAAGGTTTGATTGAGTTTTTGGATCCTGTTCATTGGGTTTTGTTCAAAATTAGGTTTCTGAATTGTGGGTTCCCCTGGATTGTTAGTTGGAGTATCTGATTCTTTTTGCAATTTGATCATCTTGAAGGTTTATATCGCAATATTATCGATATTATCAATAATATCGCGATATATTGACCATTTGCAGCTGTTATTTGAACGAAAATATCGCTACCAAAATTATCGCGATATTATCGAGGAAATTATCGATAAATGAATGGAATCATGCGAAAATATCGCTGCCCCCAAAAAAAGATAATTTCGCCAATATTTCGGCAAAATTATCGATATTTTGTTCATTCTCCACAACAGAATGGGGTAGTGGAGAGAGAGAACATGACAGTTGTAGAGATGGCCAAGGCAATGCTTCATGATAAAGGCATGCCATACATGTTGTGGGCAGAAGCTGTACAAACAGCTGTGTATATTCTGAATAGATCACCTACAAAAGCTCTTGAAAACATAACCCCATTCGAGGCTTATAGTGGCAGAAAACCAGGTATTGGTCATTTAAAAGTGTTTGGTTCACTTTGCTATGTGCATATACCAATTGAAATGAGACAAAAACTTGATGCAAAGAGTGTCGTAGGTGTGTTTGTTGGATATGCAACATGTGAGAAGGGATACATGGTATTTGATCCATGTACTAAGAAGCTAATTTTGTCAAGGGATGTGGTCTTTGATGAAACTAAGTCCTGGAATTGGAAAGAAACTTCAGAAAATTTTGTTGCTGTGACTTAGATTCAAAACCAACCTAAAAAGGTGATTGGAGTGTCTTCACATGAGTTGATTGGAGTTGAAAGAAGTTCTTCTAGCTCCTGCACTTCTTCACATGCTGAAGAACAAGAGAATGTCACACATGAGTCTGCACAGATCACACAGCCCTATGATCATACACCAGTAAAATGGAGGAATATAAGTGATATTTTGGCACAATGCAATCTCTGTATTGTGGAACCTGAAAAATATGAAGAAGCTGCTCAAGATAAAGCTTGGATAAAAGCTATGGAAGAAGAATTGTCCATGATTGAAAAAAAAATGGAACTTGGGAGCTTGTAGACAGACCAAGTGATAAGCAGGTTATTGATGTGAAATGGGTGTTCAAAACCAAGTTGAATTTGGATGGCTTAGTATAAAAGAACAAGGCAAGGCTGGTTGCTAAAGGGTATGTACAGGAACCAGGAATCGACTACAATGAGACTTTTGCTCCAGTTGCTAGATTGGACACAATCAGAACATTGATTGCTCTTGCTGCACAAAGAAGCTGGAAGCTATATCAATTGGATGTTAAATCTGCATTCTTAAATGGGAAATTGCAGGAAGAAGTGTATGTTGATCAACCTGAAGGGTTTGTGATTAATGGCAAGGAAGATAAAGTCTATAAATTGCACAAGGCTCTCTATGGATTAAAACAGGCACCTAGAGCCTGGTATGGAGAGATTGACAGTTATTTTGCTAAGTGTGGGTTTGAGAAAAGCTTAAGTGAAGCAACTCTCTACACTAAGACAAGGGGAGAAAAGAATATACTAATAGTCTCCATCTATGTGGATGATATTGTGTATACTAGAAACAATCAAGAAATGCTGGATGAATTCAAAGAAGATATGAAGGAGAAGTATGAGATGACAGACTTGGGACTTCTTCATCATTTTCTGGGAATGGGAGTGATTCAAACATAATCTAGCAGTTTCATTCATCAAAGGAAGTATGCCTCTTCCTTGTTGGATAAGTTTGGATTGAAAGATTGCAAATCTGTCTCTATTCCTCTTGTTGCTACTGAAAAACTAAGTACAGATGATGGGAGTGGTGTAGCTAGTGAAGATGATCAATATAGAAGAATTATGGGAAGTTTGCTATATTTGACTGCTACATGGCTAGATGTGATGTATGCTGCAAGTTTGTTAGCTAGATATACGCATTGTCCTACAAATAGGCACTATGGAACATCTAAGAGGGTGCTAAGATACATCAAAGGGACATTAGACTATGGTTTGAACTATGAAAAGGGCAAGAAAGCAGTTTTAATTGGATATTGTGACAGTGATTGGGGAGGCTCTATTGATGATAGCAAAAGTACATCCGGCTATGCATTCTCATTTGGAAGTGGAGTGTTCTCATGGGCATCTGTCAAGCAAAACTGTGTTGCACTTTCAACAGCAGAAGCCGAATACATCAGTGCATCAGAGGCTACAACTCAGGCTATATGGCTCAGATTTGTTTTGGAGGAATTTGGTGAACTGCAAACAGAAGCAACTCCACTACAATGTGACAATACATCTGCAATCTCAATCACTAAAAATCCAGTGTTTCATCAACAGACAAAACACATTGATAGAAGGTATCACTTCATCAAAGATGCTTTGCAGCAAGGTATTGTTGATTTGGTCTATTGTCCTACCAAAGATCAAGTGGCAGACATTTTTACCAAAGCTTTACCAAAGGAAAGGTTCAACTATCTCAGAGATAAACTTGGAGTTATATCAGCTCAAAGCTTAAAGGGGAGTGTTAGTGTATAAGCATTGAGCTAATCTGAGTTTAGGATTAATAAGCCTTGTATTTAATTGTGTATTCACTTTGTATTAGAAAATGACAAGTGTAAGGCTGAGATGTAATATTGCTTATGTGCATCCAGCTAAGGCTAACGTTTTTTTTATACATGCCTTGGTGCGTGTTTACTAAATAGAGTAATATACACACATTGCTCTCTGACTTAGAGAGTAAGCACAACATTTTGATAGATTGCATTCTTCCATTTTCTCTTCGTTCTTCTCTCTGCAAACATACTCCATTGAAACCTAGCTAAAGATTGAAAACACTAACACACAGTGGGTAAACAACATCGTGATTCTTTCCCAAATACGCAAGCATGTAGAGCTGAACAATTCCTGCAACTAATTCACTCAAATTTGTGCGGACCCATCAATCCAGCTTCAAACAGTGGCAAGAGTCTTCGTACATACTCTGGTGGAGAATTCAATTCTAATGACTTTGCAAAGTTTTGTGAGGAAAATGGAATTCAAAGACAACTTACTGCAGCGTACACGCCACAACAAAATGGCGTATCAGAGAGGAAGAATCGCACTATCCTGAATATGGTGCGAAGTATGATGGCAAGGATAGGTCTCCCAAAGAATTTTTGGCCTGAAGCTACAAATTGGAGTGTACATTTATTGAATCAAAGTCCCACATTTGCAGTCAAGAATATGTCTCCAGAAGAAGCATGGTCTACTCGTAAACCATCAGTTGGTTATTTTAAAGTTTTTGGGTGCATAGGTTATGCAGATATACCAGATGAAACAAGAACAAAGCTAGACGACAAAAGCGTGAAGTGCATTTTTCTTGGAGTCAGTGAGGAGTCCAAAGCTTTCAGGCTTTACAATCCTATCACTAAGAAGATTATTGTTAGTCACGACGTGCAGTTTGATGAGAGCAAGACGTGGGATTGGAGTAGTATGAATCAGCCAGAATCTTTGACTGATTTTAAAGAGGTCACAGAAGCAAGTGAGCAGCCCAGGGAGGTTCTTCTCACTGAAGAACAAACTCCTGGTCTATTTCAAGGCACAACTCAAGCACAACTACCTAATCCCTTTGCAGCACAGCCACCAAGCTCACTGCCAATCAGTTCAACCGTAACATAGCCACTAAGTTCATCGTCTCAACACATTGATGCTCAGCCATCTTAACGCCTCAAAATACCAGCAAGGAAGCCATCAAGATTAATGGATTATGTTTGTGGTGATGAAGCCTTTGCACACCTTGCTTTGTTTGCAAATAATGATCCCATTTCCTTATAAGATACTGTCAAAACAAACATATGGAGAAAGGCTATGGATGTTGAGATCAAATCCATTGAGAAGAATGGGACATGGGAATTAATAGATTTGCCTGAGGGTGAGAAAACAGTTGGGGTCAAGTGGATATACAAAACAAAGTTAAATGAAAAAGGTGAAGTTGACAAATACAAGGCGCGTTTGGTGGCTAAGGGATATAACAAGTGTAAAACCAGGCCCTAAGCTCTAAAAGCCTATAGAGGGGGGGTGAAGTAGGCAAGAAGAAAAAGACTACCCTTTTTAAATTAAACTTCTTCAAAAGCACACAAGCACAAACACAAACAATTTCGTGGTTAATAAATTAAAACTAGTAATAGCAGAATGTAAATAACACACGATAATTGTTGACCCAGAAAACCCAACAGGGTGAAAAACTGGGTGCACCAAGCCAAGAGAGATCCAATCTGCTCAATTAAGAAATACAAGAAAAACGAAAGAAGACTTAGCTCATCTATCACCTATAGGCAGCTACAATCCAATCTTTCAGCAAGCACCTTTTCTTTATCTCTTAGCAACGAATCCTCTCAAGAGCACCAAGCTCAAGTTGCATGTAGTTTGATGTATGAAGTGAGTTATGGTTTCACAGATTCATCTATCTCAATCACAAAGTATGATTGAGCTAGACAAATGAAACCTAAGTGTTGTGATGATTAAACTAGAAGTAATGAACTTGAAGCATATAGTTTAATTCAAAATAACAACAATGAAACATGAAACTTTAGCCAAAATCAATGTGATTTAATTTGGAGTTTTTCAATGAATTATGCAATCATAACTATGCTCTCAATTAAATCACAATGGCTGAAGTAATAAAAATTGTTTTTGAATGCTCAATAGCAAATTAGAATTGTTTTTCAAAAACTATAAACATGACTGCATACGATTTTAAGTGTATGTGCAATTTCAGTTTTTCCATCAAGAATGAATGGTCTGCTTTATATTTCAAAGGAAAGTGAAGCACCTATTTTCATGCATGGTCGTCTTTGATCATAGACAAGTTTTGTTTAAATAGACTTTGATAAAATCAAGTTTCAAAGAGGAAAGATTAAATGCTCTGATCAAGAGAATAAAATAAGAAGGTATATGCAATCTGCATATCCATCCGTTGAGAGTATGGAGCAACATATTATAAAATAATATTGTGTGCTCAAGATGAAACAACCATTTGAAATAAAGAACTAGCAAGAGTAGCCGCAACTTTCTAATTAAAAGAGAATGCTTTCTCTCTCATGAGATTTGAATAAAAGTATTCAACCCATGAGCCAATGTCTGAAGCAAGATATAATAAATATACCTAGAAGATGAGAAAGGAGATAAAAACAGCCGCACATGCTAAAGACAGCCCAAGAAAATGCGAAAGACCGAGGAATAAAAAGTGGGCAGGCAACTTGTTTCCAAGATAATTAATATATATAGAAGATGCCTTTGAAAACAACATAAAGGAAGAGTTTCATGATGGAGTTGGTGGAATTCTCAAGAAATAAAGAAGGGAAGGAAATATAAAAATCAGCCCATGCTTTTGTTAGATACAGATGCACATGTTTTACAAAAGTATAGTTGAGATGTGTGTGCAAAAGACTTAAGAAATCAATACTTTTTCAAGAAAGAATATAATAATCAATGTCTTTATAAAGAAGGGGTTTAATATTTTGTAAAGATAGTCAATGATAAATATAATAAACCCCATGCTTTGGTCAAATAAGAAATATCCATGCAATAAAGAATCTAACAAAGCTGTAAAAACTGATGCAGAATGGATTAATACAAGTGAGAATGTATTAATCCAAGTGATCTATGCATATGATTTTACCTTTTGAACTGCAACGAGGAGACATAGAAGCCCTTCAACCCACACTGATTCTAACCTAGAATCTAATTAATATTACAATGGTTTTGTTGGTTTAAGAGAAGAGCCAAAATACAATAAAGGTCAAAATAAAAACCTTACAACAAGAATATGGAATTGATTACGCTGAGGTTTTTGCACCAGTTGCAAGACTGGATACCATTCGCTTGGTGGTGTTGTTCGCTGCTCAAAATTCTTAGCAAATATTATAGTTAGACATGAAATCTGCTTTCTTGCATGGTGAGTTAAATGAACAAGTTTGTATTGATCAACCTCCAGGTTGTATACATAAGGGGAATGAACAGAAAGTATATAGACTGAAGAAGGCTCTATATGGACTGAAATAAGCACCATGAGCTTGGTATAGTCGTATAGAATCCTATTTCTCCAAGGCTGGTTTCCAGAAGTGTCCTTATAAACACATTTTGCTCATCAAAACTGGGAATGGAGGTAAAATTTTGGTTGTTTGTTTATATGTGGATGATTTGATTTTCACTGGAATTAATGATGATATGTTTCCTAAGTTCAAAAAATCCATGATGAATGAATTTGATATGAGTGATTTGGGAAGCATGTGTTACTTTCTTGGTATTGAGGTCAAACAAACGTCTAATGGAGTCTTCATTGGACAAAAGAAATATGCACAAGAGATCCTTGAAAGGTTTCAAATGCTTGATTGCAATCCTGTTCATAATCCAATTGTCCTAGGCTTCAAACTCACAAAATCCAGTGTTACATAAAAGAAGTAAGCATATCGATATCAAGTTCCATTTTCTTCATGATCTCACAAAAGAAGGTGTTGTTGAATTGATTCATTGCCAGAGTCAGGATCAAATTGCAGATATACTAACAAAGCCTTTGAAGCTTGAGACATTTGAGAAGCTGCGTGTTCTCCTTCGGGTTTGTTCAAGTTATGATGTAAACTGAATGTTTGTATGATATTTAGTTTAAGGGAAAGTGTTAGGATTTTTCAAGTATATATGTTTTAGTTGAATTGATCAAGTTAGTTGTTAATAATCCCTAGGTGTTATGCACGTGAGGTAGTGTTTGTTTATTTGTTATTCTAGTTTCTAGGGGAATCCCATCAGTCTAGATATTAGACGTGGGTTTGGTTTGCTGCTTAAGTTTTTGCATTCAGTTTCTTTGTAAGGCTATATAAGCCCAGCTTTAGAGCTTTGATAAATAAGACGCACTTTTCCAATTATTGTTTCAATTACTCAAGCTTTAGTTTTCAACATATCTCATGGGCAAGTCTGAAAGAAAAAGAAAAACAAGGGAAATAACAAAAAAAATCTTTCATTTTAGCGGGTTGCAAATAGATATAGGGTGTATAAAGCTGTAAGCCGTAACATTTTAAAAAAATTCATTATTCACTACGTATGAAGAAGCACGTTGTAGAAACATTTTAAAATTATATTTTTAAGGCGTGCATGTTATGTGTCGTAAATATCAAGCATTCACGACATGCACAAAAAGCATGCCATAAATTTTAAGCCATAAAGCTCAAATTTGGTGTAATCAGGGACATACACTTGATTTGAAAATGGGGTGGGCAATATTTACCTTATGTATAAACTTACTAAGAATATATGTGTGTGAAGGAGGGGGAACGCGGTTATGCATGCAAGGAGTCCTAAATATCGATGGTACAAAAACTTAAAAATATTGACAAATTATTGATATCGATAAAAATTTAATAAAAATGACGAATATTGTGATTTGCTACAATATTTTATACTTTCCACATCCATGGTAAGTTTCATGAGTAACTTAATACATATAGAATAACTATGAGATTTAAAAGCAATAAATACAATGTTGTGTCAAATAATTAGACAAAAGTGGCTGTAATAAGTTGGTTGAGACTCTAATGATTGAGTGAGGAGGTCTAGAGTTCGATTCAAGGGGAATTGTGGTTGTGCTGTTTCAGCAATATTTTCTAATTTTTGTGTAGGCTAGGTTAGGGGTCATCATTTGGTTCACGGGCCCATGGGCTGATGGGGGCCCATCCTACCCATTGAGAAAAAGCCCGACCCAGTTCATTGTGTGGCATGGTTTGAGCTTAGGTGTCTAAAACCCGACTCGGCCTATAGGCTCGACCTGTTTGAGCCCATGAAGGCCCGGCCTGCGAAGCCCATTAAGGCCCGGCCCGTAGGCCCATATATTTTATATAAATATAAATTTTGGTTAAAAGTGAAAGGAAATGGAGACACACACAAGGGGTTTCAAACCCCTATCACTTTCATCCCAATCAACAACTTATCCACCATGTCATAGACAACTTAATGATTATATGCTACACCATTTGATATTTATATATGCTTCATCAAACACCTTGTCACAACTGAATTTAAGGCATATCAATAATGTTGGAGCTACATCAAACTATGTCAACTTAGAAGGCACTTCTTCCATGTCATGTTTTAGAGTTTTACGGTGAAGAGAATGTCACAAGAGTTCATATGAATTTTTGTTGTAGTTTTCTAAATTTTAATTTATGTATTGTGAATTTATGAAGTGAACAAAGAAAAAAATGAAGACATAAACATATAGATAAATGTCAATAGAGAACTATGGAAAAAAAAAAAACGAAACGTAGAAACACACCAAAACATAAAAAATAAAGAATTGACAAAAAAATCAATATTAAAAAAAATACAAAATAAAGTAGTCCAATTTTGGCCCGCCCAGGCCCGATGGGCTTTTTCAAGCCTAACCCATGGGCCGAGCTTGGACTTTGAATTTTTTTAAAAAAACCCGGCCAGGCCAAGCCCGTTATTTTCTCTCTCCTCTTTAAAGCCCGGCTCGGCTAGGCCCAAGCCCATTAAATTTGGGCCCGGCCCGACCCATGAATGAGTTCTAATAGGAGGTCATATTTATAATCCAAAGGGGGCCAAATTCTTATGTAAATTAGAATTTAAAGTAATACAATTAATATAAGATTTCTTGATATTGATCCACAAGTCATGCCAACAATATGTACATCACCACAAATCCTGTTGTTAGCACGCTCAATAGCATGTCTCCTGATGATGATCTGTTTTCACTCCGCTGTCGAGCATAGCTAGAAGGAATGCAGCTTGAAAAATAGAAATTTTCAAAATAAAAAAAAAGAGTTCATATAGACTCATAATTGAACTTACAATCATAGTTCACCCATCCAATCTGTTGACGAGCTAAACCGTACACGATTATCTTATCTTTTAGAACAAGATCAGGAATTGAAGAAACAAAAAAGGGTCATAATTGAGACAACACATTTATGATTGTCAAACACAGTTTTCAAAAGCAAATTGTGATAATTAATAGGGAGTTTCACTAAAATACCCAAAATGGGGGTTGAAATTATAAAAATACCCAACACCCAAAACACTTTATAACCATACCCAAAACCCATCATTACACACACTCAAAACCCATTTATAAACACACCCAAAAAATATACAATTGTTGATTGTTGGGTTGATTGTTGGGTATGTTTCTATGTTTAAATAGTGCTTGGGTATTTTTATAAATACATGTCTAAGATTGGGTATTTTTATAAATATCTATAATTAATAATTATCATTACAAAAAATAATTGCAAAGTGCTCAGAAAGCCATTGCATTGTGCACCACCAGGTAGACTAGAAAATACACTACTTTGCATAAACCCCAGCATAAATAAGCTTCTAAATAAATATACACACGGAGAAAAATGGAAGAGGATTCGTCCAACCAAATATCTACAAATTTTTTTTCCACAAAAATTCAATAACTAGTCGAAATTCAGGCCTTAACCTCCTAAAATTGTCACACCTCCTTAGGCCTTTTGAAAACCAATGCACCACACACTAATGCCTACCTGTAACAATACAATGATCCATTACACTTATGCCAAATAATTTACAATAATCATATGTCTAAAGCAATGAATTTAAATAAGAACTTGTACAGAGGGAGATGGAGGAACAACTTACACTATGTGTAAGGTACTCTTCTGGTTTCAACACCATTGATGCACTTGCAAAGTTTAGACTAACTGCAGGAAAAACCTCAGTGAAACTGAAACATAAAATGTCATTTAGGTCTTCATAGCTTTTCTTCAAAGGGAAACTTAAAAAATATTTAGAGATAGAACCAACCTAGTGGTTACATGATAACACTGGTTTTCGTCTGAAATGAAGGGAGTCACAGATGGTAAAACAGCTGAAGTTATCTACACATCCCAACACAAAATCAGCTTTTAATAAGGACAAGATATCTTATTTTTCAAACCAAACACCATAAATCAACTCATAAATAAGACAAAGTGAATAAACTTACTGCACGAACAAAAGGAACGTAAGCTTCTTCAACAAGGTATGCCAATGTTGTTCCTAAGTCGATAATAGTTCCTCCGTCGTGTCATGTGAAGGCTGCTGGATCAATTGGCAAAATTTGCCCATTGATAGCAATGCTGTGCTAATTTAAATAATAATGGTGCCTAAAAATAATGGTGAAGGATGTTATACGAAAAACTCAAAAACAAATAAGAAATATCAAATAGCTAACAAGTAAAAGTTTAAAAAGCCAAAAGTGACAGCATCTCACTAACCCTTGGTGTATAAATTGATTTCATATAATAAATTGTAGCAACACACACTAGAAGAATTTTGGTCAATAATCACAATTTTTTTAACCATTTATCATATAAGTTACTATTGTCCTTTAACTTAGGCAAATTTTACTCTTTATTAGTAAGTTGAGAGTCGAGACTATTAATAAGTTTGTTTTCTAGTAACTATTAGACAAAAAGAGACTAGGTTAGAAATGTGGATGTCTTGGTTATGCAAACCAACGAAAATCAGTGGCTATAAACCCTAGTCTTTATTTCCTTCTCCCATTCCCTTTCCCACCAAATTTCACAGTTTGATAGTAAAGATTACAAGCATAAAGAAATAAGAGAAAGGCTTCCAAGAGACATACCGTGGCAAAACAAGGGGACTGTAAACAATACTTGGCTCCAAAATCTCACCAAGAACAAGTATCCATTGTCATCTCCCTTCAAACTAGGCCTCGTAGTCCGGCCCAAATTTAATGGGCTTGGGTTGAGTCGGGTTGGGCTTTAAAGAGGAGAGATAAAATAATGGGCCAGGCGGGCCGGGTTTTTAAAAAAAATTCAAAGTCCAAGCCCGGCCCATGGGTTAGGCTTGAAAAAGCCCATCGGGCCTGGCGGGGCCGAAATGGGCCTACTTTATTTTGTATTTTTTTAATATTGATATTTTTTGTCAATTCTTTATTTTTTATGTTTTGGTGTGTTTCTAAGTTTCTTTTCTTTTTTCTTTTGTTTTTCATAGTTCTCTATTTACATTTATCTATATGTTTATGTCTTCATTTTTTTCTTTGTTCATAAATTCACAATATATAAATTAAAATTTAGAAAACTACAACAAAAATTCATATGAACTCTTGTGACATTCTCTTCACCGTAAAGCTCTAAAAGAGGACATGGAAGAAGTGCATTCTAAGTTGACATAGTTTGATGTAGCTCCAACATTATTGATATTCCTTAAATTCAGTTGTGACTAAGTGTTTGCTGAAGCATATATAAATATCAAATGGTGTAGCATATAATCATTAAGTTGTCTATGACATGGTGGATAAGTTGTTGATTGGGATGAAAGTGGTAGGGGTTTGAAACCCCTTATGTGTGTCTCCATTTCCTTTCACTTTTAAACTAAATTTGTATTTATATAAAATATATGGCCCTACGGGCCGGGCCTTAATGGGCTTTGGGGGTCAGGCCTTCATGGGCAAACGGGCAGGGCCTATGGGCTGGGTTGAGCTTTAGACACCTAAGCTCAAACCTAGCCCACTAAATATCGAGCCGGGCCGGGCTTTTTCTCGATGGGCTTGGCTAGCCCCCATTGGCCCACAAGCCCGTGGGCCAAATGATGACCCCTAGGCTAGGTAATATTTTTTGGGTTGGTGAAAGAAAAGCCTAAGTCAATCTTAGGGTAGGTCCGTCCCTAGGTGTAATGTACATAACCTGATCATAGTTTGCAAAATGTGGGTTCTAATCTAGTTTTGCACTTCTGAAACATTGTGTTCACTAAGAATGTAAGCAAGGTTAGATGGTGCTGACACATGGTTTGGTCCAAGCTGATTCACCACTTATTTTCCACTAAGTAGACATCTCAATACTTGGTTCCATTACACCTAGCCAGACCTGACATGCTTAACTAACCAGAACACTTGGCCAGAATCAGCATGAACCTTTTCCCATGAGGTTCGACTAACCAAATCAGGAGCAGGTGAAGCTTCGTTACAGGCTACACCTCTAAACCCACCTGCTTGATTGATGTCTTCTCACGATTGGAGTTTGCATTAAATGCATTCCTAATCACAGCCATGTGTCACCCTTTGGTTGTTCCTCCCTACAATCAGCAGCAGATCAGGCCATGCATAAGCATTTCCACTCTTCATGATGGCAGCATGGGTGGACACCCTTTCCTTGGGATTTAAGGACACAAGCGCCCAATTAGGCTTCTATAAATATCCCTCACCTACATGCAGACAGGAGTCATAACTCATTCTCACTCACAAACTCTGCTAAAAGTTCCTCTCAAACTCTTCAACTTCTCTCTACTTCACTCTTCTTACTTTCGCATTGGAGAGGGTTTGGTTGGTACTACATAGTGCCTCCAAAGTGACGTGTTATACTTTGCGTCCATACCATTTCTACTGAGAAAAGCTGAAAATCTGCGCTATGGAGGACTTTGCCCATTAAATTTGGTTTAAGCCTATTAATAACAATCATAGTGATGATCTTATAAGTTACATTACAAAGACTTATAGGCCTAAACTGAGACACAATTTCAGGAACATTAGTCTTGGGAATAAGAACAATATTGGTGTGATTAATTTCTCTTAAAGATGTGTTGTGATTGAAAAAATCATCAACCAAATTTTTCAATAAGTGTTTAGTGTGATCCCAGAAAGTCTGGTAAAAAATAGCATGTACTTCATCAGGGCCTTCAGCTTTAAGAGCACCAATGCTCTTGACAACCTCATGAAGCTCTTCTTCATAAACAGGGGCTAAGAGCCTAGCATTATCAGAAGCATTAATACAAGGTTGGATAATATTTGTATAGTTTTTAAGTGACCCCTGACTTAGTTCATTAGAGGCCGCAAACCTCTTTCTAAAAGCATCCACAAGCATTTGAGTAAGGCTCTCATCCTCCCCCCAGTTGCCATGACTATCCTTGAGTTTAAAAATTTGGTTTCTCATTCTTCTAATCAAGGCTTGGGTGTGGAAGTATCTCGTATTCTTATCCCCTAAGTTCAATCAATTGGTTCTGGCTTTCTGAGCATAGAAAACCTCTTCTTGCTCAAGGAGCTGTTTTAGGCATTGATTAATCGAGAAGTCTCTATTCATAAGATAGGGATCAGTGGGATTAGTAGCTAATTGGTCATAGATGACCTGTAAATCATCTTGAAGAGAGCTAATTCTGTGAAAAAGGTTATCAAAGACTTCACGATTCCACTTCTTAAGAAGGTGTTGAAAGGTTGGACAGTAGGTGTTAACTTGTTGAGAAGCATTGCCATGATAAGCCATCTTCCAGGCTTGATTGACAATTCTAGGGAAATCCAGATGGGATAACCACATAGCTTCAAATTTAAAATTTCTAGGATTGTTTCTTTTTTTTTGTAGTGCAAGAAAGAAATATTGGACCATGATCCGATCTAAGGATGGGCAAATTATGAATAGCACAATTTGGATACATATTTAGCCAAATGGGATTAACCAAAACACGATCAAGTCTCTCATAGATAACTGAAGTGTCTTTATGGCCATTACACCAAGTGAAGGGAACACCAGCAGCACTAAGAGAGATCACTTTGCAAACTGTTTGTGCCTAATAAATCACGGCCATGAATTGGCCGGGGGAACCCCTCTTCTCGGCCTCAAACTGAAACGCAGCGTTTTGTCAGGGTGTTTGGCTTTCCAGAGAAACAAGAAAAATTGCTAAGGCACGATCATCTCGGCCTCAATCAAGGGCCAAGGCCGAGATAGAGCAAAGTCACCGCCAAGGGCATTAAAGTCAGACCACCACGTGATGGCAGGGTCCCTTGCTTCATTTAATGAAGTAGTGCCTGCTTAAATGCAGCAAACCCACTGACCAAGAATAAACATTTAATGCGCGAAGGAAGGTGGGAAGTGATTGGAGTCAGGATTTGGTGACAGGGATCAGAGTGATCAGACGCCAACATTCTCACAAAGCTCTTTGCAGTTTGAGAGATTAGGTAACTAGCTATCAGAGCAATAAATGCGTCTCCATGGCCAGAAGCGCAGAACCCACGATCAGGGCGGCGGCCGAGATTCACCGGGATTCATGGGGTCACACCACCATACTTCACGATCCCAAATGTCGATTAGACTGCCCACTTGCGTTGATCAGGCTCCACTACGCAGATCTTTTAGCCTCGATTACCCCTCCAGGAGCTCTGCCTATTAATACAAGACTCCGGACCACTTTCAAAGGGTTCAAACACCAAACAAAAGCCTCCCACGGAGCAACTTATATTTTCCTGTAATGCACTTTCAATACCTTTACTTGCTTTTCTAGGAGTAGTGTTAGTTTGTAAGGAAAATCCATTCATCAATATATCATACGACCCTTGATTTTCAAGGCGCCGGAGCACCACCCCTGTTATTCGCTCACTCACCCCATATATCATACGACCGCCGCTCATTGAGTAGCGCGCCGGAGCACCGCCCTAAAACCCACCAAACACCACCACCCAACGGCCTTGTAGTTCAGGCCGTGGACCTTACAGCCGAGACTAGTTCCTCTCTCGGCTACGATCGTTTGATTAGAAGACGAGTTCAGACAGGCGCACCATCTAAACACTTTCACCCGCTTCAAACACCTCGACGCACGGTAGACCGTGCTGGCACGCCCGCGCACAAACGCACCCCGTCCAAAAGCAGGAAACCGCGTGTTAACGCATATCCCCTCGGCCCGGAACTCTAGGCCGTGAGATTTGCGCGGTAGACACAAACATTGATAAAATCATTGAATTCAGCCAAAGTAGCATGTGCAATGGCAGAGCCACCTAATTTCTCACTAGAGGTACAAATATTGTTAAAATCACCCATGAGCATCCAGGCTTCAAACCCCCAAGGCTTAAGGTCAAGAAAATCAGTCCAAGTTGTTTTTGTTTATGCTTCTGGGGATAGGCATAGACAAGAGTTGATTTCCATTGTTTATTATCAAAAACATCATGCATATGGCAATGTATAAAACGTTTGTGATACTCTAAAATAATTATATTAATAGATGACGGATTCCACAACAAGATAATCCCTCCACACTGACCAATGGCAGGGATACAAAAAGAACCAACAAAACCAAGCCTCTGAGCAATAGCGACCCTAGAGGCTCTGGACTCCAAAATACAAAAGAAATTTAAACTAAAAGTACTAATATAGAACAAAGCTTGAAAAATAAAACCCAACCAGGCACTGCCTCGGTTGTTCCAAGAACGCATCTTCATGGGATGGGGTTAGGAGAGTCACCAACAGAGGTATTGGTTTCCCTATGATATTCTCCTCTAATCTCGACACTAGGCATGGAATCTTCCTCCACAATATCTTCATCATGTGCCCTCTTCTTAGGGCTTTTGTAAGCAAAAGTAGTGAAAGCACTACTGCCTTCTTGAGATTAAGCAGAAGCCGACATAATAGCCTTGCTATACCCCTTGCTACTCAGACCCGTGGCATGAACCTTAGCCCATACAGCAAGAGAACCTCCTCCTTCAACTATCTTGATCCCCTTGGCTACTTGTCTAAAAGTCCTCCCATCTCTCTCTTGCATCTTAGCTTTACCTTTACGGTTAGACATAACGGTCCACCCCGAGTCCTGAACCTCATTTGGCATTTCTCCCCATGATCATAATTTTCCTTTGCAAAAAAGGAATCCACAGTTATAGGTTGTGGGAACACCAAAATGACATCTTCAGCTAGTTTTTGCTGCTCCTCTATCTCGAGGACTAAATCCCTAGGGAACACGTTAGGCTCATTCTCCAGACGTTCCACTTGGAGAAAACCCTTGTTTGAAATTTTTATAGGACACACATGACCACGTTCCATCTTATGGCTGCAATAAAAGCATATAGCAAATAGAGCTTCATAACTTACATAGATTTTGATTTCTTGAGGGCTCTCCCCCAAAACCAGACAACGTTTCAAAGGCCTACTTAGGTCCAGCAGCATGCGAACTCGGACAAACATACTCTGCTTGCCCTCAGTAGACTGCAAGTCAACACTTATCGGGTCTCCAAGGATAAAAGCCAGATCGTGTAAAACCTCCGAGTCTTTATAGTGGAGAGGCAAAAAGGGAATTCTGACCCAGCCAACAATGGACGTGATAGTAGCATGGAAGGGGGAAAAGTGTCCAACGCTGGAGTGCAAAAATTTGCCCCTGGACAAACCAAGGTCTGTTCTCCAACACAAAAACGACTCCTTCTTTAGCAGTAAACTCCACCTTATACCAGTCACAACCAATGTGGTCAGTCGTAACATTGCCTTGCATATTTTTCCACTTACTCTTAAGTCTGTGACTAATGACTCTACTGTTCAAAGGGACTCCAAAGACCTTGCCAACTAAACAGAATGTCTCGTAGTGGCTTTGGACAATAGAAGCTAAAGCAGAAGTAGACACTTTGGTTTCATTTATATCACTCTAAAGGTGAATTTATGATAAAAGATATGTTTTATTGCATTCCAATTTGGCCATAACATTAATACAAAATACAAATTCGATTCACAATCGTAAGGGCTTATAAAGTTTAAATGGTTAAGAGCATTTACTGTTTGTTGTTTGCAAGTTTGCACTCAAGGTCCTAAGGCCACTTCCAGCAGCCCCTTAAGGCTCGGGTTGGAGGGGGGGGGGGGGGGGGGGGGGAAGAAGAGCCCAAAATGGGATTCCAGCAGCAAAGGTTGGCCCGAGCAGGAAGTGGGGTCCACGAGCCTGGGCTGGCCCGAAGGCGGGGGGAGCCCGAGCGCGAGCCCGAAGGCGCGGCTGACGTCATTGTTAACGCCAGCGTGACGTCAGCAGGAAGGTTTGAATTCACGCGCCAACGTTAAAAAAAATTTGCAACGCAAGTGTCAGCTTTCCGCCAAACGGCTCTATGCCACGTGGCATCTTTTGGTCCTTCCGATTCGTTTTGTCATCCAATCCAACGGCCTGGAATTTTTCAAGGCAAAAAATTATGAAAAAAATTCGGAATTTTTTTTTTAAAATACCCAAAAAATACTGAATTTTTTTTTCTATAAATACCAATCCCTACTCTTCACTTTTAACAACAAATCCTCATACATCTTCTCCTTCTCCAACTATTATTCACTTTCTATTCAATATTTTTTTCACTTTCAAGTTTATCTGAAATTTGAAACAAAAATTTATCTGAAATTTGAAACCGAAAATCTTATCTGAAAATCTTATCCAAATATTTTATCAGAAAATCTCATCCGAAAATATTGTCCAAATTAATTGTTTAGGTAAACAAATTTGTGAAAAAAAAAAACAAAAAATTGAAAAGTACTTGCCTTTTGCCATGGCAAGGGTTTCACTGCTGAAAGTGCCCTTAACACCCTCTCTCAATATGGCTTGTATTTTAAAAAAAAAAGAGAAAAAGAAAAAAGTTTCCAAATCGAACCACCCACCCAATAATGATTTGGCGTGGCTTGGCTTCTCCACTTACTTTACCTCAAACAAAACTAAAACCCAATTGATTGATTTGGCTGCTGTTTTGGGAGACGAAACCAAATTAAACCCAATACAAATCGCAACTCTGAAGATAATAATATTACAATATAGCAACAAGCTAAATCAAATCAAATTCTGACCACCAAAAACCAAAAACCCCAAAAACTGGGGAACGTCATTTCCAGGCGCTCCCGCAGCCACCGGAGACCGACGGCAATGGCGGCCACCGCGTCTGCAGCCGCAGCCAAACCCCTCCCTTCCTTGGACTTCTCCGCCGATTCTCCGCCACTCAGACTGGCCCTAACCCCCGATCAGTACAAGTACTGCTCTCAGGCTCTCAAGTTCTTCAAAGACAAGCTCCAGACTTCTGACCAAATCCACCATGAGTTCGCTCAGCTACAGGTCTTTTTTGCTCATTGTGTTTTTAATTTTTCACAAAATAAATTTATTAAAATTTATCATCAATGCTAGGCGAAGAGGATAACATCATCTGATATGAAGAGAAGTTGCACTGTGGCTCTTGATAGTGTCAATTTGAGCAAAAACCGATACACCGATGTCTTACCATGTATGTTTCAATCTGGGTTTTTATTTTTATTTTTAAATATTTTTTAACATTTCACAGTTTACATGCTCAAAAATTGGATTTCATAGTTGGGTTCGGATTTTTGTTGTTGAAAATTCAGTTGACACAAATAGGGTTGTTCTCAACTCCTGTAAGGATTACAGGCCTTCAGCAAGGGGCTACATCAATGCCAGCTTAATCTCGGTATAAAAATTTTGTTCTCTAAATAAATAATTGTATTTGTGTTTGGAATTAGAAATGATGTAGTAGGCGGCTTAGCAACACATTAATGACTGTTCAGTAGTGGTTCTTAACTGTAGACTAGTTCCTCCGAAAGCATTTCCCGGTTTATAGCAACACAAGGTCCGCTTCCACACACCTACGAGGACTTCTGGGAGATGGTACTTGAGCAGCGTTGCCCCGTGGTCATCATGCTTACTCGCTTGGTCGACAATTACAGGGTACTTTCCTTTGTTGAGTTGCTGATAATTTTTCTTGGGCATCTTCTCATTGGAAGATATACAGTTATAGAGACTTCGATTATCATGCAAAACTGGAATAAGCAGCTGTATTCTAGGTTTCATAACCCTTTCTCAAAGATCCTACCTACTGATTCTTAAATTTATGTGACATATTTTCTTCATAGCAAAACATTCGTACAAGTGTCAGTTTGTCGTTTTATGCTTTTGATTGTAAAACAACATCTTCATTTTCAGATTAGGTGGATCTATAATTTTACAAAACTTTACCATTATTATTTTGTTCTAATTTCTTAATCTTTTCCCATGCATTTGCAGATGGTTAAGTGTGGAGATTATTTTCAGGCTGAAGATGGCCCTAGAGAATTTGGTAATATATGTATAGTCACTAAGTGGCTAAGAACTACTGAAACTTCGTTAGAATTGCGCCTTCTGGAGGTGGACTATAAAGAGGTAAGGCATTGCATAATTTGCATTCTTGTCCAGGATATGAATGTCTGTTAGATGAATAGTAAAGCATATAATTAGAACTTAAGCTATATCAGTTGTCTTATTTCCTTTAGGCTTAAGAATGTTGTGCAATTAATGTCAGAATGATGTAATAGTGCTTGATTGGTTAGAAGAAACAGAGCAAATTCTTTCCTTTAGGCTTGCTTATAACTTTAGTGAGGCGTTAGCTTTAAGAATGTTATGAAATTGATGTCAAAATTTTGTAATAGTGTGTGCATGCTTATGACTTCATTCAGGCATTAGCCTTAAGAATGTCTTGCAATTAATGTCAGAATGATGTAATAGTGTGTGATGGGTTAGAAGCAGAGTAAGATTTTTCTTTTTATTTGATATTAATTCTTAGTCATTCATGAGTTGTTGCATCATTTTTTTATCTTTACTACATCGCATTCTGAAGGTCAAGAACCAAAAAGAAAAGAGAAGAAGAATAAAGAACAAGAGATCTGATCTCCTGGTTTCCAAACAGATTTTTTTATATTATTTCCGTCTGGACTCCGTCTTGACTGTCGATGCATGTTTCTGCTTAATAACCACATTTGAATTATGACATGTTCTCCTTTTCCATAGTGTCTGAGAACAATGATTACTAGATGCGCTAGTTTAAGGCCTTTCATCTTTAGTTGACCGAATTTGAGTTGGAGTGTATGCGTGAGTCATTTTGATGGATCTGAATGTGGTAGCAGTATATGGCACTTATTTTGGGCCTTGTTATGTTGTTCGGTATTTATGTGTGGCCTTTAGTTGTCTTAAGTTCGGTTTTAGAGATTCTCTTTTCTCTTTTTTTTTCCCATTTAGAAATTGATTTAAGATGCCTGACCTTTTGTCTCCCGATTCACTTTTACATTCTTGTGAAAAGAAAATAAGACTCCCTTTTTGGTTCTTATCCATGTTCCTTACATTGAACAGTTTTAATATAAGAAGGCATTGGGAGCCTTCTTCTCTTTTAATTAATAATATATACATATATATGCTTTGATGCAGTCCTGTTGACCTGTAGACGCAGATGTTCATTATTACTTGTTATTGTTGCAGTCAGAGGAACCACCCATGTCTGTATTGCATATTCAGTATCCTGAATGGCCTGACCATGGAGTTCCCGAGGACAGTATTGCTGTCCGTGAAATCTTGAAAAGAATATATCAAGTACCACCAAATCTTGGCCCCATTGTGGTGCACTGCAGGTTAAAACTCTTTTTTATGACTTTCATATATCTCTCGATGATGTTTGGTAAATTATATATACATGCCTGACACGCTTGTTCTCTTGCTCAGTGCAGGTATTGGCAGAACTGGAACATACTGCACAATTCATAATACAGTCCAAAGAATTCTAGCTGGGGACATGTCTGCTTTAGATCTCGTTGATACAGTAACCACATTTAGGTCTCAGCGAATTGGAATGGTCCAAACACTGGTATCTTCTTTCTTGTTTGTCTAAATATTTACTGGTTTAATTGCTCTCTTTTTTTTTGGGGTATAATTAATACCAACTTTATTTGGTTGAGTTATCGCTACGTGCAAATTCCTTGCAGCTTCATAGTAGAATACACGACATGTCAAAAACATCAGTAAATGCTAAACAAAATGGAAATTATATGAATTACCTGATTCCTATCTCACAGTAATTTTCTGTACAAAATGGAAATTCCCATTGGCCTATAAATATAATACATGGCAACACCATGGTGGTATCTTTCACTCCCAAAAGATAGATTGTGTAAAGCTGAAAAGAGTAAATGAAAAACTATTTAAAATTGCTTTTTAGGCCCTGTTGTGTAACGCTTTTGTTTATGCTTTTTAGTTAAAGACAGAGAGGCAACGTTTGGGAGGAAGAGGGAGGAATAAGGGAGAAATGAAGTAAAACCTTGAAAGAAAAAACTAGTTGAAATTGGTTTTGGTTTTTGGTTTTTGGTTTTCATTTTAGGTACCATTCCATTCCATCCCTTCCCTCCTTTTCCTCCTTTTATTCCATGCATTTCCTCCCTATCTTAAACTGAAAATAAAAACTTGCCAACGAGGGTTGGTTGAGTTGGTAAGGATCATTCTCTTCGCTATCAAGGCCTAGGTTCGAGTCCCGTTGCCAACAATTCCCCTTGGTGGGTAATCTATAAAAACCAAAAAAGGGGCTAAGACCCCCTCTGTAAGTCCTCAAAGAGGCCTTGGTATGCCCTGACCCTGGGATGGGGTAGCCTCCTCTCCCCCTAAAATTTTTTTCACAAAAAATAAAAACTAAAAACTAAAAACTAAATTGTTACCAAATGGCCCCGTAGTTTTATCATCTCTCATCTCTCTATCTTCTCAATTTTCCTTTCTCTAATTTTAATTAAAATTAAAAATACTAAAATATGTTTCATAAAATAAATAAAAAAAACTAAAATGTGACATCCCTCAGCAAACTGCATGAAGTGTAACTTGTAAGTATGATGAATTAAAACACAATTTTTTTTCATAATTTTCCAACTGTAATTACAATTTTGGTTTGTTTCTTTAATATTTGTATTTCTTAAAATTTATTGTTAGAAATTTTGGTCTTCGTCAAAATTGTAGTGTTTTAAAATAATATATTGATGCGCCCTTAAAGAAGACCTTGGCTCCGCCCCTGAGAGTATGGCTACCAGATGCTATGTGGAAAATTATTAGAAAATTGATGAATCTGACACTTGAAAATGTACCTGCATCCAGAATGGTGGGAGGAATTGGGAATGAGTGTGGCGAAATACTAAAATAGCCATGCATGTGCGTGTAAATGGAGGGATGTTTGCAATTGGACTGGATTTGTGGATGGAATGAAACACAATTACGAAATGGGGAGAAATAGAAACATGGTGAACCAAAATTGAATTCGGGGCAAAACACAGTGACCTAAAGTGCATTTTACCCTTTTTTAGATGGACTTCACTGAATTCTTCATTTTTTATTTCAAAAATCCCATTATTGATCGAATCTGGGCCAATCCATTGGCAAATGATAAATCTACTGGTTTAACACTCAGAAATTTTTCATCATTTTTTATTTCTCTTTTAGACAATTTAGTTTCCTTGCACTAATTTTTCCCGAGTATGCTTTTTGTGTACATGGGTTGTGC
Source organism: Prunus kanzakura (assembly GCA_020521455.1). Classification (NCBI taxonomy): domain Eukaryota; kingdom Viridiplantae; phylum Streptophyta; class Magnoliopsida; order Rosales; family Rosaceae; genus Prunus; species Prunus kanzakura. Next base: position 196,199 of record BPUM01000817.1, on the reverse strand, counting down.
CTCCTTGGTGCTTTTGAATAAATCTCATTACTTATGAAAGAAGTATGTAGGCATTTTCTTGTTGATGCCATAAGCTTTGCTGTTAGTGAGTTTGTTCTGTGATTACTTATGGTGTTAGTACCTGAGCTGAAGTTACTGACCCAAATTTTTTGAGGGTATCATTGTGCTTAAAATCTCTGTTGGTTAAAATCTATAAATGCTTAAGACAAACCAGAATTTAACAAGAGTTTCATAGAAGTCAATCTAGGAAAACAATCAGAGTGTTAGAGAATGGCACTTAAATTCTGCTGAATTTTGGAGGTTTAGGTTGGATTTCGATTCTTATCTAAACTGCTTAATCCTAAATATTTGATAGAAAATGTCACAAATATTTCAGATTACTGGTTTGTTTTGTTGTAAATATTTCAGAAGACTGTTGTCTGTCTCATTTTGTTTCAACATTTTCTTACAAGAATTGTTCCAACTCTCTCCAATTTGTGGTTCATTAGGAGCAATATTTTTTCTGTTATTCTGCCATCGTTGATGAATTGAAAGACCTCATCTCAAATGAGCTCAAAAGAGGTATTCCCGTTATTACTGTTTAATTCTTTTGTTTTAAAAGAAGAGTGTCCACAGCATGGTTAGAATTGCATAATAGCTTTTTCGGTCAGCACATTTGTAGAACATTTTGACATGTAGCTCTAGTGTTAATCATGAATAAATATGCGCTGCTTTCTGCTATTTTTGTGGCAGCTTGATCAATAACAGAAATGCTCCATAATGCTGGAAGTGGTCCACCTACTTGCTTATTGAAGAACTGTGTGATGCATCATTATTCTGGTGGAACAAATAGTGCTGCTAATAGCTAATTAAGTCTCCCCGAATCATCTGTTCCATGATTTTTTTAACACGAAGGCACCAGGGATCAGAATAGTTAGGCATTTCAAAGGTCCTGTTTGCCGCGCCAACAAGTCGACCCTGTATGTCTAAATCATATAACACTGATACTCAATGAGTTTCTATTCATTGCTAATTGTTATTCCTGGTGAACATTTTTTACCTTTCCTTTTTATTTGCTTTTGTTAGTGCAAAGGCCGTTAGGAGGGGCAGGCCATAACACAAGCTTGTTACTTTCACTTTTCTATCCAGACATCTAATTTGATTTTAAGACTTTATGATTTCATATCATAGGGGGAGATTTTGTGTGATGGCAGGGAAGTTTGGTGCAGAATATGTGTTTTGTGAATGTGGATTCCTAATTTGGATGATGAATGTAAGATTTGTATCTATCTTCTTAAGCATGGAAGGAGTTAAAAATTAGGTTTTTGTATCTTGTTTTTATTTGTCTTTTTCCCTAACCCGCTTTACTTACTAGAATTAGAAATTAAGGGTTGCTTACTCCTCATTTGGCTTTATTTTTGAAAATGTAGGGTCTAATTATTAGGGCTTCCTATATTAAGAGTATTTTAGAATTTTTATTATTATTATGAGATTAGTTGTAAGAGAATTGGACTTTTAGCATGTGAATTGAATTTGGTTGAAAATATTGATTGGAAAATTTTCTAATTCTCTTTGTTCTAGTTCATACTTTCTCTCCCTTTCGGTGTAATAGTGTTTTAGACTTGTATACATAAATAGAGGTGGAGTGTAATTAGGGATTTGATAAAACTTGTACTCGTTTTGCTTTAGGCTCCTGATATTTTGACCATCTAAATCCATTCGGTTGAGAGACTCATCACAGTTGGCTCACTCCTTGCTGAATAACATGGACTTGCTTGGATAAGCTTCAACTTCAGAAATTGCGTACACGTTTAGTTAGCAAGTTTTAGAAACATCAAAACGCGGTTATACTTGAGCATCAGAAACTAAACCCAAAGTTCTAGCGAGGGCTTATAATTCATAATTCATCGAACTCCATTTTCAGACATCAGAAAACATCAAGATCATGTGGGCACGTATGAGTTTAGTGACGCATTCACTTCTGCATCCGAAGCTCAAAATTTGAATCATCCCTCACCGATACTTGTCATTTTATAAAAATACAAACTTATAAGTCAAAAACTCTGATCCACTGTTCAGTGTGCGGAGGCAACGTTACGAATGTGATTCATTGGGTTGATGAACATGAAAGGTGTTGATGCTCAAAATGGTTGGGCCAAGATTGAGTCCAACTTAGTGATGAGGTGTGATGGATGATGGGTGAAGGTGAGGACCTTCAGCATGTATGTGAGGACTTGGCCAAGCGATAAACATACAAAAGACAAGATATACGTGATTCACCCTTAATGAATGGGCTACGTCCACGGAGAAGATGTTCTCATTATGATATTGTTTACATTTGTACAAGGGGATTAGACCCAAAGATTAATGGAAGAAGGCCTAAGGCCTAAGGTACAAAGCTAGGAGTCTGAGGCCTGGGGGTCAAGTCCCCGGGTCCGGAGACCTAGGACCCGAAGGCCAGGCTAGTAGGAGAGTCCTGAAGAGAGAGAGAGCCCAGCCTAGGATAGGATAGCATTGGATCCGATAGGATCGGGGGATCCCTTTCTAAGAGGAGAGCAGTCTTCTTTTATAGGTGAAGGGGAGTCTCCACTTCTTGTAGTCTTCCAATGTGGGACTCTTGACATTGTCCCTAGTGGTGACATGTGGCAAGGCTTCTTTGGCGAAGGTGATGACCTCTCTAAGCATGGCACGTGGCTAATCTTGCTTAGCTAGTTGCTCGGTTAGTTACGGTGTCAACAGTAGTCCCCCAAGTTCGCGAGTAAGAAGGTACTTCTTGCTTGGGGATTTGTAATTTTAAGTGCACTGGCCGAGCAACACCGTAGTTCGTCTTCCAAGTCATATAGTGCACTATCCCCAGTCCCCCAAGTCCCCGGGTAAGAAGGACATTTGAGGGAGAGAAGTTGCAGCAAAAACACTACGCTGAAGGGCGAGGGTGCCAAAGGGCATCATAGTATGTCGCAAAGCAATGTGCCTAGGCACGAGGGTGCCGAAGGTGTCACAAAGCTTGCGTGTCGCAAGGCGATGTGGCTAGGCACAAGGGTGCCGAAGGCGACACAAAGCTTGCGTGTCGCAAGGCGATGTGGCTAGGCACTTGGGTGCCGAAGGCGTCACAAAGCTTGCGTGTCGCAAGACGATGTGGCTAGGCACTAGGGTGCCGAAGGCGACACAAAGCTTGCGTGTCGCAAGGCGATGTGGCCAGGCACTTGGGTGCCGAAGGCGTCACAAAGCTTGCGTGTCGCAAGGCGATGTGGCCAGGCACTTGGGTGCCGAAGGCGTCACAAAGCTTGCGTGTCGGAAGGCGATGTGGCCAGGCACTTGGGTGCCGAAGGCGTCACAAAGCTTGCGTGTCGGAAGGCGATGTGGCGATGTGGCCAGGCACTTGGGTGCCGAAGGCGACACAAAGCTTGCGTGTCGGAAGGCGATGTGGCCAGTCACTTGGGTGCCGAAGGCGACACAAAGCTTGCATGTCGCAAGGCAATGTGGCCAGGCACTTGGGTGCCGAAGGCATAAGGCGTTGCCAAAGGCACAAGGGTGCTAAAGGGAAGAATGCTAGTGTGCATTTGTTATTATTATTTTCATAAATTTGGGTACCTTGTGGATATTTGGCATGTCCTTGGAGCTAGGCCTTCAAGGCTTCGGCAGGAAGAATGAAGGGCTTGATGTCGCGAGTTTCCAAGTTCTTGGTAGGTAGGCCTCATGAGCTGGGTTTTGGCAAAGGCTTGGGGTTTGTGCTCTGTGGAGCTGGGTTGCAAGGGGTTAGGCAAGAGAAATTTGCGCGATGTAAGCCATGGCCTGAACATGGGCCTTGTCGTTCGGCATGGTCCAGTGGCAATGATTTTCTCTAGGGCCTAAGTACCTTCAGCAGGGGCTGGGGGCTTCCAGATTCGGCAAGGGTGTCTTGGGGAGCACTTTACGAGCTGGGTCCATGGGAGTCCGAGTGTTCGTTTGGTAAAAAGGCCAAGGTGGCGCGGAGGTGTGTTTGAAACTTCAGCAATAGTGTTCTATGCAATGTTGGGCTTGAGCAATGGCCTTGGGGCCGGGTTCCAAAGCTGGGCTTCGGCAAGCCTCCCTGACCCAGGTGGTGGCTAGGGTTTTGAGGGTAGATTCGGATTTTTAGAGGCTGGGTCCTTCCGTTTTTGAAACGTAGCTGGGCCCTCGTGCTTTTATAGCTAGGGTCTTTATACCTTCGGTAAGGGAGTCCAAAGATTGGAGATAAGGGCCAGGGTTTGGGGAGAAGAGGTGCAAGTCCCCTATTAGCTTAAGACCTACAGTCACCCTTTGGTTTTTTTTTTTTTTTTTTTCTTTTTTTTGAAGGGCTAGGTCATCCTTTGGAGCTAGGTCAGCAAAAAAGAGCTAGGCTTCGAGAACTTGAGCTTTTTTTTGGAGCTAGGGCGTAAAAGGAGTGGGCTGGGCACTTTGGGCTTGGGTTGTGCCAAAGCTTCAGTACATCCTTTGCCGATCGGCAAGGGAATGGGTTGGCAAAAATTGGACTTCAACTTTGGCAAGGGAGCCTGGCCTCGAAAACTTGGGCTGGGCGCTTGGTGCGTCGGCAGGGATTAAAGTCAGGTGGGAAAGGGCTGGGTCTTTGCTCTGTCGGCAAGGGGCCTTGTCTCTGTTGACTGGGTCTGGCGTAAGGCAAGAGGTTGGGCCTCTTGGGTTTGGAGGGTGCCTAGAGAAAATTTTGAATTTTCTGTAGTGCTGCTGTCTTCAGTATTACCAAGGCTGGTGGCTGGGCCTTTTCGGTTGGCAAGAGACTTGGCGATTAAAAAAGGGCTCGGTCAGGCCTTTGGAGCTAGGCCTTCATGAGGTGAAAAACAGACCTAGGGTCTTGCTGAGCCTTCGGCAAGGAGGCTGGCCTCTTTTCTTTTTTTTTTTTATTTTTTTTTTATTTTAACCCTTGCCGAACGGCAAGGGTCGATTGGATTTTTTTTTGAGGCCTCCTGTGTCTTCGGCAAGGGTGCATCCGAAGAGTTTTTATTCGAGTACCGTGAGTTTGGTCTTTGGCAAAGAGGCATGGCCTAGGGTTTTTAGAAGGTGAGAGAGTACAGTCTCTTTATCAGACCTGCCGTTCAGCAGTTTTGAGTTGGCTTGGGGATATTTTAGTCCTTGGTTCGGCAAGGTCTTAAGAAGAGAGGAGATTTTCATGGGTCTGGCCATTTTTCGGCAAGGGTGCCGATCGGTAGGGCTTGGCTTGTGAGTTTGCAGATTGTTCGAGAGCTCAAAAGGCCGTACGTCCGTACGCAGTGCCCGGCTAGTTCTTGCCGTTCGGCAAGTGTTCTTGTGACAAAATTTTGGATTTCGTTTTGAGCCGTCGAAGCCTTCAGCAGCTTGGGCTTGTTTCGGCAAGAAGTGAAGACTTGGAGCTGTTTTGGAGCTTGGAATTTCATCAAAGAGGCTGGGCTATTTTCGCCAGAGAGAAGAGGCAGTTCGGCAGGTCCTGGCTGCTGGTGACGCCCCCATAGATTCCGCACGACCCTTGCCGTTCGGCAAGGGTGCCGTGACTTCGAAATCGTCGGGTCTTGGAGGTTCGACTTGGCCATTGGAGCTGGGTCTAGCAAGGGCAGGGTCGGCAAGGGAAGCTGCGTGAGCCTCCGATCAGTTTTGGACTCCTGATTTTGAAAAGCATGGCTATTGCCGTTCGGCAAGGGAGCTAGGTTCTGGCGGGGGAGCCCGGAGCTGGGTCCGTAGTTTAGCTCGGAGGAGGTGCCGATCGGCAAGTGATATTCGAAGGTATTTTGGTGAGGGGCTGATCTGTCTTCGGCAAGGAGTGGGTCTAGGTGCCTGGTTTTCGCATCGAGTTGGAGCTGGGTCCGTGGTGTCGTTCAGCATTCGTTCGTGGAGGGGGTTCATCCAATCTAGGACCGTCTAGGGTCTGGGTCCTTGACTGAAGGCAAGGAAGTGATTAGAGCTGGAGATTCGGAGGTTGCAGATTTGGCAAGAAGGTATCTTTTGAGTCCTCCATTCAGTTTCGCCAGCTCTTGCCGTTCGGCAACCTTGGTAAGGTCAGAGGCCAGGTGCTGCACGATTTGTTTGGACCGAGCTGAGTACTTGAGTAACCACTGTTTCGGCAGGCTTGGTGGGGGTTGTGACTTGGAGTCGTGACCTTGAACAAATTTTTGACACCCGCTTGTGTCTTTGACAGGGTCTGAAAAGAAGAGTTTGGATGCTGGGCTTCGAAGTTGAAGCTGGGCTCGGAGCTGGGAGCTAACCCGTATCCTTGCTGTTCGGTGTGGTCTTTGCATCGGCAAGGATTTTGTACTTGGGGCTGGGCCTGAATCGAGGTAAGTGTTTTTTTGAGCTTTGGGAGAAGAGTGCCTTCGAGCTAGTCCTTCGGCAAGTATGTATACTTTTTATTTTTGTGCCCCAATCCTTTCTGCTCTGCCCTTGCCGAACGGCAAGGGTGGCTTGATCAAATTTGACCCCTTTAATTGTTTCTATATGGCGCCTACCATTCGGCATGCTTTGGCTCATGTGTTTGACCTCATAGTTTCTTTGGTGTACTCGTTAGGTAGTCCAAAAATAGAAGATTGGGAGCTTAGGCCATTGGCAAAAGGTGCGGGATTGGAGCTGGTCTTGCAAAACCTTCAGCAAGACACGGAGATGGAAACCAGTAGAGCTGGGTTCTCTTGGACTGTCCTGGTGGTTTGAGCCTGGGTCTTTCGAAGGTTCTGCAGTGAGCTCGAGTCAGCAGCACAGCCCTTGCCGAACGGCAAGGATGGCTTGGGAGCGTTTTGGAGGGTGCCGTCGTCGGCTTGCCGATCAGTTGTGGATGGTTTGGGAAATTGCCCGTCTGTTTTTGACTTGCTTGGTAGTTTGAATACGCACAGTACACTTCGACGGGTCGAGAGTTTATTCGAGCGCCAGCTGCTATAACGTGCTGTTCGAAATCTTTGACCAAATGAGGGTCTTGAGAAAGCCAGTGGCATGGCGATCTCTCAAAGCACTTGGGTGCCTTGAGCAATATCCTAGATATGGGTGTGCCGTTTGGCTTGGCCATTTAAATTGCTCCAGGCTTTCCTATATGGCAAATAGGACAAAATAGCATTAAAATGAGAATGAATGAAGGCTAGGCCACCGATTGAGTCATTTGAATAATATATTCTAAAATATCATGAGATAGGAAGAGGAATTTTATCCTTTGGAGAGCATGGAGCCGACCCATAGATGTAGAAGTCATGTGGGTATATTAATATATTAATAAAATATGCATCTCATAAGAATTAAATAATAATAGGAAGATAAGAAATATTGCACTTATCTCTTGTAAGTGAATCACGTGGCTGTCCTTTTGGATTGAAGTAATGGCTTGTCCCTGGCCATGAAAGCCATGCAAAGTGATATTCTTGGTGAATTTGGAATATTTGGCAACCTCCAAGTTGAAACTATTCAAAGTGACCGAATGATGCGTTGATTCAGCAAATGCCCACGTCTTCGGCATATTGGCGCCTTGAGACCTCATGGTCGCCTCGGCACAGATGGTGTAAGCTTAAAAAGTGACGGTTGGAAGGGTGCCGAAGGGCACTGAAGGAAAGGAAAACGACTAAGGCTTCTTGTGTCGATTCCCACAGACGGCGCCAAACTGTTGATGCTCAAAATGGTTGGGCCAAGATTGAGTCCAACTTAGTGATGAGGTGTGATGGATGATGGGTGAAGGTGAGGACCTTCAGCATGTATGTGAGGACTTGGCCAAGCGATAAACATACAAAAGACAAGATATACGTGATTCACCCTTAATGAATGGGCTACGTCCACGGAGAAGATGTTCTCATTATGATATTGTTTACATTTGTACAAGGGGATTAGACCCAAAGATTAATGGAAGAAGGCCTAAGGCCTAAGGTACAAAGCTAGGAGTCTGAGGCCTGGGGGTCAAGTCCCCGGGTCCGGAGACCTAGGACCCGAAGGCCAGGCTAGCAGGAGAGTCCTGAAGAGAGAGAGAGCCCAGCCTAGGATAGGATAGCATTGGATCCGATAGGATCGGGGGATCCCTTTCTAAGAGGAGAGCAGTCTTCTTTTATAGGTGAAGGGGAGTCTCCACTTCTTGTAGTCTTCCAATGTGGGACTCTTGACATTGTCCCTAGTGGTGACATGTGGCAAGGCTTCTTTGGCGAAGGTGATGACCTCTCTAAGCATGGCACGTGGCTAATCTTGCTTAGCTAGTTGCTCGGTTAGTTACGGTGTCAACAAAAGGGATAACTCAAATTGAATTCAATACATGAAATTTGAAATTATTCGCAAGTGTAAAAATTTTGAGACTCTAAATTGTTATAGATTGTAAGAAAATTCAAAAAAAAAAAAAAATTCTTATGCGAGTTTGAATGTCTTGGTCTTGGAGAATGCAAAAGACCATCAAAGACGGACTTTCTCAATTTTCACACATAAAGTAAGTCTAGTATAAAGAAAAACACTTGTGTGAAATGGGGATATCACTGCTTTACTATCCCGGTCAATCATAACATGCTATACGTGGCAATATGTAATTGGCCAACGATATTCCCATTTCACACTAGTTTTTCTGCTAGTATAAGACCCAAAGTACTTTCATTTAGACTCTAACAGGATCCCACCTGATATTGTCCGTAAAACTTGCTTAACTTGTTGGCTGTGGTAAGCTTATTGTTTTGACCGAAGAAATCTAAAATTAAAAATGAAAAGTTGTGGTTTGATAGAAGTCAAAGAGTGGCACCATTTTCGGACGAGAAATTGTCTGAGTCTTGCACAATCTTTAAGACCTTGCATCTATTTACACGTTTCCATATAAAATATTATATGCTTTATCCATATCCATTACACAAGTAACAAGAGATGGAATTATAGAAAGAATACCAATCATAATTATTACAATATGACCAAAGTTTCAACATCATGTCTAGCCTTAATTCCTGATAAGTTTGCACAGAAAGTGACATTTTAATCACACGCAAAATATGCATACACCTTAAATATTTTATATGGCAGTATAGAAAATCATTTTATTATTGTTTGTAAGCAATTTTACCAAGCACCACCATCCTATCTATGTTTTTGTGTTTTGGGTGATTTCAGAGGCAGAGTCAGAAATTTTATCGAGGAGGGTCAATCTTAAATAGCAAGAGTGAGAATTTTGCCTAATTAATTGGCTCATTCGATTAACGAGAAATCTTAGGAATTATGAGGGGTGTTTATGTGTTAGAAAAAAGATACTACTAGAGCCAAGAGGGATTTTGTAGTGTATTTTAATTGTTAAAGGATTTAATTAGTAAACAAAGAAAAGGAGAAAATGAAAAAGTTAGTAAACTCGAAAGATGAGAAATGTCAGCTATGTAATATAGAAAGTAATTCAGTCAAATGCAACACATACAAAAACAAATTATCAAATGGTGAGAAGGGTCAAGTGACCCTTGTAGGCCTTAATTAGCTCCGCCCATGGGTGATTCTACCTCGAAACAGTCATTTTTCTATCTCTCTCTTTACATGACTCTCAATGTCGGAAAAAAATTTGACTATACATATGACTTATTATGTAAGGAGAGAGATAAAAAAAGAGCATACGTGACATGCAAGTTTTATTCGTTGTGATGTTTTATGTGCTTTTAAGAGGATAAAAGCAACATTTTTCTTGTGTGGGTAAGTTTGACTCCTTTCTTGAGATGAAAAAAATAAAAGCTCCAAAGAATTTTGCCTAAAGTCGTTTGATCTTCAAAGATACGCACTTGACTTAGTCTTACTGAAAACAATGGCAAGACGTCATTTATAATTTCCAAATCAAAACAGGCACTATACAATACCATTACAATGCATGTGGGCCATGATCTGAAAATGGCATCATAAAAAACATATTGAAAAGATGGACGGTCAAGATTTAATTGATGAAAGTGATACACACAAGGGTACACACGTTATGTGCTCGGATCAGAAGAATCCAAATGTTAAACTCCACGTCCATCATTTTCAAAGAACCCTACATCTCATGACTCCTCAGTTGACCCGACAAGAGCTAATCATAAAGCTACAAGGAAGTCCTGCAACTGATTTTGGATTTAATGAAAGACAAAGCATTAGCATAGCATTGCTTACAAGAAAGCACGGGCCTCATTATTAAACGCTGAAAACTACATCTTCTTTGGTCGCATTTGTGTAAACCCAAAGAAAATATGTCCTTGTCCTTGACCTTATTTGCAAGAAATTTCTAGTGTTCATATAGCTACCAAGACCAAGAATGTTAGAATCTATAATGAAGTTTGGCAATAGTCAATGTATGTGAATGTCAAGATAAATATGTTGATTGGACAAGAATAGTAATGGCGTATAGTATTGGTTGAAGGCACGAACCGAGGATTAGAAAATGAGGCGGGCTGACTTTCAGGCTAGTGTTCCCAATTGAAAAATTTATCTTCGAATTCTGACAATCTACTCGAATCGAAAAAGTTATAATTATAGGAGTACTTTACAATGGTTACAATGGGAATGAAGAACTCTTAAAGGGGGACCAAAATAGTCATTGACATCTTATGGATGACGATTGTTGAATAAATAAAAATTGATAAATGCATTATTTGTGTGTTTTGGCTAAGTAGGGTGTATGAAAATGATTTGGAATTTCTTTGGTTGCCAATCACACGTCCTAGATTGGTCGGCACATAAAAGATGTCGGTATGATTTTGTTGCCCTAGATTTGGTTGCCAATTCATTCTAGCTTGGTTTGATTAATTTCTAATTGATTAGGAATATATAACATTTATCTTAAGCGTGATGAGTCTTTGATGGAAGACCTTACGGTTGGACAAATATGGAATAGGCATGAGGGGGCATAGTTGCATGTAATTTTTGTTGAGTATGAGGTAATTTGACTATGCATGGTGTTGGGTCATTTGTTAATGTACTGACCTACATGATTGAGTACTTGTACTTTTATTGGACTTAGAGCATTTAAGGTTTCCTTTTAAGCATTTTGTTACGCTTACTTATTTTATATCCTTAGGTTCCAACAAGTTGTTTAATTTTCTAGCACCTATATAGTTTCATCATCCAGTTAGATTATTATTTTTTATCTGTCTAATTGTCTTTTTCGTTAATGCCAAGCCTAGTAGCTTGGGTTTGTAACTAAGTAGGGCATTAAAGTGATTGCTTTGTGATGGAGTTTAAGCTAGATGGCAATGGCGGAACTACCTTAATGACTACGGTGGGCTATAGCCTAGGAAGAGTTTTGGGGATTAAAAAAATCAAACCTATATATTTTACTTGTTTTAAACGTAGCCCAATATGTATTAACCTATTACTAGTCCAGAAAAGTCAAATTCTTTATGAGTTGAGTTGCAAGACATCAATAAAAAATACACATTAAAATAGGTACACTTTCAATTATGTTGTCGAACATATTTTTCATTTTATAATGTGTTTTTTGATTTCATTCATATATATTTGTTTTATGTTAAATCTTATTAGAAATTAGCATTTAGCCATATACTTGAGGTCCTACGTCCGATTCCCCACTCCACAAATATCGCTTGTATAAAAAGAAAAAAAGAATATTGAAAATTAGTCAATGAAATTATAAACTAGCATGATTTATATGATTTAATATAAACTTTTATTTTTAGAAAGACTATAGAAATGGGAAATAAAATAAAATAATTAGATTTAAGGTAATAACTTTAGCTAGCCCACCTATTGAAAAATTATTGGTTCCACTCTTGCTAGGTGGGCAAGATTGGTCTAGTCAAATCGCAACCATGTATCGAGTGATTTTGCATCAAGCACGCCCTATCAGGGGCACTGCCCCGCCCCCTACCCCCCAAATACACTATGAGTGGGCATAGCAAAACAAAACAACAAAAATCTCTTTTGTTAATAATTTGATCTTCGATATTGTTGATACTATCCACATTTCAATTTGATTCCCATTTCACCACCATAATTGGACTAGTAATTGTCAAGTTTTCTTTTCGGTTCAAATTAACTTCCTCATCATCCAATTGAAATCCTATATAGGACACCACAATTAGAGTGCATGTGAGGAGGAAGGTATAGCAACCCCAACATGTATTGTTGTTAGTAGCCTTATGTTGACATTATACAAAAGTCTATAATTACTCATTTTGATAGTAGGATTATTGTAATACTACGTGTATATATTCTTCTTTGTGAGATGAATAACACACAAAAATATTAAACCAAATAGTATTCTTCTTCTTGGTATCAGAGCCAGGTTTATAAAAGGAAAACCCTTAAGTGAATCCTTTGCGCCGTCGTTGCACGAACCCAACACTGCAACATCCTACACTGTCAACCCGAAGAAGCCATTGCCGCTACCGAATCCAGTAGCATCGGCCCGAAGAAGTCACCACCGAACCAAATCCCACAGCACAGATGTATTGTCCATCCAACTCGCCTTCTTGGCGCTCAACCCATCCACTCTACATCACCTTTCATCTACATTATTCTTGAAAATCTTAGTTTCTTGAGATGGCCAATGACGACGAATCTGCTACCGCTTCTAATACCGCTTTCGTTGTTGTTTTGTTTGACAACACGACGTTTGATGTCGGAATTACCCTAACCAAGAAGAACTATGATATGTGGCCTCAACTCTTGGAAATGCATATCCACTTAATTATCGTCAATATATCAACATTTTTGTCGATATTATCGCAATAATGTCGGAGGCGATAATTTCCTACACGCTCATGCATTATTTGGGCAACATATTGCAATATTATCGATATGAAACCGAAAAATAAATGAAAAATGTTGAGAAATTCGCTCTTGCACTTGCACATAGGGCTGGGCATCGGGATCGGAAAACCGGAATACCGGAATACCGAACCGAACCAGATGAAAAAAATCAGTTGACTAAAAAAGTCAACAAATCGGTACCGAACCAAATTGGATTGATTCCAATCGATTCCGATTTCAGTTTCACACCACACCAAACCGGATCAGACCAAACCAAACCTGTTGTGTATAATTTTTTTTTACAAAATTATTTAAATCCTATGGTACATTTTTAATCTTATAACTAATATTTTTCCAAGTCCAACTTCAAAACATCTCTCTTTGTATGAAATTGGATCATTTGTTAATTTCTAAGCCCAAAAAATAAAAATTTAGTTAGAATTTGTATTAATTTTTTTTAAATATATATATATATTTTAAAAAAATAATAATCCGATTCAAAACTAGAAAAACTGAAAACCGGTGAGAACCGGATTGACCGGTTTCAAAAAAAAAAATCACTAGAGCTAGACCAGTTAAGTGTACCAATTCCGATTCCAGTTTGAGGTGAGAATCGGACTGAACTAGACTGTGCCCACCCCTACTAGCACACAGGGGGGTTCGAACCCCTTCCTTTCCCAACCATCTACTGCGCCTTATTCAACACGCTACGGATGAGTATGCGCCTTATCTGTGTTTTTGGACCACCGATATTTCCAAAACTCTCGATATTTTAGACTTTGAATATAACTAGAGTCGAGGGTGAGAATCTGATTGGAAAGAAGTGTGGTAGTCAAAGTCGTATCCAAGTGCATAGTTATAAACTATAAGTGAATTGTTTTTGGGTATTTAAAATCATTGTTGAAGTCCAGGAGAAAAACTTATATTAAAAAAAAGTCAAGTAGAAAAACAAGTTGAGATTTTTTTCTTTTTATTAATGGTTACATATCTTGAGGTGAAATATTAATGGAATTTTTTTGGAAAATTTTTCATTTGTTTTGGGTGCAAAATTTTAATGATTTTATCAAAAACATCTTTTCATCATCTAACAGTTTAATAGAAAGACATAGGTTTTCTTATAAACTGGTGTAATGTTTAATTAGCAGTGGCCGGTTGGTGACTTTGAGTTTTGACCACCTCCTCTTTCTATTCTCTCTCACACAGAGAAAGAGACAGTGTTTTGTGCCAGAGCCACCACTGACCAGACCTAGAGAGAGAAGGCGAGAGAGAGAGACTGAGGCTGAGAGGTTGAAACTGAGAGTGAAAAACCTACAGTCACTCACTGTTGCACTTTGCTGGGTATTTTTTTTTTGTTTTTTTGGCCTTTTTGCATTTCTTCTTCTTCTGCTCTGCCCAGCCTCTTTTCTACTGTAGCTCTCTTGCAACTCTTATACTAAAAAAAAAACAAACAAAAGAAAACTCATCTCTCCTTTCCTATCACCATCACTGTCATAATCATCTGGGTTTCCTGAACCTATTGGAAAGTAGTGCAATCCAGAATCTCTTCCATCTTCTCATAGATCCAGCTGTAAGCCCAGAATCTCTGTCCCTAACTGGTAAAATTTCTAACTACTCTTGCTGGGTTTGCTTTGAAACTATTTGTAAAATCTCAAATTATGCATTTTATCTAATTTTTGGATGTGGGTTTGTTTTTTGTTTGCAGATTTCCCTCTCATTGTTGTTTTATGATGTTTATGAATATTTTTTATTAATGGGTTTCGGCTTTTTTCTTGATTGGCAGCTTCGTCACCCATAGTTGCTGGACTGGAACTCCAACAGTGATCAGAATTGGGTCTATGGTAATCTATGTTAAACATGAATGTCTATAATACTGATTCCACAGCTTTGGAGTAGATCATTCTGATTTCAGAACTCGTTAAGTATGCTTCCGATTTGGTCACTAGTTACTACAATCTTGAGCTTCTTATAGATAGCAATAGTCGGAGTTCGGTTGGTTCTTACTCTTGAAAAGGCTTGAAGTTCTTGTCCTGGCTTTTGTATGAAATATACTTTGTGGCTTATCAACACAATGGGTGGGATGTGCTCCAAGTCGAGGAGATCCACTGTAGACGATGTCACTGTAAATAATGCTCCCAGTGGAAGCATTCCTACTGCTAATGGCCATTCAAGTAATGGGTCTCGTGGTCTGCCCCTGAAAGTGAATACGAATTCAACACCGTCTCCAGTTAGTGATGGCATGGATAAGAAATTGCGAGACCCGTTTATGTTGCCAGAGACAAATAGCATGGTTCCTTATGGGCTGATTACAGATGATGTCAATGATGGGATTCCTCACTTGTCGAGGGCCTTATCGCAGAAAAATAGATCTACCAAATCTAAGCAAGCTGTTGCAAAGGTAATCCTGACTTTGATATGCTAGTTTTTTTTCTTCTTGCCTATGTTGTGTTGGAATGAATAATTTGAAATTGTGTGGTATGAATGGTTATTGGATGCACATTTTGTTTTCTATAGCACTTGGAATCACAAACCCTTCCTTATTGAGTTGTTATGGAGCTTCTAATCTAAAGAGTGTAATAATTAGAGTGAGGATGGTAAGGTGTTGCAAGGATGCCAGTTGATGAGTCCTTACATTTTATGTTGACTTTTAATAGGCCTTACTTAGAATGTACTATTTTGAAACATGGACTAGAAGGTCTCATGTTGGTTGTGGCTTATATCCGTTGGGACCCTTTGACTTGGGATATACAGATAAAAGTTTGCCCATCTATTGCCCCTAGTTCTTTTCGATTGAGGGAGTTCAGTAGACATGGAGATGATGGAAGTGAAACACTTTCAACAGGAAAATTCTTTCTGTATTTGGATACTCAGTGAAGTGGTGGTAAGCAGGAGGGAAAACCTTCCAACATTCTTCTTACTATAGAGGTGAGAAACAGTGGGAAATGAGTTTAGCCTTTTCCTGTTCCATTTTTAAGACAAGAGTGTGATGAATCTCATACTAAAGAGACCAAAAAGATGGTTTATATTTTCCTCAAGTTCATTTAGAAAGAAATTCATACCAAAAGAATATAGGAAGTCATTCGGCCTCCTCTATAAGGATCCAAAAGAACAAAGCATTAAACTTCCATTTAATCTGATTTTGTTTTTTCACTACTTGTTTCCATCTTGCTCTTCCCATCATTCCCCATGTAACATAAAAGATGAAAATGTTGTTTCAATTGAAGGCCCTATTTTTGGGCTTGCTTTCCAGTTATAAAGTGTCATTCCAATTGAAGATCCTATATTTGGTGGTTGCTCTAGATACTTTTCCATGGAGAGCAGAGATTTGTGTGCTTAATAAAATCCCCTTGAAGGCAATTTTCTAGAAGGTGATTCATAAAGTAAAAATCCCATTCAAAATCAGGGCTAATCTGGGCTTATTCTAGAGTGTTGCCTTTTGTTGAATAAATAGGTAGAACATGTTATTAGATAGTAGGGAAAGGAGGTTATTTAAGGAAGCTGATTTGAGCTGGGTTATTCTAGCATCTTGTACTGCATGATTAAAGAAGCATATAGGCTCTTGGGAAAGGGATAAAGCCTGAAGTTATATGGAGGTGTTGAGTGAAGGATGCCTTTTTGGGTAGTGAATGGCGAGAAGTAGAAGGATTTTTGTCAGTTATAGGGGAAGGGATGGAGTTTGATCATCCTTGTGGGTTTTTGTCTCTTCAGAATCTAAGGAAATCCCAATTTTATTTTTTGTTTGCTTGTTTAAGTTTTTAGTTTTTTGTGATTGGAGAGCTGTTGGACTATTAGGGGAGGGATATGTTATTTGTCTGCTTGGATGATTTATCAATTTTATTAAAATCTTGTTTCTACTGGGAAAAAAAGAAAGAAAGTAGGAAATGAAGAAAACCACGGAAGTGATAAAGAACTATAGTGTCTGGATCAACTCATCAAAGTATTAGTTGAAAATTACGAAAATTCAGTGTTTTAGAAGGCGGGGATGAGGCGAGCCTTGAGGCACACCTTTCTGTGAGGCAGCTACCACATGCCTTCAGGCTGTAAACGCAGAGCGTTTCACCCAAAAGGCGTAGCAACCCTATTCTCCAAATCAAATCCGCACCTTTCTCCCCCATTGGTGAGGCAACAGCGAAGCACCACCGGTGAGATCTAAGGCAGAACCATATCAGATCAGAGGGATGAGAGAGACCAGACAACGTTGATGAGATTGATGAGGGTGCGACGACACCCACAAGATCGATGAGGGTGCGATGACGCTGGCCAGAGAGAGAATGAGTGATGATGGAGGCAGAGAAAGATGAGAGGAAGAATAGAGAAAAAGAGGGTTAGTGAAACACTGCGTTTCACTTATAGGCTGGTAATTTCACAAGTTCTCTTATGGACCCAGCCCATATACAAAAAACATGACTCAATTTTGCTTTGATTTCAGACATATGTTATATATCAATGCCTATGAGAGTTTTAAAGCACTGATGATATTACATTGTGCATGTAATTGGACGAAACTTACCATTTTATCATGATTGCTTATATTCTAATGGTAATTTTACTGTTTATCTTGTACTTTGTCTTTTATTTCAGTAGGACATGATAGTTGGTTTTTAAAATAGATATTGAAGCAATACTGAAGTAAATAATACTCCTTTGTACTTAAATATTGTTAACTGTTTTTTTTCTTCTTTTGGTTTATAGGTGTCAGAAGTGAGCTCGCTTTTGGGTAGGGCTGGTACTGCTGGCCTTGGGAAGGCAGTGGAAGTATTGGACACCCTTGGTAGTAGTATGACAAATTTGAACCCAAGCAGTGGTTTTACCTCAGGGGTGACAACAAAAGGGAATAAAATTTCAATTTTGGCTTTTGAAGTTGCAAACACAGTTGTCAAGGGTTCAAATTTAATGCAATCCCTTTCAAAGGATAATATCAAACATTTGAAAGAGGTTGTGCTTCCATCAGAAGGGGTACAAAATTTAGTATCAAGAGATATGGATGAACTCCTGAGAATTGCTGCAGCAGACAAGAGGTTGGTAATTGAATATTACCATATATAATTTTCTGGTTAATCAGAACGAGCTGTAAATGTTGTTGTTATTAATTTTGATGTGGTGTCATTTCTTGAATAATTATATGTGAACATTGAAGAATTAATAATTTTGTGGTACGATTCTTGCAGAGAAGAACTGAAAGTTTTCTCAGGAGAAGTAGTGCGTTTTGGAAATCGTTGTAAAGATCCTCAATGGCACAATTTGGATCGCTATTTTGAGAAGTAACCTTAACAAAATCTTGTTTTTTTTTCCTTATGTGTGTTCTGTTTAACTCCTTAGATGAGGTTCTCATACTGCCACCCATGCTATCTTTTCCCGAACTTTAGGTTGGGTTCAGAAATTACACCCCAGAGGCAATTGAAGGATGATGCAGAGACAGTGATGCAGCAATTGATGACCTTAGTTCAAAATACAGCTGTAAGTTAATACACGTAAAGAGATTGCAACCTCTCAGTTGGAGTTGTGTGCATTCCTGACTTACCTTAGCAGTTCATGTAATAGCATGCACCACGTTAAAGAGAATATAAAGTATATGTTCTTTGTTGTCTCTCCTTTCCGCTGGGGAAGCATTGATTGACATAACAATGTCATTAGATCAATTTAATTTATTAATTTGTTTTTCATGAGGTTCCGATATAACTCATGTTATGCTATTTCTTGCCAAATCTGATTTATTGAATACAATGATGAGGGGATGAAGCTGAATCAAATGCTTTATGGTAATTCGTAGATGCAGAGGCCGTTTCTCTTTGTTTATTTGTTTATGTGGAATTTCTGTAGTGCATGTTTGATTGAATCGGATAATAAAAAATGAAAAGTTTCCTTTTTGTATTTGTCAATTGCTAATCTGAGTCAAATTGATTTTGGTTGCTGGCATGTTAAATAGAAAATATTTAGTAAATCTGCCTCAAGTTTTGGTATGAAACTTTCTATTACAGTTAATGACTCGAACTCAAAACGTTGTTGAGCCTCATCATAGTCCTCAATCAGTTGGAGGGGTTTCAAGCTACATGATTAAATTTAGTTCTTCTCCATGCAGAGGATTAGCTCTATTGAATGTCGCAGAAGCATTATGTGACCTTTTAGTAGACATTTTGCATTCACTAACTGAATTCTATCAGCTGAATGGTCGCTTGTTAAATAAATTCCATTAACTCTACTTACCCACCATTGGAGTTCTTAGGTGTCTAATTCCATCGAGGGGGAGGGGGGGTTGGATATGGTGGAGAGGAGCACCCCGCTTATTGCATATTATTCTTTGGAGGGTACTCTAGTTTTGAGTGTAGCAGTACATGATTTTGACTGCTGTATGTGTGTTTGTTGCTTCTTTTTTGATTAATAGATAGACAAGCCTGGGTGGTGCTAAAACATGTTCCAACTGCCAATTACTGGTGGATAGATGCTATTCCTTGGAACTTTACTGAAGGAAGACAAACCTTTTTCATGGTTACAGGAATTATATCATGAGTTACATGCCTTGGACAGATTTGAACAAGATTATCGGCGTAAGCTTCAAGAGGAAGACAACTCAAATACCACCCAAAGAGGTAGCTTGCATCTTGTATTTCCTGTACAATGTCATATGAAACTTTTATCTGCATATGTTGGTCTGGTAGGTTTAGAGAGTTATTCTATGTTGGATATATCCATTGTTTTTTCTGATGATGACTGGGTTTATTAAAGATTAAATTCCACCCATAATGTAATGAGGTCACGGTGCTGAGTTTTTACTTTGCCATGGTCAGTTTTGGTTGTGGCCATGTCGAATAATGATGCAACATTAATACTAGTTCTGAAATTTGTTCAGTATGTAATGAATTAATTAATTAATACTATTTCCTCCTTAATTCCAGTGGTTAGCTTCATGTAACAGTGTTTTCCACAAATCCTTGCATAGTTTTCAAATTTTGATTTCATTCACTTCTATTTTTTGTTTCCCATCGAAATGGTTACAATTATAACTTGGTTTATTGTGCCAATTTCACACATAGGAGACAGCCTTGCAATCTTAAGAGCAGAGTTGAAGAGTCAAAGGAAGCATGTGAGAAGTTTGAAGAAAAAATCACTCTGGTCCAGGATTTTGGAAGAGGTAGCAAGTCAGTATTTCTACTTGTTGTATCTCATCTAGGTGCAGAAGAAATTAAGTTTTCTTCTCAATTGAATCGAATGTAGAACTTAAAAACTGGATGCAATATATTTTATGAGTCACGTAATAAAAATGATAGCTTCCATTTGCAGCTAGAGACTTCTCAATACTCCCGCCTTTCAATGAAAATTTAGATCGCAAAAATACTCTTTAAAGTTACTAAGATGGATTGTTATACATGCTTAACCCTAATAAACCACTTAGAAAAAGTGTATTTAGTATGTAAAAATTAGAAAACAAGGCCAGCGATGGGGTACTTCATGTTTTTGAACTTTTTTTTTGGTTTCAAAGAATTATTGTAGGGTGTTTTTGGGAATATTCTAGGATGTCTTTAAGTTAAAGTCTTATGTTTTTTATATTAGGGTATGGGCTTTTGAACAATAATCTGGGTGCAGTGTGCAAATAATACTTTTATTTATTTATTTTTTTTATAGGAAAGAAGAACTTCTGTTTTTAAGAAACAAAAACATAAGTACAATAATAGTGAACACGGAGTCCACATCTAAAAACACAAAACCTGCAACCCCCAATGCCATCCTAGAAAAACAGATGCAACAAAATCATAGAGAAGCCAACAGATTACAAAACAGCTCCTGTGCATATAGAATTCCGCTTTAAGTTCTACAACCAACCTAATATCTCATATTTGCAGGTCATGGAGAAACTTGTCGACGTTGTGCATTTCTTACATTTGGAAATTCATGAAGCATTTGGTAATGCAGGTATGCTGAAAATATAGGATGAAATTTCTGATAAAGGCCTTCTAAGAGAGGCCTTCTAGTCCTCCTTGGGAGTGGGGCAGGAAGCTGAGAAAGATATTATGGGCACTTCTTGTCCTTGATTAAAGTTAACACCAAATTGCATATAACTGTGGTAGAAAGTTGACCTTGTTAAGTAAATTAAAAAAAATATTAATTTTTAGACAGTACTTAGACGCAGGAAACAGATTTATTCTCTGATGCTGTTAACTTGTTGAGATTCTCCAAATAAAAGAAATGCTAATATCTATTGCCTTTATTGGTTAAGCTGCCACATATAATATCATGCCTCTCTTGTAATATTAATTTTGCATAACAATTATGTTGAAGCTGTTCATCATGTTTAATTTTTTACTGAATTTTATGCGATTTTTCTCTTTCTGGTCTCACAGATACTGATAAACCTGTGAAAGGTGTTCAGAACAATCACAAAAAGTTGGGCTCTGCTGGTCTTGCATTGCATTATGCAAATATTATCTCTCAAATCGATACTCTTGTGAGTTTATGTTATTTCATTGCTTAAATACATTCCACCTTTGTGAAAATATTTTTTTCATTTCCTTATCATTTGCTGTAAATGCATTAGTATGTGATATCATGACTTAACAACTTATTCTGGTTATACTCTGCTACTTTTGTGGAAAGAGGTGCAAATACAACTTTCCACTAGGGTTCTGTTTCAATACCTTTTTAGACTTGAATATATATATATTTTTTTAATGTTTCACGAGTCTGCTCTGAGTGGAGCAAGAACTTTGAGCGTGAGAGTGGGTTGTATCCAAGTCCAATTTTCGAGAACATGTTCTTGTGGGACTATGAAACCTCTTATTCTTAAGTCTGAAGATCTGTCTGTGCCTCTGTTCCCGCGTTTCCTTTAAAGTTTTTAATGAGTAGTGCTATGCCTTGTGGGATTGTTTGCTTTAGGCGGTTGCTTCCCCTCCTAATAACCATCGAATGTGTGCACAAGTTCAATTTCCTTCCTAATAAACGACCTATATACTTTGAGCAGTGTCATTTGTGAACCTATTCAGAGTCCTCAGTTAATTGTTAAAATCCGAAGAAGAATCTATTTCAAATTTGAACAAGTTGGTGCTGGAAAATCACTGCTATGTTGACCCAGCAAGTAATCTGCCCATCAAATATCTAGATCCTTTTTTCTTATAAAAAAAGAAAAGGTAAAAAAAACTTTAGATCCTCTTGTAGTTATAAGTTAATAACAACAGCTCACTTTGTTATAGGGTAATGAAATAGCGGCACTGTGAATCTGTGATTCTATTTTTCTAACATGGGAGGCTTGAAAAGATGCTTTGTGTCTACTCTTGTTGGACACACCTTTGCATGGATGGAAAGATGATATCTTATGCTTGGATGAATGGAAAGATGTTTGAAAGACAAACCTTTATTTACGCAGAAAAAAAAACATAGAATTATGGGATTCTGCATGTTTTGTCAAGAAGAATATGAATGCTTGTAATTTTTCTCATTCTTTAAAAATATACTGTTCTTTCAAAATTTCCTATAAAAAATGAGATCACTGTATAGTGTTTTGTCTAGATTATTGTAAGTTGATGTGTCTGACTTTCAGTGTCAGTGTTTACATATGACACTTGTGTCATTGTCCACAAATCATAGCCTTTTCTTGATTAAGTAAAGCGTGAAAGTATTACCCTCATTACGGCCTCTGTGTGGTAATAAATGTGAGCTGTGTCTATGAAGCGGAAGGTTCATGTCAAGAGTGGTGGTAAAAGATATTGGATTTTGTCTGTTGGATTCCATGGAAGATAGGATCATCTGACAATGTGCATGATTATATTAAAATTCATGAAGTTAGTTGGCAAGCCCAACTAACATATCTTAGCCTGTTATGGCCTGCCTGAGTTTGACTTATGTCATGCTCACAATTCACATAATTTGGGCAGTGCTTGTTTTTTTAGTAATAATAGGGCATCCTTCAACTATACATATCTTAGCTTATTGTGGCCTGTCTGAATTTGACTTATGTCCTGCTCACAATTCACATAATTTGGGCATGCTTGTCTTTGGGTAATAAATGCATCTTTCTTATTGAAAAAAAGGGTACCTTGACCAGTCAGGTTTGATGCATAGGAATTGTAACTCGTTAAAAGTAGCATGCAAGATAAAACTAACAGGCCAAATATGAATATCTGGATAGAAAATAGCATCTACTGGGTGTGAGGAGCAGTTATGACATGCATTCGGGATCTGAATACTAGTTATTTTTTTTCTTCCATTTTGGTTTTTCTTTTATTGTATGTATAAACGTGCAAATAGCTGGTTATAGTAGTTATCTGGAAATAACTGGGAGTTTCCTATTTTTGTTAAAGCACAATGATCATTCTCCTCTTCAGTTTGAATTTTATGGTTCTGTTGTTTGAGAAATGGGAATTTTGTGCTTTATATCAACTCATGTGGGTCATGGCCTCTGGGTTAACATCTGAATCCAGGTGTCTCGATCAAGTTCTGTGCCTCCAAACACTCGGGATAATTTATATCAGGGGCTGCCACCTGGTGTAAAGTCAGCTTTGCGCTCAAAGCTACAGTCATTTCAGGTTAAGGAAGAGGTATCTATAGTTAATTCACTCCATGGATTATTAACAACTTCCCAAAACTTTTATTTTTCCACTTGACACTAAGTTATTATTTGTTTGCCCATCTTTGTACTGATTCATAACTATTCTCGCAGCATACAGTCCCTGAAATCAAAGCTGAAATGGAGAAAACATTGCAGTGGCTAGTTCCCATTGCCACTAACACAACCAAGTAAAGCATCAAGCCTTTAGATAAAGCTTTTATTTATTTATTTTGGTTCTTTTTATAGTTCTGCGAATCTCTGGTTGAATTAATGAAGAGGAAGAGTACTACTAGTTTTTCTTTTGTCCCTTAAGTGGAGTGATTGACATAGTATTCAAATTTTTTTATTGTTCCCTGTTCTTCAATTATGAGAACATAACTTTTTGTAACCTCTGTTGATTTTCCTTCAATTCTATTTACTGACTGCTTCTTTTGGCATTGTGATTTATTTAGAGCTCATCATGGCTTTGGTTGGGTTGGAGAATGGGCAAACACTGGGTGAGTTCTGAACTGCAGGTGCCTTTCATTTGCGTATTGCTCCTGAATATTTTCCTAATTTTATTTGTTGTAATTCTTTAGGTCTGAGATGAACCGAAAACCTGCTGGTCAGACCGACTTGCTGAGGATTGAGACACTACACCATGCTGATAAAAGTAAAACTGAGTTTTACATTCTTGAACTGGTGGTGTGGCTTCACCATCTGGTCAGCCAAGTGAGGGTTGGAAACGGTGGAATTAGATCTCCTGTTAAATCCCCTCTTTGCTCCCCAAACCAGAAGGCAATTCAGTTATCGACGAACAAAGCCAACTGTCCATCCCCCATATTAACAGTTGAGGACCAAGAAATGCTTCGATATGTAAGTAAGAGAAAACTCACACCTGGCATTAGTAAGAGTCAGGAATTTGACACTGCAAAGAACAGGTTCAGCAAGTATAATAGGCTGAGTAAGAGTAGTAATCACTCCCCAACAAGTGAACGTAGGAAGGATCCATTTCCCATAAGGAGGCCATCGTCCGTTCCGGTCATTGACTTTGATATAGACCGGATCAAAGCTTTAGATGTCATTGATCGAGTGGACACGATTCGAAGTATTTGAATGTATGGCAGATAAAGATACACAAGCGCAGGGGTCTTGTGGTATGCCTAATAGGCCCGTCTGCGGCAATTTTCCTTGTTGGGTGGTCTTGGTTTGTGGCGAGGGTGATGTTATGTTAGCAGGCAGATGCTGGGTGATAAGTCATTGCCATTTTGAATGTCAAAATTTAGGGTGATAAATGTGTTGTTCAAAGTAAATTAAATTTCTGTAGATGGAAAGGATGCTGGGTTATAGCTTTGCTTAGTGTAATATGTACAGAATATTCAATTAATAATCGAAAGTTCATGGTCTCTCTCTCTCTCTCTCTCTCTCTCGGCAGTAAGTTTACAAATTTCCCCAAAATGTATGCCTGTTCCAGTTTAATAGGCCCACTTCTTCTCGCTCCACCGGGGCCGTTTTTGGGTTGTTACTAATTTGGTGCCCATTTTGTCGCAGCCTAAGGGTTGTTTGATAGTAATTTTATTTTCAGTTTTCATTTACTTTTTATAAAAACTGAAATTGAAAACGTGTTTTGTAACCGATTTCAATTTCAGTTTTCAATGAAATCTAGTTTTCAAAAAAAGTGAAATCTAGTTTTCAAAATCACCCGTATTTTTTAAAAGGGTTTATTTTAGTTTGGCACCTTGAATTCTCACCCTTAAGATGTGTTTGTTTCTGTACTCTCAATTTTAACAATATAGTATTTTATGTTTGTAAATTTGTTGAAATGTGGTTCTGCCGTTACAGTGGC
Source organism: Prunus kanzakura (assembly GCA_020521455.1). Taxonomy (NCBI): domain Eukaryota; kingdom Viridiplantae; phylum Streptophyta; class Magnoliopsida; order Rosales; family Rosaceae; genus Prunus; species Prunus kanzakura. Next base: position 171,207 of record BPUM01000817.1, on the reverse strand, counting down.
CGTTAAATAATTTGTTAAGTGATGACGTGGTAAATGTAGGATCTACTTACTTAAATTTAAATTGATTAAAATATGAATAAAGTATTTTTTGTTTGGAAAAAATTGAAGAAAAAGGACACCCGAACCAGCGCCTCCTTCTCCGATTTCTTTCTCCCTCATCACAAATCATATCCACCATCCATAACCATCACCTTCCCTTCACTGACCTCCAGTGTAATAACCTGATCCTAAATTAATTTTTAATTATTAATTTATTCAAGTAAAAGACAATTTTAATTCAGAAATATTTTCATGGGTTTGAAAGTTGACTTTTTGTTCGAGAAAGAATTTGGGAATTTTAGTAGTACTGTTGCGTAGAGCACGTCGAGATGAGTCTGTAGACATGTAGTGGGCTCAAATCGGAGTTGTAACTAAGAAGTTACGATCCAAAGAAATTTAGTGGCATAATCGTAAATATTTCAAAATTCAAATTTTAAAAGTCAGAATTCTCTCTCTCTCTCTCTCTCTCTCTCTCTCTCTCTCTCTCTCTCTCTCTCTCGTATGCGACCAGAACCCCCTTGTTCAGCTGTCTTGGGTTTTGGGCCACCGCCGCCACCTCTGGCCGTCGTTGACGCTGGGACCAGTCCCAAAATGACCGGCCCGCCTCCCCCTCAGCCACCTCCGGTCCACCTCCACCAGTCCCAAAATGACCGGCCCACCTCAACCTTCGGCCGTCGATGATGCTGGGACCAATCCCAAAATGACACTGGGACCTCAACCATTCGCCGCCTTTGTCGTCAGCCTAGGTCGCCGGAAAATCAAGAAAAGTTGCCAGTTTTACGTAAATTTTCACAGAGCTTGTTCGGACGATTTCGGCTATCAATTTCATCGATCTAGGTATGCTTTTTCATCCTCTCAATGTGTTCTAGCTATTGGTTGGGTTGTTTAGGATTGATTTTTGCGTTTGGTAACCTGATTTAGCGATTAAAGTTTGGCCGATTTTCGGTTTGCGAGTCTGGCCATTTCCTACCACATTTTGGGGTTGGTCCAAGAACAAAAGTTGCTCCATTCATTGTTCTGATTATGTAGGTATAAGTCTTGACCGACGGTTTGGAGATTTTATGATTGCAAGTCCTTGGGTCCTGAAATGATCTCCATGTTGTCTCGAGCACGACGGTATGCTCGGTTTTGAAATTGGTTATCGTTTGACTGTCGATCGAATATCGCATATTGGGCGTCATCTGGATATGATATGTTCGAACCGTTGGATCGACTCCATTTTTATATATGTTGATCTAGGCCTCTCTTATATCGTGTAGGAATTCACAGATCGTGAATCGGAGTCCCGGATATTTCGATTCAATGATTCAAAGATTAGGTTAAATGACGACCGTCCGATCGTGCAATCGCGAGTGATCTGACCGCTTGATCGAGACCAAACTTGCAGAACATGCTTAGTAGACTTGGCTGAATTGGCATGCTTAGTGGTTTGAAAATGATGAATTATGGACACTAGTTCTCAACAGTATGTGGTGTAAAATCAAAGATAGTTGAGAACTGATTTTGGAAGGTCAAGAAAAGATTTGAAATATGGATTCGTGGAATATGAGAAATTTTATGATAAGTTTCGGAATATGGTTTTCAAACCCACCACAGGAGTACCCCTCAGTTGCCTTTGAAACAGTTTTGTTATTTATGACAATGCCCCATGAGTTTCAGGAACTCTTGAACCGTGTGGAGCGAGGATGTGCGTTCTCGGGCTGACTACAAGTCCCCTGAGTTCTGCGAGGAGTGTGGCTCAGGCTGACTAAGGGTCCCCTGAGTCTTGCGAGGAATGCGGCTCAGGCGGACTAAGTGTCCCTTGAGTCTTGCGAGGAATGCGGCTCGGGTTGACTTTATGTTTCCAAGGCCTGTGAGGATGTGTCGCTTAAGTGACACTTGGAATTGACGGATTATTGTTGGAATTGACGGATCATGAATGGGGGTACGCCTAGATGGAGAGTTTTTGGGTTTTAAGATGTTTAAACTAAAATTGAGGATTTTATCTTCGTATTTTTGGGTAAAAGTTTTAATACCTATTTTTCTGATCTTATGAGACAAGGAATGAAGGTTTACAAGTTTTAAGGATTTTATACAATTCACAACTATTCTCTTAAGTAATGGGCTATTATATATGTAATTATGTATACACATATGTGATGGGTGGAAGATCGTTCTGAAACCAATATCTTTTGCTTGAGTTTAAAATAGCACTGGTACAATATTTAAGCCATATTCTACTATGTGATCCAAGATCAGGTGCTTGTCTAGAATCTCTTGAATAATTACACAATTTGGAGATCTAATTACAGGATTGGTCTTGCAATGAATAGACAAACAAAGATTGTACTCCATAAAATCATTATATAGAAGATAAAGAGAATATATCTTACCTTTACATCGTTAAATGTGGTGTATTGTTTATTTATTTTTTAAAACATATTGTCTTACATATACACTTCATTCTTTATTCCCTTTTCTTTCCCACACATATAATATTAAATCAAACAGATGCATATTATATCACAAATACTTACTATCAAGTGATTAACTATTCTAGTCACGGTGAAGTGAAAGAGGAAAACTCTAGCCATTCTCTCCTTCTGTGAGACCCAAAGAAAGACTCTATAGAGGGGGGAGGAGGAAAGAAGCGTCATTACCTCTCCTCCCTCTCCTCTCTTCTCTCCTTTTTCTTTTGGGTTAGTGAATAAGTTCATTGGGGCATTTTGAATAAGAAGCCCCTTGTGGTGATTTCTTCTTAACCATGCTCATATTGAAGTTCCTCATCACCTTTTTTGGGTTATGTTCTCAATCAAATCCTTCTCCCAAAACCCTTTCTCTAACATTGCTCAAGTTCTCTAAATTTGGTTTTACATTGTATTTGGTGCAAATCATCTAATTGTCCTTTGTCATGGTTGTCGTTTTGGTTTATTTGTTTGCTCTTATGCGCAAGTAGATCACTGGAAACCATGTTTTCCCCAAATCTGTTACAGATGCAGTGATGAGTGTGGTAGTGATGGCTCTTGTTCACATGGTGGTGGTTCGCTTAGGTTCTTGGGTTGCTTTAGGGTTTTGGTTATTTTCGGTTTGTGGGCTTTGTTTGAGTTTATGCTTAATTGTGGTGATGTGGGCTAGTAGTTTTAGTGCGGCATTTGTGAGTTTTAGTTTTGTTTTTAGCATGTTAGTTTGTTGCCCTTTTGGGATTGGTGCATTAGATGTCATGTTTATGTTTTTGATTGTATTGTTGAAGTTTCATTTGATTAAAAAAACAAAAAAACAATCCTAGTCAATGGAATTTTTTTTTCTTGTAACTTCAGTTCATGAAGTTAAGTTGTATTTTTGCTGTGGAACTAAAAGGTATTGATCTCACTCACGCAACACCCACGTCCACTTGTGAACTTTCTAGAGGCTTGCTTTTTTGGGATCAAATACAAATTTTGAGATCGAATTAGAGAAATCCTTTTGTAACTTAAGGTATAGCTACACGAAGATGGTACTTCACCAAATCATATTATATGGAAGATAAAGAACTTTGATAAAGATATCTTTTTCTTTACATAATTAAATATCTCTTACATGTAATGCCTTATTTTTCCACACATATATAATATTAAATCAAAGAGAGAGATACATATTTTTTAATCACCAAAATATTCGTTTTGATGTTGATTTTATCACAGAAATATTCACAATGAAGTGAAGAACTATCCTTCTCCAGGTGAGGCTTTATTTTTTTCATGTAATGGGTCTTTGTCATTACATTAGTCTGCCCTCTTTTGCCTCGATGGTTGCGGGGAACAAATTTTTGTTAAATGAACTTGCCTAGAAAAATGCTGCGGGAACAATTTAAACTAGAAAAATGCGAATTCCCCTTCGTTAAGAAAACGCGCTAAAATAAATATCCACAAAAGTCGTCTCAGTCGTCTCTGTCTTCTCTTGTGCTCCTTCCATGTCCATAACTTATTAGTCTTTACAAATTTCTTTATCTCTCTCCAACTGGTAAGCTTCTTAACTATCGTTTGGCCGTTTGGCTTTCTATTGATCATCATTTACTCTAATTCCTTCTCTCTCTCTCTCCACACACACATTCAATGTTTAAGTCTTTCCAATATGTTGGAACTGGGTTTAATTTTAAATTTTATGTTATTTTAGATTGGATGTTTCTGATTCATGGGTTTCGGCTGCTTTCATGATTCACAGCTTAATCTCGTCGAGTTATTATGGATTACAGCTTCGGTCTTGATCAGAATTGATAGTACTTTGGTAGTATGTTATGGATTAAGACTATGATCATATGAACTAATGATTTAATAGCATTGTTAATATTTCAAGCGCCTGGCTTTTGTGTGAAAATTGTGAATAAGGAGTCAAAGACAGTTTTTGGGGTGATTGACATACATACAATACATAATGGGTGGAATTCGCACCACAGTGAAAACGGCAATGAGAACGAGGCTCAAAGTAGAATATGTCATTATAGATTACCCTCGAGATAGCAATGAGTTTGATGGACTGTCCCCAAGAGCAATTAGTAGTACAACTACATGCCCGGCTATTCCTAAGCAGGCTGCAAAGGTAAACTCAAACCTTGATACAATGCTCGACCTTTTTTTACTTATGGTGTGTTGGAATTAATTGTTACTCTCTTGTATATCTAAATAATGTGTCAAGAAGTAAAATGAATGCACTTTTCTTGTGGTTGTGTTTGTTTTCTTCTGAATTTAGAACCATGGGCCGTTGTACTAGGACAACCCCAGTGCCTGAAAGTTGGAGCCATTCTGGTGATGATATCACTCTAGCAATCCTGAAAGTTACATGCATATTCTTAATCAGAGTTGAATGTAGATTTACTTTGTACTTTGTATTTTTTTGGTTATTGCAATGGTAGGGAAGTTAGGGTTAATGAGCTGGTTTCACCGAATAAGCCTCCTTATTCATTATGCTTGTGACCCTTTCCCTTGGAGAGCTCTGTAATCTTTCATCTTTGGAAGGAAGTTGGTGATGCAAAATCCAATCAGAAATCAAGGTCTTACCATTTGTCATTGCTTTCAGATGAATAATTAAATTGGATGCATCTTTAGAAACCAGCACAGTGCTAGGTTTTGAGTATACAGATTCAGAGTGCTTTATTAGCTTCCTACTGAAAACAAACTTGAAATTTCAAGATGAAGAGGGCAGAGTAATGAATGAAAAGAGGCCTATTAAGTTTCTCTTTACTCTATTTAAATTTATAAAAGCAGATCAAAGGTTAGTTCATCCCTGTTTTATGGCTTGTTTATGTCTCATCCATGTTTTTGTACATAGCTTTTGCTTTGAGTAAAATATGTTTCTTCTAAAAGAAAAAATAAACTCATTTGCTCAGAAAACATCTGGTATTTATTGTTCGTGAAAATGACGATTAATATTTGCCTCTAAACTATAGTTAGGAAATCAAAGCAAATGTACGTGGGGTTTTGTGAACATCTGAAACTGCATGTTCAAGCCTCCTCCGCCTCCTTATTGTATAAAACATTGCGAAACAGTTTGAATTTGACCTACCAACTACAATGTCATACTGTTATCACTGTCTTTTCTTAGAAATGCAAAATGTCCTTACCGCAAAATAATATAGAATGCAATCTTTGGTTCTGATATAAATGTTCCAAATGTTACAGATAAGTTGTTGAGTAGACTAATAAGTTGCTCTTGTGTTATAGGTTTCAGAAGTAAGCTCACTTTTGGGCAAAGCTGGCATCACTGGGCTTGGGAAGGCTATACAATTATTGGACAGTCTTGGTAGCAGCATTACAAATTTGACCTCCATTGTTGGTACCTCAGGAATGTCAAGGAAAGAGAATACAATTTCAATTTTGGCTTTTGAAGTTGCAAACACAATTGTCAAGGGTGCCAACCTGATGCATTCCCTTTCAGAGGATAATGTCAGACATTTAAAGGAGGTGGTGCTACCATCAAAAGGGGTGCAAACTTTAATATCTAGAGATATGGATGAGCTCCTGAGAATTGCTGCTGCTGACAAGAGGTGGTTAATCAGATATCATTTATGTTTATCTCTTTTCGGAGTGAGAGTATTTCTTGTTGTTTATTATCACCATATAATTTCTGGTTATTTTTTCATATATTTGTTACATTAATGAAAGAATGTTATGCTGTTCAACATTGGCAGAGAAGAACTGAAAACATTTTTCAGTGACGTTGTGCGTTTTGGAAATCATTCTAAAGATCCGATGTTGCACAATTTGGACCTCTATTTTAAGAAGTAATACTAATGAATCTTGTGACTCTATTTTCTTGGTCATTTACAACATTTAAATTGAGATTCTCATGTGTTCCATCTGCAATTTTGTATTTTATTAGGATTGGTTCAAAAGTTACACAGCAGAAGCATTTCAAAAGGCAAGCACAGGCAGATATGGAACAATTGATGACTTTAGTTCAGTCAACAGCAGTGAGTATTTACATGTTACTGTTGTATAGAAAATGCTGATCTCTTAGTTACAGCAGTATCTGTTAATGGTTTAGCTGTGAAAATCCTATATCTGTTTATCACGTTACTGTTGTATCAGTAACAATATCAAAACACAAATTCCTTTTCTCACCCTGTGGAAGATCTATATGTATGCACAGTACATCTTTTCTTTGGTTACATGAATTTTCTGCTTAACATTGTACTTCTTTTGCAAGGAATTGGATGGAGAATGCATTCATTATCTCCTTTTCACACTGCACTGCTTTCCCTGAATTAATGGCAGATATGTATTGTCCTTCAGAACTTTAATGAAGAGAAGAAAAATTTGTTTCCTGGTTTCAGGAATTATGTCATGAGTTGCATTTGTTGGACAGACTGGAACAAGATTATCAGAGTAGGCTTAAAGAAGATGGTTCAAATGCTGCTAGAAGAGGTGACCTACATCTTGGTCTTTGAGAAATTTCATTTGATTCTCATATTATGGCCTTGTAGTTAAAAAAAAAAAGAAAATTTGTTTTTAATTTGTGATGGATAGCTTTAGAGAGCTTCAAGTTCATGCAATAGATTTTTAAGTTTTGAGCTGGCATTATGTTTTTGCTATAATTTTACTTGTTTATTCTGTTTGTATCTTTCTTTCTGGCTGGACCTGGAAAGTAAGGCACCATTTAACCTCTAATTTCTGTTTTTTGTTTGAGTTCAGAACATGGGCTTTCCTAATTTTAAGAGCAGACTCCTCCCTAGTTCGGAATTATGCATCTATATTCACGGGGGTTGCTATTGTATCTTTGTTGCTATAAGGACAATCAGAACTTTGCATAATATTGTCTAAATAACTTCTTGACATGTAGGAGACAGCCTTGCAATTTTAAGAGCAGATGTAAAGATGCAAGAGAAGTTTGTAAGCAGTTTAAAGAAAAATTCACTCTGGTCAAGGACTTTTGAAGAGGTAGCAAATCAGTTTGCTTTATTTAGCTCTTTTTAGGTGCATACAGGAAGGAATTATGTATAATTTAATGCTTAGGAGTATTGATGATCAACCTTGATAGCTTTCTTGTCTACAGAAGCAGTATCATGTGAAGTATTATTCCAGAAACCCGATCTAAAATCTTGTGTTTACAGGTTGTCCAGAAGCTTGTAGATATTGTACACTTTCTACATTTGGAGATCCATGAAGCTTTTGGCATTGCTGGTATGCATTCGAAATATTTGATGAAATTTCTATTTATGCCACTGGCAGCCTAGCCTCGTTTATCCTTCATCTCTTTATTACTTTCATTGTTTTTATAATGGCTTGGTCAAACCAAAAAAAAAAGAGAAAAACAGAAAAAGAAAAGAGGTTATAATGACATTCTGTCCACCATTGATCATCTTGAAGCATTTCATAGGATAACAAACTGTTTTTCTTCTGAAAGAAAATTATTGATTAGCGTCTTCTATTTTCCATTTCCATTTGATAACATACTGTTTTTCTTCTGAAAAAAAATTATTGATTAGCATCTCATATTTTCCATTTCCATTTTGATTTACAATTCTGATTATTCATCTCTCCTACCTCTCTTTCTAGCTTTAAATATAAAGTTTTTAAGCACAAGTTTCTCACGAGTTTAATAAAGTTTTTTATGTCTCCCCATCTCCCCTGCAGATGATGAACTTGGGGAAAGTTCTCGGAGGAACCATGAGAAGTTGGGGCCATCTGGTATTTCATTACAATATGCGAGTATTATTACACAAATTAACACACTAGTAAGTTTCATTCACTACTTAAGTGTTTCCAGTTTCCTTAACCTTGTTATGATGATTTTCACTGCTCATGTTTTATAACTTATATCATTTGTACAATATATTATGCTATTAGTTCACCAAAAGAGTTGGAATTCAAATCAGAATAACTTTCAGAAAATGTTTTCGTAGCTAGGCAGATTTATCGTTCATTACCTTTGTAAGTAGAACACAACATTAGCTAGTACCCAATGAATTAAAGGCACTAGGAATAAGACAATAAAACTATCTGGGATGGGCTGAAACCTAAGCACATCGAAACTTGAGAATCTAGCGGATAGAATTCCAGGAAGTAAAAACAAGAAAAATAAAATAAAATAAAAATAAAATAAAATTGAACTAATGGACTACAACCTAATAACACTCACTCCCCTTCAAGTTGGTGAATATATATCACGACTTGCTTTTATTTTTGGTCAAACAATACACAACTTGCTTAGGATATTATGAAACACAGACCACTCTGTCAGTTGAAGCATCTGGTAGTCGTTCTTCAATGTTTACCAAAGGAGTGCAGAAGCCGAAATCCAGCCTCTCTTCGTTGAAGTGTCTGTGCACATGAATGTGCTTGGTCCTGTCATGCTGCAAGGGTTATATCCAATATTAATTGTTGCTTTGCTGTCAATTTGTCAAACATAATCTTGTAGGACAATCAAATTTCATTTTAACTACTTAACAAGGATTGTAGCGAAAGGAGCTCACGAATACCAGGTTTCGTAGCTCAAAATTCTGCCCACACTAGACCTGGCCACATCCCTGTTTCTTACCCCAAGTCACCAAGTTTCCAACAACCAACAGGTACCTGAAGCTAATTTTCCTATTAGATACTGATCTTGCTATTTCTGCATCGGTACGAGCTCCATTCTTTTCTGACGGTCACCAAATATCATCATCTTTCTAGGATTTTGCATCTCTGTTTCTTGCTTCTTTATCAAGTTTTATACTTGACCAGGCTGAGAATCTAGTCTTACACACTAGTTCAGTTTCTTTACGGCCTCTACTGTCAGTCTACTTATAATGCCTGAAGTATTATTTATAAACTTATCCAGAAATTTCATAGAATTACCTTGTAGCCTTGGGACAATGATAAACCTAGACACCTTTTTGTGGTTATAATATATACATACACACGTGCGAGCAAAGTGCTTCTTAAATGGGATTCTGCACTGCAGGATCCCATGATATTCAAACTGCAGGTTTGTTTTTCTTGTCGCCACATTCAACAATGAACCTTAAGCCCTTTTATTTCATGAGAAACAAGTTTCATAAATAATAATCATCATGAAACATGATACAAATATTCGGTCAACAAGAGGTCCAACAACATTTTGATACAAATCTTTAAACCTTGAGCCGTAAACCCTTCTCTACACCTAAAAGTAGTAAAACCATGCCCTAGTTGAAAATAACACTTAAAAGAAATAACAGGACATTCAAATGGCATGGGATCTTCCAAGCCGGCATCTCGCACCTGAAGCTTGCTGATAGGATTTTTAGTACCTGCGCAAAGAGGGTTAAAATCACTGAAAATACTTGCAAGAATACAAGGTAATTGTAGTATAAATGCTCATGCAAGGTCGTTGTCCCCAAAGATTGTTTGACTAATTTGTAATTAAACTAACTCTTAATTAATAATTAAAATAAATTTGATCAAAGATCTAAAATTTATGAATTTGAAAAGATTAAATTAACAATAAAAGAAATCTGAAAGTTGGGAAATAATAACAGCAAAGAAGAAAAAACGTTTTTCTTTTTAAAAAATAACAATTTAGAGAAAACTAGAGTTCAGCTATCACCGTCACAATCCTATGCAATTCTATCAATTACTTATGAATTTCCACATATATGCTTTGAAGGTTAGGTTTTCCTAATGCATATTTTCCTTGTGATGTTCAAGCAAAAACATATATCTAACACGCAATCCGTCTGTGATGTTCAGATAAAATATAAACGTGCAAGACTCATTAAGCTTTGTGAAAACCCTTTGAAAAACCATGCAACCCTTAAGAACGTGATGTTCGCCTTAAGTGAACTTACAACTACTAACCACAAGAAGTCATCCTCAATTTCACGGTGATGTTCCAACAGAAATTGCATCAAATTAATTGTCTAAATATCCTAATGGTGATCAGTCATTAAAATAGATAGATAGTTTTAATCGTAGTGATTAATAATTCAAAGCAAACATGCATCCATTAATAAGCAAATTAATAAAATTACATATTCATGCTAAGGTTCAAGGCTTCACCCTAGCAAAAGAGAATTAGTTACGCATATCTATAACTGAAATCATGGAAAATATTATTAAGAAGAAAAATAATGAAAATACCTTAAAGTCGCAAAAACTCCAAAACCCTAGCAATTGCTCTCCACAATGTCACGTTCAAAAGCCAAAAAGAAGTCCCCAAAAATTGCTGTGAAAAAGAACTTAAATACCTCCTAAAACCCAGCTGCTCAATCCCCACAAGGAAACTAGGTTAGAATAAAATACTACTAGGATATAAAGTCCAAATTGGATTAGGAGAATCTGCTAACAATCTGCCCAGCCACGTTTTGGCCTAAAATCTCCTCCAAATCCAGCCCAAGATAGCTTGTTTTAAAGATAAAAACGTTTTGAACACTTCTCCAGAAGGCCACAAACCCATCTGAGGTCATCTTGGGCTCCAAAAACGCAATAAAAGCCCAAAACGTCACTATTCCAGCACCGCGCACTGCTCCTTTATTTTACTGGCAGAGAATAACCGCTTGGTAGAAAAATCTGAAATTTTAATACGATCAAGCTAAGTGACTCACGAACGTCCTCCAACTGGAATTACTCCAAAATTCGTCCATTTGATTATGTTTTGCTCCAGAGGAAGTCGAAAGTCCTATATTGGAAATATAATTCAAAGTATCAAAATTCTTCATTTTGCATTATTATTCAACGAGAAATCTGGACTTAGCACATGAGCAATGTAGGTATATTAGATTTCTTTATTTTGCATTACTTTTTACAAGAGTGCAAGGTCTCATTAGGTTATATCTGGGATCTTAGAAGATTTTCAAAGTACTGGTGAAAATTATTTTTTTATTTTTTCAATCCAGTGTGAAAGGTAGGACAGATCAGGGTATGCTCAATCTCGAATCTTGTAGGTCGTTGGTCTTGTGCTAATATCTGAATGTAACCAGGTGTCTCTGTCACGATCGAGTTCAGTGCCTCAACATATGAGGGATACTTTGTATCAAGGGCTGCCATCCAGTGTAAAGTCAGCTTTGCGCTCAAAATTACAGTTAGTTGAGGTTGAGTTATATGTTTTCTTTATTATATATAATTAGAAAATTTATACCAACTCGAAGTGTCGTTTATCTTTATTTCTGTCTTCTTTGTTGTTCTGCTATTCCAAAAATTATTTCCTTCTAGAAATTTCTCTTGAAGATGTGTAAATGTTGTTTTTGCAGCTCACTATCCCTCAAATCAAAACTGAAATGAAGAAAACATTGGAGTGGCTTGTTCCCATTGCCAGTAACACAACCAAGTAAATCTTCTAGTCCTTAGATCTATAAATCAGTTTTCTAATTGGGCTTCATTATATCTGGTAACCCTTTCGGAAAATAAACTCGATTCCCTCTGCAGTGGGAAAGTTGGGAATCTTTTTTTCCTTGTACATGGTACTGAAGTACCCTTCCCATGTTGTGGACGCTGTTTGGGAATCATGATGATTTCTAAAGTTGGTTACCAGAGGCTATTTATGCTTCTTTTATTATCTTTACTGATCAATGAGTGTTCTAATTTGGTTAATTTAGAGCTCTTCATAGCTTTGGTTGGGTTGGAGAGTGGGCAAATTCAGAGTGAGTTATCAGCTTACACTTCTGCGTGCATTTCTTCCCTTCTTGTATCTTTTAAGGTTTTCTAATTGAACTTTTTAGGTTTGGGGCACTCTCGACAAATGGTGGCCAGACTGGCATTCTGAGGATTGAGACACTACACCATGCAGATAAGGCACAAACTGAAGCTTGTATAGTTAAACTAGTAGTTTGGCTACAGCATCTGATCAGCCAGTCGGGGGCTAGTGACGGTGGAATGCCGTCAACTCCTGTTAAAACCCTAAACCAGAAGACAAATCTGTTATCTAGACACACACCCAACGGTTCATCCCCCGTTTTGACAGATGAAGATCAAGAGATGCTTCAAGATGTGAGTAAGAGCAACTTGAGGCTCAGGATGAGCAAGAGTCAGAATTATGCCTCAAGAAACACCATGTTAAGCAAACAACATAGGCTGAGTAAGAGCAGCCGAGACTTCCTATCAAGTAAAACTAGAAAAGATCCATTTCCCATATGGAGTCTGCTATCTAGGCCGATCGACTTTGATAACGATCGGATCAAACTCTTGGATGTCATTGATGGAGTTGACACAACCAAAGGTTCTAATTAGAGATTGCAAATCAACATGTGCTTGAAAAGAAGCCTCCATGTTGCGTAATAGTATCATCTTTTGCCTTTGCCTTGATGGGTGCTCTAAGTTTGCGCCAAGGGAGATGATGCTATGCGAGTTTGAAGCAGATGCTGAGTAACACAAATTACTTTTGTAAATGCGGAATCAAGGGTAATAATTTACCCTTGTAGGAAAATGTTAGTACCTTCACTTTATGTACATAATACGTGTAGGAAAATACACGTGCAGACTCCATATATTCCCATATTCTAATGCTGGGATATTTGTATGTTCCATTCATAGTTAGCAAAGTAGAAGACGGGACTTGGAATAAATACATGTGTATATTATTTGCCAAAGTTTTTCTTCAGATATAGTGAAAACTCGACATTATTTATTTAACAAAAGTTTGGTTGAAATGTGACAGTATGGACCAAATTGATATGAAAATTAAAAGATGGACCACATTTATTGATTTGAGAGTTTGGAACCAAATTGAATACTTTTTAAACATTAAAGGACCACTTGTGATAAAAATAATTTCTCTTAGGGTTTTTATCACAAATAGTCCCTAAACTTTTCAAAGGTCTTAATTTTTTTATACAAGCAATATTGGGGAAAAGGGGAGTAGATCCTAGGAAAGACCTCATATGCAGGGATATATGCTCTTAACCACTTATGCTATAAACTCCTTGCTACACATATTCATAATGTTAATTCTAAGAGTGTAGAAGGTTTGAAAATAATTGGACTAGCCTATAATCTAGTAGTCGTTTAGGATAGACATTAGATTTGTGGATGCGATAACTATTTATATTTGTAATGAGTTTGAAACTTACTCGTAATTAGCATCATTATAGTGGTATAGCTTTACAATATGCTTTACCCTAGTGGTGGGCTAGGTTTGGGTTGGTTCGGTTTTAGGCTCAACCCGAACACCGAACCATAGGCCTCGATTTGGCTATTTTGGAAACCGGAACCAAATCATAATTGATGAAAATCGACTACTTCGGTTCACCGGACTTGGTGGGTTGGTTTGGTTTGGTTTGAGTTATTTAGCTTTGAGAGAGAGAGAGAGAGAGAGAGAGAGAGAGAGAGAGAGAGAAGAAATAAAAGTGATGGAGAGGAGAAGAAGAAAAAAGAGAGGAAGAGATGGAGAAGAAGAAGAAAAAGAAGAGGGAGAGAGAAGAAGAAGAAGAAGAAGAAGAGGGGACAAAAAAAGAGGGAGATGGGGAGAGGGAGTGAAGACAGGGAGAAATGGAGAGAGAATAAAAAGAAAAAAGAATAAAAAAAAGAGAGAAGACAAGATGCATGCGTGTGTTTGGGGTTTTAAAAAAAATTCAGTTAGGCATGTGTGTTGGCATGCCCAACAACAAAAGCCAGCTTTTTATTAATTTTTTACTTCTTTAAACTATGTATTATATATATACCATTGGTTAAACTTCGGTTTTGAATATTGCAAATCATACACCAAATCATATATTTTAGTTTAATTTTGGTTCAAATCGATAACCCAAACAAATTGAAAAAAAAAACAAACCAACCCAAACCATCGGTTTAATTTGGGTGGTTTGACCGGGTTACCGGTCTGAATGCCTAGCCCTTACCCCATGATAAAAATATTTTTATAAATACCTTAGCGTTTAGCAAAAAAAAGAAATTACTAAGAAATTTCTTTTCTTTCTTGACAAGAAAAATATCTTTGGAAGGAATAGAGATCACAACCAGAAGGAAGTAGAAGCCCATTTCCCAAAGTAGTAATCTAGAAATATTTAATTGAATGTAGAATGATGACCCAATGAGGGCAACACAGCAAGTGGTTGCTGTCATTTCTTACGTTGTAAAGCTGTCCAGAGTCAATATAGAAATCTTTGCAGTTTTAATTGCTTTTGCAGTTTCTTGGGAATCGGAAGCTCAAAAAGGATAACGTCAAGCAACTGTACCTCCTCAGCATTGACCACAATGGTCAGCAGCATCATACATTATTGGTCTTTGTCCTTTTCCAAAATCAGCATATATGAAATTATCAACAATTGCTAGAATTATCATGCATGCATGTGACAAAAAGATGAAGGTGCATGTTCGATTTGTGTGTATTACGTCATGTATTCATAATTTCATTTGCATTGAAATAGATTTTTTTCTCTTCAATTTATTGTTTAGTTTCCCATTTTAATCTAAATTCAAAATTGATATAGAAATTTTCAGCTGCCAAAGATAGAAAAAGTTCAACTTAAGCACAACGCAGGGTCTAGCCCAATAGGAAAAGACCTTGAACTACAAACCAATGATTTGAAGTTCGAACCCCCATGACACCTTGACAATATTTGCATGAAAAAAGCCTCCTCCTCCAATATCGCTTGTATAAAAAATTTAGAGCCATTGTCAGGTGTCACGAGGGTTAGTTACTTGAGACCACTAGCCAACAAGTCAAGGCTCTTTCAACTGAGTTAGACTTCGTTGGCTAAAAAAGACCTAAATTTTGGTTTGATAATGCTCACATTTTGAGACTTGTCATGTTTTCTTAAAATTCCCTAACGTTTTAAATCGTTCCATATAACCCCTTCCGTCAAAATGTCATCTTAAAATTGTTGACATCAACACTAAGACTCTCCAAATGACAAATATACTCTTAGGTTTAAGTATATGGACACCCCCATCCAGTTTATCACTTGCGATTTCAAAAATTACATTATGACCTCGGGAGATTTTCACATGCTTCCATTTAACCTTTTGACTAAATCTCTTGAATTAAAAATATAATTTAGGCAAGTGGGGTATAGCTAAGTTGGTTGAACTTTTCCATTTCCACTCATGTGAGGAGAGGTTCGAAACCTCCAGACACCCAATGATATTTGTATAAATCCCCTCCCCCAATCACATGTACTAAAAAATAATATTATTTAGTTACAATCATATCACCATACTAGATACTAATAAAAGGTCGTTTTTTTCACATTTTTTTTTAAATATTGCTAATCTTTGAAAAAAAACAAAATTAACTTTTATGAAGTTTCTTTCGGAGGGTAAAATGTGGTTGTAGGTTATGTCAATGTTTTGTTGTGGAGGAAAGTGAGTGAAAATTTGAAGGAAAAAAAAACGTTGACTTTGAACCGAAGACCACTTGGGATGGAGAAACTCTCTCTCTCTCTCTCTCTCTCTCTCACACACACACACACACACACACACACACACACACACACGTACTATGGGGACTTCAACCGAAGACTATTTGGGAGCACACCAAAGGCTTAGATCAATCCAACTAACACCCCATTGGTAAAAGCTTCATTTTTTATAAGTGTGATGTTTTAGGGAAAAAATTATATTACTAAATTTAATAAATATTGATGTATTATTATATTGTCACGATGCCCTTTTTCAGTTATTCAGGGGTTATATGAAATTACTATAAAACCCGACGACATTATGTGAAACTATGAATAAACTTCGAGGTGTGTATAATTGTCTTTATGGTTAAATATGTTATTTGGAAAAAATAGTAAGAAAAAAATTGTGGTTAAAGGTTATGCGAATGTTTTAACCTTTATTTTGCCTTTGAAGAAATTTATAAAAATAAATAAATAAATAACTTTAACGAAGTTTCTTTCGGAGAGTAAAATTGTGGTTGAAGGTTATGTGAATGTTTTAACCTTAATTTAGTGTTTCAAGAATTTTTTTATTTTTTTATTTTTAAATTGAACTTATACTAAGTTTCTTTCCAAGAGTAAATTGTCGTTGAAGTAGTAGGATTATGTATCTCACCATTTTAGTATGACAAGTTATCTTAAAAAATGCACATAATAGGATTATATTGGGATTATCTTTTACTCCATCCACATCCATTTTTTAGCACCAAACATGACCATAGGATTTTCTAGAAACACGAACAACCTAATAGGGTATTATGGGCTTCTAGATCGTCAATGTACCCAACAATACGTACTATATGAAAGGGATTTTCTGGGTTCAACACTAAAAGATTACCAGCACGTTCTACTCAATCGTCATGGTTGTTGGCTACGTCCCTTGCTATGCCGATGGAGTCTACACTCATCTCCTTTTCACTATTGTGGGGGACTTTTTGTTGAGAGCTACAATGGGCTTGTTGGACAGCTACATGGTGGATTGAACTCACTTTCATTCTTGTATTTGAGTTTACAACACCATGGCCCAAAACAACCCCGAAAGAGTTGAAGTCTTAGGGAGTGATTTGGTCATCTCCAATGGCTCCTTGAGAAGTTAATGGGGGTAGAGAATTCCATCTCTACATAGGAATTTGACAAGGGACATTAGTGGCACAAAACATCAATACACTGCAAGTGTTGATGATAAGGATACAACAGCTGCTGCAAGGACGTTGTTTCACGATACACTCGAGCATGTGCTAGATGGACATATGAAATAAAGCAGGTGCTAGAAGAATGTAACTTGAGTTCGAACTTGTTTTAAGGATGTGGATAATATAATATCCATATTCTAATGGCTGGAATGAATAAGACATAGCTTAGCTTAACATGAGAGACTTGTGGTGTGGGAGATAAGTACCCATAAGTTTATCATAAGATAAAAGGATAATTTCTAATGCTTGGTTAAGAGAGTGTATTGTGGAAAATATCTAAATGGTGTTTAAGGCTTGAAAATGGTGTTTCTCATAGTGGTTTTAAATAGTGGATGAAGTTCAAGACATAGTGTCAAAAGGCTACTTGAAAGAGAGAAAGATTTGGAAAGGAAAAGGCATGGAACTTTAACTCGACTATATCTTTCGGCAGCTTTGGAATTTCTTATGGCAGCTTGAAATAGTTTCTTGAAACGGGGAAAGATAATTTTGATGCTTGAATCTTAGGATGGTGACTTGTAGAAATGTTTGGGTGGTGTTTAGGCTTGTAATGGTGTTTTAAGAGAAAAGGAGCAGAATGGAAAGATTAAGGTTTGAGCTTTTTGTGTTTCCATCAATTTGAAGAGAAGCTTGCTCATACTACTCTAGGTTGGTTTTTTGGTAACCCATCATGGGCTGTAAAATGGGTCTAGCAGGCTAGATCAGCCTAAGAGGGTTTAGCTCAGGCTCCACCTATCATGGATTTTTTCAGCCCTAAGGTTTGAATGGGCCGGATAGGGCCCGTCCTATTTTAAATAGACTAAGGCCATGCCCCACCTAAATGTAATCACAATTAATTAAATGCAATAATAATTAATTAAAGAAACCATAACTAACTATCAATTGGAGATGTTGCAAGCAGAGCACTACTACGGACTCCACTACTGAAGCAGGGTATATAGCCTCATCAGAGGCAGAGCTATTTGATAAGTTCATAATTTCACACATTTGCATGCCTTCATTACTTAGTAATTTTGTTTAGTTTCTCTTTATTTCGAGTCACTTATCTATGTTTGTGTGTTCTGTAGGTTAAGGCAGCAAGAGATCACATTTGATACAATCCATGCATGTTAAGGGCTGATTGGCACAAGAGGAATATAAGCTTAAAGACATACCCAATTTGGGCCACACTCCTTGTCAGTCCAATTTCGTAGGTCATCTTGCAGGCCTCATTTCAGCAACGTACACAACTCGGATGAGGAGATACGATCAGTTCATAATTTTCATTGAGCTCTAGGTACCACTTGAGGCATTTGAAGCAAAATGGTGCAAAAACGTGCAAAAACTGGAGACTGAGTTAGAAATTCATTTCGGACTTATCTTCTTCATCCGAGCTTGGATTGGGCCAATGCTTGTGTGGTTGGATCAGAGACATTCTGAACTTCAAAATGGACATCTTAAAGTCATCTTTTGATTCAGCCAAGCCCAATTCGTGAGCCCATGAAAATACACATCATGCTGACATGAGGATGAGCTGATGGATGCTTGGTCATGGTGAGCTAGGCATGAGCTATTGGTTTCTAGATGGAAGCTTGGTCATGCTGACATGATGATGAGCTATGGCTGCTGGTGGGATTTATTGGTGAAGTGCAGCAACCAATTCTGATTTTCTAAATACAAGTGTTGTATGCATTAGCCATATTGAATTCAGATTTATCACTCCCCTCTCCCTATAAATACCACTTCCATTCCACATTCATAACACACACATTCACTTCATCCATTACTCCCATACACACATTCAGATTCACCACAAAGAGAGAAGAGAGCTAGCTGCAAAGGAGGGAGAGCTTGGAGCTGTCCTGGGAACTACCTTGCTGCCACCAACTAGTTCTTCTATTCTCTTTATTCTATCTATGTATTTCTTATTTTCTGTATTCATAGTTATGTTTAACTAATCCATTTAGTTAGGGCTTAGGATGAAGCCCTAGTCATGAATATTCAATGTTATGGATGATTTCATAGTTAATTGATTTCCTTGCTTTCATTGCCAAGTTGTTAATCTCCAGCTTATTATGTGCTTGATGTATGTTTTCTTGGAGTAGCTAACTAGGATTTTATGCATCTAGCACAGGTTGGGAAGGGGTTTAGATTCACCAATTCTACTCTCCTTTCACAAGCAACACATGAATGGCCTAAGAATCATTCAAGGGGTTAATGACCATAGGTTGACTAGGACAGATACCATGTTCTAGGACTTGTGTGATTATCATATTCTCAAGGAACTTAATGACTCTTATATGCTTTATTCTAAGTAGATACCATGCTTAGGTTGCATATTAGAGATCACGTGTTGTGTAGATACCATGCACAATTACATGCCTTAGGAGAATCATGCATCCTGCACCTAGATACCATAGGCTTGTATGCGATAATCTATTGTTAATGAAGCTTGAGTCAATTTCTATGCATTCATAATTTGGATAGGAAGACTAGAGGTGGATTCCAAGGCTCTAACACCTTTCAATCATTGTTTCACAACTTGTTCATTGCTGCCATTGTTTACTTTCCAGCAACTTCATTTCACTTCCTTGTTTTCATTTCAACAACAAAACCCCCCCATTTTGAGTGCGTGTGTGGTGCTAGGATTCTGTCCTAGACCTTGAGTAATTAGCAAGAGGCATTGTTGAATTCGACCTTGCCTTTAGTTAGTTAGTCAGTTTCTTTGTTTTATGTTTTTTTCCAGTATTCTAAGTAATTTAACTTGCAACCAAGTTACCATTCTTCGTGGGATCGACCTCGTATTTACATAAGCTATACTATAAATGGTTCGTGCACTCGCGAGAATTAAAGTTGCTATTTTGAATAACTCATTTTAGTTGTTAAGAATAGGCTCAACACTATTTGGATGACGAAGTTCATTACTGAACTTGGAGTGGATCCAAGCATTGAGTCGCCAATTATCTTATACTATGACAACAATGGGGCTATAACACAAGCTAAGGAACCAAGGTCTCATCAAAGATCCAAACACATTCAAAGGTGTAGGGAATACGTTGTTGATTGTGAAATCAAAGTATTCAAGGTGGCTTCAAAAGACAATGTAGCAGATCCACTGACAAAGCCTATGAGTCAGCTTTAGCTAGACCGACAGATGGAGAAGATGGGTGTCAAATTGGTTTTAAAGTGCAAGTGGGAGATTATTAGAAATATGCCCTTAAAGCCAACTCATTATGTAATATTTAATGTTAAGGACATCTTTTGTAATGACTTATTTAAGTTATTTATGGGCAAGACCAGTTGTTTGAAATTCATGATCATGTTATCTTATGAAATACGAAACAACTATAGTCCTAGAAATATATAAGTGGACATGAGAACTATGTAATTGTTTGACCCGTTTTGTTTGTGTTCCTGTGATTGTAGGGTAAAAATCCCCATTGGCCTGAAAACAATTTGTGGTCAATAGGTCAACTTTCTTTTGCGCGAGCGTGCCACTGTTACCAGTTAAGACCCTAACAGACTTGTAAAAAATAGATAACTTGTGCCCCAAGTTACTGACTTTAATCAAGTGATTGTGAAGTTGGGTGAGAAATATCTTCCCAAGTAAAGTTCTTTTTTTGCCTCAGACTGGTGAGGACTTCAATAATTTATCACAGTAAAAGCAATTGGGAGTTCTGGCCAAAATAAAAGCTGGAGAAAGAGTTAAATTGTTTGAAATAAAAACTACCTATTTAACAATATTAAAACAAATGAAAACTGCCAAGTCTGGACGAACAGAACATTGGACTGACTTCTGCCTGTTTTGGTGAACCGGGTTGAACTGGACTAGTCTATATTGGAATTGCACGTCAGTATCTTCAACTGATGAGGTTCAGCTAGAAATCAATACCAATGTTGGAATTGGCAGAGCTTTAATTTGTTCTGGCCATGGAAAGGCCTGCTTGTATGGGCAGAATTGACATCTCTTCAGTCTGGACTAGACTGGAAGTGGCTGGATTCTGATGATTACTAGCCTAGAGCTGCACCACGGTACCTGCTTGGCTTGATTAAAAATCAAACGAGGGTTGAGAGCTGTTCTGGTTGCTCTGAATGCTTAGAAGTGTTTTTGGAAATTTGTTGAGGTTTTCATATTGTGGAAAACCAGAATTCTGTCTGACTTGGCTTGAGCTGAACCAAATTTGTAACGAGTGGAATCTCGTTTTTCTTGTTTGTGAGCTGTCTCTTTAAGCTGGACTGCTTGTGAGCTGGATTCTGAGTCAGAAGGCTGAGTTCTGTTTGTTCTGCTGGAAAGCTGGATTTTTTGCAAGCTGAGTGGCTTGAATGCTTCTAAAATCGAAAGCTTTTGGGGTTTTTGAAAGTTGAGTAGCTTAGTTACTTCTGGATTTGAAGGCTTTTGAGATCAAGTGATCTTTGATTTTGTCAGTTTGATTGAGAGTCTGTGGCTTTGGCCATTTTTAAGTCGTTTGTTTGATTAAGTTGTTGACTGTTGTTGATTGTCTCGAATGAGTTCTCATTCTTAAAGTTCAGAGTGCTCTGCCCTTGATACCTGGCAATTACTTGCTGCTAAATCCCTTAATTATTGTAAAACCCAGCTCATATCGTCGAGACCTTGGTGGTTCTCTTATCTGTCAATCCAATTTGCAATGATGATCAATCCCTTTTGGCTCCACTATCTGCTTATTCCCAAATATTCTCAGCTTTATGATTTATTCACGTGGGCTTTGTGGAGAAAATCCCTTTCCTTGTCTGTTGGTCTGGGGATCAACGGTGGTGATCACTCTTTGGTGCTTTCGAAATAAACCAGAGGCTGGGCGCCTTTTGAAACAGAGCTGGGTGTGTTGAATTGAATTACCAATGATGGTATGTAATTAATTCTTCAATCCATGGCACCAACTGCAATTGCTTGAAATTTGACCTGGGCTTCTTCAATATTCAGGGCCTATTCAGATTTTAGTTAAATAACAAGCCCAAACTGAATTTTTTACGAGCCAATTAATAAATAGGCTGGCATGTAGAGTTTAGGCCCAAACAAGCTAGTTCGGATTTTGGCAGGTATAAGGCCCGATATTGTTTGTCGCCATGGGTCAGTTTGGCTAGGTGGGTTAGCGTGCAGAATTTAGGCCCAAACAGTAATGAGATTGCATACACCAAGACTTATCATGACCCCTAATCCTAAACATGTTCCTGGTCATACATTGATATTCCGCCAAGAGGGGTACACACAGTATTTTCTCTATATGTAGAGAATGACGAGGTCTCAAGTCATTGAGTATAGTAATACCAAGATATGTCTGTAGGTGCTTGTAGGAGAAAAAGTACACTGAACGCGATCAAATACATGAGTTCTAGAATGAAAGTCTTTACTCACATTTCAAACTAGAACTCATGGATTGCAATGGTGCAAACTAATCCTTCAACTTGAGACATCATAGACATCTTGCCCACTCTTCACCTTGGCTAGCCATGAGGGCGGGATTTCTCTCTCTCTTTATGTGCTTTTACTATAAAAGCCAAAAGATGACTCAAAACCTAGTTAGGGTTTTTGGCATTCCATTCTTGTGATTTGATGTGTAGGTGAGACATCCTCCCTCTCATCTTCCTTAGCCACAAATTGGTCTAACCTAGAAGAAGTCTAGCATCTAAGTCTTCTAGGTTGATTTCTCTTCATCTCTAGTCCATTTTGGTGTGGTGCGGTAGAGGGCTTCACTCTTGGATTCTTGGGTTGAGGAGCTTGTAAGAAGAGGAAGAAAAGAAGACCTTTTCCTACAAAGGTGTTCATTCTTGACTTGTCCAAGAAATAGTCTTTAAGGGTAAAATCTTATCCTTGCTCTCTTTTCTATTTTGTGCTCAAAGAGACTAGATCATAAGATACTTGGGTTAAAATGAAAAAGGCTTAGCTCAACTAGAATAAGCATAATCAATCCACCATCATGAGTATTTATGTATTATCTGTTGTGGCTAAATTCATTTCCCAGAAAAAGATATTTGTTCCCTTCAAGTGGTATCAAAAGCCAAGGTCTACTCTCTTTGTACCTTTTATTTTAGTTATTGGTTTTAATATGAGCTTGATTCAAACCTATATGATTTATGTGATAGATTTTCTTTTTTCATGTCACTTATTTAAAGGATATGAGATATAGGTGAAATGAGTTGGAATATGAAAAGACAAATCAAGAGAGGACATAAAAGGGGTGGCGGCAACATTGGGTTTTTGTGCTTGTGTGTGTCTATGTGTAAAATGTATGACATGGTTATGTTGGTTCTAAAATTCTGGACATGAATATGATTTTTCCATGATTTTAGGATTTATGTGTGAATTTTGAGGTGTCAAAAATATATGAAATGTTCCATGTGTTCTTGAGAAGTTCATCTTTTGTTTTTTATTTTTCCAAGAGATCATTCATATTTCATTCTCTAGGTTTTACTTGATGTGAATCATAGATGTTAGTAAAAAACAAGGAATGACAAATTCCACCAAACTTTGTACCTTTGTCCCCTTTTGTCTATTGCCCTTCTAAAATCGACCAATGAGATTGAAGATGCATTTTTGGTACAAAAGATGGTACCACCCTTGAGGTCCCAACTTCTCACCAACTTCTCACCAGCCAACACACACAACACAACCCCCACACACACACACTCCTCCCATGCCATCCCACCCTAAGGAGGACCCACTTCGGATCTTCTAGGGGCTGTTTTATGTAATCGCTGAAAATTACAGTTTTGCCCAAAACTTCAATTAATTGCAGTTTTGCCCCATAATTGCATATGTGTTTGAATTAAGTGTTTTCAATGAATTCAAGGCCATATTATCCAATAACAAGTTTTAGAATTTCATTCTAAGTTAATTATCTAATGAGATTAAATAATTAAGAGGTGATTATGGACTTTTGAACCCCAAATGCATGACACGCTATGAGATTGACCTTTATACATTGGATGAATGAAATGGATTTATTTATTGGTTTGAAAATAAAATAGGGGTTTGCATGCCTCTCCCCTCTTAATCTCAAATTATAATTTCTACCTCCCTAAGAATGTAACTCCCTTAAAATCCATTGGGTTTTAAGTTTTCTATTCTCAAATAGTTTTGTAAATAGGAAGATGTAGGCCCGTTGAAGAAGAGGAGAAGGAATAATCAAATCCAATGACTTAGACTTAGATTATTCATGGGTAGCCTAAACAACCATGAATGTTTTAAGTAGTTAAGAAACATAATAAAATCAATCACCTTCCAACGACCTTAGATCCGACATCTTGGCTATGTTAGATCGAAATCAAGTTCATAATCATACATAAGCCTATAGACAACTATTTATCTAAACTTAAGGAATGCAAAGACTTTCCGTTAGTAGTAGTGCATAATCCCAATTTCAAACAAAAGTGATTTGATTTTAAAACAAATGGTGAGAGTATCATACATGTAATAACCCGACCCTAAATTAATATTTAATTATTAATTTAATGAAGTAAAAGACAATTTTATTCCGGGAATATTTTAATGGTTTAAAAGTTGACTTTTTGTTCGGGAAGGAATCTGGGGATTTCAGTTGTACCGTTGCGTAGAGCACGTCGAGATGAGTTCGTAGACATGTAGTGGGCTCGAATCGGAGTTGTAACAAAAAAGATATGATCAAAATACACGTAGTGGCACAATCGTAATTATTTCAAAATTGGATTTTTATAAAAATCAGAAACCCTTCTCTCTCTCTCTCTCCCCGCTAATAGACCCCCCTTCGAATTTTTCTCTCCAACCAACTTCTCTTCTACGGATCCGGATCCTCTGCTCTGATTTTCTCTGCCATGATCTACTTTACTTTTGTTCTCCATACGCCACCTCATTAAAATTTAATCTAAGGGATTTAAAAGTTGACACATCAACCTAAAAACAAAGTCTCAATTTACTCCTAATTAAAAAAGAAAAGAAAACCCTAACACCCAACTAACGGTGTCTTCTTCTCTTTTTTGCTCTTCCTTACGTTCTAGGTTTTTTTTTTTCTTCTCCATGTCTCTACCCATATCCATTGTGAGTGTGGTTCCAGAGAAAAGATTCCTTTTCTGTTCATGTCTGGATAAAAATGAAATCATATTTGAAGAACTACATTTTGGCTTTGTTCTGTAAGGTTTCTTGATTGATTAGTTATGCTTACTTTCTTGAATATCTGTTTGTACCTAATCAATCACGGCCAGGAACTGGCCGAGGGAGCTCATTTTCTCGGCCCTAGTACTTATTCGTGGAACCAAAACGCGGCGTTTCGCAGAGATACTTGGCCTTCCTGAAGACAGAAGAAAAGTTGCTAAGTCACGATTATCTCGGCCTCGATTATAGGCCGAGGCCGAGGCCGAACAAAATTACGGCCAAAGATATTAAAATCAGATCGTCAAGTGGCAGCAGGGTCCCACGCTTCATTTAATGAAGTAGTGCATCTGTTTATTGCAGCAAATCCACTGGCCAAGAATAGGCATTTAATGCATGAGGGAAGGTGGGAAGTGACTGAAGTCAGGATTTGACGACAGAAAACAGAGTGATTAGACGCAGACATTCTCACAAGAATTCTTGCAGCTTGAGAGATTGGGTGACTAACTATCAGAACAATAAATGCGTCCCCACGGCCAGTTGCGCAGAAACCACGATTAGGGCGGCGGCCGAGATTCACCGGGATTCATGGGGTCACACCACCATGCTTCACGATCCCAAATGTCGATTGGACTACCCACTTGCTCTGATCAGGCTCCACCATGTAGATTTCAAGCCTCGATTACTCCTCCAGGAACTCTTCCTATAAATACAAGGCTCAAGCTACATTCAAAGGGTTCAAACACCAAACCAAAGCCTCCCACGGAGCAACTTATATTTTCCTGTAATGCACTTTCAATATCTTTACTTGCTTTTCTAGGAGTAGTGTTAGTTTGTAAGGAAAATCCATTCATCAATATATTATACGACCCTTGACTTTCAAGGCGCCGGAGCACCACCTCTGTTATTCGTTCATTCACCCCATATATCATACGACCGCCGCTCACTGAGCAGCGCGCCGGAGCACCGCCCTAAAACCACCATCAACACCACCATTAAACGGCCTTGTAGCTCAGGCCGTGAACCTGCCAGCCGAGATTAGTTCCTCTCTCGGCCACAATCGTTTGATTAAAAGTCAAGTCCAAACAGGCGCACCATTTCACCACTTCCATCCAAACCACAACTCAACGCACGGTAGACCGTGCTGGCACGCCCGCGCACAACCGCACCACATCCAAAGCAGGAAGCCGCGTGTCCACGCATATCCCCTCGGCCCGGAACTCCAGGCCGTGAGATTTGCGCGGCAGACAATATCTTGATTTGTATTGAAATATGGTTTTCTATGTATTTGGTCTTGAACTCAGATCTGACAGCTTAATCTTCATGAATTTAAGAATGACTAAAGTATCCGTGTTTTCCTATAAATTGGGAAACAAAAACAACCCCTTCTTCATCTGGATTTTGTTATGTATTTGGTCAAAATTCCTAGGAACTTCTTTTGCATTCGTGAGTTTCCTCTTGGTTAAGGCAATTGAGAGGAGTCTTTATTGAGCACTGGCCTTTGAGACTTTCAGGTAGATAAATCCATAGCAGGGACCAATTCAAGTGTCTCTCTGAAGTTAGCATCCCTGCTTCATGCTTGAAAAATGGTTTCCTCTCAACTACTTGGCTTGTCTCACGAATGCAATGAATATGGGCACGCTCATCAGAAATGGAATTTTTTCTCTGGAATCGCACTCATCAAATAATGGATATGAGCAGAGACATGAAGAAGGAAAAACAAAAAGCCAGAACGTGAAGCAGGAAGGAGGAAAGAAAAAAGCGTTGGACATTAACTTTCCCGTTAGTTGGGTGTTAGGATTTTTTTTTTTTTTTTTAAAATTAGGAGTAAATTGGACTTTTGTTTTTAGGATGATGTGTCAACTTTTAAATCCCTTAGATTAAATTTTAATGAGGTGGCGTATGGAGAAGAAAAGTAAAGCAGATCATAGCAAAGAAAATCAGAGCAGAGGATCCGGATCCTCTCTTCTACACCACTGCCACCACACACCGCCGTTCTTGGCAGCAACGGTCCCAAAAGGACCACCTCACTTCCCTCTTACAGTCCCAGCCCATTCCCGCCTCGATCCGCTATTGTGGTCGCCAGAAAATTGAGATAAACTGGCCGGTTTTGATATTTTTTTCATAAATTTTCGGGAGCTCGTTTGGACACCTCCAGCCACTAAATCTTTCAAATTACATATGCTTTCTCATCCTCTCGATGTGTTCTAATTGCTGGTTGTGTTATTTAGGAGAAATTTCTACGTTTTGGTAGGTAAATAAGAGATAATAGTTCGGCCGGTTTTCGGCCTCTAATTCTGGCCACTTCCGTCGACTTTTTGGGGTAGGTCCAAGAACAAAAGTTGCTCCACTCTATGTGGTGATCATGTAGATATTAGTCTTGATTGGCAGTTTGAAGATTTTCCGATCGCCGAAATTTGATTTGGACACCCACGCGCTGCCAGCCCGTGGGCTATTTTTTGGCCGGTCCTTGAGTCCTAAAATAATCATCATGTGATTTCAATTTGGTTACCGTTGATTGTCAATCGGATATCGCATATTAGGTGTTATCCAGGTTCGATATATTTGGACCGTTGGATCGACTTCATTTTCAAATATGTTGATCTAGACATTCCTAGGATCGTGTAGGATTTCGCGGATCGTGAATCGGAGCCTCGGATGTTTTGATTCAATAACTTAAAGTTTGCTTTAAACGATAACCGTTAGATCGTACGATAGCAAGCAATCCGACGGTTCAACTTGGACCAAACTTGCAGGGTATGTTTAGTAATGTGTGTTGAACCTATAGGAATTCTCAGATTAGTAATTGGAGGTCGTGGACCCCACGAGATACCGGGTTGACTATTATGGGAAATTAATCGCTTATTAAATCTCGAGTCTCTTTAGACCATTCCACTTGTCAGAAATGTTGGAAATGGGCCTAGGAACTTTCCTAAATTTTGTACACGCACTTTTGAGGCCAATATATGGTGGAGCAATTATATTAATTAAATATTTTTAATTGCTTAAATAGGTACTCGGGCTTCTTCGAACCCGCATGAAGGACCCTTAAAGGGTCAAGCTAGCTCAGACGCTCAGTGGATGGACATTTGTTTTCTGATTAGTTTTAAGAAATTATTGAACTGTGGTCATTAATTGTTTTGGTTATGGAAATGGATCATTTATGATTTCCAATTTTCTAAATAGAATGTTATGCATGTTCGAATTTAGTTTGAAAATGATTTCGAATGATTTTTCATGATTAAGTTAAACTAAGGAATTATGTATGGCTTTCACTTTCCAAGCATAAAGCTTGAGCTCGATTACTTTTATAAATTTCCTTTGTAAATGAAAATGGCTTGGAAAGTAGAAAAGAAAATGGAAACAGAATTTAAGGATTGAATGAGACATAGTCTTATAATCTTCGAAGAAAGGCTTGTGTTTTAAATCACCATAGGTACCATATGTTGTCTTCGGATAACTTGTTGCCTTCGGATATAATGATGTCCATGGAAATCCTAGTTGCCTTCGATTGAGTTAGCGCATTTGACATTTGCTCGGCGAGTCTTAGGGATATCCGGACCGTGAGGAGCGAGGATGCGGCTCAAGTTGACCAAGTGTCTCCTGAGTCTTGCGAGGAATGTGGCGCGGGTCGACTTTGTGTTACCGAGGCCTGCGAGGATGTGTCACACTACGTGACACAAGGAATTGATGGTATAATGTGGGAATTAAATGGAAAAACATGGAATTGACTTATTTATAATGGGTATACCTAGGTGGAAGGAAATTATATCTTTTCAATGCTTTAAATTGATTTTGATGATTTGATTGAACGCATGATTGTCTAACATATATATAAATATGCATGTCTTAATTCTTGTATGAATATAGAACAAGGATATACTTGAATTTTCAAATGGTTTTAACAATGAGGTAAGTACGCTAATATTCTATTTTCCAAAACTTTATTTTGTCCACTCACACTTTTTGTAAAGGTGTAAATTTTTGGGAAACGAGTATTTACAGGGGATACTCTGCAAAATTTTCGATTTTTGTTAGAAGGGCAATTTGGTCAAGAGTGTTCGACATCTGCTAGGTGTCGGACACACACTGGATTCGGCGCAGATTCCAAAGTGGAATTTGGGTCAAGTTCTGTCAGTACAACTACTAATATGAATTAGAATAATAGTTGTCCTAGGCCAAGTAGTTTAATTGGATTAAAGCATGAAAATGATGAGACCAATAAAACCCTCAATTATCTCTAAATTGAGTGGATAAACGATAGACTTTTTGACAGCCTAGTCATGGCCTTCCACCATGGTGGATTCTAAATAAGCATGACCCTTGTGAAGGCTTGCCTCAGATATGGGGGGCCAAAAGCAAAGTACTTGTGTTAAGAGGAATCCATTTATGCATTGGATGTTGCAAGGGTAGGAACAAACATGCCAACATTCTATTATGATGAGGTTTGTGTTTGGATCTTTATACTAAGCAAGCATGGTGGACTAATACTTAACTAGTACAACGGTGCCTCATGATAATATTCAGGGGTACACATTTGCTAGAGCCCAAAATATATGGGAACTCACACCATGATGTGAATGAGTATAAAGACTCTCTCTTTGTTATTTGTGATATCCTTAGGTCCTATTATGGTGCGGTGATCCAAGTAATAGGGAGTCTCCCATCCCACTAAAAGCCTTCTTAAAATCTAAAGAAGTCTCTCGTATTCCATTTTTGAGGTATCATGGAAATCATTTAAAATAGTGGGAGGAGCCATAGTTTTCAAAGACCCAAAATCTATGGTGTTAATAAAAACAATCTAATTTATTTTATTTACTATGTTTGTAGATACTTTTGTAGAACCTCGTCCATAACACTTTGCACTGCAAGCCTTATGAACCATATAATATCGAAAGGGATTAGCATCCATAAGGATGCTAAAAGGAAGAAGAGATGTAATGTACATTTATCATGCACAAGGAACAAAACTTATGAAATAAACAATTTAATCCTTGAGTCAGTAATGGCAGTTGAGACTTCCACCTGGATTGTGGATTTAGGAGCTAGTAGACATGTTTGCAATACATTGCAAGGACTAGCAGATCAAAGGAAGTTGTCAAAAGGGGAAATAGTGCTACGTGTTGGAAATGATTCCGAAATCTCTGCGAAATGAGTAGGCTTTTTCCTCCTTAAGCTACCACATGGAGAGACACTTGAACTTAAAGATTGTCTTTACTTTCCAAGTTGCGTAAAGAACTTAATATCTGTTTCAGCACTGCTGAAAAAATATTTCACTATAACATTCAACCAAATGGGATGCTCTTTGCATCAAGGTAGTTGAATCATATGTAATGGAACTATGATCGATAGTCTCTACCAAAAACACGATGTGGAAAATAGAAGCTGTCTAGTAGACATGGAAACGCCAAGACTTAAGAGGCCCAAAGAAAAAATCAATCCGACTCAAGTTTGGCACCTAAACTTAGGACACATTGGCCAAGATAGAATTCAGAGGATGGTTCAAACATGGATACCTTGAATCATTGGGTTCAGTTCCTATGCCCACCTACGAATCCTGTCTACAAGAGAAAATGTCAAACTTGCCTTTTTTAGAAAAAAGGGATAGAGTCAGTGAGCTTCTTGAACTAATCCACACTGATGTGTGTGGCCATTGTCCATTACATCAAGAGGAGGCTATTCTTACTTCATCATTTTCACCGACGATTAGTCTTGGTTGGGCTATGTAAATTTAATAGAGTACAAGTCCAAGGCCTTTCGAAAGTTCAAAAAATTCAAGAACGAGGTGGCAAAGCAAACAGGAAAGAATATCAAGACTCTAAGATCAAATTGAGGAGGAGAATACTTAAGTACTGAGTTCCTTGAATATCTCAAGAAATGTGGCATCCTGTCTCAGTGGGCTCCACCTAGAACTCCGCAGCTTAATGGTGTTTCTAAGAGAAGAAACTAAACACTGATGGACATGGTCCGATAAATGATGAGTTATATTGACTTAACAGTATCGTTTTTGGGATATGCACTCCAGACTGCGACATATCTACTGAATGGAGTACCTTCCAAATCTATGCCCAGAGCTCCATATGAAATGTGGTTTTGGGAGGAAGCCAAGTCTTAATCATCTTAAGATTTGGGATTGTCCAGCTTATGTCAAGAATCATGACATTGACAAGCTAGATGCTAGATCAGAAATGTGTAGATTCATTGGGTGTCCAAAAGAAACTTTGGGATGCTACTTCTACCATCTAAAAGCACAAAAGGTGCTCGTGCAATATGTGTAAGATTCCTTGAAAATGAATTTGTAGTGGATGGTACATGGGTGCAAAAGGTTGAGCTCAAGGAAGAGTCTAAAGAGCCTCAAGAACCTCAAGTAGAGTTTGATCCAATTGACAATCCAGTCCCTGCACCCAAACTTACCCAACCTCCACATAGGTCTGAAAGGATCAGTAGAGCCTAGATACATCCTAATATGGATCAACCTGAAGGCTTTATATCTGAAAATGAAGAAGGGAAAGTATGCAAGCTTCAAAGGTCAATCTATGGACTTAAACAGGCTTCAAGGAGTTGGAATATTCGTTTTGGTGATGCGGTCAAGGCTTTTGGTTTTAATCAAAACAGAGATGAACCTTGTCTATACAAGAAGGCTAGTGGGAGAGCTGTCTTATTCCTCATACTATATGTAGATGACATATTAATGTTTAGAAATGACACATGCATGTTGACCTCGGTGAAACTATGCTTATCAAAGACCTTCTCAATGAGGGATCTGGCTAATGCATCTTACATACTGGGTATCAAGATCTATATAGATAGATCGAGAAAACTGATTACATTATCTCAATCCCTGTATGTAGATAATAAGGTGCTCGAAAGATTCCGTATGGAACAATTCAAGAAGGGTTTTCAATTATATATTTTATTACTCACAAACCGTAAACCCTAAACATAATCATTGAACTTGCAGATGATTGTGTCAGTAACAAGTGGACCTTGGGATGATTTGTTTGGAGGAGAAATTTACCAACATTTGATTATAGGAGCCATTGATGTTGTAGCAAGTGGAGCATTGACTCTCTTATTGCTTCCATCTCCACCTATGATCTTCCAACTAATAAAAATGCAAGACTTGTAGTTGTTGGGTTTCATTGATTTTCTTTGTCCTAGCTAGCTAGCTAGCTATATAATGTGGAGTTCATCAAGTATTTTTTCTCCCTTTTATTTTTATTTTTGTTTTTTGTTTTTCTTTCACTTGATCTTATAAGGTTTGCAATAGCAATCAAATGTTGTTTAACTATATTGACATCCTTTATTTATGCCTATAAAATGGGTCAAGCAAGGCCAGACCTACCCTAAGAGGGTTTAGCTCAGGCTCTACTCATCATGGGTTTTTTCAGCCCTAAGGTTTGAATAGGCCGGGTCAGGCCCATCCTATTTTAAATAGACTAAGGCCATGTCCCACCGAAATGTAATCATAATTAATTAAAGAAACCATAATTAACAATTAATTGGAGATGTTGCAAGCAGAGCACTACTACGGACTCCACAACTAAAGCATAGTATATAGCTGCAATCAGAGATATATGTTTACTTTAGGCGGGAATGAAACATAAAAACGTTAGTGGTTCTAAAAGAAAACCTCTATGAGAAAACCCTAAGAAAAGAAACTTTAGCTCGGCCTTCCTCCCTTCCCCTATTCTCTCCTCTCTTCCCCTCTCATTCCCTCAATTTTCTCCTTTATTTTGCTTTGTTATTTTGCTTTGTGGTGTGGAAGTAGTTGCTGTGAAACGTTGTCGTTGTCGTGATAGTCGTTGCTTTGGGCCTACGTTCACAAGGATTTGGCTCTAGTTGTCAGGATTCAACATTCATTTGGTGTTGCAATGATGGGAAGATGTCGGGTTGCATTGGGTTCGGGTTTAGCCGCTACGGCACTATCGGCTTAGATGGTATGGCTTTATGGCTCTTTTCGGGTTGCTCGGGAGGATGTGGTCTTGCTTCTTAGTTTATTTGTCTATTAATTTTAACGAACTCTTTAAGAATTTGCTGTCGTTTGTTAGTTTTATTTCTTTTTAGTTTTTGGTTTTCAATACGGATATGCCGTTTTTGTCATTTGCTCAATAAGATATTTTAATCAGTTTGTGGGTTCTGCATCATTCTCTCCATATAAATTCAACTTGTTGTTGGGTCTGGTTAGTCGCGAAGATTTATTCATATTTGGCACCATAGTAGCTTTGTATTTGTTTCTATTCTTCTTATCAATTAAATATTAGTGCTCTTTATGAAAACAAACCAAAAAAAAATTGCAATCTTTTAACAAGAAAGAAAGCCACCTTTGAAACATAAATTTTAAGCTGAAATTGTGTTTAAAATCATGTTTTTGTCAAAATTAATTGCTGCCAATGACACATGTTGGTTACATAAAAAAGGTTCTTAAAGTGGTTAAGAAATATTGGATTTTTTTTTTTTTTTGGAGAACTTTTTCTATTGAGAGGGGCGATAGCATACTAAACTTACACACACTACATGGATGCTAGGACTCGAACCCAAGACCTTGCCTGAGGGAGTAAATACTCCAAACCACTGCACTAGTGGGTCTTTTGCGGGATTTTTCTTTAAAAGTGTTGATATTAACCTTTTGTTCACCACAGGAGGAGAAATGGCCAGCTGTCTTATTTTTTTAATAGCAATGTTAAACATGTCACATTTGCATACCACATTGTGTATCACCTCTCTAATAGAGGTGGAGCCCATCAATACAATGGGGTCCACCACTATTAGAGAGGTGGTATACAATTGTGGTATGACTAGTATTTTTATTTTTTTAATTCAAAAAATATGTGGAATATCCTTGCTATCCTTGCGATATGGTTTGTCGAAAAAAAGGCCTCAGGTAGTGTTGTAATTTTCAAACTTTTCAAGACTTGTTTGGTATATTTGGGTCCATTAAAAAGTCAATTGGGGTTTCTCCTAGAATTTGAATAATATGGGGTTTTTTTCTTCATATTTTAGACCCCATTTATTGGCTTAAATGTAATACCCTAAACCCTTAAAAAAGCTTACCCAAAACTTTTGAAAACTTTTGAGAAAGGGTATGTATGAGTTGTAGAGAATTCATATAACAATGAAAGGTTGTCATATGAGTTGGTGATTTACAGTTTGCGAATCTACAACTACAAAGAATGGGATAAATGTCCAGCATTTCGCTTTTGGTTTTCTTTTTCTTATAAAAATTGGCATGTGACTCCAAATATTCCTTTCCTTATCAAGATGAATAATTCTTAGACGAATAAATAATAATTATGAATAATGTTTATATAAAAATATTTATATGCTTTTTCAAACATATATGGGAACAAAACAAACAATCATGCCATAAAGAGAAAGTATATTTTAAAAAGCTTTGTCATGGAAATGACGAGGACGAGAGAAAAGGATTAGACCGTAATTAAGCCGGAAAGGAAGAAGAGGTATTCATGGCTGTTTTCTACACTTGGCAACAATAATTCAATGTATTCCACGACTCACCCTCTGAATCCATTCATCAACTTCAAAGCGGATAAGAACAAACCTCAGTTGCCTCCGTCAATAAATTTGCATGCAACCAACACACACACACCACAACACACTCTCTTTACTTTCCACATCTTCTCTCACTCAAGAAATTTCCCCCTTTTCCCCAGCAGAGCGACATAGAGAGAGAGAGAGAGAGAGAGATTGTAGTCATGGAAGTTGAAACCATGAAGTCGCCGTCGCAGAAGGCAGCAGCCCCGCTGCTGAAAATCATATTAGTAGCCTCAATTGCCGCCGGAGTCCAGTTCGGGTGGGCCCTACAGCTCTCCCTCCTCACGCCCTACATCCAGCTCCTCGGCGTCCCCCACACGTGGTCCGCATTCGTCTGGCTCTGTGGGCCCATCTCCGGGATGATCGTCCAGCCCATCGTCGGCTACCACAGCGACCGCTGCACCTCCCGCTTCGGCCGCCGCCGCCCCTTCATCGCAGCCGGCGCTGGCCTCGTCGCCGTCTCCGTCTTCCTCATCGGCTACGCCGCCGACATCGGACACCTCAGCGGTGACTCCCTCGAGAAGCGGACCAAGCCCCGCGCCGTCACCGTCTTCGTCGTCGGGTTCTGGATCCTCGACGTCGCCAACAACATGCTGCAGGGTCCGTGCCGCGCTCTCCTCGCCGACATCTCCGGAGACGACACGAGGAGAATGCGGACCGCCAACGCCCTGTTTGCATTCTTCATGGCGGTCGGCAACGTCTTCGGGTACGCGGCCGGGGCCTACTCCCACCTCCACAAGATGTTCCCCTTCACCCTAACCAAAGCATGCGACGTCTACTGCGCCAACCTCAAAAGCTGCTTCTTCCTCTCCATCACTCTCCTCCTCGTCCTCACCATCGTGGCCTTGACGTCGGTGAAGGAAACGACGCCGAATGACGGCGTTGTCGCGGAGGGGGAGATCGAGCCCGAGTCAACGACAGCTAAGTCCATGCCATTTTTCGGTCAAATGATTGCGGCGTTCAGGGAGCTGCAGAGGCCAATGCTGGTGTTGCTTCTGGTGACGTGTCTCAATTGGATTGCGTGGTTCCCGTTCTTGCTGTTCGACACTGATTGGATGGGGCGGGAGGTGTACGGAGGCCAAGTTGGGAAGGGGCGGTTGTACGATTTGGGGGTGAGGGCTGGTGCGCTTGGGCTGATGCTAAACGCCGTCGTTTTGGGGTTCATGTCGCTTGCCATTGAATCTCTGGGCCGGTGGGTTGGTGGGGTCAAGCGATTGTGGGGCATTGTCAACTTCCTGCTGGCTATCTGCTTGGCAATGACTGTTTTGATCACTAAATTGGCCCAATCGAGTCGTCACGCTGCTATCGCTGCCGGGCATGGCGGAGCTGAGCCCCCGCCGCCAACTGCTGGTGTCAAGGCCGGTGCACTGACGCTGTTTGCGGTGCTGGGTATTCCTCAGGCGGTAAGTCACCGTTAATTACTCTATAAATCTAATTTTGGTAAGTTTATCGCAATATTAGATATTTATTACCAAATATTTTGATCGATCTTTGGTGGATAATGTATCAGATACTGTAGATTAGCACAAAATAATTATGTGCATAAATTTTTGTTCTAAATTTGGTACAAAATGATTAACTTGTTAGAAAATTGATTTACAAATCTTAAGGATTTTTCTACCAAATTTAATGTTTTACATTTGATATCTCTCTTGGAAATCCTCTTACGAGGGGTATGGTGAAGCCACTTCTAGACTTGGAGTGGCCCCGTACCCCTCATATTTTTATTATTCCTCTATTATATATGATCTAATATATAGAATTTGTATTAAACAACTTAGAATTTAAGTTAAAATTTCCTCTAAAACAAATTAGACATGACTCAATTAGAAATATTTAGCTCTAAATATATAATTATTAAACACTTAGATATTTTATATACTTGTATTTTATATTTCGGCCCTCCAATTTTACAATTCTAGCTCTGCACCGCATGGGGAGAGCCAAGCTTATCCATTATATCCATGTGTGTGTTTTGTTTTATCCCATGGTCATTTAGTGCATGCAGATAAGGTTTTACTCACAATAGACACATCTTACCAAGCACATTTACTAGAAACATTTACTAGGATGAGAGAGAGTTATCAGTGCCATTTAATTGCATGAAGTCCGTTTGTCCTGGACCAAAATTGAAGGCATCTAACATTGCGGTATAATTTGGTGTGCATCACAGATTTAACCCCCAATTTGCCCCTGGTTTTCTCTTTTTCTTCTTATATTAATTTTTTTTTGGTGGGGTCCACACCACATGTTATTCTATCACTTTATCAACAAGTTTTCCTCATTTAGTATATTTTCTTAAATTAAACATTGCCAGATGGCATTCCACAGATTAAATGTATCCATCCATAGTATATAGTATGTACACATTTGGAAATTAATTTCAGAGGAATATTTATTTATATTTGAATATATTGTTTGATAATATATTATCTTACTTTACAGGTGACCTTCAGTATTCCCTTTGCTCTGGCATCCATATTTTCTAGCACTTCTGGTGCAGGCCAAGGTAAAGCAGCTTCTCCCTAATTAATTATGCAGATTCTTGAGTAGAATATATTTTGTTCTGAATCATCTATTAACATTTGGGTATTTGAATTTTGTCACAGGGCTTTCTTTGGGAGTCTTAAACCTTGCAATTGTCATACCACAGGTAATTAATGCATGCTTTCATGATCACTTATGATTAAGCTTGGTAGCGAAAATTAGCTAATTAGTTATTTACGCACGAACCCTAAACCCTAAACCGTAAACCCTAAACTTCAGTATTGAATTTGCAGATGTTCGTGTCAGTAACAAGTGGACCTTGGGATGATTTGTTCGGAGGCGGGAATTTACCAGCGTTTATTGCAGGAGCCGTAGCGGCTGTAGCAAGTGGAGTATTGGCTCTCTTTATGCTTCCATCTCCGCCGGCTGATCTGCCGAGACCTATAGCTGTTGGGTTTCATTGATTTTCTTTGGCCCAGCTAGCTATAGCTAGTTATATAGTGGAGTTGATCAACTCTTTTTTCTTTTTTTTTTTAAATTTTCGTTTATGTTTTTCCCTTAATCTTGGCAGGTTTTGTATAATAGGAATCGAATGCTGTTTAACTATATTGCCAGCCTTTAATGGCATAGCA
The DNA here is from genome assembly GCA_020521455.1 of Prunus kanzakura. Lineage (NCBI taxonomy): Eukaryota > Viridiplantae > Streptophyta > Magnoliopsida > Rosales > Rosaceae > Prunus > Prunus kanzakura. The sequence continues at coordinate 133,458 of BPUM01000817.1, read as the reverse complement.
ATTACTGTATCCATGCGTAAGCATCATATATAATTGCAGTTTGTTCTTCGTTCTTCTTCTTTTTTTGTTTTCTCTCTTTTTATTAGTATGGTTGGAAGTTGATCCCATAATTCTTGGGCTGTGTGTATATTGCTGCTTTAAGTAGTCTCTCTTTGGATTTTGGTAATTTCCTTATATATTTTCTATTCTTTTGCTAAGAAACTGAATTTGGTAATTTGCGTAAATGAGGAAATCATTTGCTTTCGTTATTCTATTTTTACATATTCGTATTACTGTTTTCATTTTCGTATGACAATCATTCCTTTTAAAAATAAACAATACAAATACAAATTCAATTCAAGATTATAAATGTTTTCTAATCTTCCAATGTGAGATTACAAATTTCACCTCTGTAGAACTCCATACAATGGGTGGGACTAGCAAGCCGAAAATGGCCATACATAGCCATATGATTCTATGAAGGCATCCCATTTGTCCGGGACCCTCAGTTGCTGGACATAAAGGGTACGTAGGAAGAGCTGCAAGGCCCCACCGAATTGGGTGCCGGCAGAAATGAAAGTAAGATGATTTTTCGGAGTGGGCTTGCCTTCAGTTGTGCTCTATGCCAAGTGTGAGAAGAAGAAGGAGGAGAGGAGGAGGGGAAGGTGGGATATATAGTATAGATATTTATAAAAATACCCAATCCTAGACATGTATTTATAAAAATACCCAAGCACTATTTAAACATAGAAACATACCCAAAATCAACCCCACAATCAACAATTGTATATTTTTTGGGTGTGTTTATAAATGGGTTTTGAGTGTGTGTAATGATGGGTTTTGGGTATGTTTATAAAGTGTTTTGGGTGTTGGGTATTTTTATAATTTCAGCCCCCATTTTGGGTATTTTAGTGAAACTCCCTATATAGTATTCTTGTTCATGGTTTCAACTTCCATGGTCATAAGACTGCCCCCTTCTTTTTTTTAGGTCATAGAGGGATTGAATTGGTATTTTCATGTTATTTTCGGGGATGGTTTTTACTACAAACTATTGTATATTGTTATTCGGTTGTACATGTACAGAGGCCTTGAATAGAGTGTTAGAAATATGTCATAAAGCTCAATATGTGATATAACTTTATCCTCTGCTATCCAAGATTCACATCAACATAACCAACAAGCTCTAAATTCTATGTGCGTATGTAAATAAGCAAGTAAGCCTTCGTATTTTGTTGGTACTTGAGAATCTTCTTTCCAGCTATCCAATGTTGCATTCTCGGATTAGACTGAAATCTCCCCATCTTACTATAATGCACAAGGCTAGGTGTGGCCTTATACACACTTTTGCATACATAATGTTTCCAACTAGAGAAGTATAGGGGTTGTCCCTTTTTCCTTTTCTCTTTGTGTTCAAAGAGACTAGGCTAAGATACTTGGTTTAAAATGAAAAAAGGTTTAGCTCAACTAATATAAACAAAATGAGTCCACCGTTTAGAATGCATTTGTTGTATAGGTTGTGGCTAAAATTCATTTCCTAAGCATTAGATGCATGTTTCCTTCAAGTGGTCTCAAGAGCCAAGGTCTAGTCTCTTTGAGCCTTTTATTTTGGTTATTGGTTTTATTATAGGCTTGTTTTCAAACATATGTGATATATGTGTTAGATTTTCTTTTTCATGTCACTTATTCATTGGATATGAGATATAGGATGAATGAGTAGAAGTATGAAAAGCAAAATCAAGAGATGACACCAATGGGGGTGGCGGCAAGGAGGGGCTTTTTGGGTCTTGTATGTGTCCATGTGTGAAATGTTTACATGGTTGTGTTTGTCTTGAAATTCTAAGCATGGATATGATTTTTGCATGAATTTAGGATTTTTGTGTGATTTATGAAGAGTCATAAAGTTTTGAAAAATGTTCCCGAAATGTTCTTGGTGTTCATGATATGTTCATAGGAGATCTTGTCAAGCATGCTTTTTGATCTTATTTGATACTTGACATTTGTATGTTGAATGTTAGTCAAAAACATTTTATGACATCTTATGACATTTTCATATAGTATATAGTTTTTGTCCCCTAAAGTTTTAAAAAGAAACCGATGAAATTGAAGATGTTTTTTGGGTACAAAAGATGGTACCACCTTGTGGTCCTAAAATCACACCATCTTTTTCAAAATATCAACACACACAACACAACACACACACACTCTCTCCTACAAGGCCGGCCCCACCCTAGGATCCCTTTTGGGGTCCTCATGCATTTTTTGTAAATTAGGGGATGTTTATGCAATTGCTGAAAAATTATAGTTTTGCCCAAAACTTTAATTAATTGCGGTTTGGCCCCATTTCACTAAATGACAAAGTGTTTTCATCCTTTTGTGAAAATTGTTTATTTGTTTGAAATAAATGTTTCATTGAAATTAAACCCATATTATCCAATAACAAATTTTAGAATTAGATTCTAAGTTAATTATCTAATGAGATTAAATATTCAAAGAGATGATTATGGACTTATGAACACAAATACATGACACAATGTGATTGGCCGATTATTCATTAGATGAATGGAATAGGTTTGTAAATTAAATAGAGGCTTGCATGCCTCTCCTCTTTCTTAATCTCAAATGTAATTCCCTTAAAATCCATTGGGCTTTAAGTTCTCTATCTCAAGTTCTCTATTCTCAAATAGTTATAGGGAAGAAGGAAGATTAAAAGAAGGAATAATCAAGTCAAGATTACTTGTATTATTCATGGGTCCAACACCCAATAACAACCATGAATGTTTTACGTAGTTAAGACACGTAATAAAATCAACCTCCTTCCAAAGGTCTTAGATCCTACGTCTTGGCTAGATGTTAGATTGAAATCAAGTCCATAATCATCCATAAGCCTATAGATGACTATTTATCTAAACTTAAGGAAATGCAAAGACTTTCCGTTAGTAGTAGTGCATATTCCCAATCTCAAATAAAAGAGTTTTTTGAAATTAATTTGATTTGCAAAACAAATAGTGGGAGTATTGTACAACTACTAATATTGTTGAAACGATAATTTTTATGAAATAAATAAATAAGGCACAAGGAAAGAAAAAAGGGGATGGCTGCCTGCGTGGAAATTTGTTAAAGGTAAATGACAACAACAATGATTCATCCAACATGTGTTTAAAAGGAATAAAAGCTCCTTTGTACTTAGAGTGTTTGTATCAAACACTAAGGCCAAGGAGTGATAGTTCACTCAAACTCAAACTCCTTAAGAATGAGGGCCTATAAAAGAGCCATGCCTGCAACCAAAAGAAAAAAGAAAGAGAGGGCAGAACAGCCGCAGGAAGAAAAGAAAGACAGCAAGCACACTAGAGAAAGTAAGAGCCATCTCAAGGTGAAATCTTAGTTTTATGGCATAGTTTTCTTGTTTGTTGAAGACTCCAGGTTTCAATCAACCCAAGGGTTCCTGGCTATGATGATTTCTATCATCATAAAAACAGTTAGGGATCTCTCTAAGGCTCTGTTTGGGATTGCTTTTTTTGGCCAAAAGCCTGCTTCACTTTAAAGTTAAGCAGTTTAAGGTGTTTGGTAAAAATAAAATATCTCGATTCTTTTAAAAGCAATGGCTTTTTGACAGCAGCTTTTAAAAGCATGCTTTATGTTGCTTTTCAAAGCTACTTTCAAAAGAAGCAAAGATGAACCTTTCATGAATTTTTTTTAATCCCCAAAATACCATCATTCATTTTAAAAAATGACACCACCTCCACTTCCACATCCAACTCCACCACTTGTATCACCACATTCACTACCTTCACAACCACCGCCACAACCACCGCCACTACCACCGCCACCACCACATCCTCCTCCACATTCTCCGTCACCACCACCTTCACCACCACATCCTCCACCACCTCCACCACCCCCACCACCACTACCACCAAAACCACCACCTCCACATCCATCACCACCTCCACAACCAACACCACCACCACAACCTCCACAATCGCTATCCCCACCACCACCACTACCACAACCACCAACTCCACCTTCATCATCACCCCCACCTCCACTCCATCACCTCCACTACCACCACATGGTTAGCACATAACACTTTCAACATCATGTCTATTTTAGTCATTATCCATAGTTACAACAATTTTATATTAACATTTACCAAACGGTTTTGACACTGTTTTTTGTACTAACAACACTTTAAAAATATTGTTTACCAAACATGGAGCTTCTCTTTACAGCTAATTATTTTCAAAGCACAGTAGAAGCAACTTTTTTTAAAAGTAACAGCGATCCCAAACTTGCTCCGCTCAAATATTTCCGGAGATGTTTTCAAACATCAGTCCACAATCAACAGGAAAGATTGTCTTCTATTGTCTTCTATGATGATTTCAATCATCATATATCAGAGGATAATCTATTCCAACAGGCAGCTCCGATCAAATGCTTTCAAAGATGTGTCCAACCTCCAATTCACCAGCAATTTGTGAGGATTGTTTGTCATGGTGGGCAAACCATCAAAAAATCAAAACTGGTGCACCACTCTTTAAAAAGACGTAGAGGAAATCCTAGAGTCCTCTGGATTCCTCTTATTGTCATGCCACAATAGCCAAAAGTTGTTAAATGGTGTTCGTCATGAAGTGGACAGCAAACAAAAACAAAAAAAATCAAACGGAAGGAATCAAAAGTAAGTAATTCATGTAATTACCCAAGCAAAGATTCTAAGCTTTCCCACGACAATGAGACAATTTGGTTGGTTTTTTATATATTAAAGCTCACTACCTACAGATCAATGAATGATTGGTTAAATATGCAAAGAAAAAAAATGAAGAAAGGCTTGGCTTTGAGAAAGGCACCGACCCACCGACCCAAGTTTATGGGAATATGTTGGTATGTTTAAAACAAAAGCAAACGGTTGGTTGTGAACTCACCACGTAAAGCAAGAGGTTTTTTCCCTTTGTGTGTAGCTGGCAAAGAGCAAGAAAAAGCGAAGTGGAACTCTACTTCCTGCCAATTGAAAGTCTCAAGATTCTCTAAGGAAGAATCTTGCCAATTGAAAGTCTCAAGGTGCTGCTGTTGCTGTTGTTGTTGCTGTCTATGCAAAAGCCAAATTAGTTCAATAAAAAAGAAAGAACAAAAGAAAGAAAATAACATGATGATGCATGGGGATGCTACCACGTGGAGGACAAAACAAGAGAATGAATTCTCTCTAATTAGCAGAGGTCAAGCAAAGTCTATCTATGGTTTGATAAAGAAGAGTTCTTTGCCTTAGTTTACTGTGGTGCGAATGCATCTACCTAAAAAAGAGACGCATAATCCTATTCGGAAAAGGGCCTGTTCTTCTTGTGCTTTTTGTGTTTAGTTGCAAAGAGACAAAAGAAAAGGAGGGCAGCCAGAAGAAAAAAAAATTAAAAAAAGGGCCTATATCGCACAGCCCCTCCCTCTCTTGAATGATTCTCTTGGTCTACTTTGACTTAAAATTGAGTAAAGGAAAAGAGATTGGCAATAGGGAAAGGATTGCTACAGTAGACAAAAAGAAAAGAAAAATAGGCAAAGCAAATACTCAACCTAGATTTTGTCTTTGGTTTCTGAAGCAAGAAGACAAATTGCTCTCAAAGCTCTCAATGTGGCCCACAGCAAGGCACCTCCTTAATCTGCATATCCAAAGAGAGAAGTCACCCACATGGAAACAAAAAAAATTGAAATAGAAGAAAAGGAAGATTATGGATATGTGGGTTACCACGTGAAATCTCAGAAGGGAAGAAACAATTTGTTGCTTCTTTTGATGATGCAGCAGATGTCTTGGGGAAGTCTACGGGCTGGTCTGGAAAAGCAAACATAAAAATATGCAGATTCTTGAGTAGAATATATTTTGTTCTGAATCATCTATTAACATTTGGGTATTTGAATTTTGTCACAGGCCTTCTTTGGGAGTCTTAAACCTTGCAGTTGTCATACCACAGGTAATGTATGCTTTCATGATCACTTATGATTAAGCTTGGTAGCAAAAATTAGCTTAGTTATTTACACACGACCCTGAACCCTAAACCGTAAACCCTAAACTTAAGTATTGAATTTGCAGATGTTCGTGTTAGTAACAAGTGGACCTTGGGATGATTTGTTCGGAGGCGGGAATTTACCAGCGTTTATTGCAGGAGCCGTAGTGGCTGTAGCAAGTGGAGTATTGGCTCTCTTTATGCTTCCATCTCCGCCGGCTGATCTGCCGTCTAATAAAAATGCAAGACCTATAGCTGTTGGGTTTCATTGATTTTCTTTGGCCCTGCTAGCTAGCTAGTTATATAGTGGAGTTGATCAACTCTTTTTTTTTTTTCTTTTTAAAATTTTCGTTTTTGTTTTTCCCTTAATCTTAGCAGGTTTTGTATAATAGGAATCGAATGCTGTTTAACTACATTGCCAGCCTTTAATGGCATAGCAATTACTGTATCCATGCGTAAGCATCATATATAGTTGCAGTTTGTTCTTCGTTCTTCTTTTTTGTTCTCTCTTTTTATTGGTATGGTTGGAAGTTGATCCCATAATTCTTGGGCTGTGTGTATATTGCTGCTTTAAGTAGTTTCTCTCTGGATTTTGGTAATTTCCGTATATATTTTCTGTTCTTTTGCTAAGAAACTGAATTTGGTAATTTGCGTAAATGAGGAAATCATTTGCTTTCGTTACGTTTACTCGAATATTTATTCTATTTTTACATATTCGTATTACTGTTTTCATTTTCGTATGACAATCGTATGGCAATCATTCCTTTTAAAAATAAACAATACAAATTTAATTATAGACTATAAATGTTTTCTAATCTTCCAATGTGAGATTACAAATTTCACCTCAAAACTTGCTTTCCAAAGCCAATAGGGGCAGCGACGCCCAAAGCGAGAAGTGCAGCGGTCGCTGTAGAACTGCCTACAATGGGTGGGACTATAGCCGAAAATGGCCATACATAGCCATATGATTCTATGAAGGCATCCCATTTGTCCGGGACCCTCAGTTGCTGGACATAAAGGGTACGTAGGAAGAGCTGCAAGGCCCCACCGAATTGGGTGCCGGTCATGGTTTCAACTTCCATGGTCATAAGACTGCCCCATTCTTTGTTTAGGTCATAGAGGGGATTGAGTTGGTATTTTCATGTTATTTTCGAGAATGGTTTTTACTACAAGCTATTGTATGTTGTTATTCGGTTCTACATGTACAGCGGCTTTGAACAGAGTGTTAGAAATATGTCATAAAGCTCAATATGTGATATAACTTTATGAAAATTTCATTTATTAGTTCATAATTTGTAAATTGGAACTAAGCTATAAAAACCTATAGAGGACAGATGAAGTACGCTTTCCTATAAAATTAAACGACTTTTAAACTCTGCCCAAGTGTTTAAATAAGGGCCAACAAACACAACATGTTAGATTCTATATGTGTCATGGTCTTTCAGACAATCTGAAATATATAGAAGATATACATGAAGCCATCTTCCTTGAGTACAAGACCTCTGAACTCATTCAATGCAACAGCAACACGAGCAAAGGCAAACGGCTTAAGGGTTCTGCTATCTCTCTCAGAAACTGTTTCAACTCTCTCTTTATGATGAGATTAGGGTTAGAGAATGTGTCTAATGAGAACATGGTCTTAAGCTTATGCAGGGCTAGGTCAAGTCGTCTCTACTCATCACCAAGAGTCGACTTGATTAACACTCTAGGCCCATCAAGCAACGGTTCATGCAAAAGGAAGTAAATAGGACCCCTTTTATTAGCTTCAAAACTTTCCTTAATTCACAAGATTTTGGGCCTCAAATATATAACATAATTTAAACTCTTATCAAACCTTAATAAGTCAATGACTCATCAAAATATAACTTTAGTATCTAGTGCACCGATCTGAATAGGAATATAACATTCTCCCACTAGATCAAGCACTAAAACACTAAGCTTCTGTATTGCAAAAGTTTGATAATCTCGGCCATGAGTTTAAAATAGTTAAGTCCTTCCTTTCAAGCTATAGTGAAAAGCTAACAAAACGAACTGTAGACAAGCACTGCTCTACTTTATCAAAATATGCCATTTATAATCACATAATGCAATCTCAAAATCACATGAAGCAACTACAAACATGAACCTTAACATGTACTGATCCGTAATGTGAATCTTTATGTTTTTCAGTACATATACCTCTTTACGACTTAGCAAGAGTCAATACACAATGTTATTAAAACAATAGTATCTCAATAGAGACCATAAACTTACATACATTAAACAAAACGCATCATAAGTTTAAATAGCTAAATAGTCAAAATGGCTTTGAACAGAGTGTTAGAAATATGTCATAAAGCTCAATATGTGATATAACTTTATGGAAATTTCATTTATTAGTTCATAATTTGTAAATTGGAACTAAGCTATAAAAACCTACAGAGGACGGATGAAGTACGCTTTCCTATAAAATTAAACAACTTTTAAACTCTGCCCAAGTGTTTAAATAAGGGCCATTTTCTAATGACAGGGTATACACCCCTCACACACTACTACAAAAAGGGCAAAAGACGACGGTAGAACAAAAAACCGTCGTTGTTTTTAAAAAGACGACGGTAACAAAAAACCGTCGTAGATAAGTGACTTAAACAACTAAAAAATGGAGATACTGTTGAGAATTTTTTTATAACGACGCACACAAATAAAAAAGCGTCGTCTTATTAAAAAGCTTTTCTTCAGAGTTAAAATCTGACCAAAAAACAACGACAGCAGGTATGACAAGCGTCGTCTTTTAAAAATCAAGTGTCCTTTTTTTTGGTAAAGACATGGTTGCTTTGAAAGAACTGTCGTCTATTATATGTAAAGATGACAGTTTTTAGATAAAAAGGGTCGTCTATTATGAAGTAAAGACGACCCTTTTTATATGAAAATGGTCGTCTATTATGAAGTAAAGATGACGTTTTTCATATAAAAAGAGTCGTCTATTATATGTAAAAACGACGGTTTTTTTATACTCGAGAAAAAACGTAATGAATAATTAGAAGCTGGAAACGGCAAGCTTAGTTTTGCAACCACCAGGGCATTGTTCCAACCCAGCAGGATCTATTATAAATATTGCATTTAATGCTCATGGTCCGTCAAGTCAAGGAGAGGGTTAAAACGGTAAAATGAGACTGGTGTATTTCAATTTTCTTTCGATCCCACAAAGGACACGTGGAGCAAAGTGAGAGACTCTAGCTAGCTACAGTCACCTGTGGTTAATTAGCATTCCTCATTAGGAGGGGAAAAGATCTCTTTATACTCTATATCCTAATTCAAATAGGATTTATATCATAAGCGCCACCTATAAATACATGTAAATACTTGGGAATCATATCCCAATATCATCATCAGCAGCAGCAACCGCTAATGGCTTATACTTATTCCACCAAAAGGAGGAGGCTAAAATATTCAAGCACAACACCAAATAAGTGGGCTGATGAGCTCCCAACTGAGCTGTTAGGGTTGATCGTGAAAAAGCTCGCTTCTAATTTCATGGACATCAGTCGCTTCAAAGCCGTCTGTTCTTCTTGGAACGGCGCTGCAAGATCGTATACCTCCGCCCCATTGCCTCAATATCCAGGGTTCATGTACCCCTCCACGCAATGGGGTTGGAAGGGGAAGGACATATGCTTCTTCAGCCTTGCAGAGAAGAAGGTTTACAAGACGGAAGTGTCTCAAGGCGTTCTTGGAGTCGTTTCCTTTTTGGGTTCATCACATGGGTGCCTGGTGATGGGGAAGGTGGCTTGGAAATTCGGCGAAATTCGTCTTTTCAATCCAATTTCTAGAAAAAGCAGGACGCTTCCTCCCTTTCCGCGCGGGTCTCCAATCAGTAAAATTGTGCTTTCCTCGGACCCCTCTTGCAACAACAAATTTGTCGTTGTGGTAATTCATGAGACCTTGAACGTACCGACAAGGCTGGCATTCTATCAGTACGGTAGAGGAGGAGAAAACGCTAATGCATGGACTGAATTAGAGGGTTCACATGATCATTATTTTGATATCCTACTCCTCAACAATGGTCTTTTATTTGCACTGTCCCAGAGACTACTCAATTCAAGTTTGGGACTTCGGGGACACCTATAATAATAATAATCCCACGAAGATCATGCATTTTCGACCTTCCATGGCTCGGAATGGTATTCATGGAACCATGATGGGGGATAAAAAATGGTTGGTGGAGTCAATGGATGAGCTTTTGCTTGTGGAGCGGGAATGGTTGGGGAACAATAGCAGAGGAGCAGAGAAATTTGTTGTCTACAAGTTAAACATTGCTGCGAAAACGTGGGAGAAGGTGGAATGTTTGTGTGATTGTGCTTTATTTTTGGCCAAAAATCAACCGGCAATGTCATTATCCACCCAGAAATTGCCAAGATTGAAAGAAAACTCAATTTACTTTGCAGATGAATATCACGAGTTTTCACATGGTGGCGGTATTATTGATATTCATGTTCGAGGAGTATTCAACTTTGAAACTAAAGTTGTTAAGCAATACTGTATAACTGGAGCGAATAACTATTGTTATTCACCAGCCGTTTGGATTGTGCCTAGTCCTTGGTGATGTTGGTATCAATCATATTTTTGCTTCTGTTGAACATGTAAGGGGTAGGCTTATGATACAAATAATTTTTAATAATAAGTCTCTAGAAGTTGTACAGTTATAGTTGAGCGCCAGGTATGATTCACTCATGCATGTCAGTTTATAACCATATATATGTCTATCTGTGTCTTTATGGATACATCCATGTACTTATGTGTGTGATGGCATATGCTTGAGAAAGTGTCTAAATAGAGGGGATTTGATTTGGCATCTCATATTGTTGCCAACATTAAATGCTCGTTTATGCTCCTAAACTATATATAATTTTAGCTTTCTGATGCATGTGTATCTCCTCTTGGCAGGCTAATGTGATTCGCAAAACCACTGTACTTGATGTCATGAGAAGACTTCTGCAGGTAAGAAGCTTTGATTACCTTTTTTTTTTAATCTTCGACAAAGCAGAATTAAATGATTCCCTGACATTATTCTCATTTTGCAGGCAAAAAATATAATGGTTTCCTCATATGCTCGAACAAAAGAAGCTAGTCAAGCGAAATACATATCAATATTAAACATCATTCAAGGAGAAGTTGACCCTACTCAGGTTGTAACAGTAATAGTATTATAACTTTCAAACCAGCAAATGATCATATTTTACCATCAGAAACTTGAAATGAAATTGTGTCAATTATCATATATAGCTGTGTTGGCCAGATTCTCCTATTATCTCAGTAATGCCTTGAATATTTGTGGAATTGTGACCCAGAATTTCTTGGTTGTTGTAGAATGTTAAACATCTCAGTTCCTCTTCAACTGTATATATTTTTACAGTGGTTTATTGTGCCTTTTTTCTATGTAATCAGGTTCATGAAAGTTTGCAGAGGATACGTGAAAGAAAGCTTGTTAACTTTATTGAGTGGGGCCCTGCAAGCATTCAGGTTTTTTTTTCCCACACTGTCTGGATATTTGATATTTTATTTTCTGCTTTTCTGTGTAGGTTGCTTTGTCTAGAAAGTCTCCATATTTTCAAACGGCCCATAGGGTAGGTATCTAATTCTTACAACCATCGGAAGTTCCCAATGTTTGCTGTGAGTTACCATCCCTACAACTGTTTGTATTACTTCAGACGTGTTTCCTCAATTTCTTGATGCTACCACTAGTCTTGGAATTTTTTTTTAAAAAGAATCAAAATAAAAAACGAGCTTTCAACAATTAAAATGCTGATCAAGAATTTTTTGACTTAATGACTGCAAATTGATATGCTTCCGTATATATATCTATGTAGTTAACTAATTAGCGAGCGAAGAAGCATGACTTCCTTAGCACAAGATTGGAAGACTGATGCAGGTTAATCCCTGGTGCCAAAAAGTACATTAGATGGAGCTTTGTAAAATATGGATTAAATGTTGTGTTTGAGTTCTTCCTGAGTGAAGTGGTTTGTAACGTAAATATTTTGTGGGTGTTTTGATTTAGTTAATTATTAGTATGTTGAAGCAAAACTGGATCTTTTTTTGGTCCCAGTTCATATTGGTTCATGGAGCCTGATTTATTAGTAGCTGGTATATCATTTATTAGTTGAGATATTTAGTCATATACCAATTCTTAGCACTAATAATATAGATAAATCCTGCACCATTTAATTTCTATAAACAAACCAAAAAAATGACAGTTAGCCCTATGTAATTTAATTTTGATTATTAAATTACTTTGATGCCCTATTGAGTGTTTTGGGCTTTCTTATAAGGTTTGGAGTTGGATTTGTTTTAAGAAATCAATGGCAGTTTTGTAATTTAAAAGAAGTTAAAAGCCTTTTTGTTATGTTGTAAATGGACTTTGGGTGTGTTTCTAAAGTTCATTTCATATGGGTTTATTTTTTTATAATTTAGACTCCTATATTGGGTATAATAGTAAACCTCCCTTATTAGTTTGAGTACGTCAACCATGGGATTGAGCCTATGTGCCTTATAAAGCCCTAAAGTAGAAAAAAGAGACGATAAGCCCAAAAAGGTTATTTTCAACTGAAATGCTCATAATGGAAAGCGAGAATCATGGCATCACTCTTGTCACAAATAAGAATTAGTAATCCAACATACAGGTCGATTAATTAGATAACGATCTCTTGTCCCAAGACAGGAGAAGGGGTTTCATGAAACGTGAATAATACTATTTTGCTATTCCTGGTCAAAAATGTTATAACATGCGTGATGAAAATGTTTTCATGTGGCATTACATTATTGGCTGGATATAGCAAAACAGTGTTATCTCTGTTGCAACTAGGTTTTTCTCCCAAGCAACATCAAACTAGCTAGATAGGTGGCATAACACCAGTTTTCAAATGACCAATTAACACACTCCATAAGTCAACCGATGGTTGGAGCCATGCTAGTCAAAAACAATAAAAATAGCCAAGACCTTCCACCAACAAATGTAACGTGGCCTAAGTTTGCAAACACATGTATAATATGAGAAAAATGCAAGTGACAATAGCATATATATAAAAAGTAAAAACATATGAAAGTTTTGAGATAAATAATATATTAAGGTGGGGAAAATGAAGAAATAAAACTTTGCTTGTTGGTAAACTTACTTAGATGGGTGTAAAAAAAGTGTGGTTTTGAGTAGAGTATGACTTTTTCTTTTACCATAATTCTAGAGTTCACTTAACAAAATATTAGACTTGCTATTTGGGAAGAATTTAGCAATGCTTATGAACTTTGAATTTTAATTAAACTTTGCTCCTTAATAATATAATTATAACAGTAAAGTACCTTAAGGACAGAAGTCTGATCAATGTATAATTACATATCATTTTGTACTATCCTAGCTTATCTTTTGCTAGTGGTTTTGGATGAAACTTGTTCTTTTAACCCTCTTTTGTCTTGGTTTCAGTTAAGCTTTAGGACTCATTTAATGCATTTTGGAGTCAAGATAGCTCAAAACTATTTCTGCAGATCAGTCAACTTCACGGATTAGACTGTACGTGCTTAGGAAACAGTAAATAAGTCTACTATTTATTTAGCTAGTATTAACATGGTAGAATATAGAGAACTGCTTTTAGAGTATAACAAAAAAATTATCACAATTACTCTAGGATTTTTAGCAGAGTATGGTTATTTAGGTCAACTTTATATTGAAAATAGTCATCATTTAGATTCATTTTCACAAGTATACCTCTAAAATGGTTTACAGATAGTATTTATTCAGATAGAGCACAACATAGTATTATTATTTCTTATAATGAACTGCTTAGTCTGGCAGAATCCGTAAGTACATAAATCTCTACCAAGCAAGATATTCAAAAATATGAAGGAGTAACAATAGCTGAGCAACAATTGTTGATGATCATCTGAACCTCCTTTTCCAATCCAACTTTATCGAGATCTATTCTGAGACTCCATTCAAGACACCAGATGACACATATGAATTCAGGATAAGCAAACACAAGAACACAAGTTTTTTATGAAATCTATAATTAGATAGCATAACAGATTGAAACAGAAGATAATGGCAACTCATACTGGAATAGTTTAGGAGAAAAAGAGCTACACAATATAGACAACATGATGGAAGCATAATGAAGCCATAACAACATGTGAAGCTTGTTGACGTGAGTTAACCTAACAAATCAAGGAGATTTATTTCCTAATTTAATTAGGTGATTTACTTCCTTGTTTCATATAGATGACAATCATTGCATAATTAGGAGATATTCTCCTAATTAATTACTGTATATTTTTACAAGCACACTTGTAAACTCCTATATATACCTTCTTATGAAGAAAAATACAATTAACCTAAAGTATTCAAACCATATTGATATTTCAGCATTGTATTAGAGCGGTCAATCCTAGGTCATCTCTACGCCCTCAAATCATATCCTCAAATTCAAATACAAACCCTAAATCAAATTCCTTAAATCAAACTCCTAAATTCTTGAATCAAATTCCTAAATCAAATTCATAAAATCAAATTCCTCAAATCAAAATCCTAAATTCTCAAATCAAAACCCTTTATCAAATCCCTAATTCCAAACCCTTTCACACAATTCCTACACACAAACTCAGATCAAATTATACTTCCGCTGCGATGTCAGCCCCATTGTCATTCTCTCCATCCTTGAAGACTCAAAGAAGCCTGCGGTCAGTCCTGATAAGCAGGCTACATTGGCTCGTGCTTCTACACCACCAAAGGTTTTGCTTTCAATACCTCATCTCAAAAGCACACATGGATTATTGACTCAAGTGCAACGAATCACATGACATTTGATCCTGGCCAACTTCTTACTCGCAAACCATCCATGCAGTCAGTGGTGTCTAATGCTAATGGTACCCCCTCTCCTGGCTCTCTATCTCTCTCTAACTCCATACAGATCCTAGATTATTAGTCAAGAACTCACCAGCTGATGGTATTTTATATAATAAAAAATGTGGTCACTAAAAGAAATCGTGGTTGAAACTCTCTGCAGGAAGCATGCTTTTTAAATACATGGAAGAGACTTCAACATAAATAAAGAATTACATTTAATTACTTCCAAACATTACAAACTTAATCATATGGTACAGGCTAAAGCGTCAATGTTTGCAAAAAGTTGCAAATAATTACATGAAACTTGCATCCTTTATCTTTCTATCTCTGACTTGGTTAACTTTCATTTTCCCCTTTGATACTGTCTAGAATTCTCTATTAAACTTTGTATATGATATAAGTATGTTTTTGCTGAAAATTTGTTTTTTGCATTAAGTATTTACTTGAATTTTGAACTTCACTATGATATGTAAGTCGAATGACATGATATTTTGTGGGCTTGAGATTCTATATATCTATCCCAATCTCGGAAATTTTTGTGTGCATGGGCTATGATTTGTTGAGTGACTAAATTAAATACCCTTTTGATCACTAGATTTTACATGAAATTTCAATTCCCTTAGTAACCTGGCAAGCACTGGCAACTGTAAGCAGACTCATTGATATTAATGTCCCAGTTAACATACTTGCTATAATATGCTTTTGGAGTGTGCTTGTTGAAGTGTGCAATTTCATTGACATTGTAGTGGCTTTTGTTATTTGATCTTTATAGGTGTTGAAGTTTCATAGAAAATCTCCTATTTCCAGTTGGATAATTGTAATTATACTCTACATATACCAATGTTCTATTTCCAATTGGATAAGTGTGTTAACCGGGTATCCTTCTTGTATTGATAACGTGAACTTGTGTATATTTTGGTAGATGTATGATTGCCTGGGATGGACCTGCACACGAAGAGTAAGATCAGAATAAGGGCGAACTGGGAAAGATCCCAGTTGAACCCTCTCCGATGGCTAAGTCAGCAACTCTCTTTAATGGGAGGTAGAGAAGGATCTAGGGTTTTCACAATGAGAGTCTTTATTACCTTTGTCCAGAGATTGGTGAGGGGTATATATAGGGGGAAGAAGATATTTAATGCAAGAGATCTTCTTCCCTTATTCCCTGGATTGCCATTTAATGTTCTGCTCCTGATTGACTTTACTTCTTGTCTAGGGTCAAGTGGAGAGGTGATAGGTAACTAGAAGTGCATTGAATGTCCTCTTCCTATCACCTGCCTGTCCACTTGGAGGAAAAAGGGGCAAAGCGACACTTGGCCAAGGATGGGATGTGCTTCAACCGACTTCTTATCTCCTGCCAGGCTACTCCATTAATGCCTTCCTAACTTTTGGGGTAGAGAGCCATAATGGTCGGGTCGGTAGAGAGTCTTGCCGATCACAGATCTAGCCCCTGCACCGTCGTACCCTGTTCCATGAACCTGGTCAGTATGCAAATGACCTAGCCCGCTGTACTTAGATGGTGACCTATGATAGGCTCGGCTCGTAGTGATAGTATGTGCTATCAACAGTAGCCCCCCTAACTCCCGACTTAAAGAGCCGTCCTTGGGTGGGGAGTTTGTTCATCTTAGCACTTTTAGGTGAGCCGAGCCTATCATAAGCTACAGTCGGCGCGTAGGTGCAGGTTTGATCGGGTCAGATCGGGTCATGTAGCCCCCAAGTCCCCAGCCGAGGAGGTCTCGTACTTTCTCTTTTCTTTCTTCTTATATATATATATATATATATATATATATATATATATATGGGGGCGGATCCGTGGCACTACGTTTTGGACACAAGTTTTGACATAATTTTTGGGCCATTAGATTACTCCACTTTCAATGGATAAGATTATACCTGACATGACTTTTTGACTTAATAAATAAATAAATAAAAGTAATTTTCCCTCTCTTCTCCCTATTTTTTTGGAAAGATAAATTTCTCTCAATAAATCATTTTTCTCTCTCTTTCCTCTTCCACACGTTCTCTACTATCTCTCTCTCTCTCATCAAACTCAACAAAAGACCTTGCTCTTCGTTGTTTCTTCCTTTCCGTTTATCTCTTCAATTTTTTTGCTTCAGCTGCTCAAACCCTTGTGTCTTGATGTTCTAATGAAATCCTACATATTAGGTTTAAATTCCCAAGTTTTACTTTGATTTTTCGTCTTTTTTATATATAAAAAAAATGCCAAGTTGGATTACATTTCAACAAGCTTGGATATCATGGTGAAGAAGAATGATACCCAAATAATATTTTGAATTCGCACAAACTTCCTTAGAAATGGTCGTAAAATTGATTCGCATAACTTCAATTTACAAGTTTCTTTATACAAGACCAGGGCAATATTATGTGTTAAGGTTTTTAATGGCTTGATTCAAAGTTGAAAGAGAAGATTAAAATCCATAAATCCTAAACCCAAAGATTCAGAAACATTAACAACAATTGGAACCCACTGATATGAATAACTTCATTTCTAGAGAAGAGAGGTACCTCTTCTTGCAGTTAAATAGAATGAAAGAAAGAGAGAAAGATCTTTTGTCTGATAAAAGAAAGAGTTAGCAGAGAACGTGATGAGGAAGAGAAAAAGGAGAGGAAAAAAAACTTTGGTGAGAGAAATTTACCAACCCGAGAAAATAGAGAGAAGAGAGAGAAAAACATTTTAATTTATTTTTTATGTCAAAAATCCATGTCAGATTTAATCTCATCCATTGAAAGTTGAGTAATCTAATGGCCCAAAAATTGTGTCAAAACTTGTGTCCAAAACGTAGTGCCACGGATCCAACCCCTATATATATATATATATATATATATATATATATATATATATATATTTTAATTTTTTATTTAAGCTCCAGTTTTTTGAAGCACTTGAGTAGGTGGGACGTGGCGTGCGGTGGTTGGCTGAGCGAGCGGCGCATTAATAGCTTCTAGTGTTGGGTTCTGCGAGAAGTCGAGTCGGTTCGCGTCGCGTCGCTTCAGCTGATGGGTCTGGTGTCTCCACGTGTGCACATCTTGGGTGGCACAGCCGAAGCGTTTTAAAAGTTAAGATGTTATGGAGTTCTGAATAAAAATCAGAAAGCAAGCCCCAATTCACCATTTTTCGCCATTAATCCCGCCTTGAGAGCTTTTTGAGCAGAGTTTGCCTGGGCGAGTTCCTTGGTGCATGAAGGTTGTGCAGGAGGTATTTCTCAGTTGTTATTTCTGGTAAGCTTTTCCTCTTTGTTCTTTCCTTCCTCTTCCTTCTTTATACACTGTGAGAGAAAGTTTTGTAATTGTGCCGTCTGGGTTTCTAGTCTGCGTTCATCGAGTGTTCTTGGTTTGGTACGGTTTGATCCCCAATTATCACTCCTTGCCTTAATTGGTTGTGTTTGAAGTGTGGGTAGTAGAACGGATGTCGAGCCGATCAGAGAGGTCGGACTCGCAGGAAACGCCAAGCAGCGGGTCGGCCTTTAGGGGTGATAGGGAAGATGAAGATGTGGTAGAGTAGATGTATGATGTTGCCGATCCAATGGGCGATAGTATGCCGCTCGGTCTCGGTGGTACTTTTGAGTATCGAAGGGATAGGAGAAGGGTTGGCCGTGAGACGGTGGAGCGTACCGATCAGAGTGGTGAGGGCGATGAAACAGGAGACAGAGTAGCAGTAGCCGCGATGGGTTCAGGTGGTAAAGGGAACGAGGGTGAAGCTGATCAAGGTGCTAGTGGGGATAGAGTGCAGGCCTGTGCTGGTGGTATGAGAGTAGCCACAGGTTCGTGTGAAGTGGTTGAGGCGAGTGCAGGAATTGAATTAGCCGAGGAAGGATGGTCGACGGATGAGCATCCGAGCACGATGACTCAGCATAAACTAGATCGGCTCAGGGTGGAGTATGGCGTACCGAGCAGTATTAGGTTGAGGGCGCCAAGTAGGGATGAAAGGCCGAGCACGCCTCCAGTAGGTTGGGTGACATTATGTGCGGACATGTTGAAGCAAGGCGTTCAGCTGACGCTGTCGCCCTTCAAGAATGGATAGCTCGGCTCAGTGTGGCTCCGCACCAAATGAACCCAAACGTTTATAGGACCATGGTAAGCGTTCAGGCGTTGTGGCGACGAGCACATGGGTCTGAGCCGACCGTTAATCAGATGCTGCACTGTTTTTTGCTGAAAAGGAGTCCGTATCAAATCGACTTCTGCTACCTTCATAGTGCAGTGGGAAAATTGATTGAGAGCAGCCCTTCGTCCCAAAAAAAAACTTGGAAACCGCATTGGTTCTATGCGTCGGGTGCATGGGAATTCCCTGAAGGGGCCGAGCCGAGGCATCCTAGAATACAGAGGCGATTTAGAATGCCAGGTCGAGTGGTGGTATTGGATCCCCCAAGTGTTACCTCGCTTGGTGGTTTACTTTATATCGTTTATGTTATGCACATATGGGGGTAGTCTAACACGTTTCTCTCTTTTTTTTTTCTTCTTTTTTTTTAGTGGAGCTGGAGCAAGCCGATTTGTCTGCTGCCGAACAGAAACAAGTGGAAGAAGTGCTTGCTCTGCCAAGTATTGAGAGGGCCGCAGACATACTTCTTGCTAGCGAAGGACTGAGCGAGTCAATAGGTAAGTGACCACTCGAGTTGTCCTTTATATGGAGTGGCTGTGTCATTACTTCGTGCTGAACTTTGAACTTTTGTGCTTGGTCAGGGATGAGGCCGACCAGGAATGATCCCAGCATGCTGGCAATACTGACGAAGATGGCGAAAGGGGCCGTGAGTGAATCGGCTGGTGGGTCGCAAGCACCTCGAGTAGGCGGATCACCCCACATGTCGGTGGCATGGAGTCAGGTTCCACCGAGCACAGCTGCGGTCCCTGCCCGAACAAGGCAAAAAAGGCGAGCCGAGGAAGAATCCCCTCGAGACATGGGGAAGAGACGAGCCGAGGGAGAACCAAGGCGAGACACAGGGAAATGGCCAGTGGGCTCGTCCGTTCCTGAAACTGGAAAAAGAGCAAGTGTAGATCCCATGACTGGTCCTTTGGAGCCCTGGTTGGATGGCGAGCTGGCACTGAGGTCCTACCAGGAGGCGGCTAGGCGAATATTGAAGGTGGATGTCATAGAGGGCATGTTCACCGAGGAGATGGGATATAGCGGCATGACAATGTCGGCTATGGAGGACCAGCTGAAGGTGTCCCCTTTGTAACATCTCCTTGTTCGTCATTATTACGCAAATACATGCCTAGGTTCATTGTTTTATCGTTTTGCAGGCTACCTTCAAACTGTTCGTCGCCGCTCAGAATGTCGCTGCTCATCGGGAGTTCGACCGAGGCAAGAGAGATGAACATGCTATGACCCTAGCCAAGCTGAATAGAATCGTGACTGAAAGGCTAAGGTCGAAGGGGAGCTATTATTGGTGCAGGGTTAGCTAGATAATGAGATAAAGAAGAACGTCGAGCTGGTGTCGTCTGTCAACAAGCTAGCCGAGGAGAAACGGGGTGTAAGCTCAAAGTTGTCCCACACACATTCCAAGCTAAATGAAGCGAAGCTGAAGATCGAGGCTTTTGCTTCCGAGCTGCGGTCATGCTATGACGACGCGATGAGGGACTTTATTGGATCGGCTGAGTACCAGGAAAAGCTTACCGCCCAGAGGGTCGAGGGGTACTTTGATTTGATTGAGAAGGTGGGAGAGAAATACCCCTCCTTAGACTTGGGTTTTCTTGGGGAGGAGACAGAAGAAGGCCCAGCAGAGCAGGTAGAAGGAGAAGGTGCTGCTGCTGGTGGTGCTCCTGAAATTGGGCAGACGTCCCAGATGGCCGAGCCGATTGAAGCTGAAGCTGATGACCCGACCTCTCAACATGAAGGCCCGAGTGATGAAGGAGCAGCGGCCGACCCTAACGAAGGTCCAGGTGCCTAGGTGGAGAGATGACCTGTCTTTTTATTTTATTTTTTGGGGACTTTTGTAACTCTTGAAAAAGAAAGAGACACAGGAGAAAAAAAATTTCTAGCCATCTGCTCGGCTCATCAAGTGTGAACGTGCTCAGAGCTTACTTTAAACTTGAATGGGTTTTCTTAATTAATTTCTTGTTTGGAACACTTGGTCATTTTTACAAGTTTTACATTGTTTCAAACATGCATGTGCATTTCGGTGTAAGCGGAGCCGACTAGAGGCAAAATAGAAAAATAAAGCACAAAAGTGAATAAAAATTCATTAAGTAAAAAAGGTGGGTTACAACGATTTCAGGCCAAGCACGGCACTGGTTCAAAACCGTGCTCGTGCTCGTGCTCAGAAGGAAAACATGATAGGCTTTAAGTGGAGACAAAAATAGTTAATGCACCCAGGTGGGGTCACATTCCTTTGTCTAAGGGTAGTACATACTTAGGTGCTCTGCGTTCCATGGATGGGGCAATTTTTTTCCATTCAGCTCGGCGAGTCGATATGTGCCTGGTCGAGCGGTGTCCAAGACTTGGCAAGGCCCTTCCCAATTAGCCCCCAAAGTACTTGTGGTGCGGTCTCTGGTTCCGAGTAGTACTTTTCTGAGAACCAAGCCACCGGGGCGAAAATTACGCTCGCAAATGTGCTGGTCGTAGTACCGAGCCGTTCGTTGCTGATATGTGGCAAGATGAACAGCCGCTTGGAGTCGATGCTCTTCTATCATGTCCATGCTAAGGTTGAGTTACTCCATATTTTGCTCGGGCGTGTAGTGGGTGATCCTGTGGGTGGGTATGCCAACCTCAATGGGAATAACTGCCTCAGAGCCGTACGTAAGAGAATATAGGGTTTCTCCTGTAGATGTGCGCTCGGTGCAGTGGTATACCCATAGAACCTTTGGTAGGAGTTCCGACCAGGCTCCCTTCTTAGCCCCCAACTTCTTCTTAAGGGTCCGCTTGATGAGCTTGTTTACGGCCTCGACCTGGTCATTTGCCTGTGGGTGAGCTGGAGAAGAGAACCGGAGGTTGATCTTTAGGTCAGAGCAGAAGTCTCGAAATTTTTTGTAGTCGAACTGCTTGCCGTTATCCGTGATGATAGTGTGAGGGATGCCGAAGCGACAAACTATATTCTTCCATACAAAGCTTTGCACTTTCGCAGCCGTAATGGTAACCAATGGTTCTGCCTCTGCCCATTTCGTGAAATAATCCACTGCGACGACCGCATGAGTGGTCTATCCTTTTCCCTTGGGCATAGGTCCGATTAGGTCTAGCCCCCATTGCGCGAATGGCCAAGGGCTGGTCATAGTGGTTAGTCGCTCGGGTGGTTGATAAGGTATGTTGGTGAAATATTGACAAGGACGGCAAGAGGTGGCTAGACGCTTGGCGTCGGTATTTATGGTCGGCCAAAAATACCCTCGGCGAACTACTTTGTTTGCCATGGACTGGGCTGCCACACGATCGCCACATATGCCCTCGTGAATCTCCTGAAGGGCTTCAACTCCTTTCTATGGGGTGACGCAGAGCAGAAGGGGCAAGGAATGACCTCGCTTGTACAGCTTGTGGTCAATGATAGTATAGCGTGTGGCTCTGGTTTGGATCTGCCGAGCCTAGACTTTGTCCTGGGGGAGTGTACCAGTGGTGAGGAATGCCCATATGGGGGTTATCCAGGTTGGCGCCTTGTCAACCGCCATGGTGGTGCACTCTTCTTGGTCAATGCTTTTCTCGGCTAGATACTCAATAGGAATGCTTCTGGTGAGCTCGGTGTCAAGGGCTGAAGCTAGGCGAGCCAAGGAGTCGGCTCGGGTGTTCTAAGCACGAGGGATCTGAGTAATGGAGTGCGAGCGGAAGTGTGAGAGGAGTTCCTTGACCTTCTGAACATAGGCCGTCATGTGCTGTTCTCGAGCCTGATACTCATCGGTGACCTGATTAACCACAAGCTGGGAGTCGCTGTGGATATCAATGTGGTCAGCCCCCAGCTCTTTCGCCAATCGTAAGCCCGCAAGGAGTGCCTCGTATTCCACCTCATTATTAGATGCTCGGAAATGGAATCGCAAGGCGTAGTCTACCGTTATCCTACTCGGGGATACCAAAACAAGGCCTGCACCACATCCTTGCAAGTTGGAAGCACCATCAACGAATAAGGTCCATCGCGGCTGAGTCAGGTCGGTGGACGGAGCGCATGGCTCGTTGGGCAGTGTCGGGGCTAGCTCTGGTACCGACATCCTTGGTGTGCCGGGGTCGGGGGCCAGCGGTGTAAGTTATGAGATGAAGTCGGCTATGGCTTGTGCTTTCATAGCCGTGCGTGGCTGATAGGTAATGTCAAACTCACCCAATTCCACCGACCACTTGATAGGCGTCCTGAGGTCTCAGGTTTCCTCAAGACCATGTGGAGCGGTTGGTCAGTAAGCACCAAGATGGAGTGGGCCTGAAAAAATGAACGCAACCTCTGAGCCAAGGTGATTAAGGCTAGGGCTAGTTTCTCAATCTCTGGATACCGGGTTTCTGCATCGAGCAAAGCTTTGCTCACATAATAGACTGGGTGCTGTATTTTATCCTGGTCTCGAGTTAGTACAGAACTGACCGCGGATGAGGAGACTGACGAATACAGTAATAGTACATCCCCGATCTCGGGTTTGGATAATATCGAAGCCTGGCCCAAATGTATTCTTGTTTCCTTTGAGCGCTTTAAAGAAGGGAAGGCACCGGTCAGTGGCTTTGGAGATGAATCGGTTCAGTGCCGCTACACGTCCCGTCAGACTCTGGACTTCTTTCCTCGTTTTTGGCTGGGCCATTCCAATGAGGGCTTGGATCTTCTCTGGGTTGGCCTCAATGCCTCTGTGACTGACGAGGAATCCTAAGAATTTACCTGAGCCAACCCCAAACACACACTTAGCCAGGTTTAGTTTCATTCCATACGTTTTTAAGATAGCGAACATGGCTGCTAGGTCAGTGACGTGGTGATCGGCTCGGATGCTTTTGACAAGCATATCATCGACATAAACCTCCATACTCTAGCCAATCTGATTAGCGAACATTCCGTTGACTAGTCACTGGTATGTTGCCCCCGCATTTTTAAGCCCGAACGGTATGACTTGATAGCAATACATGCCGCGGTCGGTGATGAACGAGGTGCTTTCCTAGTCGGCTGGGTGCATACGAATCTGGTTATATCCGGAATATGCATCCATGAAACTTAACAGCTCATGCCCTGCCGTGGCGTCAACCAGTTGGTCTATTCTTGGTAAGGGGAAACTATCCTTGGGGCAGGCTTTGTTGAGATTTGTGAAATCCACACACATCCGTCACTTATCCTCCATCTTTCGGACCATGACGGCATTGGACAACCAACTAGGGTAATCCACCAGACGAATGAAGTTGGTTTTTTGTAACTTGTCCACCTCTGTCTTCATCGCGGCGTATCGGACGGCATCGTATGCTCTACGCTTCTAGCGGATGGGCCGGTGCTGCGGATCGATGCTAAGGCGGTGGGTGATTATGTCAGGGCTGATTCCTTGCATATCCTCATGAGACCAAGCAAAGACGTCAGTGTGTTCAGTCAGAAATTCAATCAGCTTTTGGCGAACCACTGGCGTGAGCTGGGAACCAATTTTTAAGAGCCGATCCGCGTGGTTGGGGAAAATGGCTATGTGTTCTAGGTCTTCAACTGATTGTGGGTTGACGGGACTGATTTCCCCTCTTGGGTCGATGATAGTGGAAGAGGTGGCCAGGTCGTTAGTTTCACCAGTTTCTATACAAAATTCTTCGTAGGTCAGCTTGGTTTTTACCCTTACCGAGGAGGGGTAGCATGTCCAAGCCGATTCCTGGTCTCCTTTGACACTCCCGACCCCATGGGGTGTAGGAAATTTGATCAGCAATGCCCTCGTGTTGATTGATAGATTGAGGTCACCAATAGTGGGGCGCCCAAGAATAACGTTGTATGAGGAAGGGCACTCAGCTACAATGAAATCCGTGGTGATGCTAACACGCTTCGAGTGTACCCCTATGGGCAGGGTAAGGGGCATGTGGCCAAGGGGTTGTACATGTCGTCCGCCGAAGGCAATGAGTGTGGGGCAGCGTCGATCGAGGAGTTTCTCACTGACCCCTAACTGGTTGAAGGCACCGAGGAAGATGATGTTGACGAAACTGCCGCCATCCACGAACACCCGGGCCACCCCGCAATGGGCGATCTTGACTGTGATGACCAAGGGGTCATGATGGGGGAAGGTGACCCCCACAGTGTCGCTCAGGGAGAATGCGATCGGCTCTGGTTCTGGTACTGGTCGGGTGGGCGGGGTGTCAGCTATGTTCATTGCCATGAGCTCGGCAGACCCGTGGTGGTTGGCCCTTGTGTATCTTTTCACGACTCAGTTGGAGTTACCAGCCACAGTAGGTCCCCTCGATATGGTGGATATGTATACCCGGGACACTTCTGGTTTGTCGTTGACCTCACTTCGTGCATGCGTATCCACGGGTGTTGCTTCTCCCCTAACATGCTCATTCAACCTTCCACGCCGTATCAGCGCCTCGATCTCTTCCTTCAGCTGGTAGCAGTCATCCGTATGGTGACCATAATCACAGTGGTACTTACAATACTTGCTTTCATCCCTTCTTCCTCGGTAAGGGAATCTCATTTTTTTTGGGCTAGGGAGTTCGTCGGCTATGACTGCAAATATGTCCCCCTTCGATTTGTTCAAAGGGGTGTAATTTGTATATTGGTTATTTTTTTCTGGTCTGACTTCGCTTTTCCTAGCCAATCCAGGTTCTCCTTTCTTTCTTTTTGCTGAGCGATCATAGGCGTAATCGTTGGGCCCTTTATCCCTGGGCTGGTATGGTGCACGTATTTCCGAGGCCGATCCCACGGTGACCTTCCTTGCTAGATTTAACTGCTCGGCGCGGGAGTAGCTGGTAGCTTCACGAAGGAGGTCTTTGTATGTCTCCGGTGGGTTCCTGGTGAGGGAAAAGTAGAAATCTCCTCCCTGCAGCCCACCCATGAGAGCGTTGTGTGTTGTGGCCTCATCGCATCCTTCATAGCGCGCATATTCATTGTTGAACCGGGTAATGTAATCCCTGTCTGACCGTGGATAAGTCATTGGCGGTGTACAACCGATCAGATATAATCATGTACCGCTCCAAGAAAACCTTCCGGAGCTCGGCGAAAG
This sequence comes from Prunus kanzakura, assembly GCA_020521455.1. NCBI lineage: Eukaryota > Viridiplantae > Streptophyta > Magnoliopsida > Rosales > Rosaceae > Prunus > Prunus kanzakura. The sequence continues at coordinate 107,559 of BPUM01000817.1, read as the reverse complement.
AGCTAATGGATTCTGGAGCGAGCCGTTTGAACCAACTTGTGGCTGGGCCCTTGAGAGTTGTTGGGAACAAACGGCATTTGGTCGCCTCATTAGCGCCGCGTCCTTCCATGGCATAGCGAAAATTGTCCAGGTGGTCATAAGGGTTGATCATTCCGTCGTACAAGGGAATTTTTGGAGCCTTCGAGTCTCCCACTACCCGAGCACGCAACAAGTCCCGGGTATATGGTAATGGGATTTCCTCCTCGGTGAACTCCGCTCCTCTGGGCATTTTAGATTTCTCGACCTGGCCGAGTCGATCCCATACGCTTTTTAACTCGCCAGTGACTAGGTCCCTAAGCTTGGAGGTGATGCCATCCACATCCCCCTCGGTCTCCTCGGAGCCAACCCTATTGTTTTCTTTGCGGATATTTTCCACCAGGCGTTTGTTGAGCTCCCGCCAGGCCTTCTTCTCCTTTAGTATATTTCTTGCGTCAGCCACGTTCCGTCTTGACGTCCCAGTTGCTATTGATGAGGATGTGGCTCCGTTGGCGTCTGGGGTGCTGGTCGGCTCGGATTCCTACTATGCGTGCACCTTGTCTGCCAGCTCGGCATGGCTTTCTTGCAGTATCTCGTTTTGTGCGCGAAGGCTGTTGCTGAGGTTCTGTACATCTTTGATGCCTTTCAAGATTCGGTTCATCTTTTCCTCCAGGCCCCTTAGACTATCTTACCTCAGCTTCTCTCTCCTACGCCTCTGGGCATTTCTCCCAGCCGCGCTCGTGGAAGCCTTCTTTCTGAGGTGTTGACCTCTCAGCATATCTTGGTTTCACTTGCGTCGGTGCTCAGATGGATGAGGGGATGCAGCTTCTGTTCGCATAGAAGTATGTTCCCACAGACGGCGCCAATGTTAACCGGGTATCCTTCTTATATTGATAACGTGAACTTGTGTATATTTTGGTAGATGTATGATTGCCTGGGATGGACCTGCACACGAAGAGTAAGATCAGAATAAGGGCGAACTAGGAAAGATCTCAGTTGAACCCTCTCCGATGGCTAAGTCAGCAACTCTCTTTAATGGGAGGTAGAGAAGGATCTAGGGTTTTCACAATGAGAGTCTTTATTACCTTTGTCCAGAGATTGGTGAGGGGTATATATAGGGGGAAGAAGATATTTAATGAAAGAGATCTTCTTCCCTTATTCCCTGGATTGCCATTTAATGTTCTGCTCATGATTGACTTTACTTCTTGTCTAGGGTCAAGTGGAGAGGTGACAGGTAACTAGAAGTGCATTGAATGTCCTCTTCCTATCACCTGCCTGTCCACTTGGAGGAAAAAGGGGCAAAGCGATACTTGGCCAAGGATGGGATGTGCTTCAACCGACTTCTTATCTCCTGCCAGGCTACTCCATTAATGCCTTCCTAACTTTTGGGGTAGAGAGCCATAATGGTTGGATCGGTAGAGAGTCTTGCCGATCACAGATCTAGCCCCTGCACCGTCGTACCCTGTTCCATGAACCTGGTCGGTATGCAAATGACCTAGCCCGCTGTACTTAGATGGTGACCTATGATAGGTTCGGCTTGTAGTGATAGTATGTGCTATCAACAAAGTGTAATTCAACAACAAATTTATCTTTCTAATATGTATGAAACTCCTTAGTTATTTTTTGAATGAAAACGATCTACATTCTGTGGTTTTTTTTTTTTTTTGGGGGGGGGTCAATTTCTCTGTGTTATACTATGAATGTGAAGGAAACAGTTATGATTATCATGAAGCTTCAATCTTATGGGCCAAAATCTTGGCTGAGGGGTACTCTCGTTATTGATATTGGTTGTTTGCTGCATGATACTTCAGATTCGGTCTATCCTTTGAGACATTCATTTTTGCTGATTTCTTTGAAGAAGTCAGGTGTCATCATGTTCTAAGGAAAGCAAACTTTGTTGCAGATGTTCTTGCATCGGTCATTCTGCCTAAGATTGTCGGATTTGGAGAGCTTCCCCACCTCCCTCCCTCGTCGGCCTTCAAATTCGACTGATGGGGCTTGGGTTGTAAGGGCTTACTTGTGGCGTATGCACCTCCCGGTTGGGGACCAGGAGACAGAAGCAAAGTGGTTGTCAGAAGCGATTTTCCCCAATAACATGCAATCTAAAACAAACCATCTGCAAACAAGAGCTTGCACAACTGTACTAGTGCTAAGGCCTGGAGATTTCCTCCGCTCATTTTTTTTCTGATTTATAAATTGCAACTCCACAACCTAAACTGCTGAAAAACCCTAAACTCTCTCTAAAGTTGAAACTGTGAGCTTGCACTGCAGCTGCCGGCCCCCTCTGGCAGATGGGTCCTCATCTCCCTTTCTCTTTTCCTAGTTTTCATTCCCTCTCCTCTTCTCTCCTCAGATTTGTTTGGATTTTAGTTCCTCTTGCCCAGATTTATCTAGATCTTGTCTTTTGTTTGTTTGTTTGTGTGTTTTCTGTTGTAGGCAGGTGACTTTTGTTATTCTTGGACGTGTCTTGCTGTCGTTGGGATGGCTGCAATGTGGTGTTGTCGATCCAGCTTTTTTCTTTGGTTTTCGTTGTGTTTTTTAGGCAAGTATTTCAATCCACTGTAGACGCTATGATTTTTTTTGTAGCTTTTGGTCCACTCACATGGATTTTGCTCCAGTTCAGTGTTGGAGTTGGAAAAGTGATTGTTGCCTGTTTGTGTGGGATCGGGTTTTGCCTGTGCAAAATAAGAAGTTTAGTCATGTTGGTACTAGGATGTGGTGTGGTGTCCTTGTTTTGTGTTTATTTTAGTCTAATAATTCTCATGAACTCAATAGGAGTTTGTTAATATTTGTATTTAGTGTTCGACTTTCGATGCAGATTTGCCATTACTACCATTGCGTCGTGAATATGAATTATAGGTCTGAGTACATGTGCTTTTGTCTACCGAATTAGAGGTTTTAGGTTTTTCTAGCATGCGTAATTCTCTCCATTTCAAACTAATTTATTTTTGTGTTTGGTCACTGGAGATGTTGTACTCATATTTGGCATTGCAACTACTCTGTACTTTTTTGTGTTATCAATAAAATTACTATTGCTTTTAATAAATAATATATATATATATATATATATATATATATACAAAAATTGTAACTGATGTCTACCTTTAACCACAACTTCATCATAATAATTTAGGAAACAGTAAATATGATTTGTGATTTAAGGCACTTTATATCCGTTACATTCATGAGAGTGACATAGAATCACTTCAAAATGAATGAATATCAAAATTATGTGTACAATTTGATTTATTTTAGCCGATAGGAAAACTAGCCTCCGAGAAATTGCTGGGCCACCCTTATGTAGAACTTTTAACATATGGGTCGTCCTTGTATTTGGAGAACAATGGAAGATCAAGAGCTTCCTCTGCAACTTTTCTGTCATGATGAATCTTCTCTATCAAGCTCTGGAGGGATGAGAAATTGGCCTGTTTATTTCATAAACGAACATTAGGAAAAATTGATAGAAGGACAGGGAGGAGCAATTGGTATTTTTCCAGAAGAGATTGATTAGTTTTGACTAATACCTCTGGCCGTATGTAGCCGACTATAATAAGACGCAGTTCCTCCCCATAGAAATCCCCATCAAAGTCATGAAGCAACCATGGCTCCTGCATTACAAATTAAATTCAACAGAGAAGAAAAATACTTGCAAATGCTACCTTATGTGTCTTGAAAAACTCACTATAGTCTTTTCAGTGTTGTTGAAATAAGGATTCCAACCAATACTCATGACCATTTTAAAGACACCTCGTTTAGATAAACCAGCCCAACCAAAATATACTCCTGAGGGATGTTCTGAAAGAAGAGATCCATATCCTTCTGTGGATAAATTAGCTGTAGAAAAGATGTAGTGCACTTATAAGTATAAAGAAATGAGGAAATGAAACAATTTAATTGAGCATAACAGGGAGAGAAACAACAAAACACAAGCAACAAACCAATAATTTCAAGCTCAGTCAAGCAAAGTCGGACCTAAGGAATGTAACTTGTATATAGCCAATATCAGGTGCATTCAAAAAATCGCCTACATATGAGATAAAACTAACCTCTATATATATTATCTAAACTAATAACAGCAGTCAATTATTGTTTCATCCAAAGACATGTACAGTTGAACGAAGACTCTAACTGGATAGGCCGACAGCAACACACCTGTAGGGATCCCAAGTATTTTTGAGCCCCGACCAAATCCCTTAATGACAGGACCACCGATGTGCCAAGGTTCTATTGGTAAAGTATCTTTTATCCCTGCAACAACAAATCAAAGGTGCTAATGAAAAGGGCTTATGCAGAAGAAACTCTTCAAACGTAGTTGTAACACAGACACAGGTACTGAGGTATACAATCTTGGAAAGGAGGTAGGCCCCACTTTTCAGGTTGCAAGTCAAGTAGCGAGTTGATCACCTCATCCGCTGAAGTATAAAGATGGGACTGCTTTGGGATGGAGGGTACAGCAACCACCTCCATACCAGCAGCCTTTCCAGCTGTAATACCTGGTCTGACAAAACCAAAACAGAAATGTTCCAAGGAAGAAATGTAAAGAAAAGCGACATGACTTCACCATACACACATCATAAGGAAGAAACACAGCATCTAATTATCGGAAGGAAGAATTTTCGTGAAGAAGGGCACATCAATTATTCGTTTGCAGCTACTTGCCATCTAAAATGAAATTACTAATCTTAACTAGAAGCATCACACACATGCAATGCATGTGTGTTGTGATGGAAGGTACATTAAGGAAATAAAATTTAGAATGTGGGAGAGAAAATAGTGGGTATTAAGTAGGTTTAATTGATTTATTAACTTTAGTTTTTAAATTTAATACCAAACTTGTTCAGTGCGAAAGAGTTGTAACCAACTCTTTTTTTATTGGCCAAAAATGTAATATGACTTGTATTCCAATACAGCATGTGCCAACCTTATCAAAGTTAGTCTGAATCTAACTTGTTTGAGGATAGTATCTGTAGCAAAACTCCACGTTTTCAATCAGGTTCATTCTTTTATTGAAGAAGTTTTAGATGTAATGTAAACAAGGGTAGTTGAAGAAAACATAAACGAAAACCATAACACTAAAACGAGAATGTTCCCTGCAACAGTTTTTGCTCTGGCTACTTTAATAGAAGAACAAATTCAAAGAATCCGAGTAAGATACTTACAGAGAATCTTCAATGACAAGGCAGCTGGAAGGGTCAACATTAAGCCTTTTAGCAACTTCAAGGAATCTACGATGCAAAATCATATTTCAGGTTTTAGAATACCATATATATCTAATCCTTCATATTAAAAATTCAAATAAAAATACAAACTCAAAAAACACGTTTACGCATCTCACATTTCCGGAGAAGGCTTCCCCAATCTTACTTCATCACCGCCAATGATGACAGAAAAGGATTCCTTCCAGCCTGCATATGAAATACAATAAGCAAATAAGTGCTTGTTTGTATGATAAGAACGACTCATAATATCCTGAATGCATGCGATACTAGATAACTTTCCATGTAAGATGTAAGTAAATATGCTTCTGGAGAAGCATACCCTGATGAAAAGAAATTTTGGTTTCTATGTTTTCCCTTGGAGAGTTTGAAGCCATTGCCATTGACACTCTATGACCACTCAAATGTTTAATTAATCGATTGGCACCTGGAAGTGCTTTGATGTTGCACCACCTAGAATGACAATTGTAAATAGCCAATTAACAGTTTTCCACTAAAGTACTGCCTGAACACATAACAGTGAGTGAATGATTTGTTCTCATTATCATATGGAAGCATGCTTAAAAACATATGATCTAAAACAAGCTCCATTTAGCCCAAAAAGAAAACGATCCAACATCCAAAATGACTAACATTTAGAAAAAGCAGAAAAGAAACACATTTAACAAAATTCTATTCCTTGACCTTAACACCCATTGTATATTCCTCTCCTAAAAGCCAATAGTAATAAACAGCCAAAACAAACATTTGGTACTAGCATCAAAATGATTTTTTAACAGACACAAAAGCAAGTACAGTAGTTATTTACTGATTGGAGAACATGGGGGTAATCTCTGAAAGTAATTCACTCGTTGTGCAAGATAGCCCATAAGCTTCAACAACAGCACTTGCAGCTTCAAGTGGTGTTTTTCCAACTATTTTTTGAACTTCCCGTCCATCCCACTGCATTCCATACTTGCCCAAATAAACTCTTAAAACATCACTTACAATGCCATCTGTAATTAATTAAAATGATGAAGAAAAGGAGTCACTAACACCAGTAGAAAGCAAAAGCTACTTCTAAGAATAAAAGTCACATCCAACTTTGGAAGAAAAAAGGAAGCATCAGCCCTTGTCACAAATCAAATAACATAAGTTAAAAGCAAAATTGAAAATGCTACTCAGAGTGCAGACCTGTGTTAAGTAGTGTACCATCCAAATCGAGGATAACACAGGACGCTATTTTCTTCAAAGGTTGTGCAGTTGACATCTTAATCATGCATAAATCTCACAGTTCAGAATTACACTCCCACTGGTAAAATGTATCTGAAACAAAGACAGATTTATCAATCCAATGAATGAAATTTAATAACTGTTACAAATCAATTTAACAAAATCTCAAAGTCAGAACAGAAATTGATCAATGAATTATTCATAACAATAATTGAACTTTTCCCACCTTATCTTAACCAAACACACACAACTCCATTTGTCAATGCTCTATGTTAAAACAGACCTTACTGCTCGTAACTATTGAAGATATCAAATTAAGTACCAACTAAATTCATTTATACCATTCTTCATACTAGCCTCTTGGCATGCCCTTTCTGCATGCTCAAGGCTTTTTCTATTGCACATACATTTTATTTTAACAATAGAAATTAAATTTTACAGGATTCAATTGTTTTGTTTTTAAACTTAAGGCAAAAGTCATACAAATCATATTTTATGTAATGGGATCAGAATCTTATATTCCATAGCCACATAATCTGCGACTTTCCATTTAAAGAGTGTTTAGCATCAGTTATAACAAATAAGATAATTTGTATGACTTCTGCTTCAATTTTAAAATAAAAAGAGTTGAATCCTGTAAAAGAAAGTCTTGATTTTGGCCTTCTGATCTTGAAAGGAATTCCACACATATCTATAATGGTCCTACGAGACGGTGGATCACATTTAGGTTGGACCTCTCTCATAAACCGCCTAGACCCTATCCCTTCCACATGCCAAAAGGAAGCTCGTCAAGTATTATCATCTCCAAACAAGCTAGTCTACTCTTCTTGTTATATGCATGTGCAACTAGGACTCCCTTGTTCTCAAATACAAGAGTTTTTGTTTGTTTTCCTCTCTCAGTGGAGAACCCACCGTACATTTTCTCTCAGATGTTCCATTTCTCATGGGATCACATGCATAATCCGCTTGACAAACAGTTACAATAAGCCCTAGGGCAATCACTCCCCAGTTCAACTTTTTCCCTAGTAAAATGTTTCCACACCACTTATGCTTCCCTAGTGGGTTGTCTCTTTCCTGAAGAGGGAGGAAGTGTGGGGATTGCAGCTGCTCCCTCATCAACAATTGGTGGTGCATTAGTAGACATGGGTGTAGGACTCGGACTTGGAGTGGTGAGAGAGGTGTGTTAATAGTATGACTTTGTGAACGAACTTCTATAATCGCCAATTTGAAGCCTATGTGTTCACTGGAATTTAGGAACAGATTCAATGGATATAATTGGAGCAATATAATTGAAATTCAATCCTACGTGTGACTCTAACATAAAAAACAGATTATAAATGAATATGTACCTATGTATTACTCTAACCTAAAAAACAGATTTAATGGATATAATTATTATATGAATATGCTTGTTTCAAAATGAAAAACAGCACTAGGCCATGATCCAATGTAAAACAGAATGTTCAATTCTTGTTTATTTGAGTGTCTGCACAATCATTACAGCTAATCTATTTCAGAACTTATTGTAGAAAATTATTGACCATGGAACTAAAATACTCTAAAACTACATAGAATCCGTTAAATGTTTCTGAACACAGAAGCACTATAAGTAAGTACAAAATTAGGCCAACAGAAGAAATGAAACCTCTAATATAAGCCTGAAGCAATAGGTGGGGCATAAAGCAAGAAGCTGCTAGCAATACCAATATCCTATGATCAAAGAGTAGCTGTTGAGAATGTTTGCATGTCGTTTTTCTATTATAAATCAATTGTTCAAAAATATTGCATTCAAATTCATAATTAAGCTCACATATGAAAAAAACCAAAACAAAACAAAACAAACTCAGCACTAATCAAGAGCCTATTATTATACCATTGTATTCAAAGAGCCTATTACCCAACTATTGTATTCAAATGAGCATTTTTTAAATCTAAAAGAACATATTGCTCTGCAAAGTTGTGTATTTAAGGAGCCTATTGCTCTGCATTTGAAGTTTTTTATGCCACTTTTCAGCACAGGTCATGCACTCATCAACCCAGCCTGACCAAACAAATAGATTATAGAACCATATCATCAGAAGAGAAAATAAGCATGATAAAATGATGTACCTCCAAAAAAACCGCAGGAATCTTGGGTTTTGAGGTCCAGGAATGGATCAGTTTATGGTGGTGTGAAGAAGAGGCATGACGCACCAAAAAGGAGAGAAATTTGGTTTCTGAAACTGGTTTCTCTCGGCCATGGCAGATAAGCTTTGTTTGATGGCTTCTCATGGCTACCCTCACGGCCTTGTTTTACAGCAAGAGCAGGGCATGGGTATTATCAAGGTAAAGTAAAGGTTTTGAAGCACTCAGGAATAATTTATAAGTATGCAATCAGTGAGTTGTGTGATGAATCAGAATGCACTCAGGAACAATCTCAAGTCTAATTGACCTATTTGATAGTTTAAACTCTTAAACACTAAACAATAGTCCAGAAAGGGAATATAAAATTGAAAACCTCCATTCGAGGGATATTAGCTCTTCCTGTACCTGGATCTAACTTTCTGACTTCTATAGAACCCAACACCTCCCCCCCTCCTCTCCTGCTCTCTCTCTCTCTCTCTCTCTCATAGATATGAAACCAATCTCAAAACCATATCAGATGACAAAAAACAAAAACCCATCACCCAATCCTGAACTAAAATCACAATCACAATAAAGAAAAAGAAATTAGGGTAATCGAAAGCCCAGATCAGATATCTCATCAATTCCAAAAAAAAAAATTAACCAATAATTCAAAAGGAAAAATTAGAGCCAAGACTATGTCTAAAACTTCAAATAAATTTTCAAAAGAGAACTGAATCAACTGACCAGATGATAGAATTCTGAAAAGAGCTTGAGATAATGATTTGTCTTATGAAGAAACAAGCTACTGAGAGATGGATAGTGATGGCAGTAGTGACTGAGGCGTTCTCGGTGTCCAACTGTGGACTGTGGACCATTGACAATCTGCAAAATTTGATTATAAGCATGCAGATTCCACAAGTCGTTCTTGACAATTACCCATCCAAAAACAACGTCCCTTCCCTTGCTTTGATTTGAACAAGTAAAAGCAGAATATTGTGGAATTAATTCTAGTAGAAATCACAGAGCCCAGAGCTTAAACTCTAAAAATAAAGATAGTTGGGACCTTACCCAGACAGAGGTGAACGAAGCCCAAACGTTCTGTGACAAAATGAAGAGTTTTATTTTTGTGAAGAGTGGCTGCGAGCGAGTGAGAGTGGGTGTGAGTTTTTGAGAAAGGAAAATATGAAAAGGAAATGAGGAGGAAAATAGAATGTGGGTTTAAGTATTCCAAAGAATCTAATTCCCAATAGATACAATCCAAGTAGCAGATATTGTTCTTTAGGTTGTCCTTTCCTCATTTGAAAGGAACCCTTTCGCTGTCGTCGACGAACTGATTGCCGCTCGTTTTTTATTTATTTACTTATTCTTTTTCAGTTTTCTTTATTTATTCTTTACTTTTTTTTTGGGTCAACTTTATTTATTCTTGGATTAACTACATTTTAGTCCCTGAAAGTTTAGGGTCAGTATCGAAATGGACCCCTAGGTTTCAATTTCAACAATTTCATACCTTACATTTTAAAATATGACCAATTTACACTTGCAGTTACATTGACCATCAGGTTCAACGTTAAATGCTGACGTGGCAGTTGTGGGACCCACCACAAAACCTATTTCTTTGTCTTCCTTGCATCTATATCTTCCCCTTCGACATTGCACAGTGACTGTTCGTCTTCCCAGCTACACAACACCTCCTTCCGGCCACCTCTGATTACTGGACCGATAAGAAAATGACTGACTAACTAGGGGAGCAAGTATTGTTCTCGAACCCCGGCCAAAAACTGATCAGAATTGGGTAAATCACGGCTAAAACAATCGGCCATTTTGGGGGTTTTAATTTGAACTCTCAATCATGAAATCGATCCAAACTACATATACCAATAGCAAGAACACGTGGAGTGGGGAAGATAGAGAGATAGGTTTTGTGGTGGGTCCCACAACTGCCACATCAGCATTTAACGTCTGACATGACGGTCAATGTAACGGCGGGTGTAAATTGGTTATATTTTGAAATGTTAGGTATGAAATTGATGAAATTGAAACTTTGGGGCCAATTTCGATACTGATCTTAAAGCTCCAGGGACTAAAATGTAGTTAATCCTTTTATTCTTTACTCAATTGCTAGGACACCAATGAAACTACGGTGAAGGGAGCATTTATTTTAACCAAAGATGTAAGCTAACGCTACCATTCTTCATGTTTGGAATAAGTCGCAGACACTTTTTGGGTTTTCTATGTAGTTTTCACCTCTCCATTGTGAGAGCTTTCCTTCTCTCTTCTGTGAGAGTTTTATTTGTAATAGTATGACTTAGTTTTTTCAAGCTTTATCTCTTTTTGGTTGTTCTAAGTTTGCACTCTTAGTTAAGATGTCTATGCCAGAGTTTCTTCGATCTTGCGTGATCGTTAGTGGAGGAGTCTTAATTTTGATGTGAGATCACTATGTTATTGTAATGGCCATTTATGGCTAGTTTGTATGGATCATTTATGGCTAGTGGCTTTTTTTGCTAAATTATGAATGCAATCCCAGAATTTCTCAACCAAAAAAAAAAATATCTAAACTATGAGAAAAGGCGAACTCGAATACAGAGTGGGGAGCACATTTGCTCTAACCAACATGGCTAAGTCCATGTTAACCTTAGTTAGAGAATAAAAATAAGGGTTTTTGACCGACATGATCCCCCAAGCATTACTCGAGTTTCATTTTGGTCGACGAACTAAGGGCCCGTTCAGTAACATTTTTGGAGAAAGTGTTTTTGGGCCACTGAACGTGTTTTTGCCTTATTTTTGTTCACTAAAAATGAAAACAACCCCTTAAAACGTTACCAAATGGGCCCTAATTTTTTTCATTTCAATAGTCCTCAAACTCTTCATTTAGTATCAAAACGGTCATACTGTCAAAGTCTGTCAATTATTGAAATGAAGGGGCAAAACTGTCTTTTTCGGGGAATGAGATTTGGTTGTGGGGGTGGGGTCTGTGCAGTCCACCTTTTTGTCCCCTCTTTCTTCGTCTTCTTGGAGTTAGTTGTGGAAGATCATTCCTAGTAATCCTAGTAATCCTAGTAATCCTAGCAATTCCAGTAATCCGAAGCTTTGGGGTACTCAGGGCTAGAAGAGAGATTTTGTATGAGGCAAGGCCATTTAAAACCGTAATGGATACCAAAATCAATTATGTGGATCCTTGTTGCTTTCTCAGCTACATGTATTATTGTCTCATTTGAGAAGAAATTTGATAGCTTCTTAAATGGACTTGTGGAAAGATAAAGATGGTTACCCTCCTCCCATTTGCAAAATCAAGATTTGCAGCCATGGGGAGTGGCTCGGGAAGGGAATAGATAGCAAAGAGAAGAGAGAGGGGGAGAGAGAGAGAGACGGTTTTGCCCCTTGATTTCACGGAACAATTGACAGACTTTGACAGTACGACCGTTTTGATACTAAATGGAGATTTGAAGGACTATTGAAATGAAAAATTTAGTTGGTGGACCAAAATGAAATTTGAGCAATAATTGAGGGACCATTTTGGTCAATAATCCTAAAATAAATTGAAAAAAGGACCACAGCCCAGCACTTCTCTCCCCCTTTTCCCTCATCTCCCCTCTTATTTTTTTCCTTTTCTTTCTTTCCTCTCCTCCCCCAAACCTTCTCTCTCTTCTCTCTCCCCTTCCCCGCACTCTGTCCCTCACTCTATATCTCTCCCACTCTCACACTCTTTGCATCAACAAAAGAATTAAACTTCTTCAAAGGATTGTCAAATTAATAAAGAAATAGAAGGATAGATGGAGTTGAACAAGATTAAACTAATTAATTGAAATGATGGTTCCCTGCCTATAACTTTGAAGCAACCATAAGCCAAAGGGTTCAAGATGTACCTAGTCACAAACCAGTTGAAATTCAAATGAAACACTTTTGAATTTCCATGAGTTATGGAAATACCATGAAATGAGAGGTCCATTGAAAGTTGGTGGGTCGTCTACACATCCCTTCCCAACCGAGTGGAAGAAAATCACCAATTTACATGAGTTGTAAAATTTATGGTTACCTTTTAATCTTGTTGCTGCAAAAAGTGAGAGAGGCAGAGATACAAAGTTGATGTGGTAAGCATATACACCTTTGGTTGATGTGGTGAGCAAAAATGCTATCATATGGTAAAATCTCACATTGCTCTCTGGAAATCAAAGTGACCCACTTTGCTCCCTTGACCAATGTTTTGTGTCTTACTTCGCCCCTCTCCCCCACCGTCAATTTCGTCAAATAATCTGTTAAAAACGTTGGTGTGGCACGAGTGGGACCCCTTATTTTGCTAAAATATAGACAATCATAAAAACTGCTAGAAACTCATTCTTCATCTAAATTGCAATGTGCCCACTCCTAGGCTAGCCAATTGTAAAGGGTGATATGATGGCCATTAACTTAAATATTGATGACAAATTAAGGAAACATCGGGAGAAAGTAGAAAATGGTAGAGAGTTAAAGTCATGAGTGTTTACAAAGAAATTATGTTTCTTAATTGAGCAAACAAATTAATTGAAGATGATTATAAGCCTACGAAGTTTAGCGGACAATGGATTAATAGGCTACATATAGGTGGGCTACTAAGCTTTTATAGTGTGTACCACATTAAAATACATGCAGTATATTTTAATTTTCAAAAAAGGCTACTTGGGCTAGAGCCCATTTTAGCTCTCATGTTATTTCCGCCATTGACTAAGTTGACATAAAGGATTAATGGTGCAATGCGGCCCAAGTTTAAGGACCACAATAATTATTATTGGAATTCAATTATGTAAATGAAAATTGAAGTATAATATAGAAAATATTGCTACAGTTTAACCATAATAAAAAATTAACAAACTACATTTATAATGATGGTAATAAATAAAATACTAACAAATAAAATTCCAAACAAAATTTGTAATTCCATTTTCCCACTGAGATTATAATTTAAATTACAATTTCGTCATCATATGAACTGACTTAAAATAACAATTGAAATTTAAAAAATAGTAATAATAACACTAATTTGTAGCATGGACGACACAAATATCAGCCAGGGCGATCCATTCCATAGTGATTTTGTAAAGTAATAAATAGCAAGTAAATTCTTTTTAGTACAAGCGATTGGGGAAGGGGAGTTTACACAAATATCATTAGGTGCCTGGGGGTTTCAAACCTCTGCCCATATCGGTGAAGGTGAAAGAGCTCAACTAACTCAGTTATACCCTACTAGCAATAATTAGCAAGTGTATGATTGTAAAGTAATAAGAAATTTATGCATAACATGCTTTATTGCTTAATCTAAAGAACTTTATGCCGATTTAAGAGCTTTAGCTGTACAAGAACACAATCTTGTAGCTTATGCACCCACTAAACTATCAAGGCAAGAAGAATTCATGTTACATTGAATTGGAGGTGGAATGACCTCCAAAATGATTGTAGATATCAAATGTTGGCCAAGGTTTGTTTAGGTTTGGTCAGTCAATGGGGTCTAGTGACAGGACCCGCCCTTGATGAACCCTATGCATGTTTGACATCTGGCAGATGTCATGACCACTTTGAAGGGAAAACTAGTTCTAGGAATTTCTCAAATGTATAAAAAGGGTAATGAGTTATCTAGCATGCATTTCAACTAAATACATAGAAGCGGAAGCAAAATAAAACCTTAGAATCTCTTTAAAATCCTAATAAACCCAAAATCTTTCCAGGCTTATGAAATGTTGCACCATGGACTCTTTGGAACTAATTTAAAGAGAGGGATTAGAGAAGTAGTTACCCATGGAGCGAATCTTGAAGGTGTTCAAGTGCTTGGTCTCTCCTCTGTTGATTCTCCACTATGGCTCTTCAATAGGTACAATAGTGTGCACCTCCCTGAAGCTCTTCATCGAGGATGGAAGGAGATGAGAGAATGAGAACTTGGGAGAGGGAAGAGTGCTAGCTCTTTCTCTCTTAAGTGGTCGACCAAGGGGTATTGAGAGATGGTTGATGTTTCTTTTCTTCCAATTTTCCAAATTGAAACCCTAAACTGAAATGGTACTATGACATCTTATTTATAAACACATCTTATGATGCATGTGGACCTAAGTCGACAGGTGTGCCGCACCCTCCCTTTGGTGGCCTAATTTTGGGCCTTCTTGGTCCAACACACATATCTCAAGTCCTATGGATCAATTCTTAACTCTTTAACTTATGTGGGACTCAACTAAGTTCAATAACTTTAATTGTTTAATTAAACTATTCTAATTAGTTTAATTAATTTAATTAAATTAATTAATTAACTCACTAACTTGTCTTACAAGTGTTGGTCCGAGTGAATCCTTGTTGACCACGTCAAATGTCGGGTCAATGGTTGAGTTTGGACTTTGACTTTGACCAAGGCTTAAAATCTCTTTCTCTTTTCTATTTCTCAATCCATTCTTTTAGCGAGGCAGTGGGTAAGTCTGATTCCTTCTAAATCTAAATTGAATTGCATCCCAACTATTCAATTCTCCCTATTGACGAAGCCTAATTGTAATTAGGCCTTACAAGGTTTCCACAAGCCATGGTTGACACCTAGCAGTATGTCATGGCCACCCACGCTAAAAAGAATTCATTGGAGAACCTAGTGAGTTATAATTGCAATGCAATCTAGTCCTTCTCTAAAACAATACCCTATGTGTCAAATCCTTAATGTGACATTTCTAGGTTATATGATTCACTTGGATGAGATTGCAAACTTTCCTATTGCAACCTTATCATATACTTTGGCCAAAGATTAACAAATCATATCTCTAGAGTATTCTATCTCTTTAGTGAGAGTAGAGATTCCTTGTTGTACATTCACATGTCTCTGTGAGCTTGTCATATGCCCCGATGATCACCTTCAAGCCATATTTCTTAATACAACTGTATATCAAAGATAAACAATTCGTCCACAAGACAACTGTGATATCTCAAGTTTAAGGACTAATTTGCATTACTGCAACTTAGAATTACTTGTTTGACACTTGTGAGTAAAACTACCATACAAGAATTCTTAGTCGATCGCATTCAGTGAACTCTATCTCTATTGAGCACCTACACACTTGTCTCAGTGTCTCTACATGAATGACTTGAGACTAGTCATTCTCCCGATTGAGCAGACAATGTGTACCAGTCTTTGCGGGTCACTGATCGGTGCATAATTGTATATCATTTTGTACCCCTCTAGCTTATGATTTGGTTATGTTATTGAGTTAAACTTGTGCTTTTAAATTGCCTATTTTGAGAACTTTTCCCAACATTCAAATTGCCAACCAGTAACTAGGTAATTGCAAACACAACATGCAATTGCATTCACAGTTTGCGAAAACCAACTTTCTGTTTGTCAATTACGGGAATGCATTTTTAGCTCATTTTCGTAGGTCAACTTCTTGGCTTTGGTTATGTTATTGATTTAAACTTATGCTTTTAATCCCTTTTCTGATTATCATTCAATTCATTGGGCCTGAGGTAGCAATGGTAGCTTTGGATAGGAAAAGATGCATAATGGTGCAAAAACGAGCAGACTGAGTTAGCAATTTGTTCCGGCCTTAACTTCCTCCTCCCAACTTGTATTGGCCCAATTAATATGTGGTTGGAAAGAAGAGATTCTAGACTGCAAGATGGACTACTAAAACGTATCAATTGATGAAGCCAAGCCCAATCCGTGGTCCCATCAAAATGCACACCATGAGTCAATTCCAGTCTATTTTCGGCAGTCAACTTGCAAGGCCCAAAACATACACTTGTACTGCTCAAATGGGAATATATTCTTCATAAAAGTTGTTCCAATGGGTGTCTATTATGACATATCCAAATTTAAGCCCCATTGGATACATATTGAAACCTCAGGCCTTCCCACACCAAGCCTAGTTCAGAAGAATCATTTTTTCCAGCAACCAAAAGAAAACCCACATGGGTTGGCAGCAAAAGGCAGCCACAATTGAACACCTTTGAAGTCCCATGTGAAGAAAGCTTGAGGTGCAGCAAAAGAATTATGAGATGGAATTGATTCCAACCACACTAACATAGACAAGATGAAGTGGGAGTTATGGATTGTATTAAAAGAGGAATGGTGGTGTTTGACAAGGCATTATATAGTTTCTTATCAAATATCAAACATCTTATTTAAAGAGCCACCACAAACTTCTTTTACCACTTCCATACTGAAAATATAAGATCAACAATTTGTACTAGTCCATTTGATAGTACTAGTCTTTGTTGAAGTTATAAGTAAAAATGTATTTCCTTCGGTTAAAATCTCCTGAATTAGAGTTGTTCTATAGCATTATAGGTAGGCTACTATATAAACCAAAAGCGAAGAAGAAAAGGCACATCCATGGCATTATAGCTAGGTTCACCGAATCTATAATTCCTTTCCTTGTTGCACTACAAAATAGAATCCCTTTTGCGAGGGCATTTTGTCGTTGCAAAAAGCCTTTTGCCGTCGGAAATACCTTTTTTCGACGGCAAAAGTCCGTCGGAAGTCGTCGCTAAAAGGCTGGTTGCAAATACATCATTTCCGACCATTCCGTCGGAAATAATGTATTTCCGACGCCCATGCTTCGTAGCTATTGTTTAAATTTCTGTCGAAAATGGATTTTTAAAATGACCCTACATATTTATTTCCGACCGTACATGTGGTCGTAATTACTTATATGATTGTCGGAAATAATTCTTTTATCGAGATTTCTTATTTTTGCGAATTCATATTTTCAACCAATGAGTGTCGTCAGAAATACTTTTTTCGACAATGATATATTATTTGTGAGGGCTAGATTTCGTCGCAATTATCATTACCGACCAAAAGAGTTTGTGGAAAATATATAATAACTCGTCGAAAAATAGTATAACAAATATTTCCGATGGGCAAGTTACGTCGGAAATATATATTTCCAACCATATTTATTCATCGCAAAGTTTATCGCAAATAGATTAATCATGTCGAAAAATATTTTCGACGAACAAGTGGTCGGAAATGTAATTGTTTCGACCCGATTATGTCGTGGGAAATGTTGTCGGAAATAGGCAATTACTGTCGGAAAGTATTTCCGATGATGAAGCGTTTGTTGGAAATATGCATTACCAAGAGGGAAATGCGGTCGAAAAATGTAATTAATTTTTTTAAAAAATTAATAAAAAGAAATTTGAATTATAATATTTGCTATAAATAGTTTTCTAATCTTCCGTATTTAATTGGTAATAAAAAAAGAAAAATCATACGACACCATATTGTACTAAAATTTTAAGCGTTCAATTAAAATTATTCTAGATAATTAAAACATAAACAATCCCCATCATCCTTAAAAATATAAGCAATCCGCAAATATATCAAAACCTTGAAATTCAAAATACATATTGTAGCAAAATAAAATTGAGGTTGCACTACTCGTTTTCGAGGTGAGCATCTGAACAACTTTCTACATTGTCCTGTCGAATAAAAGATAATAATGAATAAGACATAAGTCATTTGAGAATAAAAATAACAAATACAATATTTAACAATGAGCAAAATATTGAAATGAGAAGAAAAGAGTTCACCATTGAAGCAGATTGTCTTGAGCGTGCAAAAGTATTTAAGTTGTTTTCCCTCATACTTTGAACCAGATCTTTCAATTCATACAGCACACTTTTCAAGTCCTTCACTTCCTCCTTTAATTTCTCATGTTCTTCTTCACGTTCTAAGCATATACGTTTGTTACAACCTGCTTGGTCATTTGAGGGATACACATCTTTTGTGCTATAGGCACCACCTAAGCCAAGGATACGACCATGACTTGGCCCACCAATAACCTCCTTGTATATATCTCAATCATCTACTTCATTCTCTTCTTCCGTTGCAGCAACCTTTTTATTCTCCATTTTTTCCTTCAATGAAATAGTAGAAATATAAACATGGATATAAAAAAATGTCATGTGAATCAAAAACAAAAAAAAAAGAGAAACAAAGTGGGGGCAACATACAAAAAGTTCTTTAGCCTTTTTACTTGGCCAACTTTCTTCTCCTCCATTCTTAGGCTTACTTACATGGAACTTTTTGAAACAATCAATTGGACTAGGTTCAATTCCAGTTCGATCAAGCTATTAAGATTTAAACAATGAAGTTTGTTATGACCAAATTTGGAAATAACCACAAAAGGAATAGTGAACAAAGCAACAACCAAATGAATATTTTTACCTCATCTTTTCTGTACTTTTCCATTGGAACAGAACCTGTGGTATGCACAATTGTGGATTTCGCCCTATTAGACTTGTTTCTTTTACTTTTATCCTGCGTGAAAAAAGGTAAATCATAACCTAATATCAACTTTGTGAACCCATATAAGGCATCTAAATAA
The DNA here is from genome assembly GCA_020521455.1 of Prunus kanzakura. Classification (NCBI taxonomy): domain Eukaryota; kingdom Viridiplantae; phylum Streptophyta; class Magnoliopsida; order Rosales; family Rosaceae; genus Prunus; species Prunus kanzakura. The sequence continues at coordinate 88,685 of BPUM01000817.1, read as the reverse complement.
ACCAAAACATACACTAGTCAGTCATAACAATATTATTTTAAATTGAGTTTTTACCTGCCATGTAGGCTGCAACCAATAGTCAACCAGTTTAGACCAAACATCTTGAGATATCCCTAATGGGCAATGAGTGTATCTATCACCAGTAGTCTTGTACTTCTTAAAAACGCTATTTCTCAATGCGGACATCCAATCGGAATATCGCAATTTAATATGTTGTTCGAATGCCTCCCTCATCTCTTCTTCTGAGCATGTGTGTGTATATCCTGTTCCGTTAAAGCGATCATACAGTAAATCCATTTGAGTTGATGGAAATGTTTTAAATGTTGGCCATGCTCCATCGATAGCTTGATAAAAAAGCACTCCTATAGTTCGCACAGCTCCGGTGGTTATAATCCTAAAAATTTAAACCAAATTTAAATAAATAAATAAAAATGAATCTACACAAGAAAGGGCTAACTTTGCAGGCCTTATACATTACCTTCCTCTACGTATTACAATTGGAGTGCCATTTCCATCTTTACCCTTAGCCTTCCCTCTACCTTTTTTGATTTCAACAGTTGAACCTAATAAAAAAAAAGTATGGATATTTAAAGATGTGTGTTTATATATTTTAAACCTCATATATATATATATATATATATATATATATATATATATATATATATATATATATATATATATATAAATTACCTTCTTCATTTGATGGTTCAGTTTCAAGAGGCATGTCTTCCATTTCATTATCATGTGATGGCTCAATGGGGTCATCATGCTGGTCTAAGGAAGGTCTAGATGACTGAGGATGTGCAATGTCAAATGCTCTATTCTGACTCTTTCTCTTTCTTGCCATGGCTACAATTTATAATAGAAATATAAAGACAACAAAAAATTGGAAATTAATTGAGAACTAATCATATAATTGAAATATATATATACCAAAGAAAATTCAAAATAAATCATACATGTTTCTTGCATTTCGTTATCATGTGATAACTCATTGGAAATATGGCGATCTAAGGAGAGTCTAGATGACTGAGGATGTGCAGTGCCTGATGCTCTATCTTGACTCTTTCCCTTTCTTGCCATGGCTATCATTTGTAAGAGAAATACAAACACAAAACATAATTGAAAAATTGAAAACTCATATGATAGAAATACAACTATAAAAAATAATATAAACAAAAATTTAATCGATAATAACACGCAAATAACTCATACATGTTTGACTTGTCTCTTGCATTTCACGATCATGTGATGCTCTATTATTGCTCTTTTTCTTTTTTGCCATGGCTGCCATTTATAAAGAACCCATGTCATAATTAAAAACAAACATAAATCAGAAATAGTACTTAAAAAAATAATCCATCCAAAAAGGAAAAAGAATAAAAGGTTTCAGTGAATAGTTTTCCTCTAACTTCCCCTCCCCCCTTCTCTAATTTACCGAATGTCAATATTTTAATGGTTAACATTTTGGTGTTAGGATATTTATGGTAAAGTTCTAATGCAATGTTGGAGGTAGCTTATTTTGTGTTGTTTGCCTATTGAAGACCAGTTTAGGTGTGTCTCTTTCGTGTTATAGACCAGTCTCTTTAGCTGAAAGAACAAGGTAAGTTTGTCATCCCAGAAAAGAGAATGGACAGATTATCATTGACATGCAAGCTAGAGAATCAGACTTGCATTTAGTACCAAAAAATAATAATAATAAAAGAATAAAAAGTTTCAGATCAAATAGCAGCCATAAAATTAAAGTCCCTTAAGAGAAATATCAGTTTAAGACTTCTTGCGTATAGGGAGATCTAAAGGTTGTGTTAACTCTACAATCAAACCAATCAAACCTCAAAGCTCAAACAGAGAAATATCAGTTTAAGACTTCTTGCGTATAAGGAGATCTAAAGGTTGTGTTAACTCTACAATCAAACCAATCAAACCTCAAAGCTCAAACAGACATCTTGACGTTTTCTATATTTATAATAATACATGGGTATTAGAATCCCCTTCTTTGGTCATGCTGTACAAACCCATATGGCAGAAGGGAATGAATATGGCAGCAGCTGTTACATATTAATTGTAGCAAATTAAGAGGGTTTGACTTTTTACCCCGTGCCTTGCTGTAATTCACAATACATATTGTAGCAAATTAAGAGAAGACATATGGAGAAGAAGACATGGTTGGACACAGATTTTTTAAATATATACCAAAGCACATACAGACAATTCAAAGCATACAGACAATTCAAAGTAGGTTATTGGCTTCTTTGTAGTAGGTTACCTGTATGGCTTCCTTGATACTGCTGCAGAGAAGACGTATGGAGGATTTTTTCTCTTTTGTGGCTGTTGTTGAAAACTGATACATGTATGGACAGTTAGGGTTAACAAAAAACCCAAATTAAAAAAGAGGCTTGAGCGGCAAAACAAATAATTAATTTGGGCTTTCCCCCACTTTTTTTGGGCAAGCGGGAGTTTAATTGCTGATTTGTTCCATATATTTTGTTAAATTAATTAATTACTTTTAGAAAATAAAACAAAGGGCTTTTTTTTTTGTTTCGTTTTTTTCCAAACTAAAAGGCTTAAGCCACATCAGGTTTCGTTTCTTAATATATATTTGTTGCTATATTTGTTGCTAACATTGTTGAAATTTATCTCGATGTGTGAATGCTTCAGAACGTAATATTTCTGGTATGAAAACTCATGATTGTCATGTGTTCTTAGAGAGATTACTTCCATTTGTGGCGCGAGATTTATTACCCAAAGATGTAAGTGAGCCTTTAATTGAATTATCGTACTTTTTCAAGGAATTGTGTGCTAAAGTTTTAAGAGAAGATGACTTGAATCTTCTTGACAATCAAATTGTCATAACTCTATGCAAGTTGGAAAAAATATTCCCTCCTGCCTTTTTTGACATCATGATTCACCTAACTTGCCACTTGGCATGGGAGGCAAAGGTAGCCGGTCCAGTACAATTCAGGTGGATGTATCCTGTGGAAAGGTAATCTCAATGTTTAGATATTAATTTTATTCATAGTTTGTTTAATTGCTGATGTATGATTCTCTAATTTCGGTATTTATGATATAATTAGGTATTTGCATAAGCTAAAGACTTATGTTCGTAATAAGGCTCATCCAGAAGGGTCTATTGCCGAAGGTGTCTTGGGAGATGAGTGTTTAATATTTTGCTCTCGCTATTTGCATCGAGTTGAAACTAAGTTTAATAAAAGAGATAGAAACGACGATGGAGGTCAACCGTCATATGATACATCTCCGTTATCTATTTTCTCAACACCTGGTCAAGCTTTTGGGAAAGGTGTACTTAGAGAGATGAGCATTGAACTTCATAAGGCTGCCACTCATTATGTCCTACAAAATTGTGATGAAGCTTTGCCATTTGTCCAGTAAGAAATCTTCAACACTATAATTCTTTGTGTATTTACTATGTTACTATTTATTTAGATCTAATATGTCACTGTATTAATTTGAATATAATTACTTGTTATGTATGCAGAGAACATAAGAACATTCTAATCCAGTCTAGTGTTGATAATGTGGAGGAGTCACATAGGCTTCAATTTTCAAACTGGATTTCTAAAAGGGTATGGATAATATTGTATTGGAAAAACTATTGACTGTCATAGATGTTTATTTAAAAATATTTTTTCCTTTCTATGCAGGCCACAGAACTATACAACGATGGTAAAGTTAGTAAGTAAATGCTTTCTTTGGCTCGAGGTCCTGAAAGGCGAGTAACTTATTATCCTGGTTATTATATTCGTGGTTTTAGATTTCATACATTGCAGCGTGATGAGAATAAAAAAACACAAAATAGTGGAGTTATGGTTAAGGGGGAGAATCAGATTGACGATGTGCCTTGGTATGGAACCTTAGTAGATATTGTTGAGCTCCGTTATACAGAAGGAAATAGAGTTGTATTGTTCAATTGTGATTGGTATGACACAACACAAAAAGGAATAGGTTACAAGATAGATCGTTATGGAATAATCACTGTTAATACAACACGCAAGCTAAATACTCAAGAGCCATTCGTACTAGCAAGGCAAGCAACTCAAGTTTTTTATGTGAAGGGGGTTAAAAATAAAATTTGGAGTTTTGTAGTGGAAACAAATCCAAGAAACGCTTATGAGATGACTAGTGATGAGAGTGACCCATACCAAGAAGCAGAGACTCAAAGTCAAAGCATGCATGCCATCCAAGATGATGTTGATGACAATGAAATTGATTGAAGAAGGGATGTGATTCAACTTACAACTCTGGGATGAGTTGTCATGTAATTGTGATTGTTTTTTTTTTTTTTTGAATTGGCTATTTTTAGTTATATATTTTGGAGTGTGATTGGTTATTATCAATCAAATTGTTTTTACTTATTCTAATGGGAAATTGACATTCAAATGTTTTCCTAAAGGACAAATTTCTCCTCGAAAATAGTCAAACAATTCAGACGAAAGGAGAATCCCTCGGAAATAGTCAAGCAATTCCGACGGAATAAGAAACCCCTCAGAAATAGTCAAACAGTTCCGACGGAATGAGAAACCCCTCGGAAATAATCATCATATTTCCGTCAAACATACTTTTGGTCGATAATAAAGCTGGCGCCAAGTCTTCCTGCCAAATAAATTACATTTCCGACGACAATAGAGACATTTTCTGAGGGTATTTTCTTTGTCGGAAATAAATTTCAGGCTCGTGACATATTTCCAACGGACAACATTTTTTGGTCGGAAAAAACACTTTTACCGAGGGAATTTCGGAGCCCTCGAAAAATGTTGGTCAGTAATGACCTCTTTTTTGTAGTGTTGCTTGCTCATACCCCCCCCCCCCCCCCAACAGTCCACTCTCTCCTTATAAATAGCAGGCATTACCATCAGTCTTCAGCACAAAACACACACCCTTGACCTGCCGTATTGACTGATCTCCTCACTCTCTCCTTCGCCTTCCAGAGTTTTCCTATTTGTTTCTCACCACCTTTCACTCTAGACCACCCTCCTCCTCCTCCTCCTCCTCCTCCTCAAAATACTAATTTCAACATCAAACGGAATGTCCTCAACCGGCGCTAGCTCCTCCTCTTGGACTGCTAAGCAAAACAAAGACTTGAAAATGCTTTGGCGGTGTTTGACAAGGACACTCCCGACCGCTGGGATAATGTTGTCAAGGCAGTTGGCGGAAAAACGGCAAAGGAAGTCAAGAAGCATTATGAGCTTCTTGTTGAAGACATCATGCTCATTGAGTCTGGACAAGTGCCAATCCCGGATTACAGTACGCCTCACGCTAGAGGGAGTAGCCATGGCCACATGAATGATGAGGAAAAGAGGTATATAATATATGTATACATATATATATATATATATATATATATATATATATATATATATGTATGTATGTATATATACACATTTTAAACACAGAATCAGCTCTAACCTTTTATTATTTTCTCTTTGTTTGTTTTGAATTTTGTTGTGCTTAAATTGTAGGAAGGAAGAGAAACCAAAAGCTCCGCTGAAGAAGTAGGAATTCCATCTATCCATCCATATATTGAACCAAAAGCTCCGCTCAAGAAGTAGAACCAGAAGCTCCGCTCAAGAAGAAGCTGTTTTAGTTTTTTTATATTCTGAATGTCCCAACGGCATGTATTGAATCTTAATTATTTATGTGTGTCATATAAATTATATAGTGGTATCTTAATTTGTATCTAATACGTCAGACAATTACTTTGTTAATTTGTATCTGATACAATTACTTATTATCTTAATACGTCATTTCATTATGAACTATTGCGACATGAACTAGCGTCGCAAACACTGTCATAAAACCCCAATTTAAATTCAACGGTAGTTTATTGCGACACTAGTTTGTTGTCACAAGACTGACACAAATAGGTATTACGACGGCTTTAAAGCGTCACAAAAAAACCCGAATTATTTACGACGCCTTTTATTGCGACGCGTCCAAAAACGTCGCAATGTTGTCACGAATCGTGTTTTACGACATTTTTTCCACTTTTTGCGACACATTTTGATTGTCGCGAAAAGCCATTTTTCTTGTAATTCTCATTATGAAATATCGAAAAGTCATAGTTCTTCAATACGATATGAGATATGATATAAGATCCTCACTTATACACAGCAACCAACTTAACAGCTTACAAACATACTAGGTGACATATGATCTTTCCTTCCAAATTTCATAGTTTAGTTGGAATTAATATTCTACAACATAATAAATTATGTTAATGTTTTTGTACAAGAACTAATTATGAAGATTTATAAAGTTTCTCACTAGTTATTAGTTCATAATAATGTTCATTCATGAGAATAAATGTTATTTTCACTATCATAATTTAGGAATCTCCAGTCAAGCACTACCTTTTCCAATTCACTATATTTGTGGTTTCTTCATCTCCAATTTTTATCTACATCTTCTTTTAGTTCTAAAGTTGTGTACATAATGCATGGTACTAGGTGCATAGATGGACTCCTAAAACTTGTGATCCTATCCAGTAGACTACACATATTTGACAAGGATACCAATGTTGTTTGTCTTTTGGACTAATTTTTTACGTAGCTTTTTTGACCAACCCACTAATTTCAGTTGGAGTTGTATATATGTGTGGTATTTACTCATCACATTATTGTAACATATCTCACATGCATATACAAAACTCATCTCACACTTATCTAAGTATTGTACATAAGTGTGTTAGATCACCTCTTGTTGGAATTTTTGCGAGTATTTCAAAATACAAAATTAATTTCATTACTTAATTTATGTTGAATTTAATTTTTCCATTTTTGTCAAATTGCTATATTTATTTTTGGCAATAAAGTTGTTAATAATGTTGGGTGGTTATTGCCTTTACCATGCTCAGCTTTTTGAAATTTAACTGCATTATTGTTTAATGTCTTTTAAACTCTTTGACTAAAGCCTTTTCGTTGGATGTGCAATAGGAAAATGAGTTGATGTGTTTTAAAAGGCCCTTTAAAACTCTTTTGACTGAAGCCTTTGGTTGGATATGCAATATGAAAATGAGTTGATGTATTTTAAAAGGCTCTTTTCTCTTTTACTGAAGCCTTTTCGTTGGATACTGATCGGTGCATATTTATATATCATTTTGTACCCTTTTAACTTATGATTTGATTATGTTTTTGAGTTAAACTTGTGCTTTTAATAAATTTTGTGTTTGTTTCAGTGTAATAAGCTTGAGACTCATTAAATGCATTTTGGAGACAAGTTAGCTCAAAACGGTGTTTGCAGATCAGTCAACTTCACAGATTGGACTATACTTGCTCAAAAAGAACCAGATAACGAGCCATACATCATTGGAAAGATGCGGAAGTCGAGTTTCTGGAGAATTTTACGGTTCATGATTCCGAGTCTTCTAGAGAAAGTTATACAAGTTTTGGCAACTTAAGGTCAAATTCGGCAGCATCTGCGTTACTGGGCCAAAAATGACATTTGAAGGTCTTTCAGATTTTTTCTTAAGTTGGGCTGCATATGCTTGGAATGATAATTCAAAGGGTTTGAAGATCCAGATTTTTCCAGATTTTTTTAGGAGGGAAGATCAAGCTCAAAAAGAAAGGAAAGAAAAGAAATGAAGTCAATTCCAATGTATTTTCGGCAGTCAACTTGCAAGGCCCAAAACGTATACTTGTACTGCTCAGATGAGAATACTTTCTTCACAAAAGTTGTTCCAATGGGTGTCTATTATGACATATCCAAATTTGAGCCCCATTGGATACATATTGAAACCTCAGGCCTTCCTACACCAAGCCTAGTTCAGAAGAATCGTTTTTTCCAGCAACCAAATGAAAACCTACATGGGTTGGCAGCAAAAGGCAGCCACAATTGAACACCTTTGAAAACCTATGTGAAGAAAGCTTGAGGTACAGCAGCAAAAGAAGTATGGGATGGAATTGATTCCAACCACACTAACATAGACAAGATGAAGTGAGAGTTATTGATTGTATTAAAAGAGGAATGGTGGTGTTGGAATTCATCATAATGTTCCTCCCTCTTAGCCCTATAAATAGAGAAGTCTTCAAGCTTCAAAACACACCCCCAAGGGGGGGAGCTCTCAAACACTTCTCTAGAGCTCCCCTCCCTTCTCTCCCTCAAATTCTCTTAGTTTCTCTTTCTAGTTTTCAATTGTTGTAATGAAATCTTTGTGCTGAAATTCTCCTTAAGTTTTTCTTAGTCCACTTTACTTTTCATTGTTATGTAAATTCTTTTCTTTAGTTTCAAGTTTGATTAGTTTGCAAGTTTCAATTATGGTTTTTGTTCTTATTCATTATGCTTATAAGTTAATATGCTAGTTTGAATGATTGATCACCATTTAGGCTTGCATGTTAGCTATCTTGGTTTGAATTAAGAGTAGACACCATGCTTTAATTCGAATTGAACTATGAATAGGAAGAGTATGTATGGACATTCGACAACAGGGATTAGATACATACTTGGTTGTTTAAAATGTTCTTCTATGCTTAATGGATTCCTAATGTTTAGTTTAGGTTAGACAACAGATGATCAAATTAGGGAATTAGGAATACAAGGTTAGGACCAAATACCATGGCTTAATCATACTTTAGCTAGAATCAATCCGTTAATCTAATTGAACTTGGGAACTTATCTGCTTGAGTTATTTTCTTTTCTTTCTTTCTTGTTTTATTTATTTTCTTTCTTCTTTTTTTGTTTTGTGTAGGAAAACTGAATTGGATTATTCAATCACCAATCCCTGTGGAATCGATCTCGCACTTACATATGCTATACTACCGAACGGCTCGTGCATTTGCGAGTATCACAAGTTGAGGATGCAGCTGAATTCATTTTGGTGCAGCTGAATCGACGCAACAGTCACCATTGTCCAATTGGTGATCCTATGACCAAGAACATTTTAGGATGTGATATATCATGGTGGAAAGGACTCGTGAATCTAAAAAATTTAGATTGCTTTCCATATGTATCGTAATCCATGGACTTGTCATTTAATTGCTTACGTATAAGTTTCCTAAAATAACTTTCATGCCCTATTTAATTATATTTATGCAATGTTATGTCCTTAGAAGTTTTTGTTTCTGTATTGGCTTCTAGTGCATATTTCTAACACACTTTACTAAAACACCCTTAACCTTTTTATAACCAATTAAATTCATCTGCAAACATAAGCATATAAATTATGAACCTCCAGCATGTACAAGATAAGAAGCACACATATTCAAAACAATTCTACAAAGTGATAGAGCACCAAAATATATTGATAAGTTGTTAATTTCATTTTAATTTGGTTCAGCTTTTTTGTTTTTTTAGGAAGAAGACTGAAGGTGCTTTCTAAAAAGATAACAAAATGTCTATGAATTGTAAACTTTAGGAAACATAATGGCCAATTTGACTAAAAAATTTTCTCAGTGACCAAATTGAATTTTCGTGTAAAACCTAGTGACCAAAAAATTATGTAGAGGCTCTCTTTTGAACAAATTTGGTTTAGGAATTTTCATTTATTTATACAAAAGATGTTTGAGGGTAGGAGGCTTCATATATATATATATATATATATTATGCGAAAAAAGAAAATTATAACAAAAAACCATGCTAGCACGCAGGTCCAAAATGATCAAAATAAAAAGTAGAAGAACAAGCTAGAGGGAGGCCATATGCAAGACTTTCTCACTCATATATGCTTCTTTTTGAGTTTTTCTATTTAAACCTCGCACTTCTCTTTGTTCACTCCATATTCTAAGTTCATCCCAACTTCTAATTCAAAATTTCTCAATTTCTAAGAAAACCCCACTATCTTCCCAAACTACCCCTAAATACACACCCAACAAAAAAAAAAAAAAAAACTCATCAATCCCACACCCCACACCCCACACCCTGTTGGTTTTTATCTTAATGAGTATTTCAAAATATGTTTTAGTATCAAATATTTTAGAATTCAAAATCAACTTTAATGTTTTAACGTTAGCTAATTTGATTAAATTGCTTTCTTCAATTTGAATCTTTATTCTGATTGTTGATAACGTTTAATTGATTTAATTGTGAAAAATTGTAGACCCACTCAAATATCATTTACTTGTTTGTTTATTCTGGGCATTAAGTTTTGTTGGCTATCTTTGGTTTTAACGTATACTTTGCCTTCAAACCTTCAATTTATTTGATTCCTACAAGGAAAGCTTTTGCTTATATGATCACTGTGTGATTTGTTGAAGGTCTTGATTACATAACCGTTTGTGTTTATATATATTTAATTGGTCTATTGAAATCAGTATTCAATTTCTAAACGGTGCCACTATTACTTATCAAACGGCAAAATTTTGTCTTTAATGACCAACGTCTCTTTGGGGTCAACAACTTGTACAACAATCTGCTACACCGAGATATTATCTCAGAGGGGCGGATCTACTCTTAAGGACAGTGACTTACACGCCTCAACCTATTGTTCGTGATCAAAGGAGAGCATCCACAACCAAGATTATCCAACAATCTTAAGAGTATATCCATGGATGCCATCACCAAACTTCCTGATGTTTCCAAGATCGATACCTTCAATGGAGCTTTCTTTAAACGCTGGCAAGAACGAGTGTTTTCCACCCTTGATGTTCTCAGTCTCTCCACCTACCTTACCAAGCTCAAGCCAAAGGAAGGAACCGACAACTACAATAAAGCAGTAGAACAATGGGAGAAAGGTAACAAAATTTGTAGGCATACAATTTTGAGCACACTTTCTAACGAGTTGTTTGATATATATTGTTCATACAAAACCGCAAAAGAGATTTGGGAGAATTTGAACAAAAAGTACGTGATCGAAGATGTTGGCACCCAAAAATATGCAATTGGAAATTTCCTGCAATTCCAAATGGTGGAGAGCAAAGATGTGTCAATACAAATTCATGAGTACCACAAGCTTGTCAATGAATTGAAAAATGAGGACGTTGATCTGCCTGAAACATTTGTGTGTTCAAGTCTCATTGAAAAGCTCCCTGAATCATGGAAGGACTACAAGAACAACATGAAGCACAAAAGGAAGCAAATGAGCCTTGAAGACTTAATTGTGCACATCCGAATCGAAGAAAAGAACCATATGCAAGACAAAGTCATCAAAGCCAAAGAAATTTCGTCCAAAGCCAATGTCATCGAAGGTAAATCCTCCAAGCATTACAATAAATCTAAATTTTCTAATACCAAGCATGAGAACAAGTTAAGGTCAACCCACAATCAACCAAACTTCAAGAAGAAGGGAAGTTGCTTCGTATGTGGAAAACCTGGGCACCATGCACATGAATGCAGGCATAGGAGGAGAGATGACAATCCTGCTAGAGCAAACGTGGTTGAAGCAGATGATATCATTGTTGCGGTCGTCTCTGAGATAAACATGGTGACCAATGCTAAAGATTGTGTTTCCCTCTTTTCGGCCGGGTAGGCCAATAGAAGGAGTTTTTGGTCCTTCTTCTCTTGAGATGCGTAGGCGTGCCACCACCAAGCCACCTGATGGCTTGGATGGAAAGATCGTGTGAGTGTGTTTGCACTTCTGACTTTTAATCAAACAATTGATCGACCAAGCAAGGAACCTCCTCTTGGTCTAGGTTCTTTTTCTTCCTTGAGGTCAAGGATGATTGAGCTTTGTATGGCTATTTTTAGGATTTTTGTGATAAGTGCAGCGAATGCAAATGCAATAAACGAAATGACAGAGATCTAAGTGCGAGAAATGTAAATGCGATAAAATAAATTTAAGCGATAAAGACTTGAATTAAACTTGAATGTAAAGACAATTGAAATTAAATTGCAAGAATGTAAGCTTACACTAGGAAAACGAAGAACTTAGATAATCTGAAGAACTTGAAAGATAAAATCCTAGACTATGAATTGAAAAGTACAAGATAGAAAGATAGATTTTGTGTGTTGAGTCAGAGGTCCTTTCTCTCTTCTTCTGATGACCTATTTATAGAGATCCTTCAGCTCCTGGGCTTGGCCATACAACTAATCTGTCTTGAAAATCCTCCCGATGTTAATGCCTTCCGGAGCTCTAGGCACGAACCACCCGATGTCTTGGAAATCTTCCCAATATTAATGCTTTCCGGAGCTCCATGCATGAACTACCCGATGTCTTGGGAATCTTCCCAATATTAATGTCTTCCTGTCTTTAAACTCCGCCACTTGTAGGAAAACATCTGTTGGAACTTGTAGGCTGAGCTTTGGACTTGATTAAGACTCCCACCAACATTAAGTGGCATGTGAACTCCAAATATTTGAAATCCGCCGCATGATGAGTTCTCCAAATATTTGGAAATTCTAGCCTTGGTTGAGAACCCTGTTGGCAAAGGAGTTCTCTATTTTTTGTTTATATGGCCATACCCTGTCGGCCGCATGATGGATAGCTGTCTTACTAATTTCCGCCCAAACAATGAGTGGATGCCTCCCACATGAATAATTATATTACCAAAGTAATATATTACTATTATTTTATAACCATTTGTTGGTCAAATCCTGAAAAGCAAGTTCCTCCATTACATATATATATATATATATATATATATATATATATATATATATATATATATATAATAAAGCAAGACAAAGAAACTTTCGGCCAAACATCCAACTTTGAATGCTCTCACTACTCATTATATATATATATATAATAGCATAAGGATGAGGAAGGCTCAAGCTTTCCAATCTGGCCGCATGTCTTCATTCCCTTATACAAAATCCCTCCAGCCACAACAATTCTAATATTCCAAACTAAAAGACTCGGCCGCCACACTTTTGCCCAAGAACCCGGCCGCATTTCTTTTAGCTCCTAGCCCGGCCGATTTTTCCAAAGTGCCTGGGTGAATTATCCCACCTCCACACGTTCATTCACTTTATATATATAATAAACATATATGATAAGTGAATTAATTCCCAACTCAAAACCCTTCCAGCCCAGTTTGCAAAGGAACCAAATACCCGGCCGCCATTCTCCAAAACTGTGTTTGCTCCAAACCAAAAAATCCGGCCGCATCTTCTATAAAATCCCGCCCAACTTCTACAAAATCCCGCCGAGATATCCTAGTAATTCCAGCCGTGCCCCACCGCACCTTTGCAATTTGCTTTACAAAAGCTTTTTGGCCACCTCAATTCCAAAGAACTCCAAGCTTTGGCCGTATTCATGCATGCATCCACCCATTTATATATATATAAATGAATATATCAATATGATATGCCCAATCGCTTTAGCCCAACTTTTTTGCAAGAGAAGACACCTTGGCCGCTTTTTTGAGAAAACACTCGGCCACCTAGAATCCGCCTTTATGAATTCTTCCTTGGCAAATTGGGTGACTTTTTGACCACCTCAAACAACTATATTGTCATAAAATAGAATGTATAGGGCGTGGATTTGGGAGCTGGCCGCACATGGAACAACCCAAAGCAATTGCACTTACATATATAATTTCATATTTTAATTTATACATGTGGGTCGCCCGGTTTTTTAAGTTGGCCAAACAACACATGAATCCTTATATATATACGGCCTTGCTAACCACTTGGGCTTTAAAATTTATATTAAACTCATATATATATGAGGATGATATTAACTTTTAGCCTCCAAAACCTTCAGCCGTCTTGCAACATAACTACAGACTCCAGTCTCCACAAAAACCCCCAGGATTCTTGCCCAAAAACCTGTGGCTCTCAGCCGATAAAAACTGGGCATTGAAAGCAAAGAAATCTGGCCGCATTCTCCAGTGCAACCGGCCACGAAAACACCAAGATTTCGGCCGCAACCTCTCCGCAAGCCTCAAATTCAATTGTGATTTTCAACAGACCCAAACAGATTGGGTCGTAGACTCTGGCGCTACTAGGCACATATGTGGAAATAGGAACGCGTTCTCATCTTACACCACAGTTAGAGATGGAGAAGAACATGTTTTCATGGGTGACTCAAGGCGCTCATCAGTTGCTGGAAAAGGAAAGGTTCTTCTCAAACTTACTTCTGGTAAAACTTTATCTCTTAATGACGTACTCCATGTGCCAGATATTCGTTATAATCTTGTCTCTGTTGCTTTACTTGGAAAAGTGGGGGTTAAAATCGTATTCGAATCTGACAAGATTGTTTTGACTAAAAATGGGTTGTTTGTGGGGAAAGGATATTGCAACCAAGGATTATTTGTACTGAATGTTTCTGAAGTTATGAATGGAAATGCATCAACATCTTCTGCTTATTTGGTTGACTCTATTGATTTATGGCATGGTAGACTTGGTCACGTGAACTTCACATACATTAAGAAAATGAAAGATGTCGGATTGCTATCTTTTCCCACATATTCAGAAGATAAAAAATGCAGTGTGTGTATTGAATCTAAGACAACCAAAAAGACATGTAAGCCTGTACAAAGAGAATCGGAACTACTTGGTTTGATACATAGTGACCTTGGTGATTTGAAACAAACTATGACTAGAGGAGGAAAAAGAGATTACATAACTTTTATTGATGATTATTCAAGGTACACAAAGGTTTATCTACTTAGAAACAAAGATGAGGCTGGAGAAATGTTCATAAAGTATAAAGCTGAGGTAGAGAACGAACTGAATAAAAAGATAAAAAGGTTAAGAACTGATAGAGGAGGAGAATATGATTCCAACCCTTTTAGTGCATTTTGTGAAGAACATGGCATAATACATGAAGTAACCCCACCTTATTCACCTGAATCTAATGGAGTAGCTAAAAGGAAAAACAGAACTTTGAAAGACATGATGAATGCAATGCTAGTTAGTTCAGGGGCACCGTTAAACTTGTGGGGTGAAGCTATCTTATCAGCTTGTCACCTACAAAATAGAATACCTTATAAGAAAATTGGAAAAACCCCTTATGAGCTATGGAAAGGTCATTCACCTAATCTAAAGTGCCTGAAAGTGTGGGGGTGTTTGGCTAAGGTCCTTTTGCCTGAACCGAAGAAAAGAAAATTAGGGCCCAAAACCTTTGATGCTATGTTTATTGGATATGGCCAAAACAATGCAGCTTACAGGTTCTTAGTCGTCAAAAGTGAACACAATGTGATGGAGGTGAATACCATAGTGGAAACTAAAAATACAGATTTCTTCGAGAGTGTTTTCCCTATGAAGGTCACTGTAGAGCCTGTACCTCGTTCAATATCAGAATCCGAAAGTAATGATAACTTAGAAGTTGAATTAAGGAGAAGTAAAAGAGCAAGGAAAGAAACTAATCTTGGAGATGGATTCTATACCTTCTTTATTGACAATGACCCACAAACTTATAATGAAGCTGTAACAGCACCAGATGCACCTTTTTGGAAAGAAGCCATTAACAATGAATTAGAGTCTATTCTTTCTAACCATGTTTGGGAATTAGTGGATATACCTCCAGGAGCTAAAACTTTAGGGTGCAAATGGATTTTCAAGAAGAAATTGAAATCTGATGGGTCTATTGATAAATATAAAGCGCGTTTGGTAGCTAAAGGCTACAAGCAACAAAAGGATATAGATTATTTTGATACCTTTGCTCCAGTAACAAGGATTGCCTCAATTAGAGTCTTGATTGCTTTAGCGTCCATCTACAATCTTGTTATTCATCAAATGGATGTAAAAACTGCTTTCTTAAATGGTGAATTGGAAGAAGAGATCTATATGGATCAACCGGAAGGCCATGTTGTTGAAGGTAAGGAACGCAAGGTATGCAAACTTGTAAAATCTTTGTATGGTCTGAAACAGGCTCCCAAGCAGTGGCATGAAAAGTTTGACAAAGTGTTGCTTTCTAATGGGTTTCTGATCAATGATGCAGATAAGTGTTTATATTGTAAATCTACTAGTAACACTTGTGTAATTATCTGCTTATATGTTGATGATATGCTTATTATGGGAACTAATATTGAGATTGTTACAGAGACCAAATCATTTTTAGCATCAAATTTTGACATGAAGGATATGGGTATAGCTGATGTGATTCTTGGTATCAAAATTGCAAGAGACTCTGATGGCATTTGTCTATCTCAAGAACATTACATTGAGAAGATTCTGAGGAAATTTGGAAACTACGACTGTAAGCCTCTTTCTACACCTTATGATGCAAATACCCAATTGAAGAAAAACAAAGGTGAAAGTGTATCGCAGTCTGAATATGCTCAAATCATTGGTAGCTTGATGTACTTGATGAATTGTACTCGACCTAATATTGCTTACATAGTTGGGAGGTTGAGCCGATACACTCAAAGTCCTAATAAGGATCATTGGACTGCCATATCAAGAGTATTGAAATATTTGAGAGGCACAATGGACTTTGGATTGAAATATAGTGGATTTCCCGCCGTACTTGAAGGGTATAGTGATGCTAATTGGATATCTGATTCAGATGAGATGAAATCCACAAGTGGGTATGTGTTTACAATTGGTGGAGGTGCAGTGTCTTGGAAATCTTCTAAACAAACGTGCATAGCTCGATCTACTATGGAATCAGAGTTCATCGCCTTAGAAAAGGCAGGTACAGAGGTTGAGTGGCTTAGAAACCTCTTAGCAGATATCCCTTTATGGAAGAGACCAGCTCCGTCTGTGTCTATGCATTGTGATAGCCAAGCTACAATAGCTCGAGCTCAGAACAAAACTTATAATGAGAAAAACAGGCATATACGCCTAAGACATAACATTGTGAGGCAGCTGCTTGAGACAGGGGTGATATCCCTAGAATTTGTTAGGTCAGAGATGAACTTGGCTGATCCTCTGACAAAACCACTATGTCGAAAACTAGTGAGTAATACATCGAGGGGGATGGGACTTATGTCTGTATCAACAGTCAACAGTGATGGTAACCCAACCTATGTGAATGGAGATCCCAGGAAGTAGGTTCATATGGGTAAGAACAAGTCACTAGGTGATTGGGTGTGCACTATCAATTTATATTCTTGAGAGTCCCTCCCTATGGTGTAGATAGTGCAATACTGCAACGCTTAAGGTTGAACTTATGTTCCTAATGAATACCATAGCCCTTATGGGTGGGGTGCTTGATTGCAGTGCACTCTTAATGGATTCACCTATATGAGTGTGGAAGTGGGGCCACTTCCTATGAGAGTTTAGACATGCTCTCTAGAGCACTCATGAATATCCAGGTAGGGCGCAGGGCCTATTCGTGCCAACCCGCTTGAACAAACTTGAATTAGAAATTTAATGTGGGGACTTAGTCCCCTGATTCACATACAGAAATCTTGGTTCATAGAAAATTTATTTTCACCAAATTTCTGTGGATCATGACTATCTTTCCTAAGGCTGGTTCATAGTCCAAAAGACATCAGTCCTGATACATTGAATTTCACTTTTCCTTGGGACTTTCCATATTTTGAAATATGTGGGGGATTGTTGGTTTTTATCTTAATGAGTATTTCAAAATATGTTTTAATATCAAATATTTTAGAATTCAAAATCAACTTTAATGTTTTAACGTTAGCTAATTTGATTAAATTGTTTTCTTCAATTTGAATCTTTATTCTGATTGTTGATAACGTTTAATTGGTTTAATTGTGAAAAATTGTAGACCCACTCAAATATCATTTACTTGTTTGTTTATTCTGGGCATTAAGTTTTGTTGGCTATCTTTGGTTTTAACGTAGACTTTGCCTTCTGATCGGTGCATAATTATATATCATTTTGTATCCTTCTAACTTATGATTTGGTTATGTTTTTTAGTTAAACTTGTGCTTTTAATAAGTTTTATGTTTATTTCAGTGTAATAAGCTTGAAACTCATTAAATGCATTTTGGAGACAAGTTGGCTCAAAATGGTGTTTGCAGATCAGTCAACTTCACGGATTGGACTGTACTTGCTCAAGAAGAACCAGATAACAAGCCATACATCATTGGAAAGATGCAGAAGTCTAGTTTCTGGAGAATTTTACGGTTCATGATTCCGAGTCTTCTAGTGAAAGTTATACAAGTTTTGGCAACTTAAGGTCAAATTCGGCAGCATCTGCGTTACTGGGC
Source organism: Prunus kanzakura (assembly GCA_020521455.1). Lineage (NCBI taxonomy): Eukaryota > Viridiplantae > Streptophyta > Magnoliopsida > Rosales > Rosaceae > Prunus > Prunus kanzakura. The sequence continues at coordinate 70,725 of BPUM01000817.1, read as the reverse complement.
CAAAAATGACATTTGAAGGGCTTTCCGATTTTTCCTTGAGCTGGGCTGCATATGCTTGGAAATATAATTCAAAGGGTTTGAAGATCCAAATTTTTCCAGATTTTTTAGGAGGGAAGATCAAGCCCAAAACAAGCCCACAAGCTGACTGCAATGAAGTCAATTCCAGTCTATTTTTGGCAGTCAACTTGCAAGGCCCAAAACATACACTTGTGTTGCTCAGATGGGAATACATTCTTCATACAAGTTGTTCCAATGGGTGTCTATTATGACATATCCAAATTTAAGCCCCATTGGATACATATTGAAACCTCAGGCCTTCCTACACCAAGCCTGGTTCAGAAGAATCATTTTTTCCAGCAAAGGTGACATGGGTTGGCAGCAAAAGGCAGCCACAATTAAACACCTTTGAAGTCCCATGTGAAGAAAGCTTGAGGTGAAGCAAAAGAAGTATGAGATGGAATTGATTCCAACCACACTAACATAGACAAGATGAAGTGGGAGTTGTGGATTGTATTAAAAGAGGAATGGTGGTGTTGGAATTCATCATGATGTTCCTCCCTCTTAGCCTTATAAATAGAGAAGTCTTCAAGCTTCATAAAACACCCCCAAAAGGGGGGAGCTCTCAAACACTTCTCTAGAGCTCCCCTCCCTTCTCTCCCTCAAATTCTCTTAGTTTCTCTTTCTAGTTTTCAATTGTTGTAATGAAATCTTTGTGCTGAAATTCTCCTTAAGTTTTTCTTAGTTCTACTTTACTTTTCATTGTTATGTAAATTCTTTTCTTAGTTTCAAGTTTGATTAGTTTGCAAGTTTCAATTATGGTTTTTGTTCTTATTCATTATGCTTATAAGTTAATATGCTAGTTTGAATGATTGATCACCATTTAGGCTTGCATGTTAGCTATCTTGGTTTGAATTAAGAGTAGACACCATGCTTTAATTCGAATTGAACTATGAATAGGAAGAGTATGTATGGACATTCGACAACAGGGATTAGATACATATTTGGTTGTTTAAAATGTTCTTCTGTGCTTAATGGATTCCTAATGCTTAGTTTAAGTTAGACAACAGATGATCAAATTAGGGAATTAGGAATACAAGGTTAGGACCAGACACCATGGCTTAATCATACTTTAGCTAGAATCAATCCGTTAATCTAGTTGAACTTGGGAACTTATCTGCTTGAGTTATTTTCTTTTCTTTCTTTCTTATTTTATTTATTTTCTTTCTTGTTATTTTTTGTTTTGTATAGGAAAGTTGAATTGGATTATTCAATCACCAATCTCTATGGAATCGACCTCGCACTTACATATGCTATACTACCGAACGGCTAGTGCACTTGCGAGTATCACAAGTTGAGGATGCAGCTGAATCTATTTTGGTCCAGCTGAATCGACGCAACACCTTCAAACCTTCAATTTATTTGATTCCTACAAGGAAAGCTTTTGCTTATATGATCACTGTGTGATTTGTTGAAGGTCTTGATTACATAACCGTTTGTGTTTATATATATTTAATTGGTCTATTGAAATCAGTATTCAATTTCTAAACGGTGCCACTATTACTTACCAAACGGAAAATTTTTGTCTTTAATGACCAACGTCTCTTTGGGGTCAACAACTTGTATATATATAGCTTTGGCTATTTTGGCTGTACAGAGATCTTAATTCGAGTATCTTCTCTCAATTTCTGTCCTCCCACATTATTTCCTTTCCTCACACTTTTCATACAGTTTTGTATTGTGTTAATTTTATTTTTACTTCCCAAGGAAAAGATTCAAGTGTTCATCCGATCCAAGTATTGCGAGTGTACGTTTACAAGGATCAAAGGTTGTTGTATCCTGGAGGGTAGGACGTCATAACCTGCTACACCGAGATATTATCTCAGAGGGGCGGATCTACTCTTAAGGACAGTGACTTACACGCCTCAACCTATTGTTCGTGATCAAAGGAAAGCATCCACAACCCAGATTATCCAACACACCCTGCTATCTTTCACCTCACCACTCTAAGTTCATCTCAACCTTAGTACAGCAAATCTTTAATCACAATATCCTCAATAATTCTGGGAGGAGTACCAAACCGAGAATTAATATCACATTAGACCATCTCCAACCATGTTGAGGCTAAACTCAAATTTTCACCCTCTAAAATACAACTATTCATGTATTTTTAGAACTCAAATTGTTTTTTCCTCCAACCTTGCAGACTCATAATTTGAGTCTGCAACTTTATTAAATTGTTTAAGAAAGGTTAATCCCTAATTTTTTTTTTTATCATTAATTTTTCTTGACATTATTTTTGTTTCAACATTCATGATTTAATTTCTAAACATTTTGATCTAAAAAAATCCAAAAATAATTTTACTTAAAGAATAAAAGCAAGTATAATAAAAAGATGAGTATTTATAGAGTTTGGGATGAGTTTTGAAGTTAGATCTAATTTAGATTAATTATAAAAATTATTTTACCGTTGGATTTAAATTTCAGTCGTTGGATGTGAATTTTTCCTGTCGAGATTGCCTAAAAATAATCATGGCCATTGATTATATATAGAAGTTGGAATTAAAAATAATATAAAATGGGAAACATCAACTTCTTTGGAATAGCTGTTGGTATTTTTTTTTTTTAAAAAAGGATCAGGAGCTTTCAAAATGGAGCCGTTGGATTTCAAAGCCTCCTTCATGTGCCATGACACATGTCACACAGAAAGGAGGTGAGTAGTTGACATCATTCTGCAGCACAGGGCCCGCTTTTTTCACCTTTCACATGAGCTGCACAGCTGGTTATTGGGCTCCACAAAAATTTCCAGTCCAGGCAATATCAAGACTGGTATTCCGCCCGATATTTCTCCTGGACTCAAATTCCACCTGCCCAAATACATGGGTTGGAGATGAATTTTGGACTCAAAACCTAAATTTTGACATTTCACCTCTTGGGTTGGAGATGGTCTTACATACCTCAATTGACTATCCACAAGCCACTATTTGCATACCATATTTATGAAGAGAAGATAAGAGTGTAGTAGGTTTCTTGGATTGAAAGAGAAAAGTAATCTGACAATAGGGTGTAGGAGTTTGTGTTTTTCTAAAACTTCATATGAAGAGTCGTGGGGTGTGTGGGGTGTGTGTATAGATGTGTTAGGGTTAAATATTAAGTTGGATGACCTTTTTTTGTCTTTTTTACACAATAATAAAAGGGTAAACTGTTGAATACCCCCTTGAACTATTACGCTAGTTGAAATCTACACCTTGAATTAATTTTTCAGCCAATTTAGCACTCGTACTAAAATTTATTGCCAATTTACCCTCCATCGTTAGTTTTTAGCAATTTTCATCCAAATCTCTGTTAAAAAAGTCACATGTCAAGCACATGATTCACTGTTGAATTAAAAATTGATTTTTTAACCTCTCTCTTATTCTCTCTCTCTCTCTCTCTCTCTCTCTCTCTCTCTCTCTCTCTCTCTCTCTCTCTCTCTCTCTCTCTCTCTCTCTCTCTCTCTCTCTCTGTGTGCTAGTCTCGAACCCATATGGGGATTCTGAATTACAAACCCAAATCACCAAGATCTTGTGACCATGGCCAAAATTACAAACCCAAATCCTATTCCTCCAACAAGGGTACTCGCTAGTGTATTTCTATATCTCATTCCTCCAACACCATTGTACCAGTTTCTCTTTTTTCTATTCATCTCTTTCTGCCAAGATAGCAGAGACACAGATGTCATCACCACCAACTTCCTCCAACCTTTAATTAATAATTATATTGTTGCATAATTTTCTCTTTCGCCTCCTTGCCCTCCTCAAAATCCGTTGTGCCTCTTCCTCGTTGGCTATGCGTTTCCTCTTGGGTTAAAAGAATTTTTTTAATTTATTTTTAAAACCAAGTATAAGTTCACCTTGGTCTCTCATCCCAGCCCCTCTCTGTCCCTCGTCCTCTCTCTTCTTTGAAAGTCCTGGGTCCATTAATTAAGCTTTCAGCAGTGAGGCCCCACTTGTCCCCAGGGTTCAGCCGAAGCATTTGAAAGGATGTTAAAAGGCTTAGGTGGTTAAGCCCATGAGAATTTCTGGGTTGAAAAAACTTAGGTCAAGAGATATCAGATTTTTCTATGCTTAAACTGGCTTTGTTTATTTAATCTGGGTAAACTGCCGAAGAAACGGGGAGAGGGGAGAGAGAAGAAGAGATGAGGAGATAGCGAGAGGGTTCGTTGGGTAATCTGGGTTGCAGGGTTGGCATGTGCCATTCATGTGGTGTTTTTAACAGAGATTTGGATGGAAATTGCCAAAAACTATCGGTGGGGATAAATTGGCGATAAAATTTAGTACGAGTGCTAAATTGGCTGAAAAATTAATTCAGAGTGTAGATTTTAACTAGCGTGATAGTTTAAGGGGGTATATGGCAGTTTACCCATAATAAAACATACGAAGGTTGATGATTTAAGTATTGAGAAAAGTATGTTTAAATAGAAAATCTCTTCTATTAAAAAAATATATATGGCTGCTTTTAGAAACGACACGATTTCTCGACAGAAATACATGGCTGCTTTTAGAAACGACACGTTTTCTTTTTATTTTGGGTCGAACGACACGTTTTCTTGTTCATACTACAAAACGTGATCTTGCTCCCTCACTCCAAAACCATCATCACTCTCTGGCACCAACCAAAAAAAAAAAAAAAAAAAAAAAAAAAAAGAAGAAGAGAGAGAAACTCCGATCATGGATTGCAGGGGCCTAGGCGTGGTTTCGGAAAACCCCTACGTACATTTGCTCAACGATCTCTCTCTAATTCCCATTTCTCACTACTTCTTCGCCTTTCTCGCATTCTCATTCGCATTTCTCTACCATTTCCTCGAATTCCATTTCCTCCAAGACCTTTTCAATGGCTTCAGAGGCAGCCTCGTCAGCTTGACCTACAATCCCTCCTCCCCTATCTACCATGGCGTCGTTTCCAAGTGCCGGATTCTCCATGCCAGGTCCCGATACTAACAATAACCAACTAGTTTCCATTTTTGTTGAATTAATTTTCCCTTTCAATTGATTTTAATTCATTTCTTTTTTTTGGATATATGGATTGGTTTGCAGGTATTTGGCAACGCCATGGCTCTCAAGCCCTCATTTTCAGACTGTTTTCCTCAGCCTCTTTGGGCGGCCTCCTGCTTTCAGCTACCGAAGGTACAAAATCACTAAAAAATGAAGGCTTTGTTTCTAGTGCTTTGTGAGCAATTGTCCTTGTTTTATATTTCAGTATTCCACCATCTGGGTCAGTTCAGGATTTGTAATTTATGGTTACTTTTGTGTGGCGGGTCTACTGCATTTGTGCGCATGCGTTTTCAGTGGAATATTTTGAGTACTATTTTATCAACTGTGCCACTGGAGAGAAAAAAACTTGTTGAGTCAAAATTCTGGAGTCCTGGAATTATATTTATAAAAAAAAACTGAATACAAGAGTCTCTTAATAGCCTATTTATACTACAATTTTATGTGTTTCTTCTAAATATGTTTTTTTTTCTTCTACACAGGTTATACAACTGTCACAGAGATTCTTTTTCCTCTAGAATTTTGGTTAATGCTTTCCTCTAACAGATAGTCGTGTATATCTCAGAGAACTTTTTACTCTATCTGATGGCGGAACTGTTGCTTTGGATTGGCTACTGAGTTCTGATGGTAATGGCCATGTACATATATCAATTTATAGACATTAATGAATGCATGATAATTTATACTCGTTATCATTTTACTTATATGTTTCTGGATTGTTTACCTGAAAGTAATGGCCATGTACATATATCAATTTATAGACATTAATGAATGCATGATAATTTATACACGTTATCATTTTACTTATATGTTTCTGAATTGAGTAAAAATACAAACATACATTCCATTTGGTTGTTATCTTTGTTTCTTACATTTTTAATTTCTTACTATTTAAAGTCTACACTTCTTGGTATCTTTTTTTTTTTTTTTTTTCAGTCTTGTATTGTGTTCTCATATAATGTGCTATTTAGCACCCAGATTGGCTTCTGTTGATAGTATGTGTAATGTAGGCTGGTATTTAGATTTTATAGTGCTTCTTAGTTTGTAAAATACAGCCTTTCATGTTCAAATATTAATTGTTAATTCCTCGGTGACAATGTGTCCAGCGGGTAGAATAGGGAACACAGAGAATAGGCGGATAAAGCAATAGGATAGAAGTTGGAACAAATATTATTGAGTTCTGGGGTATAGAGACCTAAGAGAAGCTCTATAATGTGTAATTTCTGAATAAAGTTGATAAAAGACCCTTATTACAATCGTAACTAGGCTTGTATAGCCATCAAACCCTAGCATAAAGGGAAACCTAATCGACAAAGGAAATTAAACCAAACTGGAAAGTAAACCAAATCCTAATTGGAATAGGAAAATAAATATCAAAGTAACTTAATAATTTAAAATAACTAAAATTTAGCCTTATTGGCTAACAAGCCCCCTTAGACTAGGAAAGTCCATTAGATGCTCCTGCACCACAATGTAAGTTGTAAGTTGTATTGTAATTGGTTCATTACTTGGTATCATCTATTTTATTTTGAGATTGTATGCTGATTATAGAAATGGATGACTTCATTTGTTCCATAGTTTGACCTCGAGGCTTTCTATAGTAAGGATATCCTTATTTTTCTTAAATTAAGGACATCTTATTTCTGTGCTGTAAACTAATGATTGGAACTGTTCAATTTTTAGATTCTCTTCAAGGGCTATACATGCAAAAAATCAGCTAAATCTGAAAATGTGGAGCCATTTGATTATCCATATTTTTGCTTCAGTTTTATCGAACGAACTGCCTTTTTTTTTCTTCACATTTAAGATGGCCAAACATCTTCAGATCTGGACGATTTATTGAAGGATAACACTGGAAGTATAACCTAAAACATAGATCGTTCTGATCGTTGAAATACATGTTGGGTAGCCCTAGAAAGGATGTGCGCAATTTTCTTACAATAAGGGCATGAACATCTTTAACATAGAAATAATTTTCTGATGTTTGTTGGTTGGAACTTGCAATATAAGCAAACCTTTTGAACTGAAGAGTTGAAGTGCTATGGAAAAGATGGTAAATTGTTTTCTTTAGAGAATGTTGTCAACTTGTCTTTCACATGTTGGCATTGGCTTGAAACAGGGGAAATGGACTTTTATGGAAATTTTGGAGATATCAAACTGAAACTTTGACAATATATTTTCCAACATTGCTGAAATTTTCAGAAAATCTTGGGAAAACAAAATGAGCATTTTTTATCCGACAGAAATGAAACTAAATTAAAATAGGAAGGAAAGTGCATGTCGGAAGAAGAGGAGTTCTGATGGGGTGGGGGTTGAGAGAGAGAGAGAGAGAGAGAGAGAGAGAAGAAGAAGAAGAGAACTTGTTTAGTTTTGAAAGATTCCTTCCTTCCCTGCTTTTTCATTTTGGCAGGTTGGGTTTTAAAATTTCTCCATTATTAATTTTAGTTTGTGTTAGATTAATTTTTCTATGTTCTGTTATTTTATGCTAGACTCACTAAGGTCGTTCTTGTCATTTCCTACTTGTGTTGGTCACATGAAGGTGGCTGGTTATCTTACCCTCAACTTATTTCTCTTAAACATCTGTTTCATCTTTCCTTCTTCACTGAAGGGTACTGAAAGTCAATTCAGCTGGTTGAACTGGAGGTGCAGTTGGCTTTAGATGGACATCCTTTGTAGTAACTAATCCCCAGAAAGCATTAATACCAACTAGACAAACGGACTCTTTAAACTCCCCAACTGGACAGACTCCCCATACATCAATAATAACTACCAGACAGATCCATTTGATCATCCCAAACTTAATTACTACTTTGTACTTAGTAAACTTGCCAGACAACTCCCGATTATCTGTTTACTGCATCACATATTTATATATCAAGATTTTTCCTAAAGTGTAATGTCACTTTTGATTTTGTGGTATTAATTATTGTGAATCCTCTCTATTTTTTTATCCATGCATGTCCTATACTGCAGTTTCAGGAGGTGTTTTTAGCACGAACAATGCTATTCCGAAAGGTGACACCACCCCTATCGTGCTGGTGATTCCTGGATTAACCAGCGATTCTGATGCTGCTGTAAGCTTCATCTTTAATTTGTGTTTTTTTTTTTTTCACTCATCTTTGTTCTGTATTTGCTTATTATTTTTTTTATAACCAGAATCCCCAAAATCCACATCACAGGCTTGGGTTTAAAACTGGGTCAATCTTTGGAAGGTAGGAAACTCTAGTAAATAGCTTGATAGGTACCTTGAAGGATTGAACCTCAGACCATGTTGGAGCAAACCTTACGACTAAACCCTCATTGGTACTCAGATTCTTTATTGTGTATGTAAATGCTTCAAGTTGTAGTTCTGGTGTCTCTAGGAATAGAATCTTTGTGTTAACATAGTTGATTCTAATGAATTTTTTATTTATTTAAGCCAAGTAAGAAGTTAAAATAGCATTTAAATGCCTCTAGAAACTTTAAAGGAGAAATGTTGAAACTTGGAGTCTCGGCTGGGTTTCATGATCATTTTCATTTGTATTTTTCTTCAAAAAAACTTTAAGACAGAGCCATCCAATTTCGACATTATTCCAATGTAATTTGAGCTACAGAAAATGGGCTGTTAAAAACTTATTACTAAATAGCTCATTAGGGGAACTTTAAGATCTTTGCAAGGACTTTACTCTTTTTGGTTACAATGGGGGCCAAAACACAAAACTACTTACAAACAAACCTGGGCCCGGAAACGATTCCTATCCTCAGCCAAAATATGAATTAAATCCTCCAGGGTTCTTCAAACAGAAGTAGGCCCAATCCTAAATTCAAGATGTGCCAGGCCATCCCATCTACAGCAAAGTTTCGTTCTGCACTGCCCCACACCATTCCATAGACGCTGGCATTAATCAGTTACACCCGGAAGTGAGTGAGAGCCTTTATGTTCATGATTACTCAAGGAGGCAGGCTTAAGTTGGTCTATTCCTGTTTCGTGTAATATGCTGTTATGTGAGGGGAGGGGGGGGGGGGGGGGGTGGTTTACATATTGGCAATTTTCTGGGTTGTATGGGTGGAAAGGAATATGAGGGTGTTTGAGAATATAATGGGTGAGGAGGTGGAGCACTTATGGAAAAGGGTTCGTTCTTGGGCATCTATTGCTTCGGAGGTTAAGAGTTCTTTCGTTATTTTATCAGATTGGGAAGCAGCTGTATGGTAGAATTTTTTGTCAAATTTTCATGTTTACTGTGCTACTATATCTCTATTAGTGTGGAGTTGGCTTTTAGGTTCCATGATTAGTTTTGTTTTAGAAGTGGATTCCTTGTTCAATATTGATGAACCTTTGTTGTGTTTAATAAAAGTTTTATACATTTGTTGTGATTGCCAAGGTTGGAGTGAGTTCAGATCTCTCTTTTATTCCCTGCTCTTACTATTGTCCTACATGAAAAGGAGGACAGTAATAAGGAGAGGACCTAGCTCCTAGGTTTAAAGCCATTTTATCTTTGTTGTTTTATGCTTCACATGTATTTCTTCATTGCAGTGACACTAGGAAACACTTTGCAACCCTTAATTTTTTCTTTTTCTATAGGAAACTTAATGATTATGTGTAAGATTCAGCAATGCTGCCTCTTTTACCAAGATAGGTATATCTCATCCATTGGTAAGTCAAAGTGACTAGAGATAAAACATGCTTCTACACTCCTCTTTGGATTCAGAGCCTCTAGACCTTAGTGAATATGTGATGCACATTGATGTAGACAGTTATTTCTGATTGCCCATATTTTTACCGTTTACGTCCTTGTGCCTGTTCAATGTTTACGATGTTTTTATTAATATGCCTCTTATGATCTATCAATGCAATTCATGACTCTATTCTAATGGTTGAGGTTCACCACTGTTTATAGAGATCAATTGAACCACAATCTTATCAAATTATAGCTACAAAGATTTAATACCAGAGGGATTGTGATAAGTTTATAACAAAGAGCTTTAATGGTTTATATCTCCCTTATGCAGGACTCACATGAATGAATCATGTTCGTCAATTTAACTCTTCAATAAATAGTCTACGATATAAATCACAGCCTATTTTATTCAACAAAATATTTTCAAGGGCTTCAACTTTTGATAATCTTCTTTACACTCATTCCTTAATAAGCTTTTGCCGCGTGTAGGATGTTTTGTCTTCATACATGCTGATTGGCTGATGTTACTTGATGTTGTTGCTGCAGTATATAAAGCATCTTGCTTTCAATACAGCCAAAAAGGGGTGGAATGTTGTTGTTAGCAATCACAGAGGATTGGGTGGCATTTCAGTCACTGTAAGAGCTTCTTAAGTCCTTATAACAGAAGTTCTTTTCTTTTAACCTTTTTGTACCTTTTTTTGAGTCCTTATAATGATTGACTTTGGTGTGGTTAACTTTCTTTGCTGATGATTCTGTCAAGTGATTGGGCCTACTGGAAAAAATTGGTAGCCACCATGGAAATTAGAGAAAATTGTTATATCATGTTTCATGAGTAAGTATTGAGGGTGTACCAACGTTGGGTTAGTTGGAATGGTCAGGCACATGGTTTGCTCCCATGTGGTCCAAGGTTTGAAACCTCCAAAGGTACCTACCCTAGCTATTTGTTAGTGTTTCCTGCCTCCCAAAGGTTGTAAGGTTTGGCGGGGTGCCCTAGTTTCAAAGTTGTGTCTGCAAAGCGGACTGAGGCATCCAAAAAATAGAAAAAGAAGTATTGAAGGTGTAGCGGCTAGATTGGGATGGCACTACAATCCACGCCATGTATAGGCTAAAAATTCTTTACTTTTATACTTAGATTTTATAAAGTACTAGGAATATGCGGATATGGTATAGATCAGTCAAAACAATCCAAAACAATCCAAAGAACCGACACCATATAGTAATTCTCTTTTATAAGCTACTTCCAGAAAATCCTCAACTAACCCAGAATATAAATTTCTAAGCGAATAACTTAGTTGTGTAGTAAAAGAACATCATTCCGTAACCTTACTTGAAAACACCAAACCTTGAGACAAACAGTCAGACTCAGAGGTAACTTTGGGGGTCATAAATATTAATTTTATCATGGACCGTCAACCAAACAAAAATGTGCACCATAGTTGGTACACAAGCCTTTCAAATCATCTTTCACGTTTCAGAAATCGGATCATGAGGACTTTCCACCAAAGAGTGGAAAAATGATTTACAACAGAATTCCGAAATTATGAATGCTCCAAACTCTTATCAGGCCTATTTAAATTTAGCAAGGTTGTTAGTAATTTGGGGATAAGATATTTGAAAATTCTGATAATTCTATATCATTTAAAATTTGCTTCAATGTTTAATTCCAAGAGATAGCTGTATAATATGAAAAGAAGCAAAATGAAAAAATAAATGAATCCTTTGTTATATGGAAGCCATTTGTATTTTGGTGGTTCGGAGTGTACAATTCTTTTGAAGCATGTAGAGTGGCAATGAACTAATTTGATGGAGGAGAGCACACCAGAAAAGAAAAAAAAAAATTATCTTCTAGGGAACAAGCTGTTTTGTGAAGGAATTCTTCAACCAAGAAGAGGAATAAGCTATTTTCTAGAAAGCAAAAAGAAAATGAAAGAAATGGGTTAGAAAATATTCATACATATTCTTGGCTTCGGCCATTTTTTAAATTGGACTTTTATAGCTAAATTCTGTTCTTGTAGATACATTTATCTCTAAAGAGACTTTGTATAGGAATATTGAGTGAGTGCTCTGGAAGAGTATTATCAGATTCTAGTGAATTGATGGCTGGTTCTGTATCTCACTGTTTTGTCGGCCTATATTATTTACTTATTTATTCCTCTTGGGATCTAAAATGAATAACATCAGTATAAATTTCCCTTGTAATGGAAGTGTTTGGAAAAATCTACCGACAATATGTTCGTCAGTAGTATTGTGTTTTAACTTCTAAGGCTGACATTTGGTAGGTTGTATGATGCTTCTCCCGTGTGTAGTTTTGAAGCTATTGTCAAATTCTCTTTGAATAATCAGTTTTCTCATCGAGTCAATGAAATATATTGGTAATTTCTGTTTGTTTTCTTGTTAATATTTCAGTCTGATTGCTTTTATAATGCTGGATGGACAGAGGATTTACGGACAGTTGTTAGTAACCTCCATGATGAATACCCCAATGCTCCTTTATTTCTTGTTGGATTGAGTGTAGGTGCCAACATTTTGGTATGTTATTTGACCCTGTCAGATTATTATTTTAAGCCTGTTGTAATTATAAAGCTAGATTTTATCTTTTATTGTTGCATTTGACTATTCTTGTTCGAATGAGTATCAGTGCCAACACTTTGTTGTCGTTGTAGAGGCACTCAACCTTGCAATTTCTAGTCGTATTCTAATCTTTGAGATGAAACAGAATCTTGTAGCATGTTTGATATGACATAGAAGTCGAATTCGTTGTCTCTCTATATTCTCATTTTCTAGTAATTATGAAGTTTTGAACCTGCAAATCACCGAGCTATATTTATTGCCCTTAAGACTTAATTAGCTTTTAAAATAATTTCAAAATAGTATTAATTTTTAACATCCTCTGTTTCTTACTTTCTTTTAATAACTTGTGATGTTAACATTCATGTTTACTTTATTAATTTCAGGTAAAATATCTTGGGGAGGATGGCGACAAGGTTCCTGTTGCTGGGGCTGTAGCTATCTGTTCTCCTTGGGACCTTTTGGTTAGTGCCTCAACCTAATGGTTATGTGAAGGGCAATGTTTCTGGTTTGTGATTAAATGCATTGGCAGCATGTGTGCACAATTTTCTATATATGGCTTTCTCTCAATTTTTTCTTTTCTACTCTTGCCTGTGCTTAGGCTATACTAGTTCCCCTCACCTGCGTCCATGATCTTGAATGAAAGGGCCAGTTGAGGATAATAATAATAGGGGAACATATTATGGATGCCAGGAGTTAAAATTTGTTATGGGTTCGGAATTCAGTGTTCTAACTTTGGACATTGTTTTGTTTTGCCTGAACTTTGTTAGTTATTGCTAAATATGTTAGTTTTAAACCCAAGTAGAGTACATTTCACAAAAGCCATTGTATATCACAAATTGCAGCTCTACCCATATTTTTATTGGAACTATATGTAAAGAACTGCAATTTGTAATACCTTTTGCACATAGTAAGGTGTTGTTTAGCATATGCTAGTTTTAAAGCCAATTAGCAGTACATTGCAAAGAGACCAATGCATATCACAAGTTGCAGTACATCGTTTTTTGTGCATAATAAGGCACCATGCATTTGATGTAGTTACTGCTATAGCCTATGCCATCATGCCATCATGGTGCATTTTCATAAGGTGTTCAACATATTTGCCAAATCCAAGAAACTTTACAAAATTGCACTTTGGGTCTAGAAAGTTGACTTGCATCCCATACGTGTTTGACTTGGTGTGCTCCTTTGTAACAAAAAATCCTTTATAAATGTTTGGGGATGTGTGTTTTTTTTTTTTCAGTGGAACTTTAGAAGATGCTAAATTAATGCCATCAATTTAACATATAAAATTCTTAGATCGTTTGCCCATAGTAAAATATCACATGTAGGGTGAAAACAGTATATGTTGTAGGGTTGTAGCTGACAGCCTGACACATATAAAGTTGAAATCTGCTGTTTGGCATTTGATCTCCTTTTGGTGTTGGGTAGCTCTTGTCTGTATTTCCTTCTTGTCATTTCTCCTTTTTCTTTTTCGCTTTGTTATTGTTTGACCTCTTGTCCATCTTTTGTCCATCTTTGTTATTGTACAACCTCGTGTCCAACTTGAATGATAATGTGTGAAATCGTTTTAATTTTAATTCTCTTGTTCAGGAAACTACATAATTATCTAATGTGGTTTGAACCCTAGAACATAGAAACTTAGATCCCTAACCCTTAAGAGTACGCTTGATTCTAGTGTGTAAATTGATTTTATCTTTTTACATGACTACTTGTTCTGAAAGTTACCTAAATGCCCATGACATCCTTACTAGAATCTTTGTTTACAAGGGTATGTCTGTATTTTTGAACTGCATTGCTGGGTTATTCTGTCTGCTCCTTAGTGACGCAGAGACATAGAGCAGAGTACCAACCTTGGGTTCGAAGATTAGGGAGTTTGGGCCTGAGATGTTTTGAGGAGAGATGGCTCAAGTGAGGCCCCATTGTGGTCCTGCAGTGGTGCTAATCATGAGAAAGACAAGGAAATCAAGCATTAATCTCAGCAAAATGGAATCACTAGTGAGCATGTGATGTAGGAGCAAGAGTTGTATTTAAGTAGTGAGAAACATTGCATGGGTTGTATGGAGTCAAGTCTTTTGGTCTGAAGTCTTTGGCAAATCCAAAGCTGGAGTTTGGATATTGGCGTGGGTTTCCTTCTGTCTTTCAGGTTTCTAACCCCCTTTATAGGAGAAGGGAGGCCCTATTTATAAGCATAATTCCGATCATGGTATTAAATACCTACCCTTCCCATCAGAGGAGCCTTTTTCCTTCTTGGAGGGCTCTTGGGTGCTTGGCTTTGAGAGAAATTTAACAGGCCGTTGGGCATTTTACGGATAATTGGCATGGGATTTGGGTAGAATAGATGTTCTCTGGCCAGTAGTATTGTTATGCTTGACTGTGGGCCCCACATTCCTCCAACTAAGCTTGGGCCTGCTCCAACTATTATAAGTAATTCAGTCCTTTTTATTTGAACCTTCCAAATCACATCGTACAAGTGAGCTTGGAGTTGGCTTATCCACCTCGTGATTTATGCCGGCTTGGGCGTCTCCACATTCCAAGTGTGCATGATCTTTATGACCCAGGAGAGACTCTATGGACCTTTGGGTCGTCTTTTGGAATCTCTTGATTTTGTTTGGAGCAGGACATGACTTAATATTTTTTATTCTTTCACGCTTGCATGGGCTTCGTTATTATTTTGGGCCATTAAATTGGGTCTTAACATGTTGGACTTCAACAGTCATTATTTAGCCAGTTAAATTAAATTCCATGAGAAGAAACTCCACACACCACACCAGTTGATTTCTCTGGGCTTGGGCATGGAATGAGGCAAGGACTTGGTGTATATTTTAAGCGTGGATGATCCTTATGACCCAGATTACAAAGTGGGACGTAACTAAGTGCTGCCTCGGCAGAGTAGCATGGCACATGTTTGGTTGCATGACGTGGCGTGGCGTGACATCGCATGGGTTGGCCGAGCACGGATTATAACAGGGGTCAAAAGTGTGTCAATGAGCCTTTAGGTGTCTTTGGAATCTCTTAATTTTGTTTATGGCTGCATGGTGCGGCACAGCATGCCTTAATATTTTTTGTTGATCGGGCTTGCCTGGGCATCATTGTTATTTTGGGCCTTAGCTAGTTCTGGTCACATAGCCTTCTCACATTTTGGAATCACATTCTATTAACCCATTAGCTGTATCAGCGACTCCAAAATCTTTTCACCCCAACATACCTTTGGAAATATCTGACTGACATGCCAATATTCTCATCCTTGGTCATACCATACATGTTTAGGCAAACAAACCATTTCTCTGTTGCGTTCCCCTCTCTGACACCTGTCTGTAAGTTACCAAATATGCTGTACCTAGGTAAAAGAATTTTCTGCACATGATGCTATTTTGGAAAAAAGAAGAAGGTTGTTTGCTCGTTTCATACGTATCATGGAATTGTAATTATTCTCTTGGCATCAGCAGTAGTTTCTTACTGACCGAGTGAAGTTACTTATCATTTTTTGTTTGTTTGTTATGCAGATTGGTGACAGATTTATAGGCCGTAGGCTGTTGCAAAAGATTTATGACAAAGCACTAACAACTGGCCTTCAAGGCTATGCACAATTGTATGTCTCTGCCTCCCTTTCAATTGGGTAGTAAATAGCTCATAAAACATCATGTAATGTTCTACTTTATATGTATATATTTTGCTCCACGTGTACGGACCACATTCATTTCATTTTGTGAAATATCTAAAAGGTATGATTTTTTTTGTTTAAACAATAGTTTCTGTCCTCCTTTTGTTTGAATATTTATGAAAAATCATAAATGTTCAATGCAGACACCAGCCTCGCTTTTTACGCCTCGCTAATTGGGAAGGCATAAAAAAGGTTGGTGTTTTCTCACGTTTAAGATTTTTCAGATGAGCTTCAGCATCATTGTAAGAGCAGCAAATAAAGTTGATACTAAATCTTTGCACCCTGCTAGAAACAATTGATTTGAATAAACAATATTGTTCTCATTCCTTTCTGCTTTGGAAATGAACTACTAAAGTAATAGTTTGTCACATTTTTGGACCTACAAGTAATTTTCATCTCGTAGGTTCATGTTTTGAAGCCGAGATGGACCATAATAAATTAGTTATGGTTTTATATCACTCATGCCAAATTTCATAGTCCAGGAAAACATCCAAGTGAAACTGTCAGCATTACCTCTCTCTCTCTCTCTCTCTCTCTCTCTCTCTCTCTCTCTCTCTCTCTATATATATATATATATATACACACACACATACATATGCATATGCTATCATTGAATGGTGTCACCCGCCTTCTACTAATGTTTGTTTTGTTCTTATCTTGTGATTCAAAAGTCACGTTCTATTCGTGATTTTGATCAGCATGCTACCTGCATTGTTGGGAAATTTGAGGTATTAATGTCTGAGATCTCAATGATTTCTCTCACTTGACCTCTATTTTATTTTATTTATTTGCCTTGTTTTTTTTTTCAGACTGTAGACACATATTACAGGCGCTGTACCAGTGCAAATTATGTGGGAAATGTATCAGTGCCGCTACTCTGTATCAGTGCTTTAGATGATCCAGTCTGCACTAGGGAAGCCATTCCTTGGGAGGAATGCAGGTTGACCTCCTCTTGGAGTGTTTAGTTTCATTCATCACTTTCTCCTTTCGCATCATTTAAGCACATGCTTGGTATTTGTCTTCAATAGGGCAAACATGAATATTGTACTGGCTACAACAAAGCATGGAGGACACTTGGCTTTCTTTGAAGGATTAACTGCTGCTGGTATCTGGTACTTAATGCTTCCATGTTATTAGCATACGCTTCTCATATCTTTGCATTGGTCACCACTTTGAGCTAAATATGCATTTTTTTCCACAAACTTTATGTGATTCTATGTAGCTACGCCTAGTAGCAGCCTGTATAACATTACATTATTTATTGGGTTTTGTGCTAAAATAGCCCTTTTGTAAAACACTTATTATGTAATAGCCAATTCCCAATATGTCATTCCAAAATGACCATACACTATCTCCAATTTGCTTAGAATAAATGTTTTAGAAAGGGGCTATTTTACCCAATTTCACTTATTTATTTCATATAGCTTTGGGTTTTTAACCTTGTCTTAATATGATGCTTTAAGACGCATCATAGCTTTGGCAATTATTTTGTGCATTTTGGGCAGCCATATCATAAATTTCTTTCTGACATGGGTGATTAATTTTGTTTCCCTTGCAGGTGGGTTAGAGCTACCGATGAATTTCTTAAGATTTTACACTCTAGTCAATATATGCATGTACAGAAGGTATAATTTTGTTTACGTTATTCTTTGAGTGCTTAATGAAGTAATTTAGTTATTGGGTTGCATGAAGTTTATAGGTTTAATCTCTGATGCTGTCCAGGAGTCCATGCAAATTGTTGTTTAAAATGCATTGTAAAGTTGTTCTGTATTTGTTAACATGCTGCAGAATACAGGCCATTTATGTGAGTTAATATTGTTGATTTTCGAGTATCTTTCAGATGGTGAGTTTTGGCGCACAGTCGTCATTGGACTCTTCAATAGATCAAGGTCCCTACGTAAACATTGCGGAAGATGGAATGGTAGCAGCAGTGGGCAATGAACAGGCGAAAGAAAATAGGACAGAAGATGTACTTGAACAAGAAAAGACTCATCAGAGAAAAACTAATGAAATGGTCTCAGGAGAACAAGATGACCATATGATAAAGCCAGAACCATGCTTAGCGGAAATCATACAATCCTCCGAACAAGCTACTAGAAGGCAGGATTCTAAGCCTCTTGATGTAATTACTCCTGTTAGAAGATGCTTAGATCGGCTATCCCAAGAGAGTAGATGGTCATTCTGGTTGCTTGTTTATGTTGCCATTGTCACAAGTTGGCCATTGGTTGGTTCTGCCCTTCAAATTTTCTTCCGAAAGAAGCTCAGAAATGTCTTCCCTGCTGCTTAGAAGATGATCCCGTGCTGTTAAAATTATCAGTTGTATGCTAACTCTTGGTTTTCATTCCCGGTAGTTTTTTGTTTTTGGGGTAGGGAGATAAAAATAAGCAGCCGAATATGAAACTAGTTTCCCAAAGTATCTTTTAAATTTGTTACAATGTGTTTCCTCCATTAAGAATTTCCGTTAAATCTCTTCGTAGCTGCCTATGTGGTATTATGGATTCCAGATTTTTGTTTTTTGTTTTAATTTAAATTTTAAATTGATAAAAATATTATTTTTTGGAAAATTTTGAAGAAACAAAGAAAAATAAAAATGGGTAAATTACTCAAATGGTCGTCAAACTTATAACCAATTTACATTTTGGTCTCTCAATTAAATTATTCGCTCAAATGGTCCATCAACTCTATATTATTCGCCCCATTGATCCCGCCATCTAATTTTTTGTTAGATGTAATCAAATTTTAGGGTAAATATGACTTTTTATAATTAACAAATAAAAATAAGGTTAAAATAAATACAAAATTAGAAAAAATTAAAGAAAAGGAGAAAATAAAAAAATAAAAAATTATAATCCTAAGAACATACATAGAACCAATGTCTAAAAAATCGAAATTATCGCAGAAATGTCGGCGATAATATCGTTCTTTTGGCTAGGCGATATTCTGGGAACAAACCAAATTATTTCGTGCAAATATCGATATTGTCGGCGAAAATATTGCCGATATATCGATCCCGATATTATCGAGCAACGCCAACACAAAACGGTTATAATCAGGGGCGGACGGATACGAACTGGCTGGAATAATGGCTATGGACAGCTTGTGGAGGTCTGGGCAGACCCCATGGCAAGCAGAACGACGACCGCAAGAGATGCACGCAAGGTGCTTGACGGAAGGCCACCGCAACGAAAGGCCACAGAGGTTGTATTGTTTGCTGCTGGTGAGACCCTGAATATTACCTTAGATTGTTGGGATCGATCTCACGATCATGTAGGAGAAAACGGTTCGTCAATCGGAGCCTCACAACCAAAGTTATGAATTTTAGAAGTTTTTAAGAGCTTTTAGAATTGAAGTTGCAGAGCTCTCCGAAGAAGAAGAAGAAGAAAGACACAGCATGTTTGGGTTGTAATCCAGCGCTTCTCATTTTAATTCCTTTTGAAATGATGCATTAACAAGGCGCCACATGTCAATTTTTAATTGGACTAACACCATAAATTCATTAAAAAGTCATATGTGCTCTAAAAAATTCATCGAAAATTATCCCAAACTTGTAATCACGTCTACTTTTATGTCGTAACTTCCAAATCACATGTACTTTTGGTTAGATTAATTGTGTAATTGACATGGATTTTGTTCATATTTGATAAGAATTTTGATAGACTAATTGTATAATTGTAAAACTCTTATTTATATTTTTTTAAATTGATATTGTTATATTGTTATATTTTCTTTTTTTTCCTTCTTTCTTTTTTCTTTCTATTTAAGTGGGTTGCCAGCTCGCTATATAATCAACTTAAATCAGTTAAATCCATCATGTAATGCATTTCCTTCCAATTTTTTATGATAAACTAATAGATAATTGCTAAAATAAACATCCTACAAAGTTTCAATAAAAATTTCCAAGTTTTTCTTACAATTTCCGTGGTTTTTATTCAATTTTTATCGATATCGATAATATCCCGATATTTCCATCGAAATTTCCGTGTTTTTGGCCTACCGATATTTCCGATACAACCGATATTTAAGACCTTGCATAGAACTCACCCAGACTAGACCCAGCATAAAAAAAATTCAAATCCACACCATTTTTTCTCTCCTTTTATAATCCGCTGACCTCTCAATTCATTCAGCAAAATCCCATCTCTATCAAATTGCCTTTTATTTCCAACGCCATCCAACTGCATTCATAAAACATTTCTTAGGCTCCAAATTTTTGATCAACATCATCTCCAGTTCTATATTCATTCGTGCATTTCATCGAACACATGAGAAGCAACCCATGACGCAGAGCATACAAATCCCCCACCCCACCTCCGCTCTTTTCTTTTTTACCCCTGAACCTACCCCTAGCAAGCATTGGCTAAGAGGATCTGTGCCCCAGTCATCTTGGTGGAGGTGGTCTCCGACCAACTTCTCAACACCATCCTCCGAAAACTGAAGCTAAACCCGGTAGCCTGCTTAAGCTTTTTCAAATTGGCTTCAAAGCAACAAAAATTTAGGCCCAACCTCAAGTCTTATGGTATAATTGTACATATTTTGTCCAGAGCTCGAATGTACGATCAAACTCGACCGTATTTGAACGAATTGGTCGGCCTCTGCAACAATAATTATTCAGCCTCTGTGGTCTAGGATGAGCTTGTTAGGGTTTATAGGGAATTTACGTTTTCACCCACCGTTTTTGATATGATTTTCAAGGTGTTTGCAGAGAAGGGCAAGGTCTGAAAAATCGATATTATCGCCGAAATATCGGCGATAATATCGGATTTTTGGAGCGGCGATATTTTCAAGGTCTGAAAAATCGATATTATCGCCGAAATATCGGCGATAATATCGTATTTTTGGAGCTGCGATATTTTGAACACCAACCAATTGGATTTCGTCAGAATGTCGAAAATATCGCCGAAAATATCGGAGAAATATCGGCAGCGATATTATCGTGACAATCCAACCTGAAATGGTGATATTATCTCAGTATTATCGAAAATATCGGCGATATCGGGATCGATATTTTCGTGCAAGGCGGAGCGAGGCGTTGCAAGGCGGAGCGAGGCGTTGCAAGGCGGAGCAAGGCGTGACAGATCTGGACTTGAACCGGAAGAAATTTTGAGACTGCAAATTGGCTGCGGCTCTGCGAGGAAGACAACCTTGCGAGGAAGACAACTCGCGTGTAATTTTTTTTTAGGTTTATTGTAATGAAACGACGTCGTTTTGATTGAAGGGTTTTAAAAAAAAAACTTAAAGTGAAACGACGTCGTTTCACTTGGAGTGTTTTTTTAAAAAAACACACGCAAGTTTCTGTCTTTTTTTTTTTCCTTCCCTTTATTGTAATAAACTTAAGGCAAGAAGAAAAATACATGAAAAATGCTGAAAATTCTCCTTGTTGCGCAAGGAGGGATTCGAACCCTTGCCTCTGTGAGAAACAACCCAGCGCCTTATCCAACTCAACTGTGTACGTGTTTGTGATTATATTTTCGGCGTGTAATATTTATAACATCTTTAAAATGCCTGTAAGCTAATATTTATTATATAAGATAAAGTGTAAAATATTATAGTAATTCATTATATATAAATGATTATGGTGTGTTTAATTTTTTTTCATTAATTACTACATATTTTCTACACTCACAGTGTTTGCCAGCTCGCTATATAATTAACCTAAATCAGTTAAATCCATCATGCAATGCATTTCCTTCCAATTTTTTATGATAAACTAATAGATAATTGACTAAATAAACATTCTACAAAGTTTCAATAAAAATTTCCAAGTTTTTCTTATAATTTCCATGGTTTTTATTCAATTTTTATCGATATCGATAATATCCCGATATTTCCATCGAAATTTCCGTGTTTTTGGCCTACCGATATTTCCGATACAACCGATATTTAAGACCTTGGGCATGACCATGTATGTACTGCATGTGTTTGACAATATGTGTAAGTGCGGTCGATCTCTAAGTTTAAGGTCTTGTAATTCTTTGTTGAGTAATTTGGTCAGAAACGACCAAAGTCACACTGCATTGCTTGTTTATGAGCAGATAATTAGGTTCGGGATTGTTCCTAAGAGAAGAAAAGAAGAGAAGAGAGAGTTGATAGACGAAATGACCAATTTACCCTCATATTTAATTGAAATATTGACATAATGTAACAGTAGGACCAATGGAGCGAATAATATAGAGTTGATGGATCATTTGAACGAATAATTTAATTGAGGGACCAAAAGGTAAATTTGGTATAAATTTGAGGACCATTTGAGTAATTTACCCAATAAAAATCATCCCCAAAACCAGCGCCCCGCCAATTTCTTCTCCCCCGGCCCCGTCCCCAAAATTCGATCCCCTACCCACCAACACCAGCTCGACGACCACTTGTTGAGAGACCACCACCCACCGCCCTCCTTCCAAAACCCACCCCTCCTTGGTGGCATTGGACTTGCTGAGTAAGACCAAGACGTCCTTTTACAGAGGGCGTCGATATTGCTGTAGAGGGCATCAATGGGGAGAGGAAGCCGGAACGGATGCCAAGGGAGACGAGGGTCTGAGAGATCTTATGGGCAACGAAGCCAGACTTGCCGAGGCTGGAGAAGAAGACGGTGGTGCTGACGGAGGATTGGAGGAGGATGGTGCGGGTGAAGGATAAGGTTTGGAAGAGGTCCAGGTGCTGGAAGAAGAAGTTGAGGTGGCTATGTTGGGATTTGAAGAGGTTGATGAGGGTAGTTTAGTCAATGCAAGAGGAGGGAGAAGATTGGATTGGATTGCTGTTGTGGTTTTGGGATTAGGAGAAGAATGTGTGTTGATGAAGTATGAGGATGAAGGGGGGAGAGAACCATGATTTCTGCTTTGCTTCCACAGAAACAGAGAGAGAGAGAAGAGAGAAGGAGATCTGCAGATTCTCTAGTGAGGGAGGAGGCCGCCACCAGTGGGTGGGGGGACCAAATTTTGGGTATTGGTGGTTGCTGGGAGTAGGGGGATGGGTTTGTGGTGGAGGGTGGTGGTCATGGGGTTAGAGGAAAATCGAAGAGGGGAGGTGGTTTTGGGGATGAAATTTTTTTCTCTTTGTTTCTTCAATTTTTTCCAAAAAATTAATATTTTAATCAATTTAAAATTTAAAAAAGCAAAAATGTGGAACCCATAGTGCCACGTAGGCAACTAACGGAATCTTAACAGCGGAACCATATTATAACAAATTTAAAAGACCAGGGTATCTAATTGAAAAGATAGGAACTAACGTGTCTTAAAAGTATAACCACGGGATACTAAACTATAATTAATCCTTAATATGAAGGTGCATCTTTTGTTTTCATATGGATTTTCTTGTTAGGATCTGTGTCAAATTTAAAGTATTTGAATGTTGTTTAAGCTAAACGTTTCGAAATGAAAGACTTGGCATTCTCAGATTTGACCCTACAGCATGGAATCCCAGGTTTAGGCTTAGTTTGGTACTGCTATGCTTTTAAAACAAACTGCTTCAACTGTGTTGCGAGAATAAACAACTGTGCGGTGAAGCAGCTAAGCGTTTGGTAATTCGTATTTGTGAAAGTGCTGTGAGTATAAAAAGTAGTGTTATAGCGTTTGATAAACTTTTTTTTTAAAGTGTTGTGATAGTGTATAATGACCAAAAAGGGCATAATACTGAAAGTGTTATTTATTTATGTTTTTTTGGTAAAAGACAAGGAAGTTCAATACATTTATAATTTTTTTTAAGAATCTTGATTATAGTATACACTTATCCCAAAAAAAAAAAAAAAAAAAAAAAACTCCATCTTTCCTCAAGGATGACCCTCTTGGATTTGAGAAAAATACTTATGTCAAGCTTCTTTTCCTTGCACCTCTGGGGGGATTGTACTGTTGTAGATAATGGATGTTGACTTTCTAAGAAAAAAGACAGAGAAAGGGTCACTGGAGGTAGTGGTGGGGCTACCAACCATCCTCCTATGCCTAAGTCAGATTTTTTAGGAAAGAAGCATTTAAATACTTAAGCAAGTTGGGCCTAAGTTTGCTTTGGGCTCTAGAGGGTGGGCAGCGGGCCTCGAATCCCTAAGTTTCTTTTGGGGGACGTTGGTGGGCATAAGCACCCCTGACCCCTTGTCCCTCGTTCCTAGTGTCATGTGTCTTGTTTTGTCTTCTAGCTTCTTTTCCTCACTCGTTCCTTTTGTCTGTTTTGCACCAACCTGCTATGGTTATATTTAGTTGTAGTGATGGGTCAGAATCAACAGATGAGATTCTCTGTTACTAAGTTGAGTGTGAGATTCCAGTCATAGATTTAGGGAGTGGGTCTTCAATAGATTCTCCAAATCCTACCACAACCAACCTGTTGAGGCCCAAAAAATCTACGGTTCGGCCCAAATAAATTATCGGCCCAATGCAATACCTTACCGAGAAGAAACCCGATTTGGGCATGCGAAAGTTCGTCATATGCGCTTGCACACATGCCACGCCAAACAAATAAGCAACACATCACGCTACAAGTTTAAGTGGGCCCAAGCCACGCAAGATGCCTGGGGCTTGCTTGAGTGGGTTGTGGTATGGATGGTAATAAGTTGACATGAGGCCCATTGATGGGCCAAGAAATGGAAGTCCCGGGGTTGCTTGGGAGCCTCGGAACTCAGGCCCATTTCTTAGGCCCAAACATGTGGGTGAGCACAAAGAGAAAATATCCCAACCAAAAAGCCCAACCGAAATAGCCCATTAGCTTAACCAAAATAGCCTATTGACTCAACCAAAAAAGCCCAATGCTTGATAGAGATAGCTCACTTACTCAATAAACCAACTTGGCCCATACAATTACAATAGAAGAGCTGCAAAGCTCCAGCACCTGGTTGAAGAACAAAGCCACGAAGGGAAGTCTGGAGTTCCACTATGCAGAGCTGCTGGGAAGTTCCAGCACATGGGAGGAACAAGTTTCAAGTAAAAACTTCCAAAGGACCAAGGGATATTGGAGCGCAGATCACCATTTGAACCAGCATGCATACCCATTCTCTTTCCCTCATTAGACCTGGCCATAAAAAAAAAGGAAGAAATGAAAGGAAGGAGATGGCTGAAAATCAGAGTTTTGAGGCAGCTGCGGGAAAGGGCCTTAAGCTCCCAAAAATCCTTGATTTTGTGCAAATGGGCAGAGTGGATTTCACCAAAATATGATGATTGAAAGGATGAGGGGAGAAAGGAAGGGAAAGACTTGGCCAAATTGGATAGAAGCCATTAGGGTTTTTTGAAAAATGGTAGCTTCCAGCGCCTATAAAAAGAGGCATTTCCTACCCATCAACACAACCCACATCTAGAGAGCAAGCTTCCTCTCTTGCTTGCAAAACCCAACAATTTCGTGCTCCACTCTCCCTTCTCTCCCATTTTCCCTCTTCTGGCAGACTGTTCTCACATTTGACAGAACCTCTATCAAGCTGCCGGAAGAACACTTAAGACACCCATTTCTTTCTCCCCCCATTTTCTCAGCCAAACCTGCTTGCAAACCTTCCCTTTCTTACCTTAACATTCCCTTTTTCCCCAAACTACGCATAATTTTCTCTTCGGTGCTAAACTCATGTCGATTTTGCTCCCATGCCACAAGCTTCTCATGCCAAGCCAAGAATTTATCTGTAAGCTGTTGTTAATTTTGTTGGTGAAGGTAACCAAGAAGTTTCCTAATGCTTCACTACCCTTTTGAGACGTTCTTGGGGCTTGATTTTCGAACTCAGACACAGGGGGATAATTTCATATTTCGCTCCTTACGGCGGCCCAACCCATTTGTAGCTGCCAGAAGAAAAATACCCCCACACAACCTTTCGGTCATTTTCGAAGGATTAGGAGGGATGTCACATGGTGATCACGAGAGTCACACCCCAAGCGATTATTTGGATTTTTGCCCGTTTGAGCCTAAAGGGAAAACGAGCGAAGGAGCCGACCAGCATGTAGGAGATTTGGTCGGGATCACTAAGAGCACATCTACCCTAAAAGGCAAGGGCAAGGCAAGTGCAAGGCAAAGGCAAGGCAAAGGCAAGGCAAGGTTTGACACTATTCACGTGAATAGTGGCAGCCTTGCCTTTTTTGGTTCCACCCCAAAGGGCAAGAGCAAGGCAAAGGCGAGGCAATGTTTGATACTATTCACATGAATGCCTTGCCTTTTTTGGTTCCACCCCAAAGGGCAAGGGCAAGGGCAAACACTATTTACTTTACTTTATTTTATATTTTTTTATCCTTAAACCATTAATTTTGATAAGCTTTTTAGATAATATTTTTTGTTGCCACGTGTCACTATTTATTATAAATTTACATTAAATTGGAAATGCAAGAAAAAAAAAATTATGCAAGAAAATATAAACAAATTGGAAATATAAGAAGAAAAAAAAAGTTACATTAAATTGAATAGGCCATTTGTTTTTTGATACAAATGTAAAGTAGTAGAAAAATGAGAGTGAAAAGTAAAAAATATTGGAAGGAGATGAGTTTGTATGAAGATTTAGTGTGGAAAGTGTATAAAATTGTTAGGTATTTATAAGGAAAAAATCCAGAATTTTTTGGTATTTTTAAAAAAAAAATTCAAAATTTTTTGCAATTTTTTAAGCCAAAAAAATAATGGGCGTCGGATTTATGCAAAAAAATCGATCGGAGCGTCCCGGAAGTGCCATGTGGCATCTTCCCGTTGGGGCTGTAAAAAAAACTGATTTTTAGTCATTGACGTCACAGCTGACGACAACGACTTCGGGCAAGAGCCCAATCCAGAATTGCCCTTGGGCTTGCCTTGGCTGGTGGGTGCCAGGGCTTGTTGGGCTTCCTTTTGCGCGCTGGAGGTCCAACTCTGGCCTAGGGGGGCCTGCAAAATTTTTTTTTTTTCTGGTATGAACCTTCAATTCGTCTCCTCAAAATACTTTCCTTGAAATCTTTATCTAATATTTGTGAAAATGTAACGGAAGACAAATTTTGGGTTGTAAAAACCAAAACTTTTTGTAATCCAAAAATAAAACCTGAGTTGTGGACCAAAATTTTTTTTTTAATAAATATTAGGCTTGTGTCAAACCCAAATTTTTTTAAGGGAGTGTTTTTGTTCACCACATTAACCAAAGGTGTATGCTCACTACCGCCCCTAAAGGGTGACACTTGTCCTATGATTAGCTTTAGTTAACTTTTATATTAGAATAAATTAAAAAAATCAAAAAAGGGCCCCAATCACCGAAAAAACTTGCCTGCACTGGGGATAGGACTACAGTCCTATCCCCCTCCAATCGCAGCCCGCCACGTGTCCAATTTTGTCAGAAAATGGACAAGTGGCGGGCTGCGATTGGAGGGGGATAGGACTGTAGTCCTATCCAGTCCTATCCCCGGTGCATGCAAGTGTTTATCCCCAATCACAGCACACTCCCCCATTTTTCCTCCTTTCCCTCTTCCTTTTATTTATTTTTTCTTTTCTTTCTTTCTTTCTCTCTCTCTTTCCTCCGACCCCTCTCTCTCTCTCTCTCTCTCTCTGTCTCTCTCTCTCTCTCTCTCTCTCTCTCTCTTGTTATTAAAAATTGTGTTTTCCTTTTCCTATAAACTCTTGTTATTAAAAGAATTTTTCTTTTCTATAAAACTCTTATTCAAACCCTTAGATATAAATAATATATAAAACAAAGGTTTAACAGTAAAGTAAAATAAAGAAACAAATAAATAGGTAAAATAAATCAAGAGTAAGAAAGCAAGCCTGGTATAATGAAAGCACGTCAAAAACGTTGTTCTAAAGCCCTTATAGCCTCCCTACGTGCAGGCACTGGCGGACCCAAGAATTGTTCAGGGTAGGGGCAATTTTTAAAACGCTAAAAGCTCAACAAAAGAAAAAACACCAAAAAGATAGACAACCAAATACCTTAGAATTTCCTATCAAAAAAAAATATATACCTTAGAATTTAAACAATACTAATGTCATTTGTAATTCATAGAAAAAAAATATAACATTACAATTAAGTTACAATTATTCACCGCGAGCTTTCATATCACAAAAACAATGACAATATTTTATACAAACTTGGTTTCTTTTTTTTTATTTTTTTATTTAAAATAATGCAATTTTATACATACTTGATCGATATTAACATTGCAGACTTGATAGATAATTAATATTGCAGCCCTACAAATTTATTCAAGGACAATCCTTATTTAAGGCCCAATTTGTTTTTCATCCAATGACCCAATTGATATCATATACAAATAGCATGTAGGAATTGCAGTCGCACTCACATGTTTATTCCTCTATTTTTGGGGGGGCCTTGTACAACATGACGTCGTTTTGCTCAGTTTTTAAAAAACAAAAGGACAGCAACTGTGATGCGCACGCAGCAAAATAAAGGAACCCAGCAAGTTTGCTTAAGCTTTTTTTCAAACACTTGGAGTGCAGCAGCAGCCAGAGCAGAGGTGCAACTCCAGCAGCTTTATTGGAGATTTCCGGCGACCGGAGGTGCAGGTGCACCTCCTTGCGCCTGCACAGGTCCGCCAGTGCGTGCAGGTAATGATGGTCTACAAGACTCCAAGATACGACCCCAATACGCAGGCTCAAGTGTGAAGGAGGAGTAGCCTTTTATAGGCATCCAACACTTGTAACCTCCGAGCACATTAAACCAGAAAAATTAAGGCTATGAATAGAAAATAAAAACTAAAAATTAAACAATTATAACTCCCATAATAAATAAAAGAAAATAGCCAAAATATTGAAACAAAAAAAAACGTTAATAAAAAGCTTTTCAAATAATAACATCCCCCCCACCCCTTACAAATGTAAGAAACCCAGCTAAGTTTATGGTGCCTGCCTCATCCATCTCATAATCTCTACTTATGCAGCGCACTAATACTCGTAAACCAACCAGCTACACCAATCAAAACTCAAAGAGGCAAGCTTTGAAATTGGGAGCAAGACTAAGAGCAAGCAATTCCTTATTTTCTTTTGTTAGATTTTGATTGATTCATAATTTGGAAGATTTTAGTTTTAGTTTTGGGTTTAGGGGCAGCCAAATCATATGGAGGAAGATGAGATAGATTCATTGTGTGAGGGGATCGTGTTGTTTACCCCTAACAATACCAATAATAACAATAATTCCGAATTGGATTTAAATAAAGTGTACGAATCTCTTTTATATTATGATTTATTTGGGACATACATTTCTAATTCATTATGATTGTCTTATTATAATCACAAAAGTGGGCTGGAAGAATAAAAGGAAAGACAATAAAGAAAAATTAAAAAGAAAAATTAATATGACTTTATTTGATCAGATGACGTATCCACCGTTGACTCTAATGACTTGGCCGTTGACCCACTCCCCAGCATCCCCTGCCAAAAAACCCACCACCTGAGCCACATCCTTGGGCTCCCCCAGCCGATTCAGAGGGCAAGCCTCTGCAATCTTCTTCACCGTCTCATCACTCTTCCCTGCGAAGAACAACTCCGTCGCAACCGGCCCCGGCGCCACGCAATTCGCCGTTATCCCGCTCCCCTTCAGCTCCTTCGCCAAAATCTTCGTCATCGTCTCCGCCGCCGCCTTTGACGCCGCGTAGGCTCCATATCCTGGCATCAGGCCCCCGACGAGCGACGTCGAAATCGCGATGATCCTCCCGCCGCCGCCGCGTCTCAACCTCCTCGCCGCCTCCCTAGATACCAAAAATGCCCCTCTGGCGTTCACGCTGAAGGTCTTGTCCCAATCCTCCACGCTCGTCTCGGCCAAAGTTGGATACTTTGGGTCCAAAATTCCGGCGCAGTTCACGACGATGTGGGCTTCGGTCTCGAATTCTTGCTCTGCTCTGTCGAAGAGATGCTTTACCTGCTCGGGATCTGAGACGTCGGCTCGAACTGCAATGGCTTTGGATTGGGTATTTTCGCAACTGTTGAGCTCGGAAGCTAATTGGTCTGCTTGCGTTGAGTTTGAGGAGGCGTAATTGATGACCAGCTTGGCGCCGAGGGAGTGGAGGTGGGTTGCAATGGCGCGGCCGATGCCGCGCGAGCCGCCGGTGACGATTGCCACACGGCCGTTGAGGGGAAGGGAAGAGGAAGAGGAGTTTTGGGCTTCGGTGCCGGTGATTTGAGCAGCCATGGGTGGCTAGAGGGAGATGGATCTGCTCTGCTGAGGTTGTGTTTACGAGTTTTATAGATGCTGGGTGTGCAAGGTTTGGATATTTAAAGGCGGAGTTGGATTATTTTAATAATATTTCCAGGCACATACATAAGCCACATCATGGATGACGATTTTGATAAGTTTCTATTTCTAATGATTAAAAAAATTGATTTTTTTTCGAAAAAAGAAGAAGAAAATTATAGACAAGCTTTTAGAAGTGAGAGATGTAAAATGAAAAGGCTGCGACAACAACCAAAAAGAAGGAAGAAAAAAGTGGTAGCAGTTTTTAACTGTCAATTTCTAGGCACCATATCCTTACAGTTTTTAACTTGTTACCCACCAAGTTATCAATATCGATAAAATTTCGAGAAAAAAAATAATATTTAAAAGAAAATCGTGGAAATGAAACATAAGGAGATGTTTATTTTAAAAGATGCCTTTTATTTTGTTCTCAATGAATTGCGACATTGCATATGTAACAAGTTTATATGATTTAAGAAGAAAAAAAAGAGTACATGTTGATAAGTATTGTTATGTATAAATTTTCTATTACTCCATGAAACTTGTCTGATTATATTTTACATTTGTATTTCTAAAATGATATGATACCACTGTTGTTTTAGGGTTTTTGTATTTGAGCGGTTTACTTATAATTGGGTTACATCCACCCATAATCCAAAATATCGATAATATCGACGAAATATCAAGGATAATATCGGTTTTTGTTTTTTGGAAAATGACATTTTGAAACGTATCCATACACATATTGTATAATAGACGATAATATCGGAAAATATCGACGTCGATAATTTCTCTCACACTTCAGCAATATTTGGCCAAAATATCGCTATAATATCGATAATATCGAGACGGTGAAGACAATGAAAATTTTGAAGAGTTATTTACACTAACACCCCTTGAGGTCTCTTGTGTTTTCACAAAACGCCCTCAAGTCTCAAAAATTACACGAACACATCCTGAGGTTTCAGTTTGTTTTCACAAAACCCCTTTCGTTGATTGTTTGTCCAAAAATTGATGATTTCATTGAAAAAAAAAAGTATGCAAATGACAAAATTAACCTCAATGAAGTGTATGCAATCTAATCTCAAAGGCTAACTTTGTCATTTGGAGAATTTTTTTTGTATAAAATCATCATCATTGGATGAAAAATCAATGAAAAAGAGTTTTTGAAAACAATTTAAAACCTCAGGGGGTGTTCTTGTAATTTCTAAAATCTCAAGAAGTTTTGTGAAAAAACCAAAAACCTCAGGAGGTGTTAGAGTAAATAACTCAAATTTGAACCTTATAAGAACTCTATGTGATACTAAGTCACTCATTTATCTTACCATGCAATGTATAAAGTGTAAAATATTGTAGTAAATCATTATAAATAAATGATTATGATGTGTTTAATCTTCTTTCATTAATTACTACATATTTTCTACACTCGTAATGTTTGTCAGCTCGCTATATAATCAACTTAAATCAGTTAAATACATCATGCAATGCATTTCCTTCCAATTTTTTTGTAATAAAGTAATAGATAATTGACTAAATAAACATCCTCAAAAGTTTCAAGAAAAATGTCCAAGTCTTTCTTACAATTTCGGCCAAAAGTCACTTTGGGTCAATGGCGGAGCCAAAAAATTTATCAAGGAGGGTCAACCTCAAATAAAACTATCGCATAACAAGATAAATTTATCTAATAATACAAAGTCTTTAGTATTAACTCATATGTCACTCCAATACATTCACAATCATCCTCGACGAGTTTTCATCTCTTGGAATCTTTTCATAATCACTTCATTATCAATAATATCAAATGTATCTTTCTCAATATATATGATCAAACTTTCATTTATTCATATATCTCTCATTCAGTTGCCTGCTTTAGCTTTTAGGTTAGTAATTCTTTAATTAAGTTATTAAAAAAAGTAAAGAAAAGAAAAAAGGAAAGCTGAGAAGGGTCATATTTTAAAAGGGAGCATAAGACTGAAGGTTTAGACCAAAAAAAGAAAATGTGGATTGCAGGTGAGGATTGAAAGGAGGTCAATCATGGGGCATGGGGAGGATTGAAGGTTTAGACCAAGAAAAGAAAGGAGGAGGAGCATTTCAAGGGAGAGAATGGAAGGGAATAGGAAAGGAGAAGTCAAAATGCTTGACAGGTGGTGGCATTTATTGTGTTGAGATATTGATGTGGTTTTCTGACTTGATGTACCCGTGCCAGGGAAGTTTTTCTGCATTCCATGTTTGGTGGTTTCCTCATATTTATTAAATTTTTGTAACCTAAGCTTCATACTAAGTACCTGTTTAGCATTGATTATTTAGGGGGAAATCACTTTCTTTGAAAGTGACGAGTGTGCCAGGGTCTTTGGTTAAAAGAGAAGAATGTGATTATTTGAGAAATTCGCTGTTAACGACAATAGTTTGGGAAAGCAAGAGTGGAGGTGATTTTTATTTCCGCTTTCTTGAGAATCGGGTTGGAATCGGTCAAGACATTAATAAATTTTAGCAAACTACCCGACGTAGTGCCTGTTTGGTATTGCTTATTTGGGGCCAAAATCACTTTCTTCAAAAATTTTGGCTATACAACCCGTTGGGTAAAGAGGGAGAAATCTGCTTTTTATGAGAAATCGCTACCAGCCACAGCTATTTGGAGAATCAGCTGAGGAGCTGCTTTGCATTTCCGCTTATGCGGAAAGCGGAATGAGAACCGGTGGTGTTTAATGAAATTTTATAAAATGCCAACAATATCCTTATCAATTTAAACAAATTACATCAATTATCCTTCATCTTCTTTCTCACATACCTACATGATTTACCTCTCCAAGCAAGCTCTTTGTCAGAGTTTCAAGGAGAAAACTATCCAATTTGATTACTTATTAAATTTTCTCAAACCCTTGAATAACAATTTGTTAAAGAGATTCTATTTAAACTCCAACATCTTTCTATTTGCAAAACAGATTGCCGACAAAAACAAAAACAAAAACAGAAAAATATGATTTGGATGATGAGAGGAACTCAACTGTTTTTGGCAAACTCAGAAAAAGCTCTGTATAGCAAAGGAACTTGGAAGAAGAATGATATGTGTGGGGGTCTTTTTGTTCCAGCAGCCTAACGAATGGGCTTGGGCTGCTGTGAGAAGAAAGCGAACAAAAAGATCCTCCTGAAGCCTGAGTTCAAGAACCAGACTCCCAAAAGAATTTTTAAAAGACTTGCTGAAGCCTTAGAAAAATACGTTCGGGTTCTTTTCACCAACACCCAGAAGAACGCATGAATTTCATTAATGACTCAGCGTGAGGAGCTTGTGGCATGGGAGCTGAGCTTTCACAGGTTTAGCAATTTGAGAGAGAGAGAGAGAGAGACCAAAGCATGAATCTCTTGCAGAGAAACAGGTTTTAGAGTGGGAGAATTAGGATGGCTTCTATCTTAGAACAGAGGGAAACGTTGGGAGTAGAAGATGGGAAAATTCCAGTTCGCTTGACAAAGCTTGGTCTTGCTCTGGAATGGTGTGTGTTGCTGGGTAGAGGAAGCTCTGTTTTATAGGCGCTTGGAAATCCAATTTCGTCGATCTTCCATTCCCACTTTTCCCTTCCCTTTTTCCAATTGCCTCCTTTCTTGTGAAAAATCCTTGACAAGGGTGCCTGAATCAATGGCCTCTTATGGTTCCAAGGTTTTGTGCGGCTGAGCCTTCCCATGGAGGTGAGGCGCCACTTGCTTTTGCCTTTTATTTTTGAATTGGAGCTCACAGAGGAAATGGGAGAATGGGCGAAGTCTTTTACCCAGTGGGCCCTACAATTTCCCATCATGCCCCTAGCGGGTTTCTTTTGTGATTAATTATTTGCGCTGGGCCGAGAATAAGCTTGGGCCTAACCTCTGGATTTTTGGGCCTCAACATTAGCCCCCTTGATTATTGGGGCCATGAGCAGATTTTGAGATGGGCCTAATAATCAAACCCAGCCCAAAAAGTCAAATCGATGTCAGACGATATGACCTTCTCGTTTCCCGCGTGCGTGCTGTTGCCATGATGGTCTTCCAGCAGCCTTTTACGTTTCCCAGGTAAGCGCCTCGCTTAAATTTGTTTCCTTTATTTCTTCTTCTTCTTTTCCTCTTTTCGTCTTCGGTTTCTCCTCTCCGTGCGTGCGCACCCCAACTTCTCACTCTCATTTCTTGGTTTTGCTGGTTCTTCCTCAAAACCCAGGCTTGGAGACTTTCTGAGACAGGAAATTGCTAAGGGGCGTCCTCCATAACCGCCAGTTGGTTAAGCGCAGAGAAACCGTTCGCAACTGCTAGGAGGGGCCACTATTCCTCCTTAAAAACCCTAACTTCCTTGAGCTTTTCCTTCAATTCATCAAAGGCTAGGCCTGGCACAATTATTTCGCAGAACGAGGAACGATCGCAAGGCGACCTTTTTCCTTGTCTCCGACAAGCTGCTGGAGCGAACACTATCGAAGGCAGAGGTAAGCCTTGCTCCTTTATTCCTTCTCCCGCTTTTCTATCGTAAATCCTGAGAATTTCTCACGAGAAGAATGTTTTCCCCTTTTTTCTCCAATCGCCGTTTGCTTGTTTGATTCCCCCTCTCCTTTTTTTTTACCCTAGTTTGGATTTTGGGATATGCACCGCCAATTAGCAATTTTAAGCATGCTTCGAGTGTCAATTTGTTTTTTCATTGAGTAGCCCTTTTTTTTTTTGACGAAATTGTATGAATGCGTTGGCTTGATCTTTTTTACAAGCGTGATATTGGCCTGAAATTGCAAGAACGATGGAGCTGTGCGTATGCGTGCGCGTGTTTCTTTTTCTGTCCCCCTGTTTTTGACATAGTGGGAATCTGGGTCTTCAGGCTATTCGTGAAGGTGCTGGAACTTACGCACTTTTGCCTTTTTCCTTGCAGATATCTGTGACTCAGTGGCCCTTATCATGGCATCTACCGATCTTCCGCCAATCATGATGGACCACCTATATTCGATGGATGATGGTCTCAAAGCGGGAGGACCCCTCTTGCCGCTGGAAAAAGCTTGCGAGAACCCTGTTGTTGGCGATGAGCCACTGCCTGAGACTGCCTCCGTGGTTGACCCTGCTTCCGTATCTAGGTGCTGCATTGAGAAAGGCCTATTTCCAGCCGTCCCCTTATTCTTTCAGCACCCTTGCAGCATTAGTAAAAGCTGGTCAGAATGGGTTGATCGTGAGCTGCTGGACCCATCTACTTGCGATATTTTACGCCGGGCGCAAGTTCTGGACGCCATCTTCTTATCCAAGCTGTGGGATATCCATATCGAAGCAAGGATGCTCCGTCATGTAGTCCGGAGGTGGAGCAAAGCTACTCACACCTTTGTATGCTCGTGGGGAGAGTTTACTCCGACTCTCGAGGACGGAGCCAACATAGTTCGCCTCCCTGTCTGCGGTAATCGGAGTCCTTTTGATATTGCTCTTACTCCGGCAGAGATAGACACCCTTGCAGTCCTGCGAAAGGGCGCTCCTACCTCGCCCAGCACCGCGTTTCGCTTCAGCAACTGGATACAGCACTTTGGTAATGTGGATAGGCGGGGACCTTGGCGATTAGCTGCGTTTGTATCGTTGTGGCTCGGGCGATTCGTGCTCTGCGACTTTTCCCATGACTGCCTTCATGAGCGCGTATTTCCTTTGGCCTTAGCTATTGTTCGTGGCGACTCAATCCCTTTAGCCCCCGTGTTCCTAGGGCACTTGTATGGGTTGCTTGATCAATGCCAGATCTTGGAGAAGAATGCAGCGGGAACCATGGGAGTAGAGACTCTTCTGAATTCCGGCTTCTTGCAGGTGTTTTTGTGGGAACACCTCAAGGGGCTGGATGTGTGCCCACTCCCTTATTCGCACGCTCTGCGGTCTGCTGATATGGGCAATGGTTCTTTTATGCCGGATAGTCTCCCTCTTGTCTGCAGGTGGTTTAAGCGAATGCAGAGGAAAGGCCAAAATGTTTTAAGGCTGCTTGATGACATTGAGTACTTCGTCTTCCGCCCGTACGGCACTTCAGCGGAGACCTTCACTTTTGTGCCCTTTTATGCTGACGTTGACGACATCGTCGAAGTCCCAGCAGTGATGTCTCAAGGCTGCTGTTTCAGAAGATATTCCCTGTTGAATGCCGCATGCCTCCCACTGCCCACCTTAGGCGACAACCGCTCGGAGGTCTCCGTGACTTACTCCCCCCACCGGGTCAGATGGCAGCTGGGACTTGACCAGGGCGTGCCAAGCGATCCTAACCATGGTGACCCCTTCCTACTTCATAGGGTCTTTTGGAGTAACCGCGACATACCAGGCAGCGTTAGGCCCCCTTTCCTAGCTGGCAAGAGAAGAATTGGGGGTTTCTCACCCGGATATCAAGCCTACTGGAACCGCTGCCTTGCTTCCATGCGCGAGTTCCAATCCTCCTCTTGTGACAGATTGCCTCCGACTACCGCTCATCTTGCTGGTCTAGTATCAGAAGAGAAAGCGATCCCCTTAAGCGTGAAGCGCAACCTGCCCTTTATTTCTAAGAGTGGTGACATTGTCGGGGAGTTCTCCAAGGCGAAGCAGAGACCAAGAACACAGAGTCCCTGCAGTTCTGGAAAAAGGGCAGCGCCGGCGTCAGGTAAACAGAAACAGGAGGAGAAGCCAAGCGCGAAGAAGGCGCAGGCCGCAGGTAAACCTAGAAGGTTCATTCCAAAGGTGGCATCGAGTGGCCCTCCCCGAACTAAAGAAGTAACTCCCCCAGCACGTTCGCAGCCTTCAAAACCTACTGCATCCGAGAGCCGGGGTCGTGCTGGCAAGGCGCTG
Source organism: Prunus kanzakura (assembly GCA_020521455.1). Classification (NCBI taxonomy): domain Eukaryota; kingdom Viridiplantae; phylum Streptophyta; class Magnoliopsida; order Rosales; family Rosaceae; genus Prunus; species Prunus kanzakura. The sequence goes on along the minus strand of BPUM01000817.1, from coordinate 33,963 downwards.
GAGACCACCCCTCTTCGCAGTAAGTGCTGACTACCTTCTTCTGCCTGCCTTGCCTTCTTTTTTTTTTAATATTTATTTAATATTTATTTATTCATCTAACCTTCCCTCTTTTCTCTTCCTAAGAAAAAATGGGCACCACCATGAAGAGGAAGAGAAGCGGTGCAGCTCTTGTAAGTCCCGACGTGGCTCCGAAACGTCGTAGCATGCGCATCCTACATGCACGATTTACTAGGGCTCGTACGAGCGATAGCAAGACTTCCAGAGACGGGGCTGTGGTGACCATTGATGATGATAGTGATGGCGATGATGCCACCGAGATTGAGGCTAGTGTCCCGGAGCAAGAGAGTGTTGATGACATGGATGACATTCGTGAGGATTTTGGTGAGGGTGATCATTACGATCATGCTGAAGATGCATTTGTGCATTCCAGCAGCTACCCGAAAGAGCAGGGTGGCTCAGATGCCTTTACTGATAGTAGTGTGCGTCGCATCAATATTGAATCGGTACCTAACACGTCTCATGCCTTGTTTTGCTTTTGTTTCCTTGTTTCGTGAGCCGCTTATTTACCTTTTGCCCTTACTTTGCAGATTGTCGACATCACTGATGACCTGAACCTTGCTGCTGCTGTTGCTGATCCTGTACAGAGTACCCAGGAGGTATCCATTGCTCATTCTACTTATTCGTTCTTTTGCCCATTTCCAAAGTCTTTTGCTTAGTCGGGCAGTTGCCCCCCTCTTGCCCTTTTGCATAGCTCGTTAATTACCTCGTGCTTACCCTCGCATATGTACATTTTTTTTTAGGTTGGGGGCACTGCTCATAATATGGAAATCGTGCCCGTGGTACCTTCTTCTTCCAGCACATTCGACTCATTAGTAGAAGCGGCCCTTGCGGAGTCATCTCCAACCATAGTACCAGCAAACTCTCCTGATGAAGTACCCGTGTCCTAGGCTGCGAGTCCACTGTCGCCCATCATTCAGCACCTCCTTCGAAGGAACCTAGAAACCGACCTTTCACCCACTCTTCCAGCAACTTTCCGGAGTAAGACATTCACTTTTCATGGTACACTGCCCGCTTCATCCCGCATTCAACCGCTTCTTCGAATACCGGGCTCGAGCTCTCCAGCGCCTCTTTCGTTGGTTCCATTTGATAACGCAATTACTGATGGGGAAGTCTTGGCTAGGGATACTGTTACAGAGATCATTCCTGCAGGGTACTCATCGAACACGTCTTGGCAAGAGTGGGAACGGTCCTTTATTGCATTTAGGGACTTCTTTGATAGTGGAGCCCAGGTCCTTCGATCTGCAGATGAGCTGCTGCCGCTTTGTCACCGATTTAACGGCTACGTAATGTTTCAGGGAGCTCTTGTTTATCCCGAGACAGTTGCGGCTTTGGAGAAATTCATAGACAAATACGGAGACTTTATGGATAGTACCAACATTACCTCCTCCTTTTCGTGGTGCGCTGACTTCCGAACTCTTGGCCAAGTGCTTCATGGAATGGATACCATGCAATTGCTGGATATTACGGACCACAGACTCCTTTGCTGGCGGGATGCAATTTGTGAGGCCATGACCTTGGGCTTTCAGGTAGATTTTCTTCTGAACTTGGTGCGAGACTTGGCACGTGCTGTCTTCGGGGCACGGGCTGTTCATAGCATGGAGTTGTCTTCCTGCCCTAACGAAATAAGAGCAGCGGCAGAGGCCTTGAGTCTTAAGCAACGTGAGCTGGAAAATCAGCATAGGGAACTGCACGCCCTCCTTCTCGCCCAAGGCGTTTCCGCTGATGGTGCTAGTTGCGTGGCAGAGGCAATAACCAGATCCTCCTGCAAGGCCTCTGATGTCCTTTTTTAGCCGCATCCAATGGTTTTGAGGTTCGTGACTCTTCATCCGTCCTTATTCACCCTCCCTCTTTAGTAGTCTTGCTTCGTACCAGCCTACTTTCTTCTAACATTCATCCTTACGTTGTCTCGCAGGTTACTCTTTTGCTTGGTGTAAAGCTAGCTGGCCTGACACATTGAAGAACACATTAGTTTTTTGACTTGTATAACTTAGCTTTGCTTGGGTTGTATTCCCTTTAGATGTCCTAACACCTGTATTGTGAAATTCCTGTATTGTAACGCTGTTGTGATCAAGTCGCTGGAACCTATGTTTTATTTTCTTTTGGACGCTGGAGACATATTGTAACCTCTGTTTGGTACACATATATATATATGCCGCCTGGTTGGTGGAATTTGTGCTTGCGAATTGCTTGAGATCGTTTGAGATTTTCTGACAGGTTGGATATCTTTAAAAACAGAGTATATGCCGCCCAAAATTTTGGTATAATTCCAAATTTTATTTGCATGGCGTGCCTACCTACTAAGCCTGAAAAAACATCTACTTGTCATGCCTTAAAGGGACCAGACACGATTTTCACCGTGATTTTTGTAAAATTCACAGATATCTTACATATCCCGATTGCTTGCCAAAAGGGAATCATGATTTTGTTGTTCCGGCATGTCTTTTTGCAATAGCTTGGCTTCGCATACTGATGTTATTTTGCTTAGGCTTGATAGCTCGGGATCCCATCCGAGTGGCTTTGCTTGGCATGTTTTACTGCTAAGTAGCGTGTGTCTATCATTCTTTTTTCTTTTCTTTTTTTTTTTTATTTCTTATATACGTACATATATACGGTGTTTGGTGCAAAGTAAGTTTGGGATATATAAAGTAATATTTCAGAGGCAGGTTTTCTTTTTCAAAATACTCCTTCATTTTCATTGCAAGGCTCATGCTACCATAGTGGTGCATCATACAAGAATTTTCCAAAATACCAAGTGAAATCATAGAAGGAGTTCAGGTCTAAAATGAAAAGAAATGCCATAACGAAAGCGCCTAATATAAAACTAACTTAGCAGTAGTACGGTTTGAGCCACTTCCCGTTGATGGGATCCGTTAGCATGCCTTTTTTGACAGAGACCAAGAGATAATAGCCGCTGCTATAGACTTCTTTGACTGCGAATGGTCCTTCCCATTGCGGAGCAAATTTGGAAGGTCCCGATACTCGTCTTCTCACATGTTCGACGACTTTTAGCACGAGGTCTCCTTGCTTGAAGGCTTGCGGCTTGACTGTTCTGTTGTAAGCTTGTGCAATGGTTTTCTAGTAAAGCGCTGTTCTTCTTTCGGCTTCCGCTCTTTTTTCGTCGACAGCTTCGAGGTCTAATAGGCGCCAATCTGAGCATGACTTCATATCCCATTCGAGATCATTGACAGCCGATACTCTGGCCGTGGGGATGGTGATTTCTACGGGTGAAATGGCATCAGACCCATACACAAGAGAATAAGGAGAAAAACCTGTAGCGCTTCTCAGAGAGGTGCGGTAAGCCCACAAGGCATCCGGCAGGTGGACACTCCAACCTCCTTCGTACTCGTACACCATTTTGCTCAAAATCCTCAATAGGGTCTTGTTTGTAGCCTCGGCTTGACCATTTCCCTGCGGGTAATAAGGTGTGGAGCGGCGATGCTTGATACCATAGCCGCTAAGCGTTGAGCTCACTTGTTTGTTAACAAAAGGGGTGCCATTGTCAGTGACCATTTTGTATGGAATTCCAAACCTGCATACGATGTATTCTCGAATAAAATTTGAAATAGCAGCTCCCGTGGCCTTTCGAAGAGGGATTGCTTCAACCCACTTCGTGAAATATTCCGTAGCAGTGAGAATCCATATGTAACCGTCGGAAGGAGGATGGATTGTTCCAATTAAGTCAAGCCCCCAAGTATGAAAAGGCCAAGGAGTGCGCATGTCCTGTAGCAATGTGGGGGGCTTGTGACTCAAATTGGCATGAATTTGGCATGTGTGGCATCTTTTGACGAAGTCGTGTGCATCTTTCTTCATGGTAGGCCAATAATACCCAACACTCAGCAGCTGCCGATGAAGCCTCTTCATTCCCTAGTGCTCTCCACACTCTCCAGCATGTATTTCTTGCATAACCTGACGTGCCTCTGATTCTCCCAGACACCTCAATGGTTCGCCATTAAACCCCTTACGGTAAAGTGTCGACCCATCTACGAAATACCTCTTTACTGTCTTCTTGAGCTTGTAGGCAAGCTTGGGATTGGTCGGTAGAGTCCCTTCGACAAAAAATGCTAAGTAAGGAGCTCTCCAATCTTCTGCGGATGAGATGGTGAAAGATTCTTCGGTGGAGGGTATTGTAGAACACATGGGGCAATTGGATTGGATTCCAGCCGCTTGCTTCTTCATTTCTGGCCAGTAGTAGCCCTTGTGTTGCAGACGTCGATACAAACTGATCACTGGCTCCAAGCTGCAGGTGGCGTCATGAACCTCTTGCAACCTTCTTTGTGCTTCTGTGATTCCTATACACCGAGTCAAAATACCCCCTGGAAGGCGTCTGTAGAGCTTTCCAAAGATGATCGTGTAATCTTTTAATTCCTTGATGTCACCTCCCCTGCTTATCTTTTCCTTCACAGCTTTCCTCCAATCATCCTCTACTTCCGGCAGCTCCCCCTGGAACATTGCTTCGACTATGGGCACATTCCTCTTTATCACAGTAATATTAGGCTGCTCTTGGACAAACGAGAGCTTTGACCCCAATGTAGCAAGAGCATCAGCATACCTATTGGTGACTCCGGGAATGTGCTCCATCATGACTTGCTTGAAAGAGTTAATGATTTTCTCGGCCGTTGTACGATACGGTGCCAATGTCGCCTCCTTCACAGCAAAATTTCCTTGTAATTGACTCAGCACCAGGTTTGAGTCCCAATGACCTTGATTTTCTCTACACCCATCTCTCTTGCTGTAGACATTCCCATAATAAAAGCTTCATATTCCGCCGTGTTGTTTGTGCACGGGAAATTTAGCTTAAACGAGAGGGCTGTAACTTGTCCCTCGGGATTAATGAGCACCACACCTGCTCCTCCACCTTGACGTAGAAGACCCGTCAAAGTAGAGGGTCCATGGTTCCTCCTCTGTAACAACAGCAACTACTTCCGGCAGCTCCCCCAGAACCTCGTCGGAAAGGGTTGATTCTTCTACTTTAGGAAATAGAGCCAGCATGTCAATCACTGCCTGCCCTTTGATGGCCTTAGGAGTCATGCACGTGATATCAAATTCGGACAGTTGTAGCAACCAACGTGCAAGACGTCCCGATAGCACCGGCCTTGTAAGCAAGTACCTCACGGGGTCAGATTTTACCACGAGCTGCAGTTTGTGAGCAAGGAAGTAATGTCGCAGACGTTGCGCAGCATAGATAAGAGCAAGGCACAAGAGCTCGGTTTTTGGGTATCTTGTTTCAGCCCCTCTCAATTGTCTACTCACATAATAAATGGGACTCTCCTCTCCTTCGTGATCATCCTAGGCTAGCAGAGCCCCAACCGCTGTATTCGTGGCAGCCAAATAAAGCTTGAGTGGAAGTCCCGGAATAGGTGCTCTCATTGTAGGTAGCTTGGTGATTATTTGTTGAACCTTCGAGTAGGCTTCCTGGCACTCCTTGCTCCCTACATACGGCTTGCCTTTCTTGAGCAAAGGAGTAAAAGTACTCATTGTGGCAGCGAGGCCTGGGATGAAGCGCCGAATGTATGACAGCCTCCCCATGAAACTCTTCAATTCCTTTGGGCTCTTAGGCGGTGCAAGGGAGTTTATAGCTCTAGTCTTTTCAGGATCCACGTCTATGCCGCGCTGGTGTACCTGGAACCCCAAGAATTTTCCGGATGAAACCCCAAATGCGCACTTCTTCGAATTCATCTTCAATCCATAGAGCCGACACCTTTCCAGCACCTTCCTCAAAACTTCCCGATGACCCTCTCTGGTTTTTGACTTCACCACGAGATCATCCACATAATCTTCCACTTCTTTCCCCATCATGTCGTGGAACACAGCTGTCATAGCCCTTTGGTAAGTGGCTCCGGCATTTTTAAGACCGAATGGCATGACTGTGTAGTAGAAATTCCCATATGGTATTCGAAAGGCCGTCTTCTCAGCATCTCGAGGGGACATCTTTATCTGGTTATAGCCACTAAATCCGTCCATGAATGACAGCAAGCCTTGCCCTGAGGTCGAGTCAATTAAGATATCCATGTTGGGCAGTGGGAATTCATCCTTTGGGCAGGCTCGGTTGAGATCTCGATAGTCCGTGCACACTCTGATTACACCAGTCCTCTTTTTTACGGGAACAATATTTGCTAGCCATGTCGGATGCTTGATTGGTTTGATGAACCCAACGGCCAGCAGCTTCTCGATTTCCACCTTAATTTGCATTTCAATTTCAGGATGAAAATTCCTTCTTGGCTGCACCACAGGCTTCGCACCAAGCTCAATATTCAAAGTGTGGCTGACTAAGTTTGGATCTAGACCGGGCATTTCCTCGTAGCTCCAAGCGAACACATCTCGGAACTCTTCCAATAATGACACCAAAGCTTCCTTTTCTTCCCTTGCCAAGTGAACACTGATGGAGATAGGCCTTTAGACTGAGGGATCGTTACTCAAATTAATTGTTTCCAGCTGCTCGGCTACCGACGTCGAGCCATCTTGCATATGCCTAGGCGCTGTCATAGGTTCCTGAAAGGCACAAGGCGTAGGTACCTTGTCCTTATGGTTGCTTGTTTGCATCACTTCTTCCCCATACTCGGGGCTTTCCCATAAGACATGGTTAAGCCCCCGATCCTGTCATAAGCGGTACACAGTACGCCCATCTGGCAGCGTCACTTTCGAGCATTGAGGACGATCATAGGCATGGTTGTTGACTTCCGAGTGTCTCTTTCTTTCTTGATCAACGATGGTGATGAGTTCCTCGTTGCTCAAATCGCGAATTTCAGTCCATGATGGTAGGTAGGTCCCGAAATCCTTAGATGGGCTGCTTCCAGCACCTATGCATTCTGTGTAAAATTCAGCCTCCGAGTAGTGAGCTTCATTTTTGTTGAATGGTGCTTGATTCCCAGGTATGTGAAGCGGTCTCAGCCCAATCCTTCCCTTCACGCATTGATGGTAAGTGGAGACTACGAGCTTATGCTTGTTGAGCCATGGCCTTCCAAGTAAAGCATGGTAAGCCACATCGACATCCACCACATAGAACTTGGTAAGTGATCTGATTGGCCCCACCTTCAGGTTTACTTGCATGTACCCGACTGTGACCTCACTCTTATTTTCGAAGCCGCTGATGCTTGTTTGGGATTGCACGATTTTAGATAATGGAATACCAGCTGCCGTAAGCACAGACAGCGGTAATATGTTGACAGAGGAACCTGTATCCACCAAAGCTCTTCTTATAAACACATCGTTGATCTGTCCTTCCAAATAAAGTGGTCTCCGGTGATCCGGATACGGAACTTCCATGTCTTCGTCTGTAAAGACAATAGCATTATCATTTCCCAAGAACGGCCTTTGCGGTTGAGTAGTGAAGCAATGAGGATCAGACCCCGCAGAGATGTTCATGAGAGCTACAGCAGCTGCCTCTCTTGCTTGAGGTCCAAAACAGAGTTGGTCAAAGAGCGACTTGAATTTTGGATTCCTTTGGAGGACTTGTGAGGCTATGGGCCCCTGCTTCAGACCTAGATAACGCTCCATTACGCTTGTTTCAGCCTCCGTAAGATTGTGAAAAGTTACAGCAGCTGTTTCCTGCTGTGAAGCCCCCAAGTAGCATTCTTCCAGCACGTCCATCGGAGATACTTCACCACCTGCGCCATCATCCCATCCATCAGCGAGGGGCCATGGGGTATTATAGCTTGAAGGTTTCGAGTACTTGCACCAATAGGCTTTCTCCATGTTTCCACAAGGTTCCCAAATAGCCTCGGGTGGCTTTGGGTCATTCTTCCATGGGTGGCACAACTCATCGTCGTCGAGCAGGTCGCCGGAACATGTGATAACAGCAGCTATCTCTTTTCCCCTTCGTTTTGGCAAGGGGTCTTCATCAATAGTTTGCTTCCTAGAGGGAAGCTCGAGAACTCCCTCATGTATTTTGGCATGTAAGATCCTCCTTAAACTCTGACAAGCTGTGGTTGGGTGCCCCACAAATTGGTGGTAACGGCAGTATCTAGGATCATTTTTCTCTTCTCGGGTAGGAATTTTGTAAGGTCTGAGAGGCTTGATTGCACCATCAGCAATCATTGTGTCGAGGATGGCATGGAATTCTTCGTCTTTGCAAGGTAATAGCGGGTACGTCTCCCTATCCTTTCGCTTGCGTGAGTTGTAGTCACCTGATGATTTATCATCCACAGCCAATGTCTGATGCATCTCCTTCTTCTCACTTCTCCAGCTTCTCTGTTCAGCTGGTTTGACAGACATACTTGTCTTTCTTACTGCTTCCAGCAGCCGAGAAAATTGACTGATGCCAATATTCTCCAAATAAACTCTATAATCTGCCACGATATTGCTGATGCAAATTTCGACCAGCGCCTCCTCGTCCTTCTCATCATAACAGTCTAGGGCTAGGTCCCGAAACCTACGCACAAAATCCACGGGATCTTCTCCATGCTTTTGACGGGTATTGTTGAGTTGAGTAGTAGTAACTCTTTCTTCGTGCTGGAAATATTTCTTGCAGAACCTGCTTGCCAAGTCTTCCCACGAGCGAATGGAGCCTGGTGCTAAAGTGGTGTACCATGTGTAAGCACGATCGGTGAGGCTTTTTGAAAATTCTCGAAGTCGGAGATTATAATCGCCAACATGTGGTCCCAAAGCATCAATAAAGCGATTGACGTGCTCCTTTGGACTTCCTTTTCTCCCATAAAAAAGAACAAAGCTTGGTGCCTCGTAGCCTTTAGGGTATGGCTGCTGGAGTAAGCTCGAGGGATATGGTGGCTGAGGGATGTACTTCCAATCTTCTTGACTTCGGTTAAGCTCTCTTTCCAGCATGGCAACGACATCCTCCTGAGTAACAAAAGATGGTCCCTTCTGTTCAGATCCCTTTCCAGCAGCGGCAGCAGACTCCTCCTGTGGGTGTCCATTTTCTTCGGTTGGCTTAGAGATAGAGCCCTTCAGTTCCTTGATGGTATCCATCATTTCCCTTTGGGTTTCCCCCATAGCCTGGATGGCTGTAATGAGGTCTGTGAGGGTGAAAGCTCCCTCACTTGCACGTTCTTGCTCTCTAGAAGAGGCATTCTGTCGTGATTCAAAATCACCATGGTCGAGCCCATCTTGGGAAGCCATGGTATTGCTTCTGGTCTTCTTCTTCGGAGGCATCAGTGAAAATGGCAGTCTGCTCCCCAGCAGAGTCGCCAATTTATGTGGGGGTCTTTTTGTTCCAGCAGCCTAACGAATGGGCTTGGGCTGCTGTGAGAAGAAAGCGAACAAAAAGATCCTCCTGAAGCCTGAGTTCAAGAACCAAACTCCCAAAAGAATTTTTAAAAGACTTGCTGAAGCCTTAGAAAAATACGTTCGGGTTTTTTTCACCAACACCCAGAAGAACGCATGAATTTCATTAATGACTCAGCGTGAGGAGCTTGTGGCATGGGAGCTGAGCTTTCACAGGTTTAGCAATTTGAGAAAGAGAGAGAGAGAGACCAAAGCATGAATCTCTTGCAGAGAAACAGGTTTTAGAGTGGGAGAATTAGGATGGCTTCTATCTTAGAACAGAGGGAAACGTTGGGAGTAGAAGATGGGAAAATTCCAGTTCGCTTGACAAAGCTTGGTCTTGCTCTGGAATGGTGTGTGTTGCTGGGTAGAGGAAGCTCTGTTTTATAGGCGCTTGGAAATCCAATTTCGTCGATCTTCCATTCCCACTTTTCCCTTCCCTTTTTCCAATTGCCTCCTTTCTTGTGAAAAATCCTTGACAAGGGTGCCTAAATCAATGGCCTCTTATGGTTCCAAGGTTTTGTGCGGCTGAGCCTTCCCATGGAGGTGAGGCGCCACTTGCTTTTGCCTTTTATTTTTGAATTGGAGCTCACAGAGGAAAGGGGAGAATGGGCGAAGTCTTTTACCCAGTGGGTATTTCTGCTATGCTCATGGATTTCCTATAGTCCTTGCTATGACCCTTGGTTGACCACATGGGAGCTCTGGTATGAGTGGAGCTCGATGTTGGATTTTTCTAGGAGACGCTGGGCTGGGCTTCGTGCATAATTTTGAGGCTGCCGGTGTTTTCCCTTCCAGCGGCCTGCACGCTTTCGTCCAACTGCTGGAAGTGTGTTATTTGTTTTTTGGGCTTTCTAACTATCGTGGATTTTCCTAAATACTACAGTAGCCTATGGGGTATCTTCCTAAGGCATTGGACCCTATTCTTCTCTCTCATGCTAACCCATGTACTTGGGCCCGGGGAATGGGCCTGAGTTTCAGTGCCCCCAAGTGGCATAAAACTTCCATTCCTCGGTCCCTCAATGGGCCCTGTGAGTGCTCGTACCCATCCATACCACAACATTCTCAGCAAGTCCCGGATAATTACGTGGCTTGGGCCCACTTGAGTTTGTAGCATGGCATGATAGCATCGCGTGTTGCTTGTGCTTGCATTTTATCGCATCCTATTAAACCAATATCGAATTAAATGGCACCGGATGGGTTTATGAGCGCGAACTTACGAAGTCGTTGCATTTTTGGCATGCTTGCTTGGCGTGATGCGTAACACATGGCTCGTGTAGGCGGGCCCTACAATTTCCCATCATGCCCCTAGAGGGTTTCTTTTGTGATTAATTATTTGCGCTGGGCCGAGAATAAGCTTGGGCCTAACCTCTGGATTTTTGGGCCTCAACAATATGTCATCTGGAAGAATAACAAAGCTGAGGATTGTTCAGCCCAATCTCGATCCAAAGAATTTTAGGCATTTTTTGTTATTTATTTATTTATTTATTAAGAGAGAGAGGAAGGAAGATCAAAGACGTTGCTAATGATGAATACATTTGAGAAACAGAAGCTTAAAGACATTAGAGGCTAGACAATAGATAATAGATGCTTCAAGAATATTTGAGGTGGCAAACATGCAGTACACAAGTTCACAACTTGTTATTTGTTTACCTTTATTATTTTATAGTTGAAATATTTTTGGGGTGTGTAATTTTTTGGTACAAGCTTTTGCATAAATGAAAGGGGAAATCTTTTCTTTACTAAATAGTTAAATAAAAACTTATTTTCAATATCGTGTCTATTTTAGTCATTATACATAACTATAATGCTTTTACATCATAGTTCACCAAACACTCAGAAAACTGATTTTTGTACCCACATCATTTTTAGCATATAGTTTACCAAACGCTCAACTGCTTTCATTCATAGCTGATTTCTATCACAGCAAATTTGAAAGTGATTATTTTTACAGCACAACAATGCCAAACTGGCCCGTAGCCTTATTTCTTTTCACAATTTCCACAAAATGCCCTCTTGTCTACTTTCTATTCCACATGTTGTGATTCTTTCAATCTTGGCAATGCTAGATTGATTGCATAAAGTACCAAACTCCAATATTAGTTTTCAGACCCAAAAAAAAAGTCCAATATTTGTTCTATTAAAAATTAAAAATTAAAAATTATGGAATTTTTCTTACAAATTATAATAGTGTAGAATTTTACAATCAAAATAGTTTTCCACACATTATTTATTTTATTATTAAAATATTTTTTAGGGTGTGATTGTTAAAAAAACATATTTAAGACAAGAATTATATAAGTGAAAGTAAAATTGCTTTTCTTTTTACCAAACACTTGAATAGAAAAATTATTTCAACATAATGTCTTTTTTAGTCATTATACACAACTCAACACTTTTACACAAACATTTACCAAACACTGAGAAATTGATTATTGTACCAAAATCACTTTTAACAAAAAGATTACCAAATGCCAAACTACTTTCTATAATAGCTAATTTCTATCACAACAAATATGGCTATGATTATTTTCACAGCACAGCAATGCCAAACTAACCTTAAGATTATAAATTATGACCAAAAATAAACCTAAGATTATAAATGTGCCTAAATAGTTATATTATAAATAGGAGAGAAATTGGCTGATATTACTAATATCGACCAAATACTTTATATTTTGTCAATATTACTAAATATCGACAAAACGACTAGACCTATCAAATACTATTAAATTGGCTGAACTATATTTTCTTGATAACTATTAACATCACATTTTATACGTCACAGGAGAATCAGCCACAGAACTCACCATCAAGTGCTTCTCTTATAATTGCTTTATATTTTATGTTCAATTTTGCATCTCCTCAACTCTATGTCCACCCAAAAATACACTTTCAAAAGTGTACGAATCTCTTTTATATTATGATTTATTTGAGACATGCATTTCTAATTCATTATGATTGTCTTATTATAATCACAAAAGTGGGCTCGAAGAATAAAAGGAAAGACAATATGACTATGATTAATTAGATGACAAATCCACCGTTGACTCTAATGACTTGGCCGTTGACCCACTCCGCAGCATCCCCTGCCAAGAAACCCACCACTTGAGCCACATCCTTGGGTTCCCCCAGCCGATTCAGAGGGCAAGCCTCTGCAATCTTCTTCACCGTCTCATCACTCTTCCCTGCGAAGAACAACTCCGTCGCAATTGGCCCCGGCGCCACGCAATTCGCCGTTATCCCGCTCCCCTTCAGCTCCTTCGCCAAAATCTTCGTCATCGTCTCCGCCGCCGCCTTCGACGCCACGTAGGCTCCATATCCTGGCATCAGCCCCCCGACGAGCGACGTCGAAATCGCGATGATTCTCCCTCCGCCGCCACGTCTCAGTCTACTCGCCGCCTCCCTAGATACCAAAAATGCCCCTTTGGCGTTCACGCTGAAGGTCTTGTCCCAATCCTCCACGCTCGTCTCGGCCAAAGTTGGATACTTTGGGTCCAAAATTCCGGCGCAGTTCACGACAATGTGGGCTTGGGTCTCGAATTCTTGCTCTGCTCTGTCGAAGAGATGCTTTACCTGCTCGGGCTCTGAGACGTCGGCTCGAACTGCAATGGCTTGGACTGGGTATTTTCGCAACTGTTGAGCTCGGAAGCTAATTGGTCTGCTTGCGTTGAGTTTGAGGAGACGTAATTGATGACCAGCTTGGCGCCGAGGGAGTGGAGGTGGGTTGCAATGGCGCGGCCGATGCCGCTCGAGCCGCCGGTGACGACTGCCACACGGCCGTTGATTTGAGCAGCCATGGGTGGCTAGATGGAGATGGATCTGCTCTGCTGAGGTTGTGTTTACGAGTTTTATAGGTGTTGGGTGTGCAAGGTTTGGATATTTTGAAGGCAGAGTTGGATTATTTTAATAATATTTCTAGGCACATACATAAGCCATATCATGGATGACGATTTTGGTAGTTTCTATTTCTAATGATTAAAAAAATTTAAATTGTTTTTCCAAAAAAGAAGAAGAAAATTATAGACAAGCTTTTAGAAGTGAGTGAGAGATGTAAAATGAAAAGGCTGCGACAACAACAAAAAATGCATAAAAGAAAATTTTAGCATAAGCATTGTATTTGATGATTACATATTCTCTTACCACAAGTTTACTTTGACTCAATTACCATATCCTTATAGTTCTTAACTTGTTACCTACGAAGGTGTTAAGTATTGGTGTTCAATAAAATAATGAGGGTTTAAAATTATAGAAATATTCACAAGTTATCAATATCGATAAAATTTCGAGAAAAGAAATAACATTTAAAAGAAAATCGTGGAAATGTCAAATGAAACATAAGGAGATGTTTATTTAAAAAATGCCTTTTATTTTGTTTCAAATGAATTGCGACATTGCATACGTAATAAGTTTATATGATTTAAGAAAGAAAAAAAACAGTATGTGTTGATAAGTATTGTTATGTATAAATTTTCTAATACTCCATGAAACTTGACTGATTTTATTTTACATTTGTATTTCTAAAATTATATGATACCACTGTTGTTTTAGGGTTTTTGTATTTGAGCAGTTTACTTATAATTGGGTTACATCCACCCATAATCTAAAATATCGATAATATTGACGAAATATCGAGGATAATATCGTTTTTTCTGGTCAAGGATATTTTAAAACGTATCCATACACATATCGTATAAATATCGATAATATCAAAAAATATCGACGCCGATAATTTCTCTCACACTTCAGCAATATTTGGCCAAAATATCGCTATAATATAGATAATATCGAGATGATGTAGATAATGAAAATATTGAAGAGTTATTTACACTAACACCCCCTGAGATTTCTTATGTTTTCACAAAACTCTCTAAAGTCTCAAAAATTACACGAACACCCCCTAAGGTTTCAGTTTGTTTTCATAAAACCCCTTTCGTTGATTGTTTGCCCAAAAATTGATGATTTCATTGGAAAAAAACTTATGCAATTGACAAAATTAACCTCAATGAAGTATATGCAATCTAATCTCAAAGGCCAACTTTTTCATTTGGTGAATTTTTTTTGTATAAAATCATCATCTTTGGATGAAAAATCAATGAAAAAGAGTTTTGTGAAAATAATTTAAAACCTCAGGGGGTGTACTTGTAATTTCTAAAATCTCAAGTAGTTTTGTGAAAAAGCCGAAAACCTCAGGAGGTGTTAGTATAAATAACTCAAATTTGAACTTTATAGGAACTCTATGTGGTACTAAGTCACTCATTTATCTTACCATGCAATGTATAAAGTGTAAAAATATTGCAGTAAATCATTATAAATAAATTATTATGGTGTGTTTAATCTTCTTTCATTAATTATTACACATTTTCTACACTCGTAGTGTTTGTTAGCTTGCTATATAATCAACTTAAATCAGTTAAACCCATCATGCAATGCATTTCCTTCCAATTTTTTGTGATAAAGTAATAGATAATTGACTAAATAAACATCCTCCAAAGTTTCAAGAAAAATTTCCAAGTCTTTCATACAATTTCAACCAAAAGTCACTTTTGGTCCTTGTAGTTTGGCACTTCAACCACTTTTGACCTTGTAGTTTCAATTCCGTCCATTTTGCCATTGTAGTTTCATAATTGTATCAATTTAAGGACCATTCTAATTTCCATCAAATTATTCTAACTTTTGTTATCTATTTAGGGGTATTTTGGTCCAAACTTGCATCCCCTCCCCCAACCTGCCAACAGTCACGAGCAGTACCCACCCAACCCCAACTAGCCGCCACACCCTGTAATTGAATGCCAACATAGCCTCCCAAGGCTGCCCCAACCCCAACAAATGCACAAGGCATAAGCTAGCAAGCTGACAACTATGTTCCAATAGTTGCCCCAAGACCGATTGACGTCTCGAAGCAATACGTACGAGATCGAGTTGGGAGAGAGAAGGAAAATTGAGGAGAGATTGGAAGTGGGACTTTTGGTGAGGGCTGTGGAGACCGGTTGCCCCTCTGATTTTAGCCCAATTATGTTTTGGTTCCTTATGTTTTTGTTCAATTGTTGATTGTGTTCTTGTTGCTTTATTTATTTATTTATTTTAACATTCACTACTTTTCTTGCACAAATTGTTAAAATACAGATAGATCTATGGGCATGTTTGGCATGCCTCACTATGCCTCACTGGATTGGACTGTGTTAAATAGTCCTTGAAACCTATGTTTGGTAAGGGAGGGGATTAGTTTAAATGAGATTATATAGCCCAATAGTTTTAAAAAAAAGCCCGGACTCGCACATCTAATATGGTGAGTCCGAAATTGGGTTCGCAAAATAGCACACTCGTTATTTTGAACACGCGAGTTTGACTTCCTTATCGCTTGAATCAAAACCCCACTGCCACAGATCCAACAGCGCTCCACCTGGATTTCTTCTCATAATGATCTCTCTTCGCACCCCACCCACTAGCAGAACCCAGAACAATGTATCTTCGCCATATGAGTCCAATTCGTAGCAGTTCCAAAGAACAAAAGAAAAGCAGAAAATAATGAAACCAAAAATAGAGAGAAGAAAGAAGGAAAAAGGAAGAAAAAAAGAAGAAGAAAAAAAGATGATGTTTTGGAGGTGTCTAGAAACCGCTTGATCTGTGTTGAGTCGGCTTAGTTTATTGTCATTCGAACACACCCTCCGTTGCGCGTAGACAATGAAGACAGCAGTGCTGGAATGGAACCATCTTGCTGATGTTGCCAAATTGCTCATCTCGGATTACAGGGTTTGATGCCCTGGTTGGTGGAGGCCCACAGAAAAATGGTGGTGATGAAGCCAGTTGGTTACTGGATCTCTCTTCACAACTGAGGGGAAAAAAAAGAAAAAAAAAGAAGAAAAACAGAACATAAAGAAACGATGGAGAAGAGGATAATACATTAAAAAAAAGAAAAAAGAAAAAAGAGAAGTAAACAAAAGAGAGAAAAACAAGGAAAATAAGAATAAAATATTATTTTTTTAAAAAGGAATATTATAAATAAATAAAAAATTTAAAAAGGAGAGAGAGAAAGAGAGCTGGCAGGGCTGATAGGGGTGGGGCTATTTTTCAATTCACAAGAGTTGGCTTGTATAATTATTTATTTATTTTTAATTTTTAATTAAATTTAAATATTAAAATAATTATTTTTTTAGTCCGATACAGCACCAAACATATGTCTTCACTATTTTTATAATTCAGCTTCTTAGTCCGACATAACACCAAATTTGGGTTAGTACTTAATCCAGCTTAGTCCAATCCGAGTTAATCTAAAATAGTCTCAGGATTTAATTCAATCCATGACAGTTCGCCGCACCAAACAACCCTTATGAGTCCATGATATCATGGGGTTGGGGTGGCCTTGGGAGGCTGTGATGGCAGTTGGTTACAAGGGTATGGTGGCCAACTAGGTTTGGGTGGTATTGTTGGCTTGTTGGGGAGGGGATGCAAGTTTGGACCAAAATACCCTTGAATAGATATCAGAAGTCAAGAATAATTTGACAGAAATTAAGATTGTCCTTAAATTGCTACAAATATGAAACTACAATGGCAAAATTGACAGAATTGAAACTATCTAGTGATTGAAGTGTCAAATTACACTTTTTGAGCCGGAATTTTGACTTAGGTTTGCGCTGCTGTGATTAGCCATATTTGGCTCTTGCAAAATTGAATGGCTTTGTGTTTGGGTTGATTTGACAAAAATACATTTCCTGCAGCAAGGAGTAAACTGGACTAAAAGGACTCTCTTTCTCTATCGCTCTCACTGGCTCACTCTTTTTCTCTCTTTCTCGCTCGAATTTTCTCTGGTTCTGTCTAGCTCTGACTCTTTTCCTCTCTCATGGTGGCTGTCTTTCTCGCTCACTAGCTCGCTATCTGTTTATTTGGCTCGCACTATCTTTCTCACTGGCTCGCTATTGTGCTCTCTCTCCCAGCATCTCAAGCTCTGTGACAGGTAGTAACTCTCATTTTCTTAGGATTAGGATTTATTCAGTCTAACAAATCAGTATAACAAAACAATTGTTATGTCCTTAATTTGATTTAGGGTTAAATTTTTTGTTGGGTATTGAATTGTAAGTAGTATATCTTTTTTGTAAATATTTTTGACTTGGCATGTTTTGTGAAATTTTTCTGGGTTTTGCTGGAAAAGAGGACAAGGTAAAAAGCTTTGCTCTTATTCGTGTTTACAACCTAGAAAATGAGAATAGTATTCAAGTTGGGGGGTAGGGGTGGTGGGGGCGGTGGGGGCGGCGGGGTTGTTGTGGTGGGGTTTGGAGATCTGGAATTGGAAAGCTAATTCTAACGCCTAATTTTTGGTTTGTCATGGATATTGGGTCAAGGTTTGATACCACTCTAAGCTTTTCTTATTTTATTTAGTAGTAACTTTAAAAATTTTCCACTCTGGTGAAGTTTTAATTGACTTTTGGCTCATTTCGTAGAGAAGCACAAATTCATTACTTAATGGATTATACTGTTTTCCCTTGAATGCCACTTACCATATCACACAGTCACAAGGAAAAATTAAGTGCGCACCAACCATAGTTGTCTCTAAGCATAACATTTGAAGAAACTCGTATCTTTCTTGTAAAGGCACCCCTCCCTATTGTTTGTGAATGATATAAAACCATGATTCATGCTTGCTATTCTTCAAAAATTATGAGCTTTGAGAAAATGATAAAGACTTTCTTATTTCTGTTAAACGATTGGATTTGTGGTGGTGGCTACGAAGCCTCTATGTTAGGATGTCTGTTCTATTGTGCCTAATGCTGGTTGTAAGTCTGGGATTGTGATTCAAGCTGGTTGTATGTAAATGTGTTGACAGCTGCATTATATATTAATAAGATTAAGGGTAACATATTTGATCTAAGATTTTAAAAAACAATTTTACATGAGAAAACGTGAAGTACTCAGCTGATAGTTAAGCGAAATTTATGTTTGTGCAAAAAAAAAATGGTGTATGCTTAATAGTTTTCTGCTTTGTTGATGCTGAGTTTTAAAGGGAAACTTAAGTTGACATTATAGTTGCTTTGCTGCTTTGCTGTTGCTGAGCTTTATTGTTGTTGTCTTTTATTTTTCTACATGCAGGTTCTTATATATCACTAAATACGATATCTTGCTACGGTTGGAAACATTTTCGTCTTAACTCACAGGTGTTGCACTTTTAGCAATTGTTTATGTTTCCTGAATTTGGGGCTTCTAATGTTGGTTGCTTGTGTTTCGACTTGTACATGTATGTTAATTTCTTCCAGAGATGTTTGCTGTTTGGCCATCGGTTGAGATTTTCTTTTCTCTGCCATTTTGGCTTGCAAGGTGATGTTTCAGTTATAAACATTGTGTGAAATTTAATGTTATGGGGTTGCACAGCTGTGTAGTTAGTAGGTTTATTTTGTATTGCAGGGCTTGTTTGCTTTCCTTTGGTTGCTGGGGAAAAGTGAGCAGGATCATCTACAGGGCTCCTCAAGAGTACTTGGGCCCATTAGTCAATTGGGATAGGGTTCTAGTTCCTTTAAATATTAGTTACTTCTTTTGTTTTCCTATTCTAACTAGGATTTGGTTTAATTTCCTCTTTTTGTTTTTAATTTCCTATGTCAATTTGGTTTTCTGCACTCTAGTATAAATAGGCTATTAAGAGACTCTAGTATTCAGTTTTGTTGATGAATATAATTTCAGACTTTTAGTCTATAGAATTTCTATTGGGTTTTCTGCACTCTAGTATAAATAGGCTATTAAGAGATTCTTGTATTCAGTTTTGTTGATGAATATGATTTCAAACTTTTAGTCTATAGAGTTTCTATTTGGATTTTTGCTCTAGAACTCAATTATCTTCATTCCAACTTCTATTCTATTGCTCTATCCTTCAATTCTCCGTATTTTGGCTATGTTTGGGAATCTGGACAGTAGCTTATAGCCGCCGCCCTGCATAAAAAATGTTAGGAAACACAAATTGTTATGTTTGCTTAAGTTTTCTTGTTACGGTTGTGTAAATTTTTATTCTTTCATATATGTTTCTATTTGACTGCTATTTAAATCCTATGAATGCTCGGGTAGACGGATTCTAGTTTCATGGGATAATATGGATATGTTACCATTTACCACAATTAAACCATTGTAAGACCAAGTTCAAAAAATAGCATGGATTAGGGGATAGGAGGATTATTGTAGTAATTTACAGCATTTTCAAATGGACAGCATTTCAAAAACGCTATGAAAGGAAACATAGCATGTTATAAGTGCTATTTGTTATATATATATATATATATATAATAGTGTTTAAGAAACAAAAGAGTCTTTTATAGCATGTCGAAAACGCTATGGAAACTCTTGCGCTATTATAGCGTCGGCTGTTGGAGCCTTTTTGAAAACGCTATTATATTCTATTGTAGCGTTTTTGACGTGCTATCGATGAGGATATGTGGTGTAGTGTCTTTTGGAAAAACTGCCCGAAGGATTTGCTAATTTAACATTTAAGTGGAGTTCTAAATGTGACGTGAATATTCTACTAAAATGGTTGGACTTTTAAGCACTTGAAAGAAGTTTACAGATTGGGTTAATTAGTTGGTAGTTAAGTGGACAATCATTGTGCATGGTCAGTTGGTCAAGCACCATTTACCTTTCAAGAGGGCATATTTTTTCTTCCTTATATCCATCATCATGTGTCTACCCGTAGCAATTATCGACCAATTGAACTCCTAGGATTTTTAGTTCTTATTTGTTTTGACTCTTGAGTTAATGCTGTGAAAAAAATTTGCTGAAAGAATAAAGTTATGGAATCTTGGTAATACCCAAAACTAAATGAAAGGGTAATCAGTAGTTTTACTACAATTAGTTATGAAACAGGACAGTCATACATTGATTTGCATTATTGCCTTTAGTGATGATTTTGCATTCAACAGGGTGCAAGTTTGGCTCTCCACTGATGGCGTGCTCTGTACAACGCTTCTCCAGCCATGCTCGGTTTTCTCGAGTAAGTATTGTCCCAGGGTCCAAACCTTTCCTGACGGACACGTTTTCCGAGGTCAAACAAGGTGAGGTCAGGAGAGTACCTGGCATTTCAGAAGAACAACTTCACAGTAAGGTACAATCATCATCATTATGGTTCTGCAATTTAATTCTATCAACTCATAATTTTTACTTGGTCGTCTATGGGGTGCATAATCCTATTTCAATAAATTAATCTTCTGTATGTTATGGCAACCGTGGTATGGCAATCCACTTGGGTCATTGGCGCAATTCTTTATATTTGTGTGAAAATAACAATCTTTAGGCCTGAATTTGTTCTTTTTTCTTAAAAGTGATAGCTTTGCTTTATCTGTTACTCTTTTGTTTTTCCTTCTAATTTTATTGGCATCCATGGCAGCTTGTTATAGGCTTACCTGCCAGAACTGCAACTCAACAAGGACCAGGGTAAGTTGGGAGGTGCAAAATCAAACTTTACGTCCACATGGAAGTATGTTCCTTTATTCTTTTTTGTTTTTGTTTTTTATAGTTCTTATAGAAAGAAGTATTTTGGCTATTAGGATTGAAATTTGGTTGTAGACTTTGGATTTGTTTTGATTCTTTGGATTTCTGTGTTCGGGATATCTTCTATTCAGTACAAGGTTTTAATATTGTTTGCTTAACAGAATCTTGAGCAGCAGGAATTCCTGCTGAACAATTTAAATGATCTGTTACAAGTCATTGTGTTCTGGATGTATTCTATTATGGTAAATAATGATAGATAAGACGATCTTCTGAACCAACATTTTTCTGCTAAACAATGTAAATGATCCCTTAGAAGTGATATTTATATATTCTACTGCACATTGACAATACTTGAGCCCCTCTTCTTAGCGGCAATACCGAAACCAAACTACTTGATTTCTAGAGTATAATTTACAACTTATGGTTACAGCTAGGTTGTGAATCTTAGACTTTCCAAAACCTTTGTAATGCCAAATATTCCCAAAATGTCCAACATAACCACAAAAGTTGCCTGCAGGGGTCTATCAAGATTTGCCACCTTCAGTCTTTCTCGTGCCCTTAGCACCGCAACTTCAGCAAATGAGACTTGGACCCAGAAGCTCGAGCGCATTGCAGACGAGCTCCTCGACCTTACAAAGATCGAGAGGCACGACTACTCCATCCTCTTCAGGCTGAAAATGGGCCTCAATCGGTACGGCCCTGCAGTCTCGGGGATTGGCTCAGCATCTTCGGAATCTGGGCCTGCCTCCACAGACTCCAAAGTTGTTGAGAAGACTGCATTTGATATAAAGATTGAGAAGTTCGACGCAGCGGCAAAGATCAAAATCATAAAGGAGGTTAGGACTTTCACTGACCTGGGACTGAAGGAGGCTAAAGAATTGGTGGAGAAGGCCCCTGTTGTGGTGAAGAAAGGTGTGACCAAAGAGGAGGCGGGGCCTATTGTTGACAAGCTTAAGGAATTGGGTGCTACTGTGGTATTGGAATGAAATGAATCGTGTTATTTTGTTTATTTTTCCCCTTTTCACATAGGATAAGTGATCGTTGAGTTAAATGATAAATGGAGATAGTTTCTTCATAGTTTGTTGAAATGGGACTCATTTCTTTAATGGAGGAGAGAGAATGTAGGTTTTGTTGATTATCTCATCAAATTGTGACACCATTTGGGGTTACACATTTCTATTTTGATTTGCATCATATACCTTGTCTTACAACAGTGCAGATTATTGAACTTGTGAATTGCATGCAATGTGCATTTCAAACAATTGTAGTTTTCTTTTATTGAAAAGTACCATTTAGTTTTAACCTAACACATAAAAAGTACCATTTGGATTTTCTTCATTGCTTTTTTTTCTTCTACTCCTGGTTTTTAATTTAAAACTTTATTTTCCTTATTTTATATAGAGAGATGGAGGAGATGGAGACAGATGTCGTGAGGTATGCGAGATTTTTGTCGAAACATTACTTACAGTTGGTAATGAGCAAATATAGTCTTTATGTTGTTAACTACAAAAAATACTGCCAAGGGGATGGTGGAAAAGGGCCCTGACTTGCAGGCCAGTGCTCTCAGTTTTGAATCCCCATGGTATTGTGGTATTGTGTGTATGAGAAACTCATATCCCCTTGTAGTTTTAGACTATCGATTGTATTTTAAGAGCAAGTCCAGCCTTGCTACCAAACCGGGCTAAAGGCCCCCCAGGCTAGCCCAAAACGCCTCCAGCGCGCAAGGCCAGCCCTGGCAAGAGCTGAGTCCCACGAGCCCAGGCAAGCCCACGGGCAAATTCAGCCTGAGCTACTGCCTGGGCAGGATGATGCAATGCTGACGTCATAATGACATCAGCAACCAAAAAAATTTGAAAAAAAATGGAAAAAAAGGAAAAAATACAAAAAATTCCAGAATTTTTTTAAATAAATACCTAGACATATTCTTTATTTCCCACACCAAAGACTCTATATAAATCCATCTCCTCATTTCTCATGTGAATAGTATTTGCCCTTGCTCTAGCCTTTTGGGGTGGAACCAAAAAATGCAAGGCTGCCACTATTCACATGAATAGTGCCAGCCCTCGCCTTGCCTTAGCCTTCATGGGTGGACTTGCTCTAAAAGAAAAAACTATTAAAAAAATATAAAAAAAAGATTTTATTTATTTTTAAAATACCGATCATGTAGAATGGTCAGGGGACTGCTGCCATTTGATGATGCAGGCTTCCTAAAAAATTCCAGATTTTCATGAGACTGCTTAGGCTCCTTCAACGGATCATGTCGATTGTAAAAACAAAAGGAATTTAAAAATATGTGGATCAAACAAATGAACGCAAATACTTGGGGATTGTATTTTGATAGAACATCGGAGAATTTGCCATATGTCAACCTCACACTCCATGGGACAGAGAATCTGCTTGCTTGTAAATAAATTATATATTTTTTTTGGCATTGCCCTATAAACCAAATATAAATTCCATTTTATTAACTACCGTACATGTCCTCCATAACCAAGACAACCAAGAGAGCTTTCATGCTTCCATGTTTTATGTCATTTTTGAGGATTTGAACGTCCCTTTGGACTCATTCAAACGGCTATTTCAAAGAAAAATGCTCACCAGCTAATTCCATTGAGCTTTGAGCCCTCCCCACCCAGCCCTTCTTTTTTTTTTTTTTTTAATATATGCATGCATTGCTAGCTATATATTTTCTGTTCTACCATTGAAAAAGTCAACTTGCTAGTCAAGAATATGCCAATTAATTACTTCGATCAAAATGTTAATTTGAAACTCATTGTTCCTTGATGAGCAAAAGGTCTTCAAAACATATAATTAATTATGACTTTCTTGTAATTTACACCATATATGCTAGATGCTTTGCAAATTTGAACAATCCTTATTATTAATAGTATCAAATTTGATAGCGGTCTTCCCACATAAAAGTTAATTTTGAGAGAGGAAAAAGTGAGATTGACATTAACAGAGCCAACAAACACATATTTTTATTATAATATTTGAAGCATTACACATGCAATGTAACTTATTAAGTGGGCCTGTATAATGAAAGAGGGTGATCAAAATGAAAGTGACAATAAGTAAATTAAACTTACGTTTAATAGTGAATTTACGTACACTAAAAAACTAGAGAGTTGGAGTATTATATGTGTACGTACATATTTTTTTAAAATATTTAATTTATTTTTATATATTTTTCACAAATATGTAAAATATATGTCTTTAATATTAAGTATACAATACACAATGTACGTACATATTCTTTACGTTGAAGACATTTTTTGTTGTTTCTGGTTGTAGGTTTGGTTGCAGGTTTGTTTCGTTTGGGTGTTTTTTGCTTGGTTGTAATAAGAGTTACCGGTGATGCTATCTATCCTAGCAAAAGTAGAGGCAACGGCGTCGACGTCGACGTCGACGTCGACATCGGTAGATGTAGTAACGGTTGCTATGCTAGGTCATATGTGATGTGGATGTAGATACAGCAAAACACCAATGTCGTCCTGATTTAGTTGCTACTTTGGCCCACATATACAGGGTTTTGGCTCCAGTTCAATGTTTGGAGTTACAATAATGAAAGTTATTGGTTGGTGTTATGGATTTCTTCGATTGCCGGAGAGGATGTTGAGTGGTGTTCCTGTTTCTTATTTTAAGTCTATTACTCATTAAAAGTTTCATGTACTTTTTATTTTTATTTTTCAAAAACTCTTTAGGAGATTGCTGTGTTTTCTATTCTAGTTTTCGGTTGCAATACAGATCTGCCGTTGCGCGGTGAAGATGTATTGTTAGTTTGAGTACGAGTCGTCCTTCGAGATGCTGAATCAGGGGGTTCAGTATTTGTTGGTTTATGTATAATTCTCTCCATATCAAATCAACATGTTGTTGTGTTTGGTCAATGGAGATGTTGTACCCATTTTGGTTTTTTTGTGGCTTTGTACTATGATATGTTTTGTTAATAATTACTATTGTTTTTTCTCAAAAAAAAAAAAAGACATTTTTTTACAAATTTTGAATTATACGTGTAAACTTCACGTATTAGACACATATTTTCACAAATTATGGAATAAAGAAACTATACATTAAATACTATACGATAGCCGAATTTTTTATTTTTGTATTTTGATAGCCAATGCAATTTCATTAATGGGAGGGGAAATACAGAGAGATGAAGAACATAGCCCGATGAAGGGTTCTTGGAAACAACAAAATAAGATACAAACAATAAACACAACTATTGCAAGACAATAAGCAAAACGGTTCCATATCTTGAAGACCCACCTCACCAGGAACTAAAGGACATAAGAGGATCTATAGAACTACTGCATCCAGTGATGCAGGAACATCACGTGAGAGATCAGAACTTTCTACTAGTTTGGAATTTTTGGATGTGAAACACCTACGAAAAAATAAATCATGCTCATTGCTCAACTTTCACTAAGACACATGGTCATTGGTCACAAACGTCTCTCAAACACCTTTAATCCCAAAGCACCAATTGATAGTAGATTCACAGGCCAACACATCAGAGGCCAAAGAACGATAAATCTAAACATGAGGAGGGAAAACGAAACTCAAGGTGGATGGAGGGTTTCATTTTCCTCCAGTAAATAATTTCCCAAGAGTAGACTTGCCAAACATGGGAAAGCAAATAATTTCCCATTCCCAAATCTCTTTTCCCATGAACCAAATGAAGCCTAGCTATAATTGACATTAACGATGGACAGAGACCTTTTTCAACAACATTATAGAGATACATGCAGACATTTTTTTGACACCCTTGATGTGTTTAATTCCATTGGAGTCAAATAAGATCAAAATCTATTCGACAAAGTGGGAGCTACCATTTTTCTCTATAGCATCAAAATGGCAGTCATTTTCAGGAAGAAAAAACAAATGGAAGTAAAGGGGAATATTGCAACATGGTATTGATTTGGTGGGGGAAAAACTAGAAACTAGCATTTGTTAGGGCATGTATCTAGAAACAATATTGCCAATGGCGACAAGCCTTCAAGGACGGTAGGTTTGATACCCTAATTTTTCCCCGCTGTTTTTTGTCGAATGCGTACGGCATCTTCTTAGCCTTCCGAAATACCAAAGGATGGGTGTAAATTAAGTACCAAAAATCAAACACTTTTCATAAATTTCCAAAAACATGCTTAATATCTTAATAAAAAGGATCAATATGTTTTCTTGATCAAAGACACTGATTCTCAAGAATAAAAAGATACCCATCTTGTCTCTCCATCTCATACTTCAAATTAAAAATAAAAAGTTTTTATTCTCCAATATCTCTCTTGTTTTTTGTTCCATTCCCATGTGATGACAGAAAGGAATTTTCACTATGAGATATTCCATCCCACCTCCTTCCATAAATGCTCTTCCATCATCTTTTCCGTCATGTTCTCAATCAAGTACTAAATTCACTCTCTCTATCTCTCTCTCTCTCTCTCTCTCTCTCTCTCTCTCTAGAGATGGAAGACATAGATGAGGAGGAGCTTTTGAATCTTAGCCTGGCAATTGTTACAACTTCAGGGGGTGAAAGATTGAAGAAGAGGGAGAGAAGAGATCACAAAAATGTTTTTGTTAGTCCTCTAAATTCATATGAAGGTTGTGAAGGGAAGATATTCAGGCTGCTTCAAATGAGGGAACAAATGCTGAAGCTAGACCACAAGAAGAAAGGAGCTCATGTGCTTGATGAAGACGGAAAAGGCCTCCATTTGATCCACATGCTGCTCATAACAGCCACTGCGGTTAATGAAAACAATGTGAGCTCAGCCTTGGAGAATCTGAGTGAGTTGTACAAGAGTGTTTCCTTATGCGGCGACTCCGTTCAACGAGTAGTTGCTTATTTTGCAGATGGCTTGGCTGCAAGGCTTCTCACCCGAAAATCGCCCTTTTTCGACATGATCATGAAGGAACCAACAAGCGCAGAAGAGTTCGTGTCGTTTACATCTCTCTACCGGGTTTCTCCCTACTACCAGTTTGCTCATTTCACAGCTAACCAAGCAATCATTGAGGCATTTGAGAAGGAAGAAGAGAAGAACAATCGTGCGTTACATGTTATTGATTTCGATGTCTCGTATGGATTTCAATGGCCTTCTCTTATACAATCTCTCTCCGAAAAGGCAACCAGTGGCAATCGAATATCACTCAGAATAACAGGGTTTGGACAAAGCTTGGATGAACTACGCGAGACGGAGAACAGACTGATGAGCTTCTCAAAGGGTTTTCGCAATCTTATTTTCGAATTCCAAGGGTTGTTGAGAGGCTCAAAGCTCATAAACTTGAGGAAGAAGAGAAACGAAACGATTGCAGTGAATTTGGTTTTTTCATTTGAACACTTTGAGAAATAGTTTGAAGATATCTGACTCATTAAAATCTGTACATTTGCTTAACCCTTCCATTGTAATCTTGGTTGAACAAGAAGGAAGCAGAAGCCCTAGAAGTTTCTTGTCAAGATTCATGGAGTCTTTGCATTACTTTGCAGCCATGTTTGATTCTTTAGATGATTGCCTACCTCTAGAGAGTGCTGAAAGGTTGAGCATTGAGAAGAACCATCTTGGAAAAGAGATCAAATCCATGCTCAATTACGACAACGACGATGTAAATTGTTCGAAAATCGAAAAGATGGAAACATGGAAGGCTAGGATGGAGAGCCATGGTTTTGAAGGAATTAATCTAAGCTCCAAGTCCAAGATACAAGCAAGACTTCTTTTGAAAATCAGGACACAATATTGTCCCATTCAGTTTGATGGAGAGAGCAGTGGTGGGAGTACTGCTGGGTTCAAGGTTTTTGAAAGAGATGATGGAAGAACAATATCTTTAGGGTGGCAAGACAGGTATCTGCTTACAGTTTCTGCATGGAACTGTTGTGTACCATAAATATATATATACTCTTATATATCTTCTTCTAACACATTCATCATCATTTTTGTAATCTTTTGCAGACAATAACTTTGGAATTAAGCAAATATTGTTTACTGATACACATCAGATTACATCCCATAACAAGAAATTGACCATCTCTTGTTTTCATGTCCACTTTAGGACTTAGCTTCTCTTCATTGTACATTTAACCTTTTATTGAAAAGTACCATTTAGATTTTCTTAGCAGTTGTTTGATAATCATTTCAATTTTAGTTTTTAGTTTTTAGTTTTTATTTTTCATTTTTGTGCTAGAGTATAGAGGAAAACGAGTGAGAATGAAAGTGAATGAGAGTGGAGATGAGATTGAGAGGGAAGATGAGAGGGGAAGATGGGAAGGAGGAATAACAAAAGTGAAAACAAAAGATAAAACTGAAATTTATTTGAAATTGTTTTCACTTTTAGTACTCCTCCCTCTCATCCCTCTCTCTTAATCTCATCCTTACTCCCGTTCTTACTCTCATTTTCCTCTATACTCTAGCACAAAAAATAAAAAATAAAAACTAAAATTTAAATGATTATCAAACGGGCCCTTAGTAGTTGGTTTCTTCCTTCTACTAATTCTGGTTTTCAATTTAAAACCTTATTTTCATTTTTGTTATATAGAGATAGAGGGGATGGAGACAGATGTCGTGAGGTATTCAAGATGTCTGTCAAAACACTACGTACAGATCCTGAATCCTGATGAGTAAATATTCTCTATGTTACCTACCAAAAAAAAAAACACCTACAAAAAATATTTTTATTTATTTATTTGTTAAATAATGAATTAATTTTTAAATTAACCAGCATGGAGAATGGTCAGGAGACTGCTACCTGATGCTGCAGGCTTCCTAAAAAATTCCAGATTTTCATGAGACTGCATAGCCTCCTTTAACGGATCATGTCCATTTTGAAAACAAAAAGAAAAAAGAAAATAAAAATATGTGGAACAAACAAATGAACGAAAATACCTGGGGATTGTATTTGATAGAGAGCATGGGAGAATTCGCCATATGTCAACCTCACACTCCATGGAACTCATTCAAACGGCCATTTCAAAGAAAAAGCTCACCAGCTAATTCTATGAGCCCTCCCCTTTTTTTTATTTTTTTATTTTTATATATTTATTTAAAAAAAGTAAAGAAATAAGAAAAGGAAATATATATATATTTTCTGTTATACCCAAAAGAAATTAATGAGTGGTTCGATCCCTGCTCTCGTACGGAGTCACCACTTTGGCTAGCACTTTACCCCTTACGGGCCGACCCGGTGTGAGTGGGGATTAGTCTGGGTTGTGGTTAAGGCTTAAAGGTGCCACCCATAGTTGGGGCCCATCCAGGACCACCTCATGGTTCAGACAAAAAAAAAAAGAAGAAATTAATGAGAAATATTAAAATTTATATGGTGTGAAACATGCAACAAACCATTGAAAAAGTCAATAAGCTAGTCAAGAATATACTCATTAGTTACTTTGATCTTTCGAAACTCATTGTTCCTTGAGGAGCAAAAGGTCTTAAAAACATTTAATTAATTATACGACCAAAGTTGAACTTTCTTGTGATTAACACCGATACTATGCTTTGCAAATTTGAACAATCCTTACTTATTAATAGTGAACAAAAGCAAAGCAAATTCGAATGGCGGTCTTTTCAAATAGAAGTGAATTTCACATGTTTTTTTTAGAGATAAAAAGGTGAGTTTGACATGAGCAGCAGAACCAACGAACACATATTTTATTATTTGAATATATTATTAAAAGTTATTACCAAAAACCCTAGCAGCTAAGAAAGAGAAAGCTTCCCCTGGATCTCGTCAGATCTTTGGTGTTCTTCAGCTTTTGGTGGACCTATGTTGATCTATACTTCTTATGGCAAATTTATTGTCTCATATCTGGGCTGGCTTTGGTTGTGTCTCATTTTGCGAGGCTACTCTTTCAGGTGTTGCGGCTTGGCCATGGTAGATGCACTGCTCATTAGTGCGTTATTGGGTCCTCATGCTCAGACTATGTAGCAGTGCTTGTAACACAATGATTTGGGGTCGTATTAGATAATGCTTGATGCAGTAATAGGGTGGGCAAGCTTGGACATGTGAAAATGGCTAAACCATTACTGTGACCTCTCTACATGCTAATTTATGATGTCCCTTGGTATGGAATGGATACCAAAGCTTGCACATGCACCTCGTAGCCATATTTAGTGGGCCTCCGTGTACCTTGGCTAGGCTTCTTTTATAGCACGATAATGCATTGTGCATAAAATATACATGGGCCTAATTAAAATTTGGCCTCAACATTGGTCCATGTAGTTGGTTGGTTTTTCCACATTGCTTCATGTGGTTTCAATTCTTGGGATTTGATTCCTGAATTTGATACCAATAACGGGCATGTTTACGTATCAGTAATGGGTATGGGAGGAAAGGGAATGATTTCCATTCTTGACTTCCCCTGCGTTTACTTGCAATCAGGAATGAAAAAATAAGTGGGCCCCACCTCAAAATCCGTAATCACATCCCCTCAAAACTGGGTATCAGATCACCTAGGGGGGAGTAGTCGATACGATTCCCATTCCTATTTTCTCTTAATAACTTCCAAAAATACCTTGACTACTTTACCATAATTCCAAAAAACCCCAAACCCTATATAAAAAAAAAAAAACTCACGCCAAGAAGTTCCAAGACGCTCCAACTTCTTTTTCACGTTATCGTTGCAGACACAACCTCCCATAAGCAGCAGCAACGCCTTATGCTATGTAAATCATTCTATCTATCTATCTATCTTCTTCTTCTATCTTCTGTCTTCACATTCATCACAAAACATAGTACGGTCATAGATAAAAACTTTTGTGGAGATTATATATCTTTTTTTTTGGTAGTATGAAGATTATGCAGGTCATTATTATTTGATTGTTCACTAGTTACGTAGGTGAAAGATATATATTTATTGGAGTTTATTTTTTCGTTTGAAATTGGCTCTTGACAAAGGTGTTATTAACATTATCATTGAACTGGCCTCTTACTAGTTTGCTACTGGTTTAGTTTGGTCTCCTTAGCCAATTTGAGAATTATATATGTGCTGTGGTGAAAATGTGCAGGGCATTTTAGTAATCAAATTAATTTGGATTCTGATTCATGAAAATTAGTAAACAATAACAATGGGAATCAACCCCATTCCTTTGCTAATTCCATATATTTAGTAAACAGCTTAATGGGAATGATTCTTCCCATACCGATTCAGTAGTTCCCCAATTCCTAAATTCTCTGATTCCTTACTTTCTCCATTACTGATACGTAAACATGCCCGTAATTCAACTACACATCTAAATTTCTGTTCAATTTTGTGACGAAGAAAGCATGTGGCCCTCATGACCAATTACTGGATTGAGATTTCATTCCATTTTTAGAGGGTTTAGAGTGAGGGCAAGTAAATGGAGAAAACTTTGAATCACAGGTTGAAGAAGTGGCTTATCTCGTCGTGGCAAATAATAATATTCCTGCACATACGAGGCGCATACTTATCTGTCACCAAATTGGACGAAAATGTCAACGTGCCCTTAAATAGCGATAGGTATCAATCTATAGGAATCAAATTGTGAGACTTGCGACTACATAAACCAGAAGGGAAAATCTGACAAACTACGACATAAAATTACTTTTAACCAAAATAGAAATCCTTGACCAAAAAAAAAAACCAAAATACACTGAGACTTTCTCGGCCCATTTGCATTTTATTTTGTGGGTCGACAGGAAAAGCTAGAGTTATTGGAATATAAATGGGCCGGCCCGTTTTAATTTTTTTGGTTCGAGTTGATTGAACACTCAAACGAGGTGAAACTGTATTCCATCTCTTCGTCTCGTCTCCCTCCTCTCTGTGCAACCTTGGACTCAAAAGTAAGAGCAAAGTCTTTGCTTTGGATCTGAGACGGTTCCTTCAATAATTTTTCTTGAAGAAAAAGAAGAAAGAGAGAGAAAGAGACAGCGAGAGAGCGAGATTGGGCGCTGTTCTTTATCGTAGAGCAACAAACAATGGAGCAGCTTCGGTCAGCCGTGGAGGAGCACATGGACCAAATGGCAGATCTCGTCCAGAAACTCTCCGCAGAGTTACGTTCTGGTCTTAAACCCGCTTTGGACAATTTCTTGGGTTTTTTCCACGCCATCAACTGGAAGGTACGGCCTCTCTCTCTCTCTCTCTCTGTGTGTTTGGTTCTCTAGAAATCAAACAAAGTGCAAAAGAAAATATAATTTAAATTAATGGGTTATGTGCAGGAACCTTGGTTGATGGGTTTAATCGGCGGCCATTTTGTGTTGCTGATAGTGGCTATTACTTCCAGGAAGAATCTTAACTTCCAAATGTTTTTGTTCCTTTTGGCATGTAAGTTCCGTTTATTATTGCTTTCATATGCTTTCCAACTAGATTCTCTTTGTAGCTTCCGATATAGTAATAAATTTAGTATTACATATAATTTGTATATTTTGGTACAACAGTGTTTGATTTTATTTTCTGGACTGTATAATGTGTGATTGCTCCTTCAGTCGATCCATGAAGGATTGTTCTTCCCAGCTGACAACAATTTTTAGATTTAATAATATTCTTTTATTGTAAGAAGCTATAGAAAATGGTGCTAAGGGATGTGAATGGAACTTAGGGCTGTGGATTGACCTTTGATGATTGACATTATAATGGGTGATGGCTAAGATACATTCATTTGGTTAGATTCACGGCATGTTTCTGGTGTCCTTTCGTAGACTTTCAGGAATAGAATAGTTGATGATTCCAGAAGCAATTTGACAGCTTATTTTAGAAGCATGTTGGGAATGGTAATTTGAGAAGGCCCCTCAAAGATATAAGCAGCGTGTCTTACTGCAAGATGGTTTTATGGAAGTAATTATTATTCTAGCATAAACCATCAGGTTTCGGTGGCTACTACACTACTGATCCAGTGAAAGTAAATCGGTGGATAATTATATGGTTGCATAAGGCCATTAT
This sequence comes from Prunus kanzakura, assembly GCA_020521455.1. Classification (NCBI taxonomy): domain Eukaryota; kingdom Viridiplantae; phylum Streptophyta; class Magnoliopsida; order Rosales; family Rosaceae; genus Prunus; species Prunus kanzakura. The sequence continues at coordinate 1,352 of BPUM01000817.1, read as the reverse complement.
CTTCTCCCACAGTTCATTCACTGGACACTAGAAACAGGTTGCCCAGTAAGGATGCTTCAATGGGGATACTGAAGAAATATTCTCTCTCACTGTGATATGGTAGCAGAGTTCCTTTTATTTGCTTGCATTTTCTGTAAAACAATTTGGAATTATGTCCTGTCAATGTAGCCTAACTCATTCTACTGGAAGTTGGGTAGTTGAAATCAAATGATTGATTGACTCCAATGATAAAAGTTTTTCACTGTCTGTTAGTTTAATTGGGCTGTATGGATGACTTTTATTGCCACCTCTGGATTGAAGAGAGAATCATAGAACTGAGGAACAAATTCAATCAAGCTTTGACTCTTTCTAGTTGTTAGGCAAGATGCTTTAGGAACTTTGACCAAGTTTCATACCCTACTTAGGATGAGGTACCAAAGAGTTGTTCCCTAATTCCTTTGCCTGTACTGGACACAACTTATTTTAAGAAATGGGGCACAATACCCAATATTTTGGGCGACTTATTGATCACCTTAGGCTCTTTCATTGAAGCTGCTAATAGAATATATTTGCATTGCATGTGCTGTGTGATTTCTTTCTAATATGGAGGAATCATTTTCGTTACAGGAAATGCCATTGAAACATCTAATTTCAGAGTTCAAGACTTGCACTCCAAAGAATAGTATACTACTCTATCTGCTTCTGTTTAGAGTTTGGGACAATTGTTCATTCTTTATCAGTGGATTGATGTTTTAGTTAAATTGGGTATAAATTGTATGACTAAGATTTCATGCTCCTCATTCCCTTTGTGCTAGCTTTGTAATGTAGAATTGTAATAATTTGTAGAGTAGTTGAGTTGGTAACTTTGCCAACTCATCAGTCACCAACCAGTTATCAGTACTTCTCATATGGGTTTATTGAATTTTTTAACTTGTTTATCTTTATTGTTTTGGCCTTAGAATTTATGGGCATATAGAATTGACATCACTGTTAAGTGTTGACGGTCTTTCTTGTGTGCTGCTAGTGAGGGAAGGGGGGAACTGAGCATGTCTTTTGGAGCTTGTCTTCAGAACAAGGGTGGAACTGAGCATGTGAATTTACTTATCATTTTGGTTGTAGGGATATGTACATCTATTGCACAGGGAAAAAGAAAATGGAAAATATAATTTATGGATGTTTGCTGCTTATCCAGATACTTATATGGGCAACTATTTTATGCAGTGGCTGGAGTATATCTTGCAGAGAGGCTCAATAGTTTACCTTGGTCAGAACTGGAAGAGCTTTTCCACTCAGAATTATTTTGATCCAAATGGAGTTTTTCTCTCATCAGTCTGGTCTGGGCCTCTTCTCAGCATTGCAATCATAATTTTGGT